>BSBN01000890.1:1200000-2400000 GCA_027924645.1 Cunninghamia lanceolata
TCAATGAGAGCAAATGTCAATTGGGACTATCAAAAAGGGATTAGAGCAGGTGACTCAAAGCCTTCCCCGCGTCCCCACGAAGGCTAGGTCACAAATCCTAAAATCAGTGTGGTATCGTGGTGGGTACATACAAAATGTGGAAGCATAAACAATGCAAGTGAAGCATACACAAAAATTTATTGCAATGAAAATGTGGTGATTATTTCTACAATTGAAAGGGAAAACTTATTAAAATTAATCACATCATTGAATGTGACATTATTTTGGGGAATATAATTTTTACTAATGGTGTAAAGTGCAATTGTAAAATGTTTTCATTGAGAAGTGAAACATTTCCACTGAGGGAATTGAGTGAGTATATAAGTTTTGAAGTGGGTAATTATTTTTACCCAGAGGATAAGTTTTACTAAATTGGGTGAAAGTATATATAGGTAAATGTAAATGTGAGATTGCCGACAAAAGAGGGATGATAATAGTCATCAAGATTAATGTATTGCAAAGAACTTTATATTGGCAAAATTATTTTATGGGGATGTAAAGACAAAGGAAGATAAAATTAAATATTTTCATTTGTGAAGAGAGATAAACAAAAGATAATCAATGTAATGAAAAGTTGCATCCAGGTGGGTAGTTGAAGGGTTGTAATGGTCTGAAGCTTCTTGCTTCCTTCATTTGCTTATAAGAAGGAAACTATGACTGATTGTTAGAGGAGGGGAATTGGATTTGGAGAAAAGATATACATTGTAAGAACCTTTTGAAGCAAATTAATGGAAAGAAAGCATTAACTTGGTGCCCGAATTCTAGTTTCAATTATTTTGTTTAGGTTATTGGTAACAATTATTTGGTTATCTCCAATTTGATGTTTTCCTTGTCATTTAAATTAGTGCATCAAGTTTATATCTGGTTTATCAAAGCAAATTTACATTTTGTGTGGTTTATTTGATTGGTTTCTTCAAGTAATAATTAAATTCATTTGAATAAGCCACAATAACTTGGAAGAATCATTTGGATTAAAAAGTAGCTTGGTAATTATTTTCCTTGCACGTTTATGCAAGTCATAAACATCAAAGTGCCAAACAATTTGACTTATAACTAGTAGGAAGACACATATTATTCTATACTTTGACTCCATTACCTAGTGGAAGAAAGGCACTGATCATCTCTATCCCCAAAACAATTCCATGTAAAAACCTTTTCCATACATTTTAATTTTCAGTTGTAGGAGTAGGAGTAGCAGTTAGTTTTGTATTTTTATTGTCTATTTGAAACACTCATGCTACTGTGAAATAGATTGATAGAGGATGATTTAATTGACAAAATTGTGATCACACAAACCCTACAAATCTTTGTGAGGTCTTTAATCTACTTGATTATCATCAATTAATCCTAGGAAAGTTAATAGTTATTGGTGAAAAAGGTACACCCACCCAGGCATAGTAGAGCCTAAAGATCAGGGAATTCTAACCATCCTGGTTAATTCTATTCATTGGCTAGATCACTTATTGAACCTGGTCATAAAGTTTGGCATACTTTTAGGGTTTGATAATTTGCTAATTTGGGAATCAACAGATTGGCGACTCTACTGGGGAAAAAGTGAAAGTATTGTTAAATCCTACCTTAGAGTCTCTAGTGAAGGTTTGCCTAGTTGAGACGCCAATAGATTGGTGACTCTACTAGGGAGATAAGTGATTATCATTGAGAAGAGTCAAGAATCAAAGGGTGTAAATCTAAAATTTAGTTAAAATATTGAAGTTTTAGACCTTGATAAAGTTTTGTTGTAGTAGTGGTGAAGAGATATGTGAATGACTCTACTGTTGGAGAAGACCCATAAAATAAAATTCATTCCTCTTTGAAAGAGGTGGTGACTTTGTTAAGAAGAACCTGATGAAGAATGTAAAGACATCCCAGAATTTCAACATTTCTAGTAAAAAAATAAAGGTAAATTGATGTATCAGTTTGAGGAGAAAAATGATGAGTCTTTGCATATTCAAGAAAGAAGTCAAGGTTCCATCATGAAATAAGAATATTACATATCCCCCTTAGATGCATTTTTTGGCCTAAGGAGACATGAAGGAGAATCTAGATTTTCTCTGTTTACAAGAACGTTGGATATCTATATGCAAATACCTGCTAATTTTAGGCCTGATGAATCCGTATGCATTGAGTTGTTCATGAGAATATATTAGCCTAATTCAGTTTGTTGGCCTGAGTTGTTGAAGCTTGCTACTATCAATTAGGTGTGCAAGTTGGTTTGTGTTATAGAGAGGATCAGGTATGAACATGCTAAATATCATGGTGCTGAAAATGGTGATACCATTAATGGATGTGGGAATAATAATGACACAATACCACTTGTAGAAGAGCCATGTACAGATGAAAGTTGTAGCTGTAGTTGTTTAGATGCAGATGAAGATAAACCTATGGAAGGATAGCCCATGCCCCTAAAAAGACATTGCAGTGATGAGAAAGTTATTGATAATATGCCATATAGAGATCTCCCCTACTTTGCTAGTAAGAAAGAAGAATACATCTACAATGGATTCAGTAAAGAGGTATGTGTATCTGAAGATAACTTCTAGAATTGTTCAAACTCATTGCATGATGAAATGACAAAAGAAAATTAGTTGATATCTTGCCAAGCTGATGAAAGTAGAGAGTGTACCAATAATGAGGTGAATGAGGAAGTAAGTTCACTCATCAGTGAACAAATATTAGATTTGTTAACAATTGAATATCAAAGAGTTTCAAAATCATAACTATATGAGAAAGCTACATGTGATGTTGAAAATGTTCAGTTAGAGAACTGTCATTTGATGAATGATAACAAGTGTGATAAAATAAAGTATCACATAGAGTATGGGTTTGGCTTGTTTGGTGGTTGTGACTTCTTCTTGTCACATGATGATATAATTTTTTAGATTGTGTCTGATTTTCAGATGCATAATAATGGAGGATGCACTGACAGTATTGAGTATAGTAGGTTGATGAAAGATATGCACATATTTTGTCAAACATATTTCAATAATAATTTTAGATTGTCTTTAGTACAGAGTGATGAAAACCAAGTGTATGACAAAGGCAAATAGATGCTTTTTCCTTTCTGGTGGCCTTGTGCCATCAGTTGTGGTCTAATTTTTCAAACCATAGTAGTTCAGGATAGAGGAGAGGTTTGACTCTGTTACCCAATCGATGAAACATTCAATCTACTTCCACTAGAGATTTGAATTCTTGCTATATCCACAAGGGACATACATCCCCAGTCGGAGCCCCTATTGGTACTTTCAAATTTTGGCAAAATTTGAAGCACCTATGGTAAAGGAATTGATTGTAGCACTCAAAATACACTTGTGAAATCTGTCCTAGTAGCCTACTTTGGAGGATCATAACTTGAAACCTATTCACTTTTATGCCAAATCACTTGGTAAACACATTCATCTACCATATGTAAGTGTGTACATTTGATTTTAGTTTCCTATGATCAGATTTGACAGGGTTTTGAAGTACCAAGTTGGAGGGTTTTGGTAGCAGAGGAGATGAAACATATTACATGCATGCTAAATGGAGAAAGCCACATATTCTGAGAAAATTGAAGGGTCTTGTTATAAATGTTGTAGCATGGAATCGACAGTAAATTTTAGAAGCATCAACATGAGATATAATTCTTGGGGCAATCGGAGGTCAACTCTATGAGGTTGTAGTAGAAGGAAAGGACAAGGAGGAGAAATAACTCAAGTTTCTATTTGAATTGATTTAGTTGAAATAGCCTTTTGTGAGTTTGTAGATGGAAGTAATTACTACAGATGGTACAACTCACTATTATGTAATGGCTTCTACTCCAACCAAGCTTTAAACATTCACTAGCATAGGATCCTTGGATGTTGTATTTGTTGCGTATGTTAATTGTAGTATGCATTTTATAGAATTTCCTAATGAAACACAAAGTAGTGAACTTCATTTCTTTGTCAAGTAATGACAAGCAGACTTTGCTTGTCTTGCTGGAGCAGGCATATACTATGGTAGTTTGAATCTTGGTGCACCACAAAGCTCAAACAATGGAGATGACAACTTTGTGAACAACTAGGCCATTGTAGAGTATTCAAAATTAGAAAAAGACCGAGAAGGAATAAAACCACACTCACTTGCACTATCAGAGTTCCATTTCTTGTTGCTTTTTAAAAATGAAGTTAAGGTTGTAAATAGAGGGAGCCAAAAGGTGATAGAAGAGCTGCAGTTTGACCAAGATTTTGATTCAATCTCTAAGAGAATTTCTTGAACTTTGGAGTGATGTTATAGCTAGTGTGTTTTATGCTTATGATGAAAACTCTATTTTTGAGATATCCATACATGATGAAGGTCAAGATATCTAGCAAGTTTATTTAGACATGAAGGAATATGTTGCTTCTTTAGAACACTATAGGAACACCTTTCAAAGAGATCACGTATATGCAATAAACAGGATGCAATGAGAACCTTTTTTCTAGGGAAACTAGATAATCTTTGCTACAAGGACCATTCTCAAATAACAATGATCTCTACATGGGCAACTAAGTTAAATCTTAACAAGATTAATCATCTTCTATTGGATGATGACAAACAAGGTGGTGTAACAACGTCTTCTTCAAATGAAATAACATTGAGTACTAGGACACACTTTGGGAGTTCAAAGATTTTCTTAGTGACTATAAGGATGTTCTTGATGAAGCAACAACTATCAAACTACTAGGAAGCTATGGAAGGGTACATGAACTTGTGTTTTTTGTTAGTCTTAAGAAAAAACACGAGACTATAACCCACCATTATATTCAGCAAGGAGAGAATAGGAAGGCTTTGGAAGCATTGCAAAAAAAAATGTTTCTCTAGAGTTGTAGTACAAGTTTGCATTGAATTTAATCATGCTAGACCCATTTGAAATTGTCAAATCATGGATGGTTACAAAAAATATTGAACCTAAGGAGATTGAATCTTGCATTGGTGCATTATTCTAGTGAGCCACATACAAAGGACAAGGCACATGAGGCTATCAAGAATTTGGAATTCTATGTCCAGTGGCTCCAAAATGAAGATCCTAATGTGCATAACTTGTTACTTTTCTTGTACACAAAACAAAAAGATGAAAGTGCACTCTTACACTTCCTTTAATGCAAGTACAAAAAAGGTAGACCCAAAGCTAGCAATGGAAGAGGCAGACAAAGTTGAGGATGATGAAAATCTATATAAAATAGTTTGGCTCATGGTTTCCATGCATGTAGTTGAGCAGGAAAAGGGGACAAAACAAGAGAACATTTGAAAGGTAATAGCCTTTTTTAAGGTAACAAATGGCCTTTTAAAAAGTAAAGATATTTTAGCTTTCTTTCTAGATTTTACTTTGATTGATGATTTCAAGGAAGCCATATGTTCATCCCTAGAAGACTATAATAAAAAAATTGAGACTCAAGTAGGAAATGGATGATGCATACATAAGCAATCTTAGATGTTTAGAGGGATATGGTGAAAAGAGTGTGCAGGAGAGTAGGTGACTCAAAGTCTTGATGCAGGAGCATCATTGGTTCAAGAGCAATCTTGTATCAACCAAAAACATTTGCATTTTAGTTTGTTTCTTTTCATTTTCTAGTTTAGTTCAGGCTGTTCGGTTAGTAGCAGTTTCTATATTTTGGTACTCATTCTACCGCAATTGCATCTCAAATCTTGTGGAGCAGGACTTAGCATCTAGATTCATTCATCTACATCATATCCATAGTTTTGAGCATTTGGATTAGGTACCAGAAAGTTATCGCTATCAGAAGATTGATTATTTTCTCATAACAAAGCATCCTGACAGTCTCAGACAACCAGCTAAAGGAGAAGACTTGCTGAGCATTCCTTGAATTATGGAGCCTAACGACATATCAGTCAATGATCTTTGGTTCATGGCTGACCTTCCCTAAGATCCACACATCATTCCATACATTTGTGGAGGTGTTCTATGCATTTAGGTTTGACCTATCCGTGTACACACATTATAGCTCTTCATTGCAGTTTGTTATCTTCCTTGGCCAACATGGAGGAATATTTTGTAACGAAGATGATATATATTGATGTAATAGAACCTTAGAAAAGTAGTTCATGATAATAGTGATAGTTGATAGTTTAGATTTTGTGTGAGGAAACTTCAAAGCTATATCTTGCGCATATTCTGATATTCTAAAATTAGGCCTTTGAGACTTAATTGTAAGCCCGCATGATGTCGGCTAGATTATGTTTGAATTCTATGATATACTAAATGACTGAATCTGCATTTGTTTCTCACCTTTGAATTGTTTCCATTGTGTTTACTCTTGCTGCATGGTCTGGACAGTTCATTCTATGAACCCTCCTGTCGTGACTACACCAAGTGGTATCAGAGCAAAAGTTTGAATCTTTGAGACCAAATAGGGAAAAGTTAGCGAAGGAATTCTATAAGTTCTTGTTGTAGACATATTGACAAATTGAGGCAGGTTACTTGTGTTGTAACTGATCGGGTCGATTGTGAGGTAGTTGTCACCTTGTAGCCCGATCACTAAACTTGAGGTAGTTTGCACTTGATCCTAGGAAGATGCCACCGAGGAGAGTTGCTACTATTGGAACAATGGCTAGTAGAATGGATGAGATGATGGAAATAATAAAAATAATGAGAATTTGATTAGATGTTGAAGAAGATAGGCAAAGAGGATTAACACCTAGACCTACTGTTGAAAGTGATGATGAAGAAGAATTTCAATCTGTTGAACAACTTGCTGAAACCCTAGGAGATGCTGAAGAAGAAGAATCAGATCAAGTTAAGATGTTGTGACTATTTTGAAGATTGGAAAGAGACCTAGAGTTGATGTGCCAAACTATACTAGTAATTTGAACCCTAAAGAGTTGATTGACTAGATAAATGACATGGAAGAATACTTTGAGAATGATGAGGTTGAAGATCCAGAGAAGGTGAAATTTGCAAAGACAAAGTTGAAAGGACATGCTGCTATATGGTGGAAAGAAGTTCAGTTGGATAGAAAGAGAAGAGGAAAAGACAAGATTATAAAGTGGGATAGAATGGTGACAAAACTAAAGAATCAATTCATACCTACTGACTATGAGTTAGAACTATTGAAAAGATTGTAGAACCTGAGACAAAAGGAGAAATCTGTGAAGGAGTCTATTGAAGAATTTTAGAAGATAATTACAAGGATTGGATATAGTGAAGCAAGCAAGGAGAAAGTGGCTAGACACATCAATGGACTAAGATTGAACATTCAAGAAGAACTAAGTTTGGTGAGGATGACATCTTTAGAAGAAGCATATCAGTTTTCCCTAAAAGTTAAACATAAGCTAAATAAGAGACATGATTAGAGACAGATGTAGAGGAGGTAAATTTTAGAGAGGAAGAACATTTTCTAGAGGAGACAGATAGCATCTAGAGTAGAACAAGTTTTACAACACATTTAAGAAGGATGACAGGGATAATAATGCTTATCAGAGAGATGATAGAAACTTTTACCAGAGAGGAAACCCTAGTGCATACCACAATGAAGGTTATAGAAGAGAAGGAAGAGGAATTGATAGGAGAACATTCAGAGGCACTTATTTCAAGTGTGGAGGTGAAGGACATAGAGCATTTGAGTGTAATCAAGGGAGTACAAGAAAGAGAACAAAGAATAGTAGAAGAGCAGCCTATGTGGAAGAAGAACCTATTGGATCACCTAGTTCAGTTGGTAAACCAGAGAAAGGAGAATCACTTGTGATGAGGAGAACACTATTTCAAGAAGAGACATATGAAGAACCACCACAGAGGAAAAGTTTGTTCAGAACCAGATGCAAATCAAGAGGTAAATGTTGTAAAGTTGTAATTGATAGTGGTAGTTCAGATAACTTAGTTTTAGAGGAGGTGGTGACTAAGTTGAAGTTGGAAAGATTGAAACACTCTAAGTCCTATCAGATAGCATGGATTCAAGATGATCATAAGGTATAGGTGAGTGAACAATGTTTGGTGAAATTTCATATTGGATCTTATCATGATGAAGTCTTGTGTCATATTATGCCTATGGATGTATGTCATATCTTGTTGGGTAGACCTTGGCAGTATGATAGAAAATCTATACAAGATGGGAGAAATAATACATATACTATATCATCAAATGGAAAGAGAATTACCTTGATTCCTTTGGAGGATGATCCTAAGAGTGAAGTATGTGGGAATGCTAGAATCTATTTGGTAGATGGAAGAAAATTTCTAGACGGTTTAAGACATAAGAATATGTGTTATGCTTTGATTCCTAAGAAGCCTAAAACATTAAAGGAGGCTGAAAAATCACAACCAGAGGAAATAACAGAGTTGCGAACAGAGTATGAAGACATCATATCAAACAATGTACCTAAAGGATTGCCACCTATCAGGAGTATCATTCATCACATGGATCTTATACTAGGAGCTAATTTGCCTAACAATGAAACATATAGAATGACACTGTAGAGAATGAAGAACTAAATAGATAGATACAGGAATTGTTGAGGAAAGGTTTGATCAGAGAAAGTTTGAGTCCTTGTGCAGTACCTGCAGTGTTAGCACCTAAGAAGGATGGAGAATGGAGAATGTGTACTGACTCTAGAGGACCAAAGAAAATCCCAGTTAAGTATAGATTTCCTTTACCTAGGATGGATGATATCATGGATTGTTTGAGTGGAGAAAAATATTTCACAAAGATAGACTTGAAAAGTGGATACCATTAGATCAGAATTAGAGAAAGAGATGAATGGAAGATTGCTTTTAAGACAAATGAAGGATTGTATGAGTGGTTAGTGATACCTTTTAGATTGACAAATGCATCAAGTACTTTCATGAGATTGATGAATGAAGTCTTGAAGAAACTCCTGGGTAAGTTTGTGATAATATATTTGGATGATATTCTGATTTTCAATAGGAAAAAAGAAGAACATTTATAGCACCTTAGACAAGTATTACAGAGGTTGAGGGAAGATAAATTGTTGATAAACATCAAGAAGTGTAGTTTCATGAAGGAAGAATTGGTATATTTAGGATTTTTGATTTCTATAGAAAGATTGAAGATGGACCCTGAGAAAGTAAGAGCAATTGTTGAATGGCCTACACCGGAGAGCATTGGAGAGGTTAGATCATTTCATGGATTTGCTAGTTTCTACCAGAAGGTCATAAAAAAATTTAGTTTAGTATGTAACCCTATGTAGAGACAATGAGAGGTGATAGAAAAGATTTCAAGTGGACATCAGGAGTAGATAAAAGTTTTGAATTGTTGAAGCAAAAGGTGATAGAGCAGCCTATTTTAGCATTACTGTATTTGAATAAGGTATTTCAAGTAGATTGTGGTGCAAATGGGAGTACAATTGGAGTAGTGTTAAGTCAAGAAGGTAGACCTGTAGCATATTTTTGTGAGAAGTTGAATGATACAAGGAGAAGATATTCAGTTTATGACCAAGAATTCTATGCCATAAATCAAGCCTTGAAGAAGTGGAGACATTATTTATTGCCTAAGGAATTTTTTATGTATACAGATCATCAATCTTTGCAATATTTAAACAGTCAAGGAAAGTTGAATCAGAGGCACATGAGATGGGTAGAGTTCATGCATAGTTATACTTTTGTGTTGAAGCATAGGAGTGGTAAGTCAAACAAAGTTGCAAATGCATTGAGTAGGAGAAGGAATTTGCTGACAAAGATGAGATTTGAAGTATTAGGATTTGATGAATTGAAGAACATGTATAAGGGAGACACTAAGTTTACAAAACCTTAGAAAGCATGTAAGGAACCTGTTGTGATAGATAGGAGCAAGTGGTTGGAATATTTCATTCAAGAAGATATGTTGTTCAAAAGAAAATCAGTTGTGTATACCTAGAAGTTCAATTAGAGTTAATTTGATCAAGGAGAAACACAGTGGTGGATTGGCAGGACATTTTGACATTAATAAAACAATGGCATTGGTAAGTGAAAATTACTATTGGCCTCAGATACATAAGGATGTTAGGAAATTTGTGCAGAGTTGTAGAGTTTGTCAAGTTGCAAAAGGGAGTAGTTAGAATACTAGATTGTGTAAACCTTTGATAGTATCGGAGAGACCTTTGGAAGACATAAGCATGGATTTTGTGATGGGATTGCCTAAGACACAGAGAGGAAATGATGCTATATTTGTAGTGGTGGATAGATTTTCAAAGATGGCACACTTCATACCTTGTAAGAAGACAACTGATGCAATGCATGTATCTGACCTATTTTTCAAGGAGATTGTGAGATTGCATGGATTACCTAAGAGCATAATTTCAAACAGAGACACCAGATTTCTAGGCTATTTTTGGAAGACACTTTGGAAGAAGATGAAGATAGATTTGAAGTTTAGTTCAGCATTTCATCCACAAACTGAGGGACAGACAGAGGTAGTGAATAGGAGTTTTAGAAACTTGTTGAGATGTTTGGTTGGGGAAAAGGTAGGAAGTTGGGACTTGATTCTTTCACAAGTAGAGTTTGCCTACAATAATTTAGTAAATAGGAGTACTAGAAGAACACCTTTTGAGATTGTTACTGAAGTGAATCCTAGAGGAGAAACAGAATTAAGATATATCAGTGCAAAAGAAAAGAGAAGTGCAGAAGAAGATGAATTTGCAGAATATATGAAGACAGTGCATAATCAAGTTAAGAAGCATTTGGAAGATATGAACAACAAATATAAGGAGCAAGAAGATGAGAAGAGAAGACACAAGGAATTTACAGTTGGAGATGAAGTGATGGTATACTTGAGAAAAGAAAGATTTCTAGTTGGGACATATAATAAGTTGAAGATGAAGAAGTTTGGACCTTGTAGGATACTCAAAAAATTTGATTCAGGAAATGCATATGAATTGGAGTTATTGGAGACATTGGGCATATCACCTAGTTTCAACATTGCAGACCTATACTAGTATCATGAAGTAGAGTTTAGTGAAAGCCTTGAAGAAGACTTGAAGAAGTAGTTACCACAACAAGCACATGAGTAGACTGAAGACATTTTAGATAGTAGAGTTGGATGCAGCACCATAGGAATACAATACAAAGAATACCTTGTGAAGTGGAAAGGTAGACCAAAAGAAGATTCATCATGGATTTCTCAGGCTGAGGTGGACCATCTTGGTTTTCCCCTATCCCTAGCAAAGTGAGGGACTCACTTTTTTCAATAACCCCAGATGTCTGATGTAGGAGAATCCCTAGTTCAAGAGAAATCTTGCATCAGCCAAAAACATTTGCATTTTAGTTTGTTTGTAGTTCAATTTGTTTCTTTTCATTCTCTAGTTCAGTTCAGGCAGTTTAGTTAGTAGTAGTTTTTGTATTTTGGTCCACATTCTACTGTAGTTGCATAACAGATCTTGCAGAGTAGGACTTAGCATCTAGATTCATTCATCTACATTATATCCAGAATTCAGAGCATTTGGATTAGGTACTAGAAAGTTATCTCTATCAGAAGATTGACGATTTTCTCAGAATAGAGCATCCTAACAGTCTCAGACAATCAACTAAAGGAGAAGAATTGCAGAGCATTCCTCAACTTATGGAGCCTAATGACACATCATTCAATGATATTTGGTTTGTGGCTGACCTTCCTTGAGATCTGTACATCATTCCATATGTTTGTGGAGTTGTTCTATGCATTTAGGTTTGACCTATCTATGTACACATGTTACAGCTCTTCATTGGAGCTTGTGATCTTCCTTGGCTGACACGAAGGAATATTTTGTACCGAAGATGATATATATTGATGTAATAGATCCTTAGAAAAGTAGTTCATGATAATAGGGATAGTTGATAGTTTAGATTTTGTGTGAGGGAACTTCAAAGCTATATCTTGCGCATATTATGATATTTTGAAATTAGGCCTTTGAGCCCTAATTTTAAGCCTGCATGATGTCGGCCATATTATGTTTGAACTCTATGATATACTAAATGACTACATCTATATTTGTTTCTTAACTTTGAGTTGTTTCCATTGTGTTTACTCTTGATGCATTGTCTAGACAATTCATTCTGTGAACCCTCCTGCCATGACTGCACCAAGTGGTATCAGAGCGAAAGTTTGAATCTTTGGGGGTGAATTGAGTGAAGTTGATGAAGGATTTCCATAATTTTTTATTTTGGACAGATCCTCGAAATGAGGTAGGTTACTTGTATCACAACTGATCACTGATTGTGAGGTAGTTGTCACCTTGTAGCTTGATCGCCGAACTTGAGGTAGTTTGCACTTGATCCTAGGAAGATGCCACTGAGGAGAGTTTCTTCTTTTGGAACAATAGCTAGTAGAATTAATGAGATGATGGAAATGATGAAAATAATGATAATTTGATTGGATGTTACTGAAGAAGATAGGTGAAGAGGATTAACACCTAGACCTAATGTTGAAAGTGATGATGAAGAAGAATTTCAATCTATTGAACAAATTGGCAAAACCCTAGGAGGTGATAAAGAAGAAGAATCAGATCAAGTAAAGATGTTGTGAGCTATTTAAAAGATTGGAAAGAGACCTAGAGTTGATGTGCCAAACTATACTGGTAATTTGAACCTTGAAGAGTTGATTGACTGGATAAATGACATGCAAGAATACTTTGAGTATGAAGAGGTTGAAGATCTGGAGAAGGTGAAATTTGCAAAGACAAAGTTGAAAGGACATGATGCTATATGGTGGAAATAAGTTTAGTTGGATAGAAATAGAAGAGGAAAAGAAAAGATTACGAAGTGGGATAGAATGGTGACAAAACTGAAGAGTCAACTCATACCTGTTGACTATGAGTTAGAACTGTTGAAAAGATTGTAAAACCTGAGACAAAAGGAGAAATTTGTGAAGGAGTATACTGAAGAATTTCATAAGATAATTATAAGGATAGGACATAGTGAAGCAAGCAAGGAGAAAGTGGCTAGATACATCAATGGACTGAGATTGAACATTCAAGAAGAACTAAGTTTGGTGAGGATGACATCTTTTGAAGAAGCATATCAATTTGCCCTGAAAGTTGAAGAGAAGTTGAATAAGAGACATGATCAGAGACAGAGAAGCAGAGGAGGTAAATTTTAGAGAGGAAGAACATTTTTCAAAGGAGACAAATCACATCCAGAGTAGAACAAGTTTGACAACACATTTAAGAAGGATGATAGGGATAATAATGCTTGCCGGAGAAATGATAGAAACTTTTACCAGAGAGGAAACCCTAGTACATAACTGAATGAAGGTTATAGAAGAGAAGGAAGAGGAACTGATAGGGGAACATTCAGAGGCACTTATTTCAAGTGTGGAGGTGAAGGACATAGAGCATTTGAGTGTAATCAAGGGAGTACAAGCAAGAGAACAGAGAACAATGGAAGAGCAACCTATGTGGAAGAAGAACCTGTTGGATCACCTAGTTCAGTTGGTAAACTAGAGAAAGGAGAATCACTTGTGATGAGGAGAACACTATTTCAGAAGAGACATCTGAAGAACCATCGTAGAGGAAAAGTTTGTTCAGAACTAGATGCAAATCAAGAAGTAAATTTTGTAAAGTTGTAATTGATAGTGGTAGTTCAAATAACTTAGTTTCAAAGGAGATGGTGACTAAGTTAAAGTTGGAAAGATTGAAACACTCTAAGCCCTATCAGATAGAATGGATTTAGGATGATCATAAGGTGCTGTTGAGTGAACAATGTTTAGTGAAATTTAATTTTGGATCTTATCATGATGAATTCTTGTGTGATATTATGCCTATGGATGTATGTCATATCTTATTGGGTAGACCTTGGTAGTATGATATAAAAACTATACATGATGGGAGAAAGAATACATATACTATAACATCAAATGGAAAGAGAATTACCTTGATTCCTTTCGAGGATGATCCTAAGAGTGAAGTATGTGGGAATGCTAGAATCTGTTTGGTAGATGGAAGAAAATTTTTGGATGGTTTGAGACATGAGAATATGTGTTATGCTTTGATTCCTAAGAAGCTTAAATCATTGAAGAAGGAGACCGAAGAATCACAACCAGAGGAAATAACAGAGTTGTTGTGGTGCAGTCACGGTAGGAGGGTTCACAGAGTGAACTCTTTGGACTGTGCAATAAGAGTAAACATAATGGAAACAACTCAAAGAAATAAAGAAAATGTAGATTCATACATTCAATATATCATAGAATTCAAATAGAGATTTTCTGGGAACATGCAGGCTTACAATTAGGCTCACAGGCTTGATTACATACATGTGCAAGATAAAGCTTTGAAGCTCCTTAAAGAAAACACAAACTATCAATCTTCTAAATTATGAGAACTATGTTAACTACTTTCCTAAGGATCTATTACATCAATATATATCAAGTTTGGATCAATAGATTCCTCCACATTGGCCAAAGAAGATCACAAACTCTAATAAAGAGCTGTAACATGTGTACACATATAGGTTGGATCTAAATGCATAGAACACTTCTAGAAAATGAATGAAATGATGTGCAGATCTCCTAGGAAGGTCAGCCATGAACTAAAGATCATTGAATGATGTGTCACTAGGCTTTGAAGATTGGAAAATGCTTTCACAAGTTTCTCCTTTAGTTGGTTGTTTGTGATTATCAGGATGCTCTGCTCTGAGAAACAATCAATCTTCTGATAGTGATATCTTTCCAGTATTGAAGTGTGGATCTCTAAATTCTAGATATGATGTAGATGAATGAATGTAGGTGTTAAATCCAGCACCACAAGATTTGAAATGCAATTGTGGTGAAATGCCAAACCAAAAGCAAAAACTACTTCTAACTAAACTACCTAAACTGAACTAGAAAATGAAAAGAAACAAAATGAATTACAAACAAACTAAAATGCAAAAGTTTTTGGTTGATGCAAGATTACTCTTGAACCAAGGATGCTCCTACATTAGACATCTAGGGTTATTGAAAAAGTGAGTCCCTCACTTTGCTAGGGCTAGGGGAGAATCAAGATGGTCCACCTGAGAAATCCATGATGAATCTTTTTCTGGTCTACCTTTCCACTTCACAAGATATTCTTTGTATTGTCTTCCTCTAGTGCTGTGTCCAACTCTACTATCCAAAATGTCTTCAATCTGCTCCGATGCTTGTTGTTGTAACTGCTTCTTTAGGTCTTCTTCCATGTTGTCACTGAACTCAACTTCATGATATTGGTATAGGTCTACAATGTTGAAAATAGGTGATATACCCAATGTCCCCAGTAACTCCACTTCATATGCATTTCCTGAATCAAATTTCTTAAGTATCTTACAAGGTCCAAACTTCTTCATCTTTAACTTGTTATATGTCCCAACTAGAAACCTTTCTTTTCTCAAGTACACCATCATTGCATCTCCTACTTCAAATTCCTTATGTCTTCTCTTCTCATTAGCCTTCTCTTTGTACTTATTGTTCATATTCTCCAAATGCTTCTTCACTTGATTATGCACTGTCTTCATGTGATCTACAATTTCTTCTACCTCTACACTCCTCTTTTCTTCCATGCTGATATCTCTTAATTCTACTAGTCCTCTAGGATTCACTCTAGTAACAATCTCAAAAGGTGTTCTTCCAGTACTCCATTCATTGAATTATTGTATGCAAACTCTACTTGTGAAAGAATCAAATCCCAACTTCCTATCTTTTCTCCAACTAAACATCTTAACAAGTTTCCCAAACTCCTATTCACTAGCTTTGTCTGTCCATCAGTCTATGGATGAAAATCTAAACTAAACTTCAAATCTATCTTCATCGTCTTCCAAAGTGTCCTCCAAAAGTATCCAACAAACTTTGTGTCTTTGTCTGAAACTATACTTTTAGATAAACCATGGAATCTCACAATCTCCTTGAAAAATAGGTCTGCTACATGCACTACATTAGTTTTCTTCTTGCAAGGTATGAAATGAGCCATCTTTGAAAATCTGTCAACCACTACAAATATTGAATCATGTCCTCTCTGTGTCTTAGACAATCCTATTTAAAAATCCATGCTTATGTCTTCCCAAGGTCTCTCCGGTACCGTTAAAGGTTTATACAATCTAGCATTCTGACTACTCCCTTTTGCAACTTGACAAACTCTACAACTCTACACAAATTTCTGAACATCCTTATGTATCTAAGGCCAAAAGTAGTTTTCACTCATGAAAGCCACTGTCTTATCAATGCCAAAATGTCTTGTCAATCCACCACTATGCTTCTCCTTGATCAAATTATCTCTCATTGAACTTCTAGGTATGCACAACTGACTTCCTTTGAACAACATATCTTCTTGAATGAAATAGTCCAACCAATTGCTCCTATATGTCACAACAGGTTCCTTACATGCTTTCCATGGTTCTACAAAATTAGTGTCTCCCTCATACATGTTCTTCAAGTCATCAAAACCAAACACTTCAACTCTCATCTTTGTCAACAATTTTCTTCTTCGACTCAATGCATCAGCAACTTTGTTTGATTTTCTACTCCTATGCTTCAACACAAAAGTATAACTCTACATGAACTCCACCCATCTCATATGTCTCTGATTTAACTTACCTTGACTATTCAAATATTGTAAAGCTTGATTATTTGTATACAACACAAAATTCTTCAACTTGAATTATGGCATAGAACTCTTGATCATAAACTAAATATCTTCTCCTTGCATCATTCAACTTTTCATTGAAATAAGCTATAGGTCTACTTTCTTGACTTAATACTGCTCCAATCGCATTTCCACTTCCATCACAATCTACTTGAATACCTTATTGAAATCTGGTAATGCTAAAACAGGTTGCTCTGTCACTTTCTACTTTAACAACTCAAAACTTTTATCTACTCCAGATGTCCACTTAAAATATTTTCTGTCACCTCTCATTGTCTCTGTCATAGGGTTACAAACTGAACTAAAATTTTTGATCAACTTTTGGGAGAAACTAGTCAATCCATGAAATGATCTAACTTCTCCAATGCTCTCCTGTGTAGGCCATTCAATAATTGCTCTTACTTTCTTAGGGTCCATCTTCAATCCTTTCGCAAAAATCACAAATCCCAAGTATACTAACTCTTATTTCATGAAACTACACTTCTTGATGTTTATCAGTAATTTCTCTTCTCTCAAGCTCTGCAAAACTTGTCTAAGATGCCACAAATGTTCCTATTTTGTCTTACTAAAAATCTTAATGTCATCCAAATATACAATCACAAACTTACCCAAGAATTTCTTCAAGACTTCATTCATCAATCTCATGAAAGTACTCGGTGCATTTGTTAATCCAAAGGGCATCACTAACCATTCATACGATCCTTTATTTGTCTTAAAAGTAGCCTTCCATTCATCACCTTCTCTGATTCTAATCTGATGGTATCCACTTTTCAAATTTATCTTTGTGAAATATCTTGCTCCACTCAAACAATCCATGATATCATCCATCCTAGGTAAAGGAAATCTATACTTAACTATGATCTTATTTATTGCTCTGGAATCAATACACATTCTCCATTCTCCATCTTTCTTAAGTGCTAACACTGCAGGTACTGCACAAGGACTCAAAATTTCTCTGATGAAACCTTTCCTCAATAGCTCTTGTATTTGTCTATTCAGTTCTTCATTCTCTGTCGGTGTCATCTGGTGTGCTACTTTATTAGACAAACTTGCTCCTGGTATAAGATCCATGTGATGACTGATACTCCTTATAGGTGGCAATCCATCTGGTACATTATCTAATATGATGTCTTCATATCCTACCAGCAACTCTCTTATCTCCTCTAGTTGTTCTTCTTCAGTTTCTTGCTTTAATGTTTCAGGTTTCTTAGGAATCAAGGCATAACACATATTCTCATGTATCAAACCATCCAGAAATTTTCTTCCATCTACCAAAGAGATTCTAGCATTCCCACATACCACATATTTAGGATCATCCTCCAAAGGACTCAAAGTAATTCTCTTTCCATTTGATGTTATAGTATATGTATTCTTTCTCCCATCATGTATAGCTTTTCTATCATACTGCCAAGGTCTACCCAACAAGATATGACAAACATCCATAGGCATAATATCACACAAGACTTTATCATGATAAGAACCAATATGAAATTTCACCAAACATTGTTCACTCACCAATACCTTATGATCATCCTAAATCCATGCTATTTGATATGGCTTAGGGTGTTTCAATCTTTCGAACTTCAGCTTAGTCACCATCTCCTCTAAAACTAGGTTATCAGAACTACCACTATCAATTAGAGCTTTACAACACACCTCCTGATTTGCATCTGGTTCTGAACAAACTTTTCCTCTGTAGTAGTTCCTCATTTGTCTCTGCTTGAAATCATTCTCTCCTCATCACAAGTGATTCTCTTTTCTTAGGTTTGCTAACTAAACTGGGGGATCTGATAGGTTCTTCTTCCACATAGGCTTCTCTTCCACTATTTTCTATCCTTTTACTTGTACTACCTTGATTTCACTCAAATGATCTCTGTCCTTCACCTCCACACTTGAAACAAGTACCTCTAAATGTTCTCTTATCTAATCATCTTCCTTCTCTTATGTATCCTTCATTCTGGTATGCACTAGGGTTTCCTCTCCAGTAAAAAAATTTGTCATCTCTGGTAAGCATTGTTATCTCTATCATCCTTGTTAAATGGGATGTCAAATTTGTTCTACTTTGGAAATGATTTATCTCCTCTAGAACATGTCCTATCTCTCTAAAATTTACTTTCCCTGCTTCTTTGTCTCTGATCATGCCTCTTATTCAGCTTCTCTTATACTTTTAGGGCAAACTGATATGCTTCCTCTAAAGATGTCATCCTCACCAAGCTTAGTTCCTCTTGAATGTTCAATCTTAGTCCATTGATATATCTAACCACTTTCTCTTTGTTTTATTCACTATGTCCTATCCTTATGATCATCTTATGAAATTCTTTAGTGTACTCCTTCAGAGATTTCTCCTTCTACCTCAAGTTTTGCAATCTTTTCAATAGTTCCAACTCATAGTCAGCAGGTATAAATTGATTCTTCAACTTTGTCACCATCCTATCCCATTTTGTAATCTTTTCTTTTCCTCTTCTATTTCTTTCCAACTAAAATTCTTTCCATATAGCAACATGTCCTTTCAAATTTGTCTTTGTAAATTTCACCTTCTTCGGATCTTCAATTTCCTCATATTCAACATATTCTTCCATATCATCTATCCAGTCAATCAATTATTCTGGGTTCAAATTACTAGTATAATTTAGCACATCAACTTTAGGTCTCTTTCCAATCTTTGAAATAGCTCACAACATCTTTATTTGATCTGATTCTTCTTCTTCTTCACCTCATAGGGTTTCACCTACTTGTTCAACAGATTGAAATTCCTCTTCATCATCACTTTCAACATTAGGTCTCGGTATCAATCCTCTTTGCCTATATTATTCAACAACATCCAAATGAATTCACATTTTTTTCATTATCTCCATCATCTCATTTATTCTACCAGCCATTGTTCCAACAGCAACAACTCTCCTCAGCAGCATTCTTCCTAGGATTAAGTGTAAACTGCCTCAGGTTTGGCAATTGGGCTACAAGATGACAATTGCCTCACAATCGGTGATTGGTTGCAACACAAGTAACCTGCCTCAATTCAGATATCTATCCATAGCAAGATCTTACAGAATTCCTTCGCCAACTTCACTCAATTCACTCCCAAAGATTCAAACTTTTGCTCTAATACCACTTGGTGTAGTCATGGTAGAAGGGTTCACAAAATGAACTGTCTGGACCATGCAACAAGAGTAAACACAATGGAAAAAACTCAAAGAAATAAAGCAAATGTAGATGCATTCATTCAATATATCATAGAATTCAAATAGAGATCGGCTGGCAACATGTGGGCTTACAATTAGGCTCACAGGCCTGATTACATACATGCGCAAGATAAAGCTTTGAAGCTCCTCACAGAAAAATCAAACTATCAATCTTCTAAATCATGAGAACTATGTTAACTGCTTTCCTAAGGATCTATTACATCAATATATATCAAGTCCAGATCAATAGATTCCTCCGTATCAGCCAAAGAAGATCACAAACTCCAATGAAGAGCTGTAACGTGTGTGCATAGATAGGTCAGACCTAAATGCATAGAACACTTCTAGAAAATGAATGAAATGATGTACGGATCTCCTGGGAAGGTTGGCCATGAACCAAAGATCATTGAATGATGTGTCATTAGGCTTCGAAGATCAAGAAATACTTTCGCAAGTTTCTCCTTCAGCTGGTTGTCTATGATTATTAGGATGCTCTGCTCTAAGAAATAGTCAATCTTTTGATAGTGATATCTGTTGATGATTGTTTTGATGCAATCATAACAATAAGTTAAAATTTACATATAATGAACTGAAACTATACTTGAAAGATAAGAAGGAATCATTTGAGATTCAACTAATCCCAAGTCTACAATGGTTCGGTTGGTCAAGTTCAGTTGGTCAATGTGAAGCTGTAATGTTCAAGGGGCCTTACGTAGTTTAGGTTTGTTTGGTGGTTTACTGGACTAAGAATATGCAAAAAGGTCATAGATTTCAACAAGTATTCTGTTTATTTGCATACAAGTGTTACTGTGCTACAAGTTTTAGATGGTTTTCTTGAATTTTTGCAGCTTTCTTCTTTATCTATTTATGAAAACTGTCTACTTATAGCTCTGTTATGCATGCTTCTTCAAATTTGAGACAATTTCCTTTAGATTTCTACGTTTTCAGCTAAATATTTCAGATGGGTTGGGAAAAGTTAGAAAGATCTAATCTATACCTCATTTAATCTACCGAAGGATCTAATTGTTTCTATTATGCACTATGTAAATACCACAGTAATTTGATCAAATCCATAGTAAAAACCCTAAATGTAAGTTCTGAGCATTTTCACAAACATACATTTAAAATTGCAAGCTCTCAAAGAAAATATTTCAAAACACAAAGAAGGGCAGGAGAACACTCAGAAGATAGATGCAGAACTCCAGATTCTATTGTATTAGAAACGAATAGTCATACACGATTTACAATGTAGGAATGACTCTTAGTTTCATTGATCATACTACAGAGAACTTACAAGCTTTACAGATACAGTAAGGCAGCCAGACATTCCACGCACACCTTACTGCAGACAAACAGGCGACCTCCTTCTTCTACTTCTAAACTATGCTAACTTGCTGTGTGCTTCTAAAAGAAAATCCTGTTGTTTTCCTAAAATCCCTGTTGTTTTCCTAAAATCCCTATTGTAAAGTATTACAGTGTAGAGAGGCACAATATAAAGACATTCTGATTGTCCTCACTACAGCAAAAAACCTAACTGAACCCCTGGTTCAAACCCTTGGTTACAGCAATAAATATAGGTGAACCAGTTCTTCAAAATATCTCTGAGTAGTGTCAAATCTGGGCAAAATATTGCCCCTTCTAAGAAGTTCCGGCAGCTGGGTAATAACTTCTGTTTGTCTGTTGCAGTAATACCTTCAGCTGCAACTCTATCCTTTATTTGAATGGCTTTGACTTCCGCACTTCATCCTTATCTTCCTGCTCCTGAGATCAGATTTCCTTCCTCCATGAGGTCACTGTGTTGACTTTCCAGCTGCTTCCTCAACTGCAAGCCTGCAAGACAAGACAAGCAATAAGTATTTCATTTATCACATAAACAGCAGGAAATTAAAATAATCATTTAAACCCAGGTGACTGCGCAAAATCGTGGAAATCAGATCTAGAATACTCTCAAAACACGTTCAAAACGCATTCAGACCGCTCAAAACCCATCGGGTCAACCATCGCTGACCGAAAAAATGCCACGGGCGCCAAAAAAATGGTTTAAAACTCCACCGCTTCATTTCCCGCCCATCGGCATGACAAAAAACAATGTATGGCCGATATTCTCTATTTGGCCGATGTTCACCTCATCCGCATGATATTTTGGAAATATGATGCTCTCCCTTCCGAAGGTCCAGATGACGTCATCAGGATGTTTCGCTTCTATGTAATGGGGAAAAGAACAATATCATCATCATCATCATCATGTTGAAGGAGAAAAGGAGGATATGAAATATGATCCTGCTGCTAAGGAAAGGAAAATGATGGTGACGTCATCGTCATATTTGGGTTTCATTAAAATGCAAAAGATGACATCATCATCATGTTCAGTTAAGATCAGGGGATAATTGTGATATCGGGTCACCTAAGGAGCATGATCAGGATGATGAATGTAATACGACCCCTTTGCGGCCAAGGCAACCCTCTTGAAAGATCGGGATGATGATGATCATCAGGATATTTGGGGCTTTTGTCGAACTTAGAATAAGACATCATCATCATATTCGGGAACCGGATCGTGTTTTGGAAAATATCCTGCCAACGGGAAATGTGATGATGATGATCATCAGGATATTAGCTTCTTCGTTTATCAGATCAGGATGACGTCATCATGATATCCGGAGCCTTTGTTAAACTTAGAACATGACGTCATCAGGATGTTTCGCTAACCGGATCATGCTTTGGAGAATATCCTGCCGAAGGGAAATGTGATGATGATGATCATCAGGATATTTGCAAAAGGTCGTATTTCTCGGCAGGAGGACTTTACGAAATGTCAGGTGAACAAACAAGATCATGATGATCTTGACAATATGACAGGATAAAAATATGATGATCCTCCTCATCGAATTATCATGATGACGTAATCATCATATTTCGTCTTTGGAGCATAAGGATGAGTTGAGGTCATCATCAGGTTAGCACTAGGATGATATTTAAAATATGATCATGCTGTTGAGGAATGGAATATCACCTTCTCCTTAAAAGATAGGGTGATCATCATGATATTGCAAAAAGGAGATCAGGAGGATATGAAGACGTCATCATCATCCTAGCGAATTTCAACAAATATCAGGATGATGACCCTCCGATAGGATTTTATCATGCGTATGCAAATATGCCGATAGTGGATTTTCTAAGTCAGGGTGATCTTATAATATCAGCATGATATTATAATATCGGGTGATGTTATAATATCATGATGATGCTCGCGATACAAAAGACCGCTCGATGGGGGAAACTTACCGTGACTTAAAGTTGACGTCATCATGATATCCGGATATTTGAACCTCAGGATATTATCGGGGGGGTGGGGCGGGGTTCAAATATGATGATGATGTTCTTCATACAGCAAAACCAAGTTTATAAAATATGACCCTCCTAAAATCATGATGCTCATGATGTGCATAAGGCCATTTGACGGGTAAAGGGCACTATCACCTAAGATTGACGTTCGGATATTGCGACTACATGATTTTTATCGGGTGATAGACCACGATCATGATGACCTTGTCAACATGAAAAAAAATATGATGATCACTTGCGATTATCAGGTTTGACCAAAACTTTGACTGTGCATAACTTCCACATATGGAGGAATTTTCAAGTGAAGTAAAAGGCAAACCTGCATGGAATTTCAAGCTCTTTCTAAATATGAGGTCACAGAAACAAAAATATGAACTTTGACATACTGACCTCATGATGATGACCTACCTCATCGAATATCATGATGATGATGCACCTGACCTATTTTTACCAAACCGCCAGAAAGCAGACAAACACAAGCAGAAGCAAAAAGCAAAACACAAGCAAGGGTCCCCATTTTGCTAAGGAGCATAATGGGGCATGTTGTGAACATCACAACAACTAGCAACCAAAACAAAACAATTAAATTCAGAGTGTTCAAGGAAACTAGATGAAATGAACTCATAACTTCCAACTATCTTTCCTGCAAATTACTATTCAGCTTGAGACTCAAAGTATTCAATAAAGATGCATGAATTTCCATTTTCAGTTTAGTTGTGTGCACGTGATTAATTATCCTCATCTTGAAGATCGGTTGAACAAACCAGTGACTGACATTAGCCTACGTAGGTGAGGATATTCCCTCATAGCCGACCGGATAGAGCCTTGCTGCCAGCGAGCGTCTATAGCCCCGGCAAGGTTATCGTTACAATTCTCCTAAGTAGAGCCCCACTGCCAGCGAGCGTCCATAGCCCTGGTAGAGTTACTTAGATGGCTTAAACTGGATTTTCAGTATAATCCGCTTTATTTATTTATTTATTTTTTTGTTTTCTAATTTTGAAAGATTTCATAAGATATAACAATTTGTAACTTCATGATGCAAGGAGTGGACACTTGCTGAAATTAAGCTGAGAATTGTAATGGTAGCAAGGGTAACCTCTGATTTTTCACCTAATATCTACACTGGTAAGTTCAACAAACCCAAGGATTTTAGGTGTGTCATTGTGAGAAACTTGCTTCGAATTCTCAATCACATTTATTGAATACAAAACTTCAGAAGATGAACAACTCTCTACATTCATGACGGTGACAAGTTATGTATAAATTGCAAATGGTTAACCTGAATATCCTAAATTCTATACTGTTTTGAATGGTTGCTAGTTTTGCTCCTTAATACTCTAAAGTAAAATAAAGATCCCTGCTGAGGAGACAACAAACAAACCAAATAAACAGGCTGTACAAACAACACAACAAAAGAAAAAACTGTACAAACAGAAAGAAACAAAAAGCAAAAACAAACAGAGGACAAGCTATACAAACAGCCAACCTAAAAAGAAAGCAGCAAAAGAAGAACACAAAAACAAAAAACAACTACCCTACCAGACTATATACAAGCCTCTACAAGGCAATTAGAAACCCAGGAAAAAGACCCAAAAACATCCCTACTTGCATATTTCTTTAGATTGTGCAGGAGTAATAGGGTACTGGTGATGGTTCTCATCCTAGCAGATTTATCTTTGAATTCTGAACAAAATTCTGATATTCTAGATTCATTGTGTTTATCAGAATAGCTCTTAATAACTAGTAACTGAGGCAGCTCATCAGGGTTATGATTAATCCATATGCATGTCCTATCTCTTGAATTTCCATAATCAAAATAGCATCTATCATTGTTTACTAAGGAAAGGAAAGAGACAACCTGATGTGCCTTTAGCTCTGTGGAACACACTTGTTTATTAATAGCTGGCTTTTCATTTAGCTCTGCATTTTCATTGCCCAGCTCTATGTCTAGTCCTTTTTCAAGTTGAAAGATGAATGACTCCAGATGTATCATTTCTTCATCTTCATCTACCTTTGTTCCTTCATTCTGGATGTTCAGTTTATCCTCAAATTTAGCAAACCTCTCAATGTTCTCATTAGTTTCCTACACATCAGCACTTAAGTAAGTATCCTCATCATCATAATCTGATATACAGAAATTAATCATTTCTAAATCACTTGAGAGTAAAGGTGGGATGACATCCTTAGATTGACAGGAGTACTCCCCTGCTTTATTTTCAACATGGCATGGGGGTGATGTCTGATTATGCACAGCAGCTACATGATCCTCTGTATCCCTTTTTTTTAAGAATTGTTCATCAGATGACTCATATTTGTCATTCAGTGAAGAGTCTAATCTTATTGACCTGCAACAATCTTGATTTTGATCATTTAATTCAAAGAAGTCAGTTGTAACACTAGGATTTACTTTCTTTTCTATGACTTCACTAGTTGCTGTAGTAGGGATCTCATCAATTTTAGTGCATTTTAATTCTGCCAATGCTTGTTTACATTTCTTTGCCAAATCATGCTCGTTAAAACTTTTCAGGTCAGACCCAGAGGTTTCTTCTTGACAAATATTCCTTAGTAGTTCTATATATTTATCAAATGTATCAAGATGAACCTCACTTTCCTTTTCTTTTTCATTAAATCCTTTTTGCTTATTATCTAGAAAAGGGACATGAGCTGTGATTTCTTCTCTGCATTTTTTAGGATATTTATACTTTTCACTAACTTTAATCACAGCCGGATCCTGACGAAAAGACAGATTTTTTTTCTTACCATCACATGATTCCTGCCAAGAGATCTTACTATCCTTTATTCCTAGCATTGGTTCCATCTTTGTACCCTCTGCACATTTAATGACCGTTGATGCTGCATCCTCCTGTCGCTCAATAATCTCCTCATTTCCCTGCCAACTTTTAGCCTTATACACATCTGAGAGAGAGATTAGTCCTTTCAAATATAAATCTAATCTTGTAAGGAAAGCTAGACAATTAAGCTCACCATGCTCTGCGGACTTATGTATCCTACACCTTCCAAATAAACCATAGCTATATAAATTTTTAGGATAAAGCTGGTTATTCAAAGCTTTCTGAAATGAAGGAATGTCAACTTGAAAACTATCCCTATATGAGTCCATTAAAAAAGGGACCCTCTTTCAACTTTTTAGGCCTTTGAAATTTTATGAGATCTAACATATCTCAGAATATAACATTTAAAACTGAAAATTTTAACCCTAAACCAAATCAGGCCCTCCTTCTAGCGCCAGAAAACTGTTGATGACTGTTTTGATGCAATCATAACAATAAGTTAAAATTCACATATAATGAACTGAAACTATACTTGAAAGATAAGAAGGAATCATTTGAGATTCAACTAATCCCAAGTCTACAATGGTTCGGTTGGTCAAGTTCAGTTGGTCAATGTGAAGCTGTAATGTTCAAGGGGCCTTACGTAGTTTAGGTTTGTTTGGTGGTTTACTGGACTAAGAATATACAAAAAGGTCATAGATTTCAACAAGTATTCTGTTTATTTGCATACAAGTGTTACTGTGCTGCAAGTTTTAGATGGTTTTCTTGAATTTTTGTAGCTTTCTTCTTTATCTATTTATGAAAACTGTCTACTTATAGCTCTGTTATGCATGCTTCTTCAAATTTGAGACAATTTCCTTTAGATTTCTACGTTTTCAGCTAAATATTTCAGATGGGTTGGGAAAAGTTAGAAAGATCTAATCTATACCTCATTTAATCTACCGAAGGATCTAATTGTTTCTGCTATGCACTATGTAAATACCACAGTAATTTGATCAAATCCACAGTAAAAACCCTAAATGTAAGTTTTGAGCATTTTCACAAACATACATTTAAAATTGCAAGCTCTCAAAGAAAATATTTCAAAACACAAAGAAGGGTAGGAGAACACTTAGAAGATAGATGCAGAACTCCAGATTCTATTGTATTAGAAACGAATAGTCATACACGATTTACAATGTAGGAATGACTCTTAGTTTCATTGATCATACTACAGAGAACTTACAAGCTTTACAGATATAGTAAGGCAGCCAGACATTCCACGCACACCTTACTGCAGACAAATAGGCGACCTCCTTCTTCTACTTCTAAACTATGCTAACTTGCTGTGTGCTTCTAAAAGAAAATCCTGTTGTTTTCCTAAAATCCCTGTTGTAAAGTATTACAGTGTAGAGAGGCACAATATAAAGACATTCTGATTGTCCTCACTACAGTAAAAAACCTAACTGAACCCCTGGTTCAAACCCTTGGTTACAGCAATAAATATAGGTGAACCAGTTCTTCAAAATATCTCTGAGCAGTGTCAAATCTGGGTGAAATATTGCCCCTTCTGAGAAGTTCCGGCAGCTGGGTAATAACTTCTGTTTGTCTGTTGCAGTAATACCTTCAGCTGCAACTCTATCCTTTATTTGAATGGCTTTGACTTCCGCACTTCATCCTTATCTTCCTGCTCTTGAGATCAGATTTCCTTCCTCCATGAGGTCACTGTGTTGACTTTCCAGCTGCTTCCTCAACTGCAAGCCTGCAAGACAAGACAAGCAATAAGTATTTCATTTATCACATAAACAGCAGGAAATTAAAATAATCATTTAAACCCAGGTGACTGCGCAAAATCGTGGAAATCAGATCCAGAATACTCTCAAAACGCGTTCAAAATGCATTCAGACCGCTCAAAACCCATCGGGTCAACCATCGCTGACAGAAAAAATGCCACGGGCGCCAAAAAAATGGTTTAAAACTCCACCGCTTCATTTCTCACCCATCGGCATGACAAAAAACAATGTATGGCCGATATTCTCTATTTGGCCGATGTTCACCTCATCCGCATGATATTTTGGAAATATGATGCTCTCCCTTCCGAAGGTCCAGATGACGTCATCAGGATGTTTCGCTTCTGTGTAATGGGGAAAAGAACAATATCATCATCATCATCATGTTGAAGGAGAAAAGGAGGATATGAAATATGATCCTGCTGCTGAGCAAAGGAAAATGATGGTGACGTCATCGTCATATTCGGGCTTCATTAAAATGCAAATGATGACGTCATCATCATGTTCAGTTAAGATCAGGGGATAATTGTGATATCGGGTCACCTAAGGAGCATGATCAGGATGATGAATGTAATACGACCCCTTTGCGGCCAAGGCAACCCTCTTGAAAGATTGGGATGATGATGATCATCAGGATATTTGGGGCTTTTGTCGAACTTAGAATAAGACGTCATCATCATATTCGGGAACCGGATCGTGTTTTGGAAAATATCCTGCCGACGGGAAATGTGATGATGATGATCATCAGGATATTAGCTTCTTCGTTTATCAGATCAGGATGACATCATCATGATATCCGGAGCCTTTGTTAAACTTAGAACATGACGTCATCAGGATGTTTCGCTAACCGGATCATGCTTTGGAGAATATCCTGCCGAAGGGAAATGTGATGATGATGATCATCAGGATATTTGCAAAAGGTCGTATTTCTCGGTAGGAGGACTTTACGAAATGTCAGGTGAACAAACAAGATCATGATGATCTTGACAATATGACAGGATAAAAATATGATGATCCTCCTCATCGAATTATCATGATGACGTAACCATCATATTTCGTCTTCGGAGCATAAGGATGAGTTGAGGTCATCATCAGGTTAGCGCTAGGGTGATATTTAAAATATGATCATGCTGTTGAGGAATGGAATATCACCTTCTCCTTAAAAGATAGGGTGATCATCATGATATTGCAAAAAGGAGATCAGGAGGATATGAAGACGTCATCATCATCCTAGCGAATTTCAACAAATATCAGGATGATGACCCTCCGATAGGATTTTATCATGCGTATGCAAATATGCCGATAGTGGATTTTCTAAGTCAGGGTGATCTTATAATATCAGCATGATATTATAATATCGGGTGATGTTATAATATCATGATGATGCTCGCGATACAAAAGACCGCTCGATGGGGGAAACTTACCGTGACTTAAAGTTGACGTCATCATGATATCCGGATATTTGAACCTCAGGATATTATCGGGGGGGTGGGGCGGGGTTCAAATATGATGATGATGTTCTTCATACAGCAAAACCAAGTTTATAAAATATGACCCTCCTAAAATCATGATGCTCATGATGCGCATAAGGCCATTTGACGGGTAAAGGGCACTATCACCTAAGATTGACGTCCGGATATTGCGACTGCATGATTTTTATTGGGTGATAGACCACGATCATGATGACCTTGTCAACATGAAAAAAAATATGATGATCACTTGCGATTATCAGGTTTGACCAAAACTTTGACTGTGCATAACTTCCACATATGGAGGAATTTTCAAGTGAAGTAAAAGGCAAACCTGCATGGAATTTCAAGCTCTTTCTAAATATGAGGTCACAGAAACAAAAATATGAACTTTGACATACTGACCTCATGATGATGACCTACCTCATCGAATATCATGATGATGATGCACCTGACCTATTTTTACCAAACCGCCAGAAAGCAGACAAACACAAGCAGAAGCAAAAAGCAAAACACAAGCAGGGGTCCCCATTTTGCTAAGGAGCATAATGGGGCGTGTTGTGAACATCACAACAATATCTTTCCAGTATTGAAGTACAAATCTCTGAATTCTAGATATGATGGAGATGAATGAATGTAGGTGTTAAATCCAGCTCCACAAGATCTAAAATACAATTGTGGTGAAATGCTAGACCAAAAGTAGAAACTGCTTTTGATTGAACTGGAAAATGAAAAGAAACAAACTAAACTACAAACAAACTGAAATGCAAATGTTTTTGGTTGATGCAAGATTGCTCTTGAACTAGGGATGCTCCTGCATCATCCTGACAGAGTATGAAGACATTATATCAAACAATGTACCTGAAGGATTGCCACCTATTAGTAGCATCAGTCATCACATGGATCTTATACCGAGAGCTAGTTTGCTTAACAAAGTAGCACATAGAATGACACCAGTAGAGAATGAAAAACTAAATAGATAGATATAGAAATTATTGAGGAAATGTTTGATCAGAGAAAGTTTGAGTCCTTGTACAGTACCTATAGTTTTAACACCTAAGAAGGATGGAGAATGGAGAATGTGTATTGACTCTAGAGCAACAAACAAAATCACAATTAAGTATAGATTTCCTTTACCTAGGATGGATGATATCATGGATTGTTTGAGTGGAGAAAAATATTTCGCAAACACTAAAATGGGTGCAGTATTGTGGTCTTTAAATTATCGAAGTTCTATTTGAAAGAGTGGCTTCTTATAAGAATCTGGTGCTGCCAACCAAAGAAGATGCCACCTTTTAAAAGATGGTCAAACCAAATCGAATTAAAGACACATTGCCTACATTATGAAGGTGATGCCAATGTTAAGAGATGAGACACACAACTTCTAAAGAAAGAAGACACACCATTATCAAATTCATGGTGCCAAAGCATCAACTCATGTCACAGTAATATCAAAGAGCACTATACAAAATCATGGTGTTTCTAAGGAAAATCATACACTACTTGTATATGAGGAGTGGCCCAAGAGCATGACACACCCTATAAAAGGGAAGCACAAGGCTTTAATCTAATGATGCCATCAAGAATAAACAAAATATAGTTATAGGAAGTAGCACTCCATCATACTATGCATTGCCATTCAAGGCAAGTGCAAAATAATATAGTATAGAAATTGATACACCAGAATATTGAAAGCACCATTTCAAGTGAGACTCCACATAGCCATTCCAAGGATCTAGTACAACTCCCAACAATCATAATGCACCATGCAAATGGAAGGTGTATCTTTTGAGTCATAGGACAACATCAAAAGAAGGATGGCATTGGTTTCTAAAGGAAAGCACAAAGCTTTTAATGAAAAACAACCATTCTAGATAGCGTGAGCACAAAGAAGCAAGTGCAGTTTCTAGATGGTGTAGCCTATTATGTAGGAGGTGTAACTTCAAAAGATCACACACGTTTAAATACAAGGCATGAAACCTATGATGAGAAGTGACACATCAAACTATAAGGCATTGTATTTAGAATTAAGCACTCCATCAAAAAATGAAAGCCCAAGAGAGACACAATTTTAAATGATTGCGCAAGCTACATTGAAAATGGTAGGAGCATTATATGATGAAGGTGGCCTTTTCACTATCGACACAACAAATAGCATTGAGGTTCAACCTTTGTAAATAAAATTAGAGCTAATGTGATACTAAATGCAGACATATTAGTGGCTCTATGTTTCAGACATGGCTGCCACTCTAAAGGTGCAGGTCCATTTCTAGATGGTGCAATGCTATAAGTATCAATGGGCAGCATTCAAAAGCATAACATAGGCCTTGGTAGAGGTTGGCGTAACTTATAGCAATGCGCAAGCCTATGAAGAAAGGCACTAGGCAAGCAAAAAAAGAAACACAGGATCAAAGCATACATTAATAATCAAAATCTTGGCCTATTTTTTTATGTTACTACTAGTATTTTTTTGAGTTGTTTGAAAATAACATACATCAACGTCCTATATCAACTCATCTTCAAGAAATATACTATAGTTGCAAAATTAAATAATTTAATTAAGAAGAAAGTTATGTATTGCCTAGAGCATCACTGTTCAATGGACATTGTTGCTTGTATATGTGAAGAACTACAATTACTTTCATAGACTTGTTCAGTTTTAGATGAACTTTGGGAGGCAAGATTGCACATTGCATTCCATCTATTATGCGTTAAGTATCAATGGGAGAAAATTTCAATCAGGCCTATCAGAAAGGGATTCAAAGTGGGTGACTCAAAGCCTTCCCCGCATCCCCACAAAGGCCAGGTCACAAATCCTAAAACTAGTGTGGTATGACAGTGGGGACATATAAAAAGTGGAAGCATAAACAATGCAAGTGAAGCATACACAAAATTTTATTGCAATGAAAATGTGGTGAATATTTCTACACTTGAAAGGGAATATAATTTTTACTGGGGGAATATAATGTTATTGAAATGAAAATGTGGTGAATATTTCTACAACATTGAATCTGACATTATTTTGGGGGAATATAATTTTTACCGATGGTGTAAAGTGCAATTGTAAAATGTTTTCACTGAGAAGTGAAACATTTCCATCAAGGGAATTGAGTGGGCATAAAAGTTTTGAAGTGGGTAATTGCTTTTACCTAGAGGATGAGTTTACTAAATTGGGTGAAAGTATATACAGGTAAATGTAAATGTGAAATTGCCAGCAAAAGAGGGATGATAATAGTCATCAAGATTAATGTATTATAGAGAACTTTATATCGGCAATATTATTTCATGGGCATGCAAAGACAAAGGAAGATAAAATTAAATATTTATAGTTGCGAAGAGATAAACAAAAGATAATCAATGTAATGAAAAGTTGCATCTAGGTGGGTAGTCGAAGGGTTATATCAGTTTGAAGCTTGTCACTTCCTTCATCTACCTATAAGAAGGAAATAATGATCAATTGTTAGAGGAGGGGAATTTGATTTGGAGAAAAGATATACATTGAAAGAACCTTTTAAAGAAAAGTAATGGAAAGAAATCATTAACTTGGTGCCCTAATTCTGGTTTCAATTATTTTGTTGAGGTTATTGGTAATAATTATCTGGTTGTCTCCAATTTGATGTTTTCCTTGTCATTTAAATCAATGTATCAAGTATATATCTAGTTTATCAAAGCAAATTTACATTTTGTGTGGTTTATTTGATTGGTTTCTTCAAGTAAGAATTAAATTCATTTGAATAAGTCCTAGTAAACTGGAAGAATCTTTTGGATTAAAAAGTAGAGCCTGGTAATTAATTTCCTTGCACGTTTATGCAAGTCATAAACATTAGAGTGCCAAACAATTTAAGTTACAACTAGTAGGAAGACACATATTATTATATATTTTGACTCCATTACCTAGTGGAAGAAAGGCACAGATCATCTCTATCTGCAAAACAATTCCTTGTAAAGACCTTTTCCTTGCATTTTAATTTTTAGTTGTAGGAGTAGGAGTAGTAGTTAGTTTTGTATTTTTATTGTCTATTTCAAACCCTCATGCCAGTATGAAATAGACTGATAGAGGATGATTTAATTGACAAAATTGTGATCACACGAACCCTACAAATCTATGTGAGGTCTTTAATATACTTGATTATCATCAATTAATCCCAAGAAAGTTAATAGTTATTGGTGAAAAAGGTACATCGACCTAGGCATAACAGAGCCTAAAGAGTAGAAAATTCTAACCATCCTGGTTAATTCCATTCATTGGCCATATCACTTATTGAACATGATCATAAAACTTGGCATACTTTTAGGGTTTGATAATATGCTAAATTGGGAACCAACAAACACCATGATTTTTACATGGAAAACCCAAAAAGGAAAAAACCACGGTGAGAATTAGCTCGCAATATATTATAACTAGTTAAGGTAATACAGAAATGCTCACTGCAGGTGGACTCACTATCCAAGTGGACTCACTACCCATTAAGAAAGAAAGAGAGAAGAAAGAAAGAAATGGGATGGCTCACTGCCAATGATGAACTATTACATTTGCATCTACACATGCATGGATTATAGTTCTGATAAAGCACAATTAGATTCTTATTTCACTGATATGGATTACAACATTGCTTTACTCCATAATTACACTATCTGCTCTATTCTTTCTCAATTTGCATCTATAGGTACTTGTCACATCAGAAACATACAACATTCCTTTGCATATCTAAAGCATCAAAGACAAATGTTTATTTTTATCTGCTTTATTTACAATCATTAACTAGGTCATCCCAAAAGATGTAGCATGTGAAACATTTTCCCACATGCTTCACACCAAGATTTAAACTTGAAATAAGTCAAGGTGGACCTAAAATAGTTCCAACTTAACTCTTACAAAAAATGTTTGCCTACTTTTAAATTCGCTTTACTCTTATCATCAATTAGGTCAGCCTACTTGAGTGTAGCGTGTAGAACAATAGTTAGTCAACCTCAAAATCTAATGCGAACTAAACCAAAACATGGGACACACTCTCCTAGGTTTGCATGACCTATAGAACCTCCTTAGAAAACACTCCACCCTTTGGAATGCTCCGCAACAAGTAATCTTCTTCAGGTTAGCTTCATGAGCAGAGTAACTTAAATGCACTCTTACTTTCAAAGTATAACTCAACAACCTGACCTCCAAATTGCCTCAAAATTGGAACAAGAAATCTTCAAACAATTGTAAACACATCCCCATAACCACAAAGAAAAATGTTTACATGTGGTGAAAACTTGAGTACTGGAACTTGATCTCTATCAGAGTCAATCACTGTCTATCCATGTAGTGATACTTAGACAAACTTATCTCACACTCCAGAAAGCTTCAAACTCTGAAACTTTGGATTTAGAATGTCCAAACATATGCCAGTACTACCTTAGAACCATAGAAGGAAATTTATCATACTGGAGATATGCGGACCAAAACAATCATGCACTTTGCACTGGTTAAGACTAAACTCTATCATATCGAACTTCTTCAACATGTCGCCATCTTTCCTGAAATCATAAGAGGATGAAATTTTGGATTTAGATGCCTCTAATGAACCATAAAAACTTACTAAAACCATAGACCAAGATCTTTAACATGTGAAAAATGTGGACTAGAAAACTGTAGCTTTGTGCACTGAGGTAACAGTTTGTCAATCAAATTTTCACCAAATTATCTTCCGGATCAAAATCTTTTGCATAGATAAAATTATGAATATAGAAACATCCTTTGAGGTATATTAGTATAACCTCACAACCCAATTTTGGTCTCTAATCTTTTTTTCCATCAATGACAACAATACTTGGATAACATGCTCATCAGTATACTAGCAGTGTCTCTAACACTGATATCTCCAACAATCTCCCCCTTTGGCATTGATGGCAACACATGATGTGAAAACCATCAAAACCAAATATTTGAATATTCTTCCCATGAGACAAGTATTTTCCACATTTGCATCTCTCCTTTAGAAATAACTTTTTCACATCTACTTCTCTCCTTTGACATCAATGGCAAAGGATATGAAGTTTTTATCGAATCTCCCTTTAGAGTACATGAGTATAGACAAACTGAAGCTTGCTTCCCCTAAGTAATTGATTTCTATGTACATCAAAATATCAAAATTGTTTTCTCTACCCTTCCACATATATACAAGAAATCAAAAACTCACCGATTCCTAGGAAATATAGCACTAAAGATATTCTTTAGTCATGCAACATATGAATCCCATCATGCCCTTGCATAGTTCAAAAATTGTACATGCCTACTAATCAGAGATAGTAGATCTTCTACCTTATCTACTGTGTCAGGGGCCTCTGTCATCTTCCTTTGTCTGCTTCACTAATTAGACCCATCATGGAAGGCATCTTAAAGCTTACAATTTCTCTTAATTGGCTCATCTGATCTTTAACAGTCTCCTACTAACTCTGTAGATTATTGATTATTGCATGAGTTTCCTCTATCTTAGCTCTTAAATTTCCATTAGGATCTTTCATTGAGTTATAGGTACTGAAAATTTTAACAAGTTGATTCCCTAGACTATCAGTCTTATCCTTTATATCCTTAGTTGTTGCTGGCCATGATAAACAAAGTTTGTACATGGCATTTGTATTATTGATAGTTGTTTCAATAAAATTAATGCTATTATCTAACACAATTTGTGCCTTAGAGCATTTGTCAGTCATCTCAACTAACCTCTTATTGTCAATCTCTTCTCTGACTTTGTTTTTTCCTTCTTGTTCAAATGATTCAAATGACTGCTCACTAATTCCATAAGCTTCTCCATTTGTAGAGTGGGAGTCAAAGATGTGTCTCTCTTAACTTCTAGAATAATCTTTTCAAAAATTGTCATTGCTTCCTCTACAAGCTCATTGCCTTCAATATGTGACTTCAAAATCTCCTCTTGAGTGGTGGCTTGGAAAATTGTCCCTAATTTTAGCTTTTGTAAAGGAGATGTACTTGCCAAAATTATTTGTCCATCAGATGATGGTACTTGTAATAGATTAGAAGTAGACAAGGTTTGTAACTCTCTTTGCTTAGTCAAAAATTCTCTTATAGAATCCAAGGGTGAAGCTACTGAGCTCTCACCAGAAGTGTCTCTTCTCTCATCTCTAGAAGACACTTGAGTAGAAGGAATCTCTAGAGGATTTTCTCCAGCAGGTTCTTATTGCTCTGCACTATTATTAAGAGTAGAAGTGTTATCCACTTATTCTGAAACTTCCTTTTTCTGCTCTTCCTCTTCTTCAACAGTCTTCTCCTGAGTAGACTCCCTTATTTCTTCATTATTTTCTGACATTACTAGAGGAGGGATCACACTTTGACCTACTAAATTTGTAGGAGGTGGTGGAGATGGTACATTTTTCTCACCTTCAACATGAGGAACTACACTTGAAGTGGCAACATCATAATTTATTTTCTCTTCTTCATCTATTCCTATGACAATTGGAATTTGAAGTTCATTCAACACTTTTAAGGTTATCTCTGTAGTTTCTTTTTTCAACTTCTCAATCTCTTTCCTATCACCAGCCATAAGAGTGTTTACTCTTCTCTTGGTTCTGAATTCTTGGTTAAGCCTCTAAGTGGCTTTGATTTTGTCTTGTCCAGAGAGGCTTGGACATATTTTCTTCAGAATTCTTTCCTTTATTTCCACATTTTTTGCCATAGCCTCAACTCCTTTAATAGTTAGAATATTAGCTAGGCTATCAGATAATTCATTAGTTACTTCAATTAAAGCTTTATTAAACATATCCAAATACCTGATAATAATAGCTTCAATGGTGGCTTTGTCTTCATCTAAGATATCATCATATAGATCTGCCACTTGCTTCAGATTGCCATGCTCAACTATGGCATTAATTGCCGCTTCAAATGTCAAAGAGGTATTATCTTTCTTGTCCTTCTTTTTCTTTCATTTTCCCTTCCCTTTTTCAGAGAGATCTCCTGAAGTGACTTCTCTTCTCTTGAAGATGAAGCCTTCTTTCTCTTTGTCACAGATTTCTTCTTCTCTAGTAGTATCAATTTTTGTCCTCTTTGCCTGTGCCTCTTCATTAGTAGGAAGAGATCCCTTTTTCTTCTAGCCTGATTTCTCTTCTTTTTCTTCTTGTTCTTCCTCTTCTTCTCTATCAACACCATGATTGACATATAAATCTTTGTGGCCTTTTCTTTTGACTCTTCTCTTCTTTACCTGTTTAGATGCACTAGCTTCAACATTCTTTTCTGTAACAATAGCATTAGGGGCTCCGAAGGCCTTGGATGCACCAATAGGGGAGGAAGAGGTCCTTGTTGACCTTCTAGTGTTAGGTGTGGACTCCTTTCCTTCAGTTTTCTCTTCTGACTTCTCTACAACACTAGCCTCTTTAGTAGCTCTTCTCTTAGCTTTAGCTTGTTGTAATTGTTCTTTGGTTATTCCTACCCTTTTAGCAAATTCCTCAACTATCTTCTGTGATTTCTTCTAAGATTGTTGTTGTGTTTGCTCAATTTGGATCTTCATTGACTTTTCCTTGTAAGTTCCAAACCTCTCTTCTGCAATGCCATGAGGTTTGCCCAACATCAGTTCAGCCAAACCAACTAGAGTATCTTTTGGAACCTCATATCCCATCTCTGGGATCCACACTATTCTGGGCTCAACTGCTTCCATCAGGCATTCATCTTTTATCACCATGAAGATGAACTCATTTTCATATTTTTCAACAACTCTTCTAGGGATTCTTACCCTAGCTTGCATCTCCTCTTGGAATAACTTGAAGTAACCCCACAGAGCTACTTTTTGTGCATCAACATTACCAATGATATGCAAATGATCTCTGATTTGTGTAGCAACTAGAATATTTCTCAACCACACAACATTCTACACTCCAGGTAGCTCTTTCATAAAGTAAAATAATAAATAGATAATGAGAGTACCATATTTGAATGGGTACTTGGAATCCTTGGTTTTCTTTAAAATTTCCAAAAGTTCTTATCGGAGTAGTTCACAAAGATCATAGTCCACATTTTATTTCACCATCTGATATGCAATATAGATGCTTGTAGTAGATACAAAGTTCTCTCTACTGGTGAAGTAAATCTTATACCCAATCATCATCAAGGCATATTTGACTACTAGATCCTCAATGTCTTTTACTGTCAGAGATTTCTTGTCAAACTTAGCTCATGTGAGCTTCATCACGATGTCATTCTTCATAGATTTTAGCACTGGTATAGTACCGGTGGAAGATAAACCTATCACACCCTTGATGGCCTCCTTGTTGATTATATGAGGGACATCTAACCACATGAACTTGTCATGGATCCTATTTAATACATACCTCACACAAGAATCTTCATAACATAAAATGACAAAATTATTCCACACATCCAACCTTTTCTCTTCTAGGGCACTGATTTCTATCTTTAAAGAAAAATTATCATTTGTTAATTCATTAAACCAAACTTGTCCTAACTTGACATGATTATATTCTTCCATGTTCACATGAATGTAAGCGCTAATGTCTTCATTATGCAACACACCATAGGGCATGTGTGAAAACATGCCATCCAGATCCATTTCCATATATTTCAATGGATACTTCTTGTAAAGCCTCACAAGTCATGTAAAAGCATTTAAACCAACTCAAAAGTAAATGAAGTAAATAATCTGCTTAAATACAACATTACAATAACTAAAAATAAAAAGATGTAAATAATCCACTTAGATATAACTTTTAAAGATAAATGATGTAATTAATCTTCTTAATCATAATTTCTCAACAAAAGTTGATCTTATAAATATGAATCTCAATGTAATTAAATCTTACATATTCACGTGCTTAATCCAAGTAACAAGCATTATAAAATAATATACATAAATCCTTTGACAAGCATGCCATAATACATCCAAAATAGGTACAATAAACAAGTACATCAATAATAAATAAATCAATACACTCTCCAGTTGCACGAACCAAGTGGTCCACCACCTAGAAGCTGAGAGAAAGGAACATGGCTCAGGTGCTTTTCCACCCAACCATGAAGTATTTACACTTCCCCAGATCCCTTCCTGAAATGAAGGTAAGCCAACCTTGCACAAAATGTCTAGTTACCTAGTAACAACTATAGGAGGGAACACCTGATGCAACCCTGATGTCTAAATGCACAATTCTAAGTAATGAAAAGCAAATTGTCTCACAATAGGATGTGGTAGAGATATCAATAAATAAGTTTACTAGACAATATACATCTATTTCAATGTCATTCTGATTAGATCTAATCATTTAGGTAACTTGGTTAATTCCTGAAAAGAGGAAAAGCCATCTCTGAATATCCACATTCGGCATCCTAGTCCCAAAAGTAACCCAATACATTCCTATATAAAAACTACTTCTTTCACCAAGAAGCAAGAAAATAAGTAAAGAATCACAAATTCAAGATTTCCAATAAATCAATCCAATTCCTTTCCCAAAACATCAAATAAGGAAAAATACACTTTCATGCAATGAACCATCTTTTGGTCATATAGTCAAAATCATAAGTTTATCTATTTGTTATAGTTTCTAATCTTGTATTTTAGTCACAAAGTCTTCAATAATAGTCATTCTAAGATATTAATCTATCTTGCTGTTATTTCTGTGACAGGAAGTTTTAAAAACAATAAAAATAATAAAAATAGACTTATGGTCACCATTACGACAGGAGTTATTGTAGAAATAAAAAGATGATCATAAGTCATAGTTTAATCATTTTTTGGTCATGATTATATATATATATTTGGTTTTCATCATTCAAAGGAAAATAAAATAGTAGTCTATTGTCTCTGATTTTTGTAGTTACATAATGTTTTAATAAGTCTCTAACAGTACTACAGGAACTTATAAATTGTGAATGTCATAAAGAGAGCTATAGCACTAGTTCCTCAGTATTCATAGATAAAAACTAATTTGCTACAAGAACCATTATTCAGCTATAGGAATAATGGTTTTGTGTGTTTTTTAGAGGTTGTGTTTTATCACACAGAGGTCGATTTTCTATCTAAACTTGATTTGTAGCCAACATAAGAATGAAAATACAGTCATAATAATGTTTTATAGAGAGTTATTTAATAGCCATCTAGAGGTCGATTTATAGTTCTCAATAGTAAAATCTAGCTTTGAGCAATAATGCTTGCTAGGCATAGCGACAAAGATAAACAACAAGGTTCTGACAGTCAAAGTTTAATAAGGTAAATCGATTATCAATAATTCTAATTTTTAGTCTAAGTACTAAACAGATTGGCCATTATGTAGATTTAATAAGAGTTTTAGTCAAAACTGAAAGAGGATGAAAAAGAACGTCTGTGTTTAGTCTGAGAAACTAGTGATATCAAAATACATGGGTTGATCTATACAAATTGCCCAAGAATAGTAAAAAATAGCCACAAGAAAAGCACAACTAGCATGAAACCAGGTGGCTAGAAGAAAACAATGACTAGGCAAAAATAAGATAAGCAGCCAAAAGGAGGGACGGCCCATACAGGTTGATCTAGGTTAGAATACTAGCCAGAAGGAATACTACAAGTCGCCCAGGTAGAAACAAGAGGGGATGACTCAGAAAATGAGTCAACGACCAGAAAAATAATAGGATGGCGACCCAAAACAAGGAATGACCAAACAAAGGTAGTCACCCACCCAACAAGTAGAGAAAACCATATTTTAGACAGTCACAGCCACACCATTTTAAATGCAAACAATATAAAGAAGAAAACCTGGTAGTAATCGATTGATGAAGAATTGCATCTATTGTTGCTACCTCACTATCTTTCTCCTATCACAACTAAAATTCTCCTTCCTGTCACTTAGTTAAAAAGTCACCTTTTTGCTGCTAAAACCTGGGTGTCCTCCTCAGCTGAGCGATTTGCTTTTTTATTAAATTTCTCTAACTCTTATTTTTGGTAGTCCAAGATTAGGTTTTGAAAACTTGAGAATAAGGAATTTAGAACTAAAGTTCATTTTTAGTTTGCATGAAAATAATAATTAAAAACTCACAATCTTTCTTATTTAAAATCAAATAATAGCTATTTAAAAATAATTAGTAATATCTTTTGCAGATTACTGTCACATGGGTGACAGTAACTCATTTTAAATCCTTCATTCTTTTTCTAAATATAATAATGCTAAGTCTAATATTATTTAACTATTGTTATTAAAACAAAACCTTTTAAATAATCAAGAAGAGAAATGCAATACAATATTGGATAATTATATATAATTTAGTATATATATATATATTTAAGGAACATATTGTCTTCCAAACATCTATAAACAATATTTTATTATTTAATTTAAAATACAATCAGATATATTTTCTTATTATAATTACACCATTCAAACATCATTCGAAAAGATGTTAAATTTAAGTAATCACATCATCCATTAAAAAATGATTAATAATCATGCATTAATGCAATAAAATCCATTCAGTAATGCATATGCAACTCTGTGATATGTGTGATTGCATCAGGGTAATCCATCCATCAGTTCTTTCTAAGTGGCTAGAACATCTCTACCTCAACCATGCTCTCGTCTTTAATGAGTTCCTACATCCATTTGCACTCAACTCGACGTCAATAGGTTAGTGTCTCCAAAACATAGCTGAAGCAAATCATTGCATTTACATCAATATTACTTAACCTTTAAAATAATTTCTAATTCTCATTAATATAACTCATAATAATTACCTCCACGTATGCAAAATTACTTAAAGTAAATTCAATTCACAATAATTGTTCACTAAACTAGAATAATCATATTGTACATAAAAATGAGATGTGACATCCTTCCCCACTTGGAAGAGACATTATCCCGATGTCTTATTAAACATCAAAACAATAAAGTGTTTATTAACCACCAATAAAGTATCAAGGTGTCATAAAACAACAACATCAACTCAAAGTATCAAAAGATCATAATCAACAACTCAAAGTATCAAAGTATAACTAAACTCAAAGTATCATAATCCATGCATGAATAAGAAATCTATGCTATATCCTCAAATGAGGAAAAGATCTATCAATCTCCTCTGCATCCTCCCATGTGGCACTATCCTCAAAATACTGATCCCATTGGACCTTATATTGTACCACATCTCTACTACGCAACTTAATGTTGCACTTCCCCAAACTTTGACTGGACTCCACCAGTACCACTCCTAGATCCTGAACCTATAAAGCACACCAATTAAGAATATGTGACATGTCGAGATGATAAAGCTTAAGTAAAGACACATGAAAAACATTATGGAGTCTAGCAAGTGTAGATGGGAGAGCAAGACTATAAGCTACAAGATTAATCACTTTGAGAACTTCAAATGGTCCTACAAAATGAGGAGCAAGTTTAGATGCTTTGCTAAATGATACTGAACTCCTATGAGGTCTAACCCTCAAAAAGACTTTGTCACCAACTGAAAACTATCTAGGAGTTCTATTCTTATTTGCATAATTCTTTTGATGATCTAAAGCTTGCTTCAACTTCTCCTTGATCAACTTCATCTGATCATCCATTTCTCTTAACATTTCAAGACCAATCACAATTCAGTCCTCCACCCTATCCCAACTGATAGGTGTTCGACACCTATGCCCATAAAGAGATTTGAAAGGTGCCATTCCCAAAGATGCATGGTATGAATTGTTATATGCAAACTCAACCAATGGAAGGTACTCCTCCCATTTATACTACTAATCCATACAATACATTCGAAAAAGGTCTTCTACAACTTGATTTACTCTTTCTGTCTAACCATCTGTTTGAGGATGATAAGCCAAACTGAAATTCAACTTTTTACCCAAAGCGACATTTAATGTTTTCCAAAATCTAGATGTTATGCGAATGTCTCGATCTAAAATGATCATCTTAGGCACTCCATGCAATCTGAAAATCTTTTGAACAAACTTCTTAGCTAAGACCATAGAACCATCTGAAAGATTTTTTAGAATAAAATGTGCTACTTTTGTCAACTTGCATACAACCACTAAGATGACATCATGCCTATTCTTAGACATAGGTAACCCTTGAATAAAATCCATGCTTATCACTTGACACTTGTGGTTAGGGATACCCTATGGATATAGCAATCTTGTTCGATGCACATGCTCAGCCTTGACTCACTAGCATTCCAAACATCGAGCTACAAATTCTGTCACATCCCTCTTAAGTCTAGGCCAAAAGTATAAAGGTTTCAAACCTTCGACCATCTTTGTCACTCCAGGGTGACCTAAATAAGGTGCATTGTGAATCTCTTCAATCACTAACTTCCTCAACTCTCCTAAGTTAGGAATAGACATCCTTTCTTGAAATCTCAAAAGTCCATTTGATTCAATCACATAACCATCAAGCTTGTGATCTAAGGGGTCTACTTCCAAAGATTGCTTTACTCTTTCATAATGCTCATCCTCTTGAAGATTCTAAATTACTTTCTGTTTCAAACTAGATCTCATAGTAACAATGGCAGCCAGATGTCTTGTCCTACTAAGAGCATCTACTACTCCATTCTCCTTTCCTTTTATATAGTCAATTCTAAAGTCATACTCACTAAGGAATTCTAACCATCTTCTCTATCATGCATTAAGATTAGGTTGAGTAAATATATACTTGAGCCCTAGATGATATGTCTTTAACTTAAAGGGCTTACTTAGAAGATAATGCCTCCACATCTGAAGTGCATGAACTATGGCAGCTAACTCAAGATCATGCGGCGCATAGTTAAACTCATGTTGCTTCAACTTTCTTGACTCATAAGCAACCACTTACTCATTCTACATCAACACTCCTATCTTTCCCCTGAAGTATCTGTTATAACTATAAAGTGCTCATTAGGTTCTGGTATGGTTAGGATAGGAGTAGCTGTGAGCTTTTCCTTTAACACTTGGAAAGCTTGCTCACACCTTTCTATCCATTCAAATTTCTTACCCTTCTTTTGAAGTGTGGTAATTGGTGCTGCTATGGTTGAGAAACCTTCCACAAACTTTCTATAGTAACCTACAAGTCCCATAAAACTTCTAACTTCTGTCACACTCTGAAGTGCAGGCCATTCCATTATTGTTTTAATCTTTAGGATCAACTGCAATCCCTTCAGCTGAGATCACATGACCAAGGTAGTGCACTTTATCTTGAAAGAATGTACACTTAGATAATTTACCATAAATTTTTCTTTCCCTCAACTGCTGCAAAACAATCCTCAAATGTCTTTCATGCTCTTCCATTGATTTAGAGTATATCAATATGTCATCAAGGAAGATCAACATAAAATCATCTAAATAATTCTAAAAATTCTATTCATCAACATCATGAAAGCTGCTGGAGCATTAGTCAACCCAAATGGCACTATTGTGAACTCGTAGTGACCATATCAAGTCTTAAAAGCTATTTTAGAGATGTCCTCATCCTTAATCTGCAATTGGTGATAACCAGATCTAACGTCTATCTTTGAGAACACTGTTGCTCCTTTCATCTGATCAAAGAGCTCATCTATTCTTGGAAGTGGATACTTGTTCTTTATAGTAGCTTTGTTAAGCATCCTATAATCAATGCATAATCTCAAAGTACCATCTTTCTTCTTTACAAAGATGACTGGTGCACCCCATGGTGACACACTAGGTCTAATGAACCCTTGATTTAGCAACTCCTACAATTGTGCCTTAAACTCATACAACTTTGTAGTAGTCATTTTGTAGGGTGCCTTAGATTGTGGCTCAGTCCCTGGTAGCAAGTTAATTGAGAAGTCAAATTCTCTCTTTGGTGGCAACTCGGTCAACTCTATAGGAAATACATCTTTGAAATATCTAAGGATTGGATAGTCATTGAACACTGGTTCTTCTTTGTCAAGGTCCTTTACTTGGACAACATAAATGGTACATCCTTTCATCTTGGCTTTCTTCAATTGCATAGCTGAGTGACAAGGTTTTGTTGTACCTCATCATTTAATCTATTTTCAGATGTCAATAATCTAGGGGCTATGTCCTTGGCTATTTGCAACTAGGGATTCTATAGTTATTAGTTTTCCTAACTAATCTTTAACAACTTATACTAATTTGAAAAGATTAATCTGTCTACTTACTAAATGAATTTAATTAATGCTGAAACAAAATTAAACAGGAAGTTACTTGAAAGCAATCTTAAAAATAGTAACATGCATCTATCTATTGAAATCAATAAATACTTTTCATAGCAAATTCTGAAGTAATAAAGCAATGGTACTAGCCTTCCGCCTTGGTGGTGAGAGTGGGCCCTTGCTCCACACCGTTGGGGCTGAAGGCTATAGTAGAAAATCAACACAAAAGAAGAAGATCTCAACTAAACTCAATCCAATTCCATTCACTTTGCATTCATGAAAAATATTGATATCACAGAACTGAGATTACTGAGAATTAGAATAATCAAATCATTGTATATTTCTTCTGCCATTTCTATCAGCATATATCAAAATGAGTGATGACATATCACTTATCTTATCTACCAGTTCCTCTTTGAGATGACATCCATCTCTTTACTACACTAGATGTCTAACTATGGAAAATGATTATGCAATAAAAAAAGACTGAGTGGAATAGAAGTCCACTCAAAATTCTAAGTTTGAGTCTTTAATACATTTGGGCAGTGAGGCCCTGAAAATATGGGTATTGAATTAGTTCTATCCATAACTCATGCAAAAACTTTATAAAGATAAAAACTCCAGCAGTTTAACTAAAGATGACCCTTCACCACTCACATGATGATTTGAGTGAAATGAGGGGTGTTAAGATCACTGCTGAGAGTGCCTGATTAGTAGCTTATGCTGGAGATATACCCTGCTCTTAGGAGGTGTCAGAGATCTTTGTCCCTATCTGCGGCTTCAGAGATATGTCTGTAGCTCCGAAGATATGTCTATAGCTCTGGAGATACCTGTAGCTTTCTTTGTTTAGCTCTAGAGATACTCCAGACTCCCGCAGAGCTCAGGAGAGGCTTTCCTCATTACTTCAAAACTTTAGGTGTCATGGTACTCTAGTATTGTCTCTGGAGATCATTGAAGACTATCTCTGGAGATGCACAAAATTGCTTTTCCTGGCATCTACACCTGTTGATTCAAAAAGAGAGAAGTTTCTACATTTTTCCATTAATTCCATGCACATTAGTCACTCAATCATAAATTGTGTTCTTAAGTAATCTATCTCAATTAATCATTAACTAGAACGATCTTGCTAGCTTATTTGGGTGCAGACATTAAGAAAGATGGGATTAGGAAGGAGAAAAAGAGAGGTAAAAGGATGTATTTCATGGGTGCAACTTGGCACTCATCATCCCCCATACCTAAGGTTTGGCAGGTCCTCTTGCTTCTCACAATCTGGATTTATTCTGGTGAAGTAGCTTGTTAGTCAAGCTATAATCCTGTGCATAGGTGGTCCAAGTTGTGTGGTTGGTATTACCATTGCATCTGTATTGATCAACCTGCTTCATCCAGTCCTGCAATTTCTCATCTTCCATCTATTCCACCCAGACCAGGAGTGGTTCAATTATTAGAGGGGGCCTAAACCATCCACCTATCCATACTTGCTTATGGCTATCCATCATTTTGGATATCAACTTTTCTTTTCTCATAAATAATCTTAAGTTTATAGGGGTGACCACCTCTCTCATTTTCTACTTTGGGGTCAAAATATTCCATCTCTTCTTTGCTATGGCAAGTAGTGGGTTTGCTGAACTGATCATGAAAAGACCAAAATTGATGGAGCACTCTTGCAAACTTTTTAGGTATAATGGCAAAATTTTGTTCTTATTCTCAGGATGATAGATAAGGGATCTAAATTAGAACTTAAAAGCATTGGGATTGGGACATTCCTTCCTGATGAAGAGATCTATTTTTAAATCTTTCTTGAGATGATCTTCCATCCTTTCATTCTAGATCTGATGATTCCTCATTAGGGACATAAATGCTTTAAGCTAGCATTCCCCCACAAAATGATTAAGAATGAAGGTTATATCATTAACATAGAACCCATGTAAGTATAATTCACATAGAAAATTCTTGTCCTCATCATTACTCCTGGTATATGCTGTCATGAATCCTTCTGCTGTCTCAGTATCCTCAACTATGTTAGATAGAACTAAATAGAATTCCCTCTGTAGAACTCTTTCTTGTAAGAACATAGAATAGCTGGCACTTGGAGGTCTGCAGGATAGAATTTCTGAAGAAAGGGAGGCCATTTCGAGGATTTTTCCTTCCAGAGCTTCTATTCTTTTTGTTTTGGAAGTGACTGCCCTTTGTAACTATAGCATAGGCTTGGAAGCCTCATATTCTCTACATTTCTTCTCCCAATGGAACAGGGCCTTAGGAATGTCAATGGGGATTGGATCCACATAGTCATCTGTTTGTATTTCCTACTCATTGGTTGCCCTTGGGCCATCCAACTCTTGAATATATTCCTCATGGTCATCTAGTCTATTGTTGACCCAAGTTATCTGTCTATCCTGGCTTTGTATTTTCTCAATCAATGATGCCATTATTGTGAGGCTATTGTCTCTAGCCATGGTGAGCTCAGAAACACTCTGTGCTGCCTCTTTCTCTTTCTCTTCCAACAGTTTGACTGTCTCAATTTTTTGGGCCTCCAATTCTACTTCTTTCTCAATTCTCTGGGCCTCTAATTCTGCTTCTTGCTCCTAGATGATCCTATTTTTTCTTTGGAGCTCTGTTTGTAGATTTTCAATTACTTGTTTTTGCTCCATTTCTACCTCTATTCTAACCTTATTGAGGTCAGTAATAATCAAATTCTTCCCCTAGAGTAATCTGTTTAAGTTTTCAATTTCTTCCATCATTTGCTATTCTTTTGAAATTTCCACATCCTCTTGATCAGAGGGATTAGGGAGGGTTTTTGCTTCTGCTTTAGTTGCTGCTTCTATGGCTATTGGTTGATCATTAGGGTTTTCCATGGCCATCTACCCTGCACTGTCAATTGTACCCATTTGCCTACTTTATCCTTTTCTCCAGACTGCATGTCCTGAGGGTCGTCTTGGGGTTCCTCTACTTCTGCTGGTATCGATGAAGGCCCAACCTTATCCTCATATGCTCTAAAACCCAGGAGTACCTCAACTAGGAGGGCACTATCTTCCTCAGCCTGTGAGAGCTATCTCTACCTTTTTCTTCTCCATAGTAGAGGTGGGGCAGGTGCCTCCAGAGCAGGTCTTTCATCCTCAAAGTCTGAGGCAATACTAAGGGTTTGTATGTGTTCTGTCTCCAGAGCACATGATGGTTCTAAAATTGGACTTGACACGAGGTGAACAGATGGTGCTGGAGAAACTTCTCTTTGGTTTATCTTCCTAACTAGAGGGATCTCATCTAAATCATGAGATGGTTCTTCAGCCCACTAGGTTCCATCTATTCTTTGTCCTAACCTTCTAATATAGAGCATCTAGGACTGTAGGACAACAATCTCACAGACTTCAGTGATAGGCCTCTCTCAAGGTTCATTTATTTCACAGCTTCTCCTGATGCAGGGATTTCACAACACTTTGCATGTTCATAACACAAAAAGAGAGTAGATTCCAAGACACCTTCCAAGATGCCCAACTCCAATCAAGACTCCATCTAGGTTTCTAGCCAAACCACTATGCAGGGTCTGCAAGACAGCAGTCTCATAGACTGTCATGGCATTGCTGCTCCATTGGAATAATAGTCACACCAACCACCTTGGGATGCTCTCCCTCAACACAAACACATTATCATTACCACTTACCAATCCTATAACATGCATTCAACCTAATGTCTTCATTTGCAAAGTAATAACATGTCAAACATACCTAGTTGCTGCTGTCCTCCTTCAATCTTCCCACATAAGACTTCTGCAGAGACATTTACTTGACAAACTCACCCTCAACCATCCTCCTGCCTCCCAAACCTTCACAAGACTTAGTATTAACTATGATACAACCCATTCCATTAATCAGTAACTGAAAGGATCAATGGAATGGGGAGAATACCATCGGACTATCAAAAGAAGCCCTAAACTAGATTTTCAAACCTACTGTCAGATCAAGGAGGAATACAAAGCTAAACAAGGGTGTCAAGATCCTAAACCAAATGCAAAGGAAAGTTAACTCTCCACTCTAACCATGCATTACAAACTTCAACCACCTACAGGCCATATAAGTACGAACAACACAGAAAAACAACAAATTTTGAAGGAGACAGCAAGGTTTGGATAGTCTGCAGAAGAACCACGATTTCTCTCACCAAGATTAATGATAGGAGTCTAAACAAGATTCAATGCAAATCTATTTCAGTACTCTATCCATCCATTATACCCTTGTGCCATGACAGTGCCGTATAGGTACAGAATATTGAGAAAAATAGTGAATTTCTAAGGTAAACAGCAGTTTAAAAGGTAGTTTGGTATTTGAAGATCATATCCTATCTTCCTTCAACTTCAAAGGTTCAAACTCACATCAATGGGTAGTCAGTCCATTAACCTTCACTTTCAAACATTCCACCTTCTACAACAGGGCCATACTATACAATAGTACAGGCTCACAATGCATAAAAAACACAGAAAATTTAGAAAAGGCAGAAAAAACAATGTGTCTCTTTCTTTCTTTCAGTTCCACCGAATATATATTTTACAATGAACCTTCCTTGGCTTAAAACAAGCCTTAACAATGCATGAAAACGTTTGGGATTCCAAATAACTACCCAAACCATCGATTTCTTCTTGATTTCTAACTGTTGTTCGAAAGACAGAAATAGTAACTATCTTTTCTCACCGACTGCTTTATGGCTGATCTTGCTTTTTAACATAAGGTTTAACCTATGACAAGGTGTTACATCTTTCCACCCTTTGACATGCCTTTATAGGCTAACAAACATGGAGAACTTTAAATGACTACCTATGACTGCCTTTTTGTCACAAGACTGTCCTCTTGAGGACTTAAATCAAGATAATAGATTCATAGTCATTTGGACATAGTCCCTTACAAGTAAGCCTCATTACAACATTTGGATGGTCTCATAGACCTTATTGACAAAACAACTACTTGAAGATTAAACAAAATCTAGACATTTTTGTGCTCCTGCACCATACTCCCCGGCATGATGAAAACTCTTGTCCCAAGAGTTAGGGTATCTACTCCATCCATTCTTCCATCTTGTTGGAATGTTCCTCTGACTAGGAAACATGAACTCTCCAAGAGTTATCTTCCCCCTTCTCCAACCTGCATGGCTCCTGTAAACAATGTTAGAACCATAAAACTTGTCTAGGACCTTGCTGCTGCAATGTTGCTGCTCTTCTCAACTGGAGGTTCTGATTCATTCCTCCCTGTACCATCTATTGTTTGCCTTCCTTCTTCTGACTCCTTATAGGGCAATCAATGTCCCCAATCTTGACATAACTCAAGTCCCAAGCCTACTACTCTCTGGGACTGTCATCCACCTTCTGCTATTGCAAATGTTCCTGCTGCTTGCAGTCATCTTTAACCTACACAGTCAACTGTAGTTTCTCTCCAGAACAAATAGTGACATGTTCCTTCTTCTCTACACAAGGTAAAGGTATCAATTTGAACTTCTTACCATCTTTGTGCACCACATAGGAATTAGTATACCCATCATGAATTGTTCTTCTCAAATGTTGCCATGGCCTACCCAAGATTATATGCCCACATGTCATAGGAATAACATCACACAAAACATAGTCCTGATATGGACCAATTGTAAAATCAACATATGCCTTCTTAGTAACCATTACCTACTATTCTTGACTCACCCAAGTGACATGGTAAGGACTAGGATGGTCAAAAGTTTTCAATCCCAACTTATGCACCATTTCCCAAGAAACTAGATTATCATGAGAACCTGAATCTACAATCAACTTGCATATCTTTCCATGGCTTAAACAATGAGTTCTGAAAATAGATACCTGTGGTGGTTGCTACAACTTGCCTCTTTCCACCATGAGCATTTCTCCAACCATCATTGGAGAGGCTGATGACATTTTTGGTTCTTCTTGCTTCTCCTCCTCTTGTGTCAGGTGAACTCTTCTATCCTTGGTCTTGTCAACACCATCCTTCTTAGGACAGTTGAAAGATGTGTGTCCCACCTCATTGCAGTGATAACATCTACCTGTGAACACTCCTCTACCTGATCCAAATCTACCTCCACCTCTATATCCACCTCTTTGTTCTGTAGACATCTCCTTACCTTTCTCATTGTTGTTCTGAACTTCAGTAGTAGGTCTACCCCTACCTTTGTTTCCTCTTCCACTACCTCCTTGCCTTTCTTGCTTCCTCTTCACTCTCTCTTCAGCCCTTATAGCTAACTGAAAACACTCTCCAAGTGATTTTGGTACTGCCAAACCAATTTCATCCTGCAAGTTATACCTAAGTCCATTAAGGTATCTTGCCACCTTCTCTTCTTCATCTTCTAACCCTCCTCTGATACTAAGCTTATGAAATTGCTTAGTATAGGACATAACATCCATGTCCTTCTGTTTCAGATTCTGCCTCATCCTCTTTGTCTGAATAGAGTAATCAGATGGAAGGAATTGATCCTTCATCATGTCCTTCATCCTACTCCAAGAAGTGATTCTTGATGCACCTCTAGCCATTCTTTCTATCTGCACACTACTCCACCAGGTAAGTGTTGTTCCTCTTAGTTTAGTTTTTGCAAACTTGATCTTCTTCTCATCACTCATCTCCTCATACTCAAAAACATTTTCCAGGGCATCTATCCACCCTAACACCTCTTCACTATCCATCTTCCCCTGATAGATAGGTAACTCTATGTTTGTCTTTGTTCCACTTCCTTGGACTGCCTTTAGCAATCTCACAAACTTCTTTTCTTCAATATCCAAATCTTCCTCAGGAGGATTCTCATTAGCATCCTCATCTCCTTCTGACTCATTTTGTTCATCCTTTCTTGGATTCTTCTCCAATGCTTCCAATCTAGCCAAGATTGTTGCATTCTCTCTTCTCACTTGCCTCAGCTCTCTGTCTCTTGTAGCATCCTACTCTCTTCTGTCCCTCAACTCCTTTTCTCTTGCCTCTAAGGCTTCTCTCAACTCAGAATTCTCTCTTACCATCTAATTTTTAGGAGGCATCTTCACAAACTCTCACAAACTCTTATCTTCTTCACAAAATCCTTTACTCCCTCAAGGACCTACTAGTGGCTCTGATACCAATATGATGCAGAGCATCTAGGACAGTAGAACAACATTCTCATAGACTTTAGTGACAAGCCTCTCTCAAGGTTCATTTGTTTCACAACTTCTCTTGATGCAAGGCTTTCACAACACTTTGCATGTTCATAACACAAAAAGAGAGTAGATTCCAAGACACCTTCCAAGATGCCCAACTCTAATCAAGACTCCATCTAGGTTTCTAGCCAAACCACTATGCAGGGTCTGCAGGACATCAGTCTCATAAACTGTCATGGCATTGCTGCTCCATTGGAATAACAGTCACACCAACCACCTTGGGATGGTCTCCCTCAACACAAACACATTATCATTACCACTTACCAATCCTATAACATGCATTCAACCTAATGTCTTCATTTGCAAAGTAATAACATGTCAAACATACCTAGTTGCTACTGTCCTCCTTCAATCTTCCGACATAAGACTTTTGCAGAGTCATTTACTTGACAAACTCACCCTCAACCATCCTCCTGCCTCCCAAACCTTCACAAGACTTAATATTAACTATGATACAACCCATTCCATTGATCAATAACTGAAAGGATCAATGGAATGGGGAGAATACCATCGGACTATCAAAGAAGCCCTAAACTAGGTTTTTAAACCTACTTTCAGATCAAGGAGGAATACAAAGCTAAAAAAGGGTGTCAAGATCCCAAACCAAATGCAAAGGAAAGTTAACTCTCCACTCTAACCATGCATTACAAACTTCAACCACCTACAGGCCATACAGGTACGGACAACATAGAAAAATAGCAAATTTGTGAAGGAGACAACAAGGTTTGGACAGTCTACAGAAGAACCACAATTTCTCTCACCAAGATTAATGATAGGAGTCCAAACAAGAGTCAATTCAAAGCTATTTTAGTACTCTATCCAGCCATTATACCCTTGTGCCATGATAGTGCCATACAGGTATGGAATAATGCAGAAAAATAGTGAATTTCTGAGGTAAATAACAGTTTAAAAGGCAGTTTGGTATTTGAAGAACATATCCTATCTTCCTTCAACTTCAAAGGCTCAAACTCACATCAATGGGTAGTCAGTCCATTAACCTTCACTTTCAAACATTCCACCTTCTACAACAGGGCCGTACTGTACAATAGTATGGGCTCACAATGCATAAAAAACATCAAAAATTTAGAAAAGGCAGAAAAAATAATGTGTCTCCTTCTTTCTTTCAGTTCCACCGAATATATCTTTTATAATGAACCTTCCTTGGCTTAAAACAAGCCTTAACAATGCATGAAAACATTTGGGATTCCAAATAACTACCCAAACCATCGATTTCTTCTTGATTTCTAACTGTTGTTCTAAAGACAGAAATAGTAACTATCTTTTCTCACTGACTGCTTTATAGCTAATCTTTCTTTTTAACATAAGGTTTAACCTATGACAAGGTGTTACATCTTTCCACCCTTTGACATGCCTTTATAGGCTACCAAACATGGAGAACTTTAAATGACTCCCCTAACAAACATTAAAACTTAAATGACTCCCTATGACTGCCTTTTTGTCACAAGACTGTCCTCTTGAGGACTTACATCAAGATAATAGATTCATAGTCATTTGGACATAGTCCCTTACAAGTAAGCCTCATTACAACATTTGGATGGTCTCATAGACCTTATTGACAAAACAACTACTTGAAGATTAAACAAAATCTAGATATCTTGGTGCTCCTGTACCACCTTCCCTTTGTTAATTCCTTAGGGAAACATTCCTCAGTTAGAGTCATCTTTCTCCTAACTGATCGAGTCATGTATGGGGATTGTCTAGGAGTAGACTCTATAATTTCTTTGCCTTTCCTCCTTTTATCAGGAATAGGGGCTACATATGAAGATGCCTCCTGTGAGGGTTTCTTTTCTCTTTGAATAGCTATGGAGGAGGTTGAAGGCTCAGTTTCTTCTTCTTGGTGAGTAGGAGAACTTTCACCTCTTGGTTGTGCCATTTCTAGTCCTTTTGTTCTGGGAAGTCTGCTCAAGAAAGTTTTTCCATAATTCCTCCCCATTGGCCTGAGACAGGAAGTGGTGTTTAACTACTAGAAAGATGAGACCATGATGTTTCATAGGACCCTTATTTTTCTAGTATTTTTCTTCAGTTGCCTTGATGGTTGAATACAAGAAATTGGGGATGTTTATGCTAAACTTAGGGTGTCTATTTCCATGCCTTAGAAAAATCAGCATTTTCATGATTGGCCCTAAAACTAGAGAGAATTGACCATCACAAGTAAAATATTTCATCAACCAGGTGCCAACAAATTGCCAAGGGTTTGGGAGTGTGGACCTAATAATTCCTTTTACTTCATTTTTATTTGAATGTAGGTGTATGGCAAGTTCACCTTGAATAGAGAAATTCTTAATTAAATCAGTGTATAAGGTTTTCAAGTGATAAAACCTCTCACCTTGTTCAGGCAGCCCAGAAATGTGACTAATAGTGGTTGAGGAGAGATTTATTCAGACCCCTCTAATAGCTGTCTAATTGTCCCTTAAATTTCTGAGGAATTCATCCATGACATCTTCCTGAAACCCTTCAAATTTTTCTAGGAAGTCCAACCATCCTGCAACTCTTAAAATGTTTGCTGCAGCTTCATCCTGCAGAAGACCTGCAGCACTTTCTGGCCCAAACTTCTTGTTTACCCCCATTACCAAATTGGTTCTACCTTCTGTGCTTAATTCCTTATTCTCCTCAATCTACAGTTTATCCTTTGCTCTTAACTCTGTAGGCTCCAGAGGACCATTTAATTTACTCTATTCTTTAGGGTACTTTGAAGGTTCAAATGAGGAATGTTATGTTTCTCAGCTTAGGATTATGAAAGATTTGCAGATTAGTTAGAGTACCTAGGCAGTCATAAACGCAACAAAATGAGAGGACACTCTAGAGGCAAGGTGGCAGTACAACGTAGATGGCAGCATTTGTGTATTTAGGAAAGAAAATGATGGCAGGAGGACGTGTCATAGTGGCGGCACCCAAAAATAGAAAGACAAGACAGTTACTATTAATGCTTAATTAAAGATAGAATTACTTGGATCAGTTTTAATAATGAGGAGCGATGTACATGGTAGAGATACTGTGTCATTGTTGGAGACGGCACGCATCGTGGTACATGAGCATCTTTTGGTGGTTGGAGATGATGTCCACTACTCCATTGGTATGCAACCTACAATCATTTCGCTGAGTGGTTCAAGAATCCATGTTCCTTGGGTGATGTCAACACTGGCTTTGTGAATATCCCTTCAAATGATATGCGTGCTAATTTAATTTATTTTTGTGATAAAGTAGAGGATGAGTCATGATGACCTCATCATGTGATGTGTCCACTTTACTGCCTGGAGAGGTGGGTCCCCTCCCTTATTATCAAAATTGGCTTCTTTATTGACAGAGTGCTGGAGGTGCTCCTAGTTTGAGAAGTGGCAGAGGTGCTCCTTGTTGGGAAGCGCCGAAGGTGCTCCTGGTTGGAGAAGTGCCGGAGGTACATTTGACTAATCTGCTGGCACCTGATCACCTCCGGAGCTCAATTGTTTTAATTGTCCTGAAGAAGGGAACCACCATTTGCTGGTTTTCAACTCCCTTGGTTGAGAAAGACAACCATTTACTGGTTTTCCATCTTTCTCTTTTTTTTTCCTTTTTTTTAGAAGGCCGCCATTTGCTTGTTTTCAACCTTCCTTGTTTTTTTTTTAATCAGACACTGTGACAAAGGAGGTATCCCCTGTATCAAAACACAAATCATTAAGAAATTCTTCTTTAGTAGATGGCCTTTTATAGAGTCTAATTTAGTGACCATTTACTAGGAATGTGTCTGTGCTTCCATCAATAGGTTCCAATAATACTGTTCCATTTTCAAAAACTTCCTTTACTTGATAAGGACCCATCCAATGAGTTTGTAATTTTCCTTTGAACTCCTTGAATTTAGAATCATAAAGAAGAACCCAATCACCTTGTTGAAATGTCCTTTTGATGTGTTCGTCATGCCATTGCTTCCTCTAATACTGAACCAGTTTTGTTTGCTGAATGGCCTCTGTTTGAATTTCATCCAACTCATTGAGCTAAAGAATTCTATTATGTTGAGCTATAGATAATGGTAGACCAATATCCAATGCAGTTTTAAGTGTCTAGAGTTCAAATTCTATAGACAAAATAGGTTTTTTCCCATAAACTAATTCATATGGTGAGAACTTTGTTGTGGACTTCCAAGTGGTATTGTAAGCCCAAACTGCTTCAGGTAATCTACTAGCCCAATCTTTTCTGTTCATTGCTACTGTCCTTGTCAAAATATTTTCAAGTTCCCTATTAGTTACTTCTATCTACCCATTCGCTTGAGGATGGTAAGGTGAAGATTTTCTGTGTTTGACTTGATATAAATCTATGATTGTTTCGATTACTTGTGAAGTAAACTAAGGTCCTCTGTCTAAAACTATTGATCTTAGGGCTCCAAACCTTAAGAAAATCTTATTATAAAGGAAATCAACAACTTTTTCTTCTCTTGCAAATTGTAATGCTTGAACCTCAGCCCACTTAGTAACATAGTTTGTGCATACTAGAATGTATTCCTTGCCTGATGATGGTGGGGAAATTGGTCCCACAAAGTCTAAACCCCACTACTCAAATGATTCCATCATGACTTGAGGATGCAATAGCATCTCCTGGGTAAAGGTTGGTTGTCCCATCCTTTGGCATTGGTCACAGTGCTGCACATATTTCTTTGTATCCTTATGAAGAGAGGGCCAGTAGTAACCAACTCTGAGGATCTTGTGGACTATCTTGTAGAAAGAGTAATGGCCACTGGATGGTTCATCATGACATGCTCTCAACACATCAAAAATCTCATTAGCTTTTAAACACCTGTGTAGAATGAAATCAAGACCACATTTAAATAGTAAACCATTCAACCATTTGTAAGATAAACTTTCTTAACCAAACATTTTTTTTGTTTTGAGGTAAAATAGGATGGATACAAGCCTCTAGCTAAAAGATTAGCTATGTCAGTAAAATAAGGTGCAGTAGAGGAGATAGCAAAAAGATGTTCATCTAGGAACTTGTCCTCCATTGGTTGGTTTTCTCCTCCTGTATGCAATCTTGACAAAAAATCAGCAACCAAATTAAACTTTCCTGGATTACCAACTATGGTAATATCAAATTCCTACAATAACAATAACCACCTGATGATCCTTGCACCCACTATTGGTTTATTCATCAGGTACTTGATGGCCACATGATCAGTGTGTACAAATATTTTATATCTAGTGATATAATGCCTGAATTTATTTATAGCATAGATGACTGCCAAGAATTCTTTTTTAGTTGTGGTTTAATTTCTTTCTGTAGAGGTAAGGTTTTTGCTAATGTAATAAATGGCATGCATACTTTCTCCTTCCTCCTTTTGTCCTAAAACTGCCCCAACAGACTCATTTGAAGCATCAGTTTTAATGTGAAATGGAAAAGTCTAATTTGGCCCTCTTAAAATTGGTGTGACAGTAAGCTTCTCTTTGAAGGTTTCAAATGCTGATTGACATTCTTTTGTCCATAGAAATTCTATGTCTTTGTTAAGCAGGGTAAACAGGGGGGCAGCTATTCTGCTGAAATTTTCTATGAATCTCCTATAGTAGCCTACATGACCTAGAAAACTTCTAACATCTGTTTGATTTTTAGGGGAAGGCAACTGTGTAATTACTTCTATCTTGTTTTGATCCACTTTGATCCCCTTTGATGAAATGTGATGTCCTAAAACAATTCCTTCCTCCGCCATCATAAAGCAATTTTCATGGCTAAGGGATAATTGATTTTTCTCACAACATTTTAGTACTTTCTCAAGGTTTGTGAGAGCTTCAAAATTATCCCCATACACAGTAAAGTCATCCATAAAGACCTCCATGCATTCATTAGCTAGTTCAGCAAAAATAGCTAAAACAAGTCTCTGAAATATAGTTGGGACATTGCATAGTCCAAAGGGAAGAACTTTGTAAGCAAAAGTTCCCTAAGAGAATGTGAAGGTGGTTTTGTCCTGGTCTTCAGGTGCAACTTGAATTTGATTATACCCACTGAATCCATCTAGAAAAGAAAGATACTTTCTACCAGCAAGGTTGTCCAGTACTTGGTCAATGAATGGTAAGGGAAAGTAGTCCTTTTTTGTGGCCTTGTTGAGTTCTCTATAATCAATACACACCCTCCATTTCCCATTTTTTTAGGCACTATGACAAGGGTTGACACCCATTGATTGTCTGAGATTGGATATATGAACCCTGCTTGAGTAATTTTTCTATTTTAGTTTTGACAATGTCCTTTAAAGTAGGATCCAATCTTCTCTGGGGTTGTCTGTCAGGTTTAACATCCTCAGTGTATATATGATGGATACGGATTTCAGGAGGTATGGCTTTCATATCCTTGTATTCCCACGTAAAATTTGTTGAATGGGAAATCAGAAGTTGGATGAGTTTTTCTTCCTGATTGGCTATTAACTAAGTATTGATATTAAGTGTTTTCCCTGGTAGAATCATGACTTATTTTGTGATTTGTTCCATAGATGTAGTTAATCTGCACATTGGAGTCATAGTATTGAGAGGACAAGAATGTGGAAGCAACATATGGAAAGTGGCTAAGTCTCTGTAAAATGTTTCCCCACAAGGAATGATGTTGGAGAGGGTACAATGAGAAGAAGTAAGAAGTTCTCTCCTAGAATCTTGGGCGAGTTCCATCACATCCTCATTGATTAGGATGTGAGTAATGTCTTTTGTTGTATCATAGTATATTTCTTCTTCTAACTCTCCTAGATGTTCCTTGATGGTTACCATAGCTACTGAGGCATTGTTGTCATTGTTCTCTGGTTCATCTACCCATACTCTTCCTGTATAATGCATTGATGGTTTAGCTAGAGGATATAGAGATATTTTCTTCAAATCTATCCCATTAGAAATGACCATATACCTAGTTTGACAATCAATAGATGCTGCTGCTATAGCCAGCCATGGTCTTCCTAAGATCAGTGGATAAGCATTTCTCTAGTTTCTAGGTTCTAATATCAGGAAATCCACTAGAAATTCCCATGAATCTATCACAACTAGTACATCAGTGATTATTCCTTTTGGAACAGTTACTGACTAGTTAGTAAGTTGAAGAATTGTAGTTGTGGATTGGATACCTGATAGAGCTAATTTATCCATTGTGTGAACTATCATCACATTAATTAATGCTCCCAAATCAACCAAAACATTTGAAATTTCTACCCCTGATATGAAAATAGTTATGACAGGATTTCCAGTGTCTCCATATTTTGGAAGGAGAATTTATCCCATCAATAGATCTAGTACTTTTCCTTCCACCTGTATTGTGGAGGGAAAGTTTTTCTTCCTGCCCTACGTTTTGATACAATATTGTTTAATGAACTAATTTAGTTCTGGTACATCTCTGATTGCTTCGAGAAGAGGAATTTTGATGTTTAGTTGCTTGATTTCTTATAAAAGTTATGATTCCAGGTTGGTTTGGACTTGTTTTTGTAAGATCTTTTTTTGGGGAACATATTGTTTAAGCCATTCTAGGAATGGTGCTAATTTTTCCATCTCTGGAGCATCTTCGAAGCTCTTGTTAGAATTTTTTTTAGGAATGTTCTCTAGAGTTGGTCTTTTAGGAGCAACTCCAAAGTTGTCCAAGGATGATTATTTTAGCACTTTTTCATTAGTAATCTCCTCCGGTGGTTGATGGATGAATTTTCAGGTTCCTCGTCATTGGTTACTTCAACTATAGTTGGAGGAGATGGTCTAGGGAATGATTTCCTAGAATGCAGCTGGAGATTATTTGAATATATAGCATTAATTCCAGCCAGGTTTTCTTGCTCTGTCATGTAAACAACTTCTCCCTATTTATTATATGGATTTGGTATAGGCTGAGTTAGTAAAGGTGGTTGGCTAACTGGTTCATTTTGTGATTGACCTTGTGTGTTGGAGGGTCCAATTAGTAAAGCTTGTTGTTGAGGTTGGAAATGTCTAGGTTGTCCTTGGTATTGTTGATTATATCCCTGTTGAGAAGCCCATTGAGGTTGCATGTTTTGTGATCCAAACTGTGGTGGCCACTATTGATTTCCCCAAGGCTGATTTTACCAATTTTGGTTTTGCCAATGTTGACTTGGCCAATCCTGCTGTCCCCAAGGAGGATTATTTTGAGGTCCATGCCAAGTTGGATTCCACTTATTATTTCCCCAATTAGAAGGACCCTTGTAAGAAAGCTAGTTTGGGTACTGATTATAAGGGAAATTCCCAACTTGCTTTTGTCCTACATAGTTCAATTCTTCTTCCATTACAGTATTCTTCTTACTCAATCTTTTCAAGGCTGGAAGTTGACTACACTAACTAGTAGGATGTTCCCTATCACAAATCTAAAAAATCTCTGATTTGTCCAAAGGGCATTCTCTCAACAGATGCTTGTTTCTACACCTAGGACAATAGATGGAGAGTGGTTCAATTGTTCTATTTTGATCAGTTGTTCTAGTTTTTGCTTGAATCCCATCCAATTTGGTATTTAATTGGACAAAAATGTCTGTTTCTAGATTTGCAATCTCCTCCATTAACTATCCTATTTCATTCTTTCCTTTAAAAGTTTTGGATGACCTCACTCCATTTTGGGTTCTAGAATAGTTCCTATAGAGTTCTTCTATAGTAGGTATATCCATTTTGTTGATATTTCCTTTCCCTATTAGATCCAGTGCATATTTTGATTCTTTATCCAATCCTTTTACAAACAGAGTTCTGGCCAAGGAGTGATCTACCGGGTTGCCATACCTTCTCAAGGAGAAATTAAACCTATCCACATAGTCCTCTAAGGACTCTTCCTCCCCCTGCCTAATTTTAAACAATTCTTCATTTTTATTACTAGATCTACAATAATCTTGGTATCTTCCAAAAACTCTATTTCCATCTGATCCCAAGAATGGATAGAATTCTGGGGTAAACCAATAAACTATCTCATCGCAGAATCTTTCAGAGTTGAAGGGAAAAACTTGAGTTTTTGGTTATCTGATCCATAATCATAAGTTTGGCAGACCACTTTGAACTCAAACAAAAATTGATCTAGATCCTCAGAAGAAAGTCCTCTAAAATTTGGCAGGTGTGCTAGTGAGATATTCTTCATAGGAGCATTGTCTCCAGTAGCCAAAACAATAGGATATGAGAAGGCTCTTGGAGCCTGATTCTCCTCTTCTTCATGATTATCATTTTCCATGCTTAGTACTGGTTCTTCTCCCTGAGGTTCTAGGAAATTAGGTTCTATTAAAGTATCTGCATGAAACTTTTGTTGTAATTCCTAGATATAATTGGCAAGTGGAAGATTTGGAGGGTCTAAGGGATTATTGTTTTACGGTGCAGCGTCCAAAGTAGGCTCTTGGTTTCTCTCCTCAACAAGATCTTGTGCTACCCCACTGCTTTCCCCTATGGCTTGTTGTTGGGGTGTCTGTTTTATATATCTTCCTTTTGAATCTCTAGCTCTAACCATACAGATCTATCCTAGAAATTATTTTAACCAAGTTTCCCTAATTAACACAATACATCCCCGACAACGGTGCCAAAAATGACAAGGTGTCATTGTACCTCATCATTTAATCTATTTTCAGATGTCAATAATCTAGGGGCTATGTCCTCAGCTATTTGCAACTAGGGATTCTACAGTTACCAGTTTTCCTAACTAATCTTTAATAGCTTCTACTAATTTGAAAAGATTAATCTGTCTACTTACTAAATGAATTTAAGTAATGCTGAAACAAAATTAAATAGGAAGTTACTTGAAAGCAATCTTAAAAAAAGTAACATGCATCTGTCTATTGAAATCAGTAAATACTTTTCACAGCAAATTCTAAAGTGATAAAGCAATGGTACTAGCCTTCCGCCTTGGTGGTGAGAATGGGCCCTTGCTCCACACCATTGGGGCTAAAGGCTACAATAGAAAATCAGTGCAAAAGAAGAAGATCTCAACTAAACTCAATCCAATTCCATTCTCTTTGCATTCATGAAAAATATTGATATCACATAACTGAGATTACTGAGAATTAGAATAATCAAATCATTGTATATTTCTTCTATTGTTTCTATCAGTATATATCAAAATGAGTGATGACATATCACTTATCTTATCTACTAGTTCCTCTATGAGATGACATCCATCTCTTTATTACACTAGCTATCTAACTATAGAAAATGATCATGCAATAAAAGAAGACTGAGTGGAATAGAAGTCCACTCAAAATTCTAAGTTTGAGTCTTTAATACATTTGGGCAGTGAGGCCCTGAAAATATGGGTATTGAATCAGTTCTATTTGTAACTCATGCAAAAACTTTATAAAGATAAAAACTCTAGAAGTTTAACTAAAGATGACCCTTCACCACTCAGGTGATGATTTGAGTGAAATGAGGGGTGTTAAGATCACTGCTGAGAGTGCCTAATTGGCAACTTATGCTAGAGATATGCCCTACTCTTAGGAGGCACCGGAGATCTCTGTCCCTATCTGCATCTCCAGAGATATGTCTGTAGCTCCGAAGATACCTGTAGCTTTCTTTGTTCAGCTCCGGGGATACTCCAGACTCTCGTAGAGCTCCGGAGAGGCTTTCCTCATTACTTTAAAACTTTAGGTGTCATGGTACTCTGGTATTGTCTCCAGAGATCATTGAAGACTATCTTCGGAGATGCACAAAATTGCCATTCCTAAAATCTACACCTATTGATTCAAAAAGAGAGAAGTTTCTGCATTTTTCCATCAATTCCATGCACATTAGTCACTCAATCAGAAATTGTGATCTTAAGTAATTTATCTCAATTAATCATTAACTAGAACGATCTTGCTAGCTTATTTGGGTGCAAACATTAAGAAAGATGGAATTAGGATGGAGAAAAAGAGAGGTAAAAGGATGTATTTCATGGGTGCAACTTGGCACTCATCACTGAGATTTGTCTAATCTCTAAAGGTCTCTTTGTTCCATTAATTTCCACTTGGTTCCCTAGGTCATCTAAACATCTAACAACCTTGTCTTCATAGTTTACAAGAGACTTATGTTCAGGTAACTAGTTGATTCCCATAATTACATCATAAGAGCCTAAAGGTGCTACATATAGATTCACTTGTGTCTGGAAACTAGGAAACTCTAACTCACTGCATGCTAGACATGAGTCTACCCTCTTTTCTGCACTATTGTCATAATGTACCATCCAAGCATTTTTGATATGTCCAGGTCTAATAGATAACTTAGATACTACTCTAGGATCAGCAAAACATTATGTGGCACCAGTATCAATTTAAATAGAAATAGGTAGTTCATAGACCTTACCTTGGAACTGGATAGGTGCTACTTGAAACTTTGCTTGCCGATTATCCACTGTGACATGAATCTGATGCTACGGTGCTCCTTGCTGATTTTTGTTTCCTCTTTTATGTGGACATGCATTTGCATAATGCTCTCCTCCACAATTGTAACATCCATCCTTAGGTGCTCTTGGTCCTTCATCTCTTTCCCTCTGATTGTTGTTTCTATTGTTATTGCCACCTCTTTTGTTTCCACTATTCCCATCCTGAGAATTATTGCTTCTCTTCAAATTCCTAATCTGTCTATTATTGCCTTGGATGTTATTCTTTTGATAGTTCTGATAGTTATTCTATGGTTTCTTATTTGAAAACTTAGCATCTCTTTGCTTATGGTAATTTTTTGTCTGCTGCAACCTCTGCTCTTGCTTTATTGCTTTCTCAAAAGTGGCATCCATAGTGAGTGGGTTATGAATGTCCACCTTAGCTCCAATCTATGGCCTCAATCCTAGAATAAACTTTCTAATCCAAAATCTCTCATCTGTCTGATACAGTGGAACATATTTTAGTAGATAAGAAAACCTTTCCCAATAACTGCTCACAGACATACCTCCTTGGATAAAGTTCTGAAACTCTATCATCTTCTTGTCAAAGAATAACTATGGTAGCCAACTTTTTCTAAATAGTTGCAATAAAATCTCCCAAGTTATATCACTAGGTAACATCTTTTTATCCACTTTCTCATTATCCCACCATATTGTTGCTTCACTAGTCAACCGATAAGATCCCTACATAGCCTTAGTGTGATCTGAAAGGTTTCAGAGTCTAAAGTATTTGTCCATTTCTATTATCCAGGAATTAGCTCCATCTCCTATGGTCTTTCCATCAAATTTCAGCAATGATACTTTCTTGAGGTCTTTCCCCAATTCTTCAACTATCTTTGCTTGATTATCAACAATAGCTCCAACTTCAGGAACTAGAACTTTTGTCCCTAGGTTCTCATTGTGTGTCTCAACCCTTGGGTTTCCATTAGCATTCTAACCTCTAGGAATTCCTCTGATCTTCTGCTCAAGAGTATTCATCCTCGTGTCCTATCGGGTCAAGAGATCAAGAATACGGTCAAATCTTCCATCTTGGTCATTACTAGCATCTCAACGATCCCCAATAGTTCGACCACCATGAGCACCTCCACGTGCACCTCCATGTGATCCTCTACCTTGACTACTTCCTAATCCATAACCAAGATCAATGTTTCTTGTATTCATGATGGAGAATCTGTATCAAGTTTGCAACTTTAGCACAATAGTCCCAAAAACAAAGCAAAGGCCCTAGTGTTAAACCTAGAACTCTGATACCAAATGCAAAGCCTCACAAGTCATGTAAAAACATTTAAACCAACTCAAAAGTAAATGAAGTAAATAATTTGTTTAAATACAACATCGCAATAACCAAAAATAAAAAGATGTAAATAATCCACTTAGATACAACTTTTAAAGATAAAAGATGTAACTAATCCACTTAATCACAATTTCTCAACAAAAGATAATCTTATAAATATGAATCTCAATGTCATTAAATCTTACATATTCACATGCTTAATCTAGGTAACAAGCACTATAAAATAATATACATAAATCCTTTGGCAAGCATGCCATAATACATCTAAAATAACAATAATAAATAAGTACATGAATAATAAATAAATCAATACACTCTCCAGCTACATGAACCAAGTGGTCCACCACCTGCAAGATGAGAGACATGAATATGGCTCAGGTGCTTTTCCACTCAACCATGAAGTATTTACACTTCCCTGGATCCCTTCCTGAAATGAAGGAAACCTAGCCCTACATGAAATGTCTAGCTACCTAGTAACAATTGTAGGAGGGAACACCCAATGCAACCCGGATGTCTGGATATGCAATTCTAAGTAATGAAAAGTAAATTGTCTCACAACAGGATGTGGCAAAGATATCAATAAATAAGTTTGCTAGACAATATACATCTATTTCAATGTCATTTTGATTCGATCTAATCATTTAAGTAACTTGGTCTACTCCTAAAAAGAGGAAAAGCCATCTCTGAATATCCACATTTAGCATCCTAGTCCCAAAAGTAACCCAATAAATTCCTATATAAAAACTACTTTCCCCAAGAAGCAAGAAAATAAGTAAAGAATCACAAATTCAAGATTTCCAATAAATCAATTCAATCCCTTTCCCAAAACATCAAATAAGCAAAAATACACTTTCATGCAATGAACCATCTTTTGGTCATATAGTCAAAATCATAAGTTTATCAAATTGTTATAGTTTCTAATCTTATATTTTAGTCACAAAGTCTTCAATAATAGTCATTCTAAGAGATTAATGTATCTTGCTATTATTTCTATAACAGGTTGTTTTAAAAACAATAAAAATAGACCTTTGGTCACCACTGCGATAGAAGCTATTGTAGAAATAAAAAGATGATCATAAATCATAGTTTAATCAATTTCTAGTCATGATTATATATATATATATATATATGGTTTTCATCATTTAAAGGAAAATAAAATAGTAGTCTATTGTCTCTAATTTTTGTAGTTACATAATGTTTTAATAAGTCTCTAACAGTACTACAGGAACTTATAAATTTTGAATGTCGTAAAGAGACCTATAGCACTAGTTCCTCAGTATTCATAGATAAAATCTAATTTGCTACAAGAACCATTATTTAGCTATAGGAACAATGGTTTTGTGTGTTTTTTTAGAGGTTGTGTTTTATCACATAGAACATTTTATAGAGAGTTATTTAATAGCCATCTGGAGGTCAATTTATAGTTCTTAATAGTAAAATCTAGCTTTGAGAAATAACGCTTGCCAAGCATAGCGACAAAGATAAACAACAAGGTTCTGACAGTTAAAGTCTAACAAGATAAATCGACTATCAACAATTCTAAATTTCAATCTAAGTACTAAGCAAATTGGCCATTATGTAGATCGATAAGAGTTTTAGTCAAAACTGATAGAGGATGAAAAAGAACATCTGTGGTTAGTCTGAGATACTGGCGATATCAAAAGACATGGGTCAATCTATACAAATCACCCTAGAATAGTAAAAAATAGCCACAAGAAAAGCATGACCAACATGAAACTAGGCGCCAGAAGAAGACAACAACCAGGCAAAAATAAGATAAGTGGCCAAAAGGAGGGATGGCCCATACAGGTCGATCTGGGTTAGAATATCAGCCAGAAGGAATACTACAAGTCGCTCGGGTAGAAACAAGAGGGGAAGACTCAGAAAATGAGTCAACGGTGAGAAAAATAATAGGATGAGCGGCCCAAAATAGGGAACGACCAAACAAAGGCAGTCACCCACCCAACAAGTAGAGAAAATCATATTTTAGACAGTCACAACCATGCCATTTTAAATGCAAACAATATAAACAAAAAGACCTTGTAGTAATCAATTGATGAAGAATTGCAGTTGCTGTCACTGCCTCACTATCTTTCTCCTATTGCAATTGTAATTCTCCTTCCTGTCACTCAGGTGAAAAGTCCCCTTTTTGCTACTAAAACATGGGTGTCATCCTCAGCTGAGTGATCTGCTCTTTTATTAAATTTCTCTAACTCTTATTTTTGGCGGTCCAAGATTAGGTTTTGAAAACTTGAGAATAAAGATTTTAGAACTTAAGTTAATTTTCAATTTGCATAAAAATAATAATTAAAAACTCACAATCTTTCTTATTTAAAATCAAATAATAGCTATTTAAAAATAATTAGTAATATCTTTGTCAAATTACTATCGCATGGGTGACAGTAACTCATTTTAATTCCTTCATTCTTTTTCTAAATATAATAAACAATATTTTATTATTTAATTTAAAACACAATCAAATATATTTTCTTATTATAATTACACCATTCCAACATCATTCGAAAAGATGTTAAATTTAAGTAATCATACCATGCATTCAAAAATGATTAATAATCACGTATTAATGCAATTAAATCCATTGAGTAATGCATATGCAATTATGTGATGTGTGTGATTGCATCAGGGTAATCCATCCATTAGTTCTTACCAAGTGGCTAGAACATCTCTACCTCAACCATGCTCTCATCTTCGACGAGTACTTGCATCCATTTGCACTCAACTCGACATCAATAAGTTAGTGTCTCCAAAACATAGCCAAAGAAAATCATTGTATTTACATCAATATTACTTAACATTTAAAAGATTTCCATTTTTCATTAATATAACTCATAATAATTACCTCCACATATGCAAAATTACTTAAAGTAAAGTCAATTCATGATAATTGTTCACTAAACTAGAATAATCATATTGTCCATAAAAATGATATGTGACACTTCTTAAATTTAGGCCTAGGTATATCTAACACATCAATCACTTGAGGCTTAAACATTTTCTCTGCTTAATTTCTTAGAACAAGAGTAAAAAACTATAAATACCTTGATAAGTGCTTTCGGTTAGGGTTTGCACTTTGAAAATGCTAAATGCAATAAATTCTTCTTCATTGCGCTACTCAAGATCCCCTTCTTCACTTGAATATTTGTTTGCAATGTGAATTTTGATTAAATAATCGCTTATAACCCCTTTAGATCAAGACTTAATTCACCATAAATTCTCTGTTTCAAAAAGCTGCTAACACTTCCATTGTAACTCACAGTCAATCTAAATTGCTCCACAATCTTCCCCAATCGAGTATTTTCTTCCAGAATTTTCTTGATCTGAACAAGCATATCTATCTTCAACTCATATCTTCATGCTGGCCTCAACAGCATTCATTTGGTAGAGGGAGGAAATATTTTCATTGATGCTCCCCCTAAGCCAAAGCTCTCAATTTAGTTCCCAGAGGAAACATCTACACTAGAAGGTGGTACAAACGTATCCTTGAATTTAGTTACATCCTTCTTAACCTAGATCTTGTTCATCTCCTTCTTGGTTTATACTAGATCAACCTTTTGAACTAGTTTGTTTGTTTCTTCCAGTATATCCTTCTTCATGCTTCTGCTTCTGCAAAACTTAGCAATGTGTCCAGGTTTATTATAATTGTAGCACACAACATTCCTCTGACCATTATTCCTTCCATTCATTTTGGATCTATATTGGTTAGCTTTGTGCCCAAATCTATTGCATGTAAAACAATATCTATTGAAGGATTGAATCATTCTACCATTGTTATAGCCATTCATCCTTTGACTTCTGCACTCATTAGCTTTATGACCAATTTTCTTGTAAGAAAAATATTGACCAGAGAAAGATAGAACATTTTTATTCATTCTACTCCTACATTGTGTAGCCGTATGTCCAAATCTATTGCAAGAATGATAATAACCATTGAAAGATGGGTACCTTTGAGCATTAGGTTGTTTGACTAGTGGTCTTCTAGCTCCTTTCTTCTAATTCTAGATCTGCTTGCCATTGTTCTTATTGTCTTCAGCATTTAATGTTAGACCTAATTTTGAACCTTCACCTTTTTCAAACCTAAAGCCTTCTTTATTATTGGGATCTTTTTGACTTGTAATCATCTCATCAAGCCTTGTAGAGCTTATCTTGAATTTTTCTTCATAGTTATTTGCCTTTTCTAGATCTAATTTTAGTTTCACAACTTCTTACATACATTTTTCAGATTTTCCTTTCACCATTGAGTTCAGATATTCCCCAATTCTTGCCTTTTCTTTAACTTGCACTTTCAAACCAATCATGGATTCATTTGATGACCTCAATTATTCACTGACCTCCTTATACCTTTCTTTGAATTTCTTGACTTGCTCTATCAGATTTTTGATACATTCATTTGCTTCTTTGACATTCTCCTTCAAATCAATAATTTCTTCTTCATTTCTCTCTAGTTCTTTAAGGGCAACCTTGAGTTCTTCATTATTGATAGATAGATACTCATCTTCTGAGAATTCAATAGTAGGAATCTCATCCAGAGGAGTAGGAGGCTTTCTAAATGCCATGTGTTCAACCTCCAAGATCTTTCCTGAGCAGTAAAGCTTCTTCCAAGGGACCTTGCTCTGATACCAATTGTTGAACACCTAGAATACTAAGAGGGGGATTGAATTAGTGTTCCCTTAAACCAATTAAGCATAAAACATTTCAATCCATTTAGCATATTCAATTGCAGTAAAGTAAGTTATGGATAAAACATGAAATCATAAGCCATAACACATAGACACCATGATTTTTACGTGGAAAACCTAAAAAAGGAAAACCACAGTGAGGATTAGCTCATAATATATTATAACTGGTTAAGGTAATATACAAATACTCACTACAGGTGGACTCACTGCCCACTGAGAAAGAAAGATAGAGAAGAAAGAAAGAAATGGGATGGCTCACTTTCAATGATGAACTATTACATTTGCATCTACACATGCATGGATTATAGTTCCAATGAAGCATAATTAGAATCTTCTTTCACTGATTTGGATTATAGCACCACTCTGCTCCATAATTACACTATCTTCTCTGTTCTTTCTCAATTTGTATCTGTAGGTACTTTTCACATCACAAACATAAATTATTCCTTCACATATCCAAAGCATTGAAGACAAATCTTTATTTATATTTTCTTTATTTACAATCATCAACTAGGTCATCCCAAAAGATGTACCATGTGAAACATTTTCCCACATACTTCATTCCAAGATTTAATCTTGAAATAAGTTGAGGTGGACCTAAAATAGTTCCAACTTAACTCTTACAAAATATCTTTTCCCTCCTTTTAAATTTTCTTTACTCTTATCATCAATTAGGTCAGCTTGCTTGAGTGTAGCATGTAGAACAACACTTAGTCAGCCTCAAAATCTAATGCAAACTGAACCAAAATGTGAGACATAGTCTCCTAGGTTAGCATGACCTATAGAACCTCCTTAGACAACACTCCAGTCTTTGGAATGCTCTGCACCAAGTAAACTTCTTCAGGTCAGCTTCATGAGTAGAGTAACTCAGGTGCACACTGACTGTCAAAGGATAACTCAACAACTGGACCTCCAAATTTCCCCAAACTTGAAACAAGAAATCTTCAAGAAACTGTAAACACATCCCTTGATCTACAAAGCAAAATGTTTTCATGTGGTGAAATGGAGAGTACTAGAACTTGGTCTCTGTCATAGTCAATCACTATCTATCCATGTAGCGATACTCAGATAAACTTATCTCACACTCTGGAAGGCTTCAAACTCTGAAACTTTGGATTTGGAATGTCCAAACATATGTCAATACTACCTTAGAACTGTAGAAGGAAATATGTCATACCGGAGATATGCAGACAAAAACAATCATGCACTGGTTAAGACTAAGCTCTATCATACTAAACTTCTTCAACATGTAGCCATCTTTCTAAATAATCATAAGAGGATGAAATTATGGATTTAGATGCCTCTAATGAACCATAACAACTTACCAAAACCATAGACTAAGATCTTCAACATGTGACAAATTAAGACTAGAAAACTATAGCTTTGTACACTGAGGTAATAGTCTAACACTTAGTCAATTTTTCACCAAATTATCTTCCAGATCAAAATCTTTTGCATAGATAACATTATGAATATAGAAAAATCATGTGAGGGATATTACTATAACCTCACAAACTAATTTTGGTCTCTAATCTTTATTTCCATCAATGACAATACTTCTTGGCTAACATGCTCATTAGTATACTAGCAGTGTCTCTAACACTGATATCTCCAACACAAAATGTTTAACATAATCATAATAAACCAATCTATAGTAACACTTATCTATGTTGACAGATAACATAGGTCATTTCATAACTAATTGTATAATTTTCTTGCATTCAACCAAAGGATATAACTCAATGAAATTCCACTAAATTTTGAACTATAAGTTAAATAATAATTACCATCCCTTACCATAATCCTCTTTGTTACCTTCATCATCTACAATCTCATTTATTTCTAGTAACTTGTAAGTTCATGATATTTGCGACCATTAGATACATGATTAGTCTCCTCATTAAAAGAATAATCATGATTATAACTTTAGACTAATGTAGATGATAGGACCTAAGGGGCTGAACCTATGCCTCAGGGGCTCATCCCAGATGGCCTTGCCTACATATGTGAAGAGGCTTTGTAGTTTGGTTAGACTCTCAGGTTCAGTGCACAAAGACGGGGGACCAAAAGGGGGTCTTAAGATGCCACTTTTTCATCTAAAATTAGGAAAGACTGATTTTGGATAAGAAATTAAAGATAGTTACACTCGACATTTGAAGATGCAACAAAAACAAGAGTCATAGTGCTCTAAATCTAGTTTCTAAACTACTAATTTTTTTCAAAAATAGTTGAGATTAAAGGGTTCAAAAAGGGGGGCCACACAAACTGGTCCTATTTTTTTAAAAGAACATAACATAGCGTCTGGTGTGGTCCCCCTAAAATGTTAAATTTTTTTAGTATTTTAAAAATCACTTCGGTGAGAAATTAGCAAACACCATGTAGTTTATCCCTAATTTTTTTGATAATTTTTCATGAATAATTGATTTTTTACTAATGTTCAAAGTGGACACATCTTGAAAAATAGAAAATTGAGCATGCTTCCCCTTAAAATAATTGAAAACTAATCAAAATTCCAAATTTTTTTATACATGTAGAATGTAGTCTAGTTTCTAAAAATGTAATTTATTTGAAATTTTGTTGAATGTTTTAAAAAAAAGTCAAAAATACCACACATTAGTTTTTGACAAAAAATGTATACACTACCAAAACAAATCAAAGATGAAAACCTTAACATACTCAAAATGTTAAAAAATATTATATGGTTAGAAAGATAAGAGAGAGATTAATATTGTCATGGTATTTGTTTGACTTGTCATTGAAACAACTGCAAACCTAATGGGGAGCATGCTCTAGATTATATAATTTTTGTTACAATCTACATAAACACATCGTTGGACATCCAAAACTCAATCCAAGCCTTTGGGTTGGAAGCCCAAGGCAAATCCAAGCCAAAGGATTCAAAATTACCAAAGCAAAGCATAATGTGAGCATGTTATAACGCACTCGCATTATGGTGAAATAAAATCATCTCACCTTCTCTCCCTCAATTCTTACCTCTCTCTCTCTTTACTACCCCCTCTCTCTTACACCTATCTACCTCTTAGTTTTCCTTTTCCTTTCCAATTTTTCTTTAGATCCCACCAAATTTTCCATAATTACTATTTTCCATCTCTCCTCTCATTATTCTTACCATCCAATGAACTTTCATTTTATCTTGTTTCCATTTCAAACTCCCAATTTATATCCTCATCCCTCTTTGCATGTCCTAGTTTTGTTGTTTTCATTTGCTTTGTCGATAAGGGAGAGGGAGAGGGAGGAAAAGGGAGAGAGGGGGGAGATGGAGGGGAGTGGAGAGAGAAAAGTTTAGGGGTCAGGGGTCAAGGTTTAGGGGCATTATTTAGGGTTTATGAGTTTAGGGTTGCTCAAATTTAGGGTTTAGAGTTTAAGCTTTAGGGGTTATGGATTAGGGGAATTATTTAGGGTTTAAGGTTGCTTAGGTTTAGGGATTAGGGATTAGGGGTTAGGGGTTAGGGTTTAGGAGTTTAGGGTTTAGGGTTTAGAGAGAGATAGAGAGAGGGAACTGATGGAGATTGGGAGAGATAGAGGAGACAGAGGGGACTCATAGGGAGATAGAGTGAGGGACATGTCAAGAGACATAGGGAGAGAGATTGGCAGGTAGAGGGATGATAGAAATAGGGAGATAGATGTTTAGGGTTTCTTGGGTTTAGGGGTTTAGGGTTGCTCAAATTTAGGGTTTAGGGTTTATGGTTTAGGGATTATGGGTTAAGGCTTAGAGGTTTTGTGTTTAGGGTTTAGAGAGAGGACCAATAGGGAGATATAGAGGAGACTAAGGGGAGAGATACAGAGATAGAGAGTGAGGGACATGGCCAAAGACATAGGGAGAGAGATTGAGAGGTAGAGGGATGATAGAGATAGGGAGATAGGGGAGAGATAGGGAGATATGTTGCAAGTATGTGCATTTGGTGTTGTCATTGATGTCAACAAGATTGTGTTATCATTGATGTCAATTGTGTCAATTGTGTGAGTAAGAAATAGTGCAAGAGTATGAGTAGTTAGTGTTGAGTGAATAATATCTTTGATGTTGAGGTTGTTGCATTCGTATGAGCTATTCGGTTGAGCTACTTTGCTAAAGATGATTTGGTTGCTTTGTAGAGGTGTTGAAGATGTTGAGAATATGTTTTTGTTGGTTGGTTTCTAGGTTCTTTAGAGAAAATTTGATTAATAAAGGAAACAGTGTGTTGAAGTGGCATTTTGGTTTATAGAGTAGTGTTCTGGTTTTGCTCCACATTCTCTCTATGTTGAAGATTAGTTTTTGAGGTTTGGATATGTTGTTCAAAGATGTTGAGAGATGGTATATTCTAAATTTTGTGTTCCGGTTCGTTGTGCAAAGGAAGTTGTGTTCACCAATATGAAGACTGTGTTTTTGAGTGTTGTAGAGGTGTTTGGAAGAAATGTCTTTTCTCTCCATTTCTCCGCAAAGAGGTTTTAGGTCTTGCAGTTCTAGAATTGTGCTTGTAAGGTTTATATCTTCCCTTTGTTGAAGTTGTTCATGGTTTGGTACTCCAGAAGTCAATTTCTAGAGATATAGTGTATGATAGAGATAGTTAAGCATACTAGATAAACACGATAATGTTGCACGGAAGCTGAAAGTTGTTGCGGAGGAATTTATTGTATTTCAGGATGTTTTAGGATGTTTGTGGAATACTCTAGATTATGTTGAAGCCTTGCATGTGGTCACTTTGGGTTTAAGAAAGTGTGTACTTAAAAGTTCATTGTTTTAACACAGGTTTGTTTAACCTTGGGTGTTACACTAATTACAGAGCTAATTCGATGTTTGTGAAAGCACAGTGTAGTGTGTATGAGTGGATTTTGGTCCAAGCTAAGATGTGTTGGGGTCTACCTTTATTCCTTTCCACTGTAGGAATGTTTAGGTCCAGACCTAATATAAATTTTTTGGGTTAAGGTGATTTGCTGACCTTGGAGAATGCTCTCAAGGTTGAAGATAGTATAAATGAGTGTCAATGGATTGTGATTGTGTGTGTGCATGATGGATGTGATATGAATAATAGTGTGGTGAATGTGTGGTACAGTACAAGCCTTCATGTGTTAGATTATTGGATGCAATGAGCATAAGGTGTCTACAATTCTTCAGTGATGCTATGGAGGTGATGTTGGTGTTGTGGTGAATATTGGTTTAGTACTTTGAGCTTCATTGGAATTGTACTCCTTGCATAAGTTAGTTGCAATTATAACAGTTCAACTCTAGCAGTGAGCCATCTCTTCTATCTCTTTGTTTCAAGACAGTGAGTCCTTGGGCAGTGAGCCCTCTAGGCAATGAGCATTCTAGCAGTGAGCCTTTTATAATTAGGTGTTGATATTGCTTTATATTGTGAGCTAATCCTTACCATGGTTTTTCCCTTCTTGGGTTTTCCATGTAAATCTAGTGTTCATGTGTTATTAATTGTGGTTGTTTTCTTTATGCTTAATTTTCTTTACTACAATTGTGTATGCTAAATGGACTAAATGTTCAAAGTGTAAATGGTTTAAGAGAATATTGATTCACCCCCCTCTTAGTATTCTTGGTGATCAAAACATGGTATCAGAGCCAAGTCCTTTGGAAGAAGCTTAACCACTCAAGGAAGATCTTGGAAATTGAACACATGGGTGCTAGAAGATTACCTATTCCTCTGGAAGAGATTCCTACTGTTAATCTCATTGAAGAAGAGTGTATGATTGACAAAATAGGAGAACTCAATGTTGCTCTTGAAGATCTTGAAATAACTGAATTATAAAATAGAGATTTGAAAGAAAATGTTAGGAAATTGAAAGAGCAAGTTAGGAAGCTCAGAGATAAGCATAAGGAAGTCAGTGAACAATTAGAGAAAACAAATGGAACCATCGCTGGTCTAAAGGTGCAAGTTGAAGAAAAGAAAAGAATTGCGGAATGTCTTAATGCAGTTGTGGAAAGAAAATATGAGAAATGTACAAGACTTGAAGAAGAGGTTGTGAATCTAAAATCTGATCTAGAGAAAGCAAGGAGTCATGAAGAAAAATTCAAGATGAGAATTACAAAGCTTGATGAAATGATTGCAAATCAGAAAGGTCCAAATGATAAAGAGGGTTTAGGATTTGAAAAACAAGAAAGCTCAAATTTAGGTTAGACATCAAATGTTGGAAACAAAAAGAATAATGACAAGTAGTTCCTGAACCAAAGGAATAAAGTTAAAAGACCACTAATCAGACAACCAAATGCTCAAAGGTATCCATCTTTCAATGGTTTCTATCATTCTTGTAATAAGTATGGACACAAAGAAATAGAATGTAGAAGTAGAAGGAATCAAAATGCTCCATCTTTCTTTGGTCAATGCTATAATTACAAGAAAGTTAGTAATAGAGCTAGTGAGTATAGAAGTCAAATGAGGAATGGCTATAACAATGGTAGAATGGTCCAATCTTTCAATGGATATAGTTATACATGCAATAGATTTGGGCATAAAGATAATCAATGCAGATCTAGAGTGAATGGAAGGAATACAGGTCAAAGGAATGTTGTTTTCTACAACTACAATAGATCTGGACACATTTCCAAGTTTTGCGGAAGTAGAAATATGAAGAAGGATAATCCAGTAGAGAAGAATGAACCTATACAAAGGGTTGATCTGATAGAGGCAAATAAGGAAATGAATAGGATTTGGATATAGAAGGATGTAACAAAGGTTAAGGATATATATGAAGTTACATTCAGTGCAGATGTTTCCTTTAGAAACTAAGATAAGACCTTTGGCTTAGGGGGAGATTTAATGAAAATATTTCACCCACTACCAAAGGAATGGTGTTGATGCCTCAGAACGAAGATATAAGATGAAGATTGACTTGGTTAAGTCTTTGGTGAAGTTTGCTGTAGATCTCCTAATGTGGAAGTTTACAAAATTTTTGAAGATGACTAGGCATATAGTGAAAGGTTTGACAACTTTGTCAGATGAGGCATTTATGGAAAATTAAGAGATGAAGAGTTCACCTCTAATGGATTTAACATGTTTTGTGAGAATCATGGAATAAAGAGGAACTTATTTGCCCCTAGGACTCCTCAGCAGAATGGAGTGTTGAAAGAAAGAATAGGACTGTTTAAGAAGCTACAAGGAAAATGATAAAAGAAGAAAATCTACCAGAGGTCTACTGGAGAGAAGCAATTCATACAATGGTTTACATACTGAATAGAGTGCAAGCAAGAGAAAATAGTACAAAGACCCCTTATGTGTTATGGTATGGATGGATTCCTACTACCAAGTATTTCAGAGTGTTTGGAAGAAAATGTTATATCAGAAGGGATGAAGAGAATCTAGGAAAGTTTGATGCAAGGTCTGATGAAGGTATCTTCCTTGGGTATTCTACTAAAATCAAAGCTTACCAGTGCTGCAATAAGAGGTTGAGAAGGATTGTTGAAAGTGCAAATGTCAAAGTTGATGAAGATCTACAAAAGAATTTAGAAGTCAATGGATATGAATCCGATGAGCCATCTTGCAGAGAAGAGGAAAATTTAGATGAAAAGGAAGTACAACTTGAAGAAGAAGAAGCTTTGGAAAAGACTCCTAAAACTCCCAAGTATGTATAGAAACATCATTATGAAGATTAGATCATTGGTGACAAAAACAAAGGTGCGTTGACAAGAAGGAAAGCTATTGAAGAACAGGTAAATCTATGTTTACTCTCTATAGTTGAACCTAAAACAGTGATTGAAGCATACAAGAATGATTATTAGATCAAGGCTACGAAAGAGGAACTAATGCAGATTGAAAAGAATTAGACTTCATAACTTGTCCCAAGACCTGCAAACAAGAATGTGATTGGAACTAAGTGGGTATTCTGGAACAAATTGAATGAGAATGGAGAAGTGGTAAGAAACAAGGCAAGGCTTGTGTAAAGGTTACTCACAAGTAGAAGGAATAGACTATAAGGAAACTTATGCTCTAGTGGCAAGAATGGAAGCCATCAGAATGTTTTTATCTTTTGCAGCACATAAGGATTTCAAAGTATATCAAATGGATGTGAAGTCTTCTTTCTTGAATGGTGAGTTGGAAGAAGAAGTATACATAGAACAACTAGATGGAATTCAATTATCAGATAAACTTGACATGGTCTGTAGGTTGAAGAAATTCCCCAAAGCTTGGTATGCACTATTAGATAGGTACTTATTACAACAAGGATTCAATAAAGGTACCGCAAATAGTAATTTGTACATCAAAGTAGGAGAAGATAAAATTTTGATTGTGGAAGTGTATGTAGATGATATAGTCTTTGGAGGAAATGAAAGTATGTGTAAGAGTTTTGTAGATGAAATGCAGAAAGAATTTGAGATGTAAATGTGTGGAGAAATAAATTCTTCCTTGGGCTATAGATCAATCAAACATATAAAGGTATTTTAATTTCACAATCAAAGTATGTCAAGGAGTTGTTAAAGAACTTTGCGATGGAAGACTCTAAACTAGTATGTACCCCTATGACAACTGGTTACAAGATGAGAAAGAATGATGAATCTCCTAAGGATGATTAGAGCAGGTATAGGTCGATGATTGGAGGGTTGTTACACTTAGCTGCTACTAGACTAGATATTATGCATGCAGTTTGTCTTGTGGCTAGATTTCAAGAAGACCCCAGAGAGTCACATGTTGCAGCAGTGAAGAGGATATTTAGATATTTAAAGGGCACTCTGAATCATGGCTTGTGGTATCCAAAGGATAATGATGTTTCTCTAGGTGCTTACACATATACAAATTGGGTTGAATGTGTAGATGACAAGAAAAGTACAAGTGGTGGTGCATTCTTTCTTGGAGGTAGAGTGGTGTCTTGGTTAAGTAAGAAGTAGGATTTGGTATCTCTATCTATTCCATAAGTAGAATACATTGTTGCAGCATCTTGCTGCACACAAGGGTTGTGGATGAGGCAAATCTTGAAGGATATTAGAGTCATATATGATGAACCTATTCCTATCTTCTATGATAATACAAGTGCTATTGACATTTCAAAGAATCTGGTGATGTATTCAAGGGCAAAATATATATCAATCTGGTATCACTTTTTGAGAGAGAAGGTTGCAAAGAATGAAGTGAAGATTGAGTATGTGCCTACAAAGGATCAGGTTGCTAATATATTCACCAAGGCTCTTCCTAAGGATACATTTGAGTATCTCCGAGAGAAGTTAGGGGTTATTGCCCCTCCTTTAAACTAGATGTATAAGGAGATGCATCAGTCCAATGGATTTCAAGTGTCATTCCTTATTCTGGACTGATGTGGGAGGCTATCTTTCAGGGGGAGAAGGTAGTGGTCATGATGGTTATGGAAATCAGGGGGAGTAAGTTCTATTGTTGGTTGCTTCTAAAGGGGAGCATGCAGAGTAGTAAAAGAAATGTTGTTGCAGAGTAGTAATAAGTAGGTACAAGTTTGAGTAGTAAGATTAAAAGAGATATGTGCATCCCTTTGCCATTGATGTCAAAGGAGGAGAGAGAGCAATGTGAAAAAGGAGAGAAAGTAGTGAGTCAGTTGTCAAGAAGAGAGTAATAGGCTGAGGGGAGAGAAAGAAAAAGGAAAAGGGTTGGTATGAAGCATAATATTGAGAATTTTGTTGTATTGATTGTTTTTCACATTATGTGTTTCCATCAATGACAAAGGTGGAGATTGTTGCACATATGTGTAGTCAATGTTGTCATTGACGTCAACAAGCTTATGTTGTCATTGGTGTCAATTGTGTCTATTGTATGAGTAAGAAATAATGCAAGAGTATGAGTAATCAGTGTTGAGTGGATACTATCTCTGATGTTGAGGTTGCTGTATTGGTATGAGCTATTTGGTTGAGTTACTTTGCTGAGGATGATTTGGTTTCTTTGTAGAGGTGCTAAATATGTTGAGAATATGTTTCTATTGGTTGGTTTCCAAATGCTTTTGAGAAAATTTGATTAATAAAGGAAACAATGTGTTGAAGTGGGATTTTGGTTTACAGAGTAATGTTCTGGTTTTGCTCCACATTTTTTCTATGTCAAAGATTGGTCTTTGTTGTTTGGATATGTTGTTCAAAGATGTTGAGAGATGTTATATTCCAAATTTTGTGTTCTTGTTTGTTGTGCAAAGGAAGTTGTGTTCACCAGTATGAAGACTATGTTTCTAAGTGTTGCAGAGGTGTCTGGGAGAAATGTCTTTGCTTTGCATTTATCCGCAAAGAGACTTTAGGTCTTACAGTTCTAGAATTGTGCTTATAAGGTTTATACCTTTCTTCTATTGAATTTGTTCATGGTTTGGTGCTCTGCAAGTCAATTTCTAGAGATACAGTGTATGATAGAGATAGTTAAGCATATTAGATAAACAAGATAACATTGTGTGGAAGGTGAAAGTTGTTGTGGAAGAATTTGTTGGATTTTAGGATGTTTCAGGATGTTCATGGAATACTTTAGATTGTGTTGAAGCCTTGCATGTGGTCTGCAAGATGTCTCTAGGTTTGAGGAAGTGTGTACTTAAAAATTCACTGTGTTAACATAGGTTTGGCTGACCTTGGATGTTTACACTAATTGTGGAGCTTCTTTGATGGTTGTGAAAGCATGGTGTAGCATGTATGAGTAGATTTTGGTCCAAGCTAAGATGTGTTGGGGTCTTCCTCCATTCCTTTCCACTGCAGGAATGTTTAGGTCCAAACCTAACTTGAATTTTCTAGGTTAAGGTGATTTTCTGACCTTGGAGAATGATCTCAAGGTTGAAAACAATATAAATGAGTGACAAGGGATAGTGATTGTGTGTGTGCATGATGGATGTGATATGAATAATAGTGTGGTGAATGTGTGGTGTAGTACAAGCCTTCATGTGTTAGATTACTGGATGCAATGAGAAGAAGATGTCTATAATTCTTCAGTGATGCTATGGAGGTGACGTTGGTGTTGTGGTGAATATTGGTTTAGTACTTTGAGCTTCATTGGAACTGTACTCCTTGCATAAGTTAGTTGCAATTATAATAGTTCAACTCTGGTAGTGAGCCACCTCTTCTATCTCTTTCTTTCAAGACAGTGAGTCCTTAGGTAGTGAACCCTTTGGCAGTGAGCCTTTCTTCTAGGCAGTGAGCCCTCTGACAGTGAGCCTTCTATAATTCAGTGTTGATACTACTTTATATTGTGATCTAATCCTCACTGTGGTATTTCCCTTCTTGGGTTTTGGACGTTAATTTATTATTCATGTGTTATGAGTTGTGGCTATTTGCTTTATGCTTAATTTCCTTGACTACAATTGTATATGCTAAATGGATTGAATGTTTAAAGTGTAAATGGTTTAAGAGAATACTAATTCAACCCCTCCTCTCAATATTTTTGGTGTTCAACAAGATAGAGGTTTAGGGTTGCTTGGGTTTAGGGTTCAGGATTTAGGGTTTATGGGTTAGGGGCATTATTTATGGTTTAGGGGTTAGGGGTTAAGTTTTAGAGGTTTAGGGTTTAGGGTTTAGAGAGAGAGTACCAATAGGGGATATAGAGAATGAGGGACATGACTAGAGACTTAGGGAGAGAGATTGAGAGGTAGAGGGATGATAGAGATAGGGAGATAGGGGAGAGATAGGGAGATAGAGGTTTAAGGTGGATTGGGTATACAATTTAGGGGTTAGGGGTTAGGGTTTAGGGGCATTATTTAGAGTTTAGGATTTATGGTTTAGGAGTTAGGGGTTAAGGTTTAGAGGTCTAGGGTTTAGGGTTTAGAGAGAGAGAGTACTGATAGGGAGATATAAAGGAGATCGAGGGGAGAGATAGGGAGATAGAGAGTGAGGGACACAGCCAAAGACATAGGGAGAGAGATTGAGAGGTAGAGGGATGATAGAGATAGAGATATTGGGGAGAGATAGGGAGATAGAGGTTTAGGGTTTAGGGGTTAGGGGTTTAGGATTTAGGGGTTTAGGGTTTCTCTAGTTTTGGGTTTAGGAGTTAGGGTTTAAGGTTTATGGGTTAGGGGTTAAGGTTTAGAGTTTTAGTGTTTAGGGTTTAGAGAGAGAGGACTAATAGGGAGATATAAAGGAGACTAAGGGGAGAGATAGGGAGATAGAGAGTGATGGACATGGCTAGATACATAGAGAGAGAGATTGAGAGGTAGAGGGACGATATACATAGGGAGATATGGGAGAGATAGGGAGATAAAGGTTTAGGGTTTCTCAAGTTTAGGGTTTAGGGATTAGGGGTTAAGGATTAGGGGCATTATTTATGGTTTAGGTTTTATGGTTTAAGGTTTAGAGGTATAGGGTTTAGGGTTTAGAGAGAGGGGACCGATAGGGAGATATAGAGGAGACCGAGGGGAGAGATAGAGAGTGAGGGAAATCGCCAGAGACATAGGGAGAGAGATTAAGAGGTAGAGGGATGATAAAGATAGAGAGTTATAGGTTTAGGGTTTAGGGGCATTATTTAGGGTTTCTCAAGTTTAGGGTTTAGGGGAATTATTTAGGGTTTAGGGTTGCATGTAAAAAGTAGGCTCTCTCTCTCTCCTTATTACCTCCTACTTGTTGAGAATAGGACATACAACTGAGAGGGGGGTGAATCAGTTGTCATAAAAACTTTTAACCTTTATTGCAACTTAAACTTCTTTACCACTTATTAATAGATGAATGATATAACCATGAGAGAATGAATCAATAACCCATGAGTAGAAACAAAACAACACACATAACACCAAGAGTTTTATGTGGAAACCTAGTTAAGGGAAAAACCACGGTGGGGGTTAACCCACAAGAATTTATACTCTGTTAAAAGTATTACAAATGGGGAAGGCACATGCCTTCAGAGCACACTGCCCAAAGCTCACTGCTCCAAGAGGTTCACTACCTACAGAAATGATTACAAGAAGATTACAGAATGTTTGAACTGATGAATAGCATCTACTAATGCAAAAATTTAGTTCTAGTTAAGCACAGAATATTGATCTTACACACTTCATCCTTAATCTACTTTGTTTCACTCTTCGACCATAATATGAGTTTAGATCTTCACCTTCACACTTCTTTCTACCCTTTTCACACTTACTCCATCGCCACATCACAATCACCCATCAAAACACTCAAATCCATTGGCTATATGTATCCGCACCAAGAAATTCAATCAATTGTAGTCAGCTTCAAGAAAACTTAGAACATTTATTAAGAACTCTGCTTTGTCGGCTGAATCCATGCACAAACAACAACGTGGACCAAAAACTTGTGTTCTCAAATCATCAATAATGTCAGCCAATATCACTGATTACCAAAAATTACTTAACCAATAAATTTTCTTCATCCAGACCAAGATCAAATACTAGGTCGACCTGTTCTTCTTCTGACTGTATTGACTAACTAGGACCTGATACTTAGACGCTTATAACTTTTGAGTCCTTCATCACTGGAGGCTAAATTTCTAGATTTAGATAGTCTTGACAATCCTTATCACTGCCTCAGATCTGCATTACACTATGATTTACTATTGGAGAGATCTGGACCAAGATACTAGACCCTATCACATGCTCTATTTCTGACTACCTAAACTAAGACAAATCTTCACTTAGACTTCTGGTATGAACAAATTATGTAATGCAGATGTGTAGGATAGACTTAGTTACCATCAATGACAACACTTGTCATCCATAGCAGTGTCTCTTGCCAACAATCTCACCCTTTGGCATTGATGGAAACACTTTAGTGAAAAATGACTAAGTGTTGGAACAACTCCCCCTTACTTTGTACACTTATGCTTTTCACTATTTACCAGTGCTCCTCCTTTGTTGGATTCTTCATTTTTCATTTCTCTTCACTCCCCCTTTCACATCAATGGCCAAGGTGGGATCCACAAACTAGAATTTACACAAAAATTCTATATACCAAGCCGCATATGTACAAACAATCCTTAAGTCCTATTTACATAAACTTAAGTATATCACCAAAAATGTTTTTCAATAGTGCTAGCTCACTATCCCAGCTCTTCTTCATACTGTTCAAAATTGAGATGTGGCCACTGAATAGAAATGCTTGTGATTCTGCCTTCCACAGATTAGTGGGGTCACTTGTCTAAGCGGTAGCTTGGGCTTCGGTCAAAGCAATGAACATTGCTTCCATTTCGGGGAAAATTAGTCCCTAGAGCTCACTCATCCTTGCCTTAATGCTCTCCTTTTCTTTTGTCAATTTCTTTATTTCATCAATCAAGCTGATTGCCTGACACTCCTTGCTTGCCATTGATGCTATCAAAGGATCAAAAGATTTGGATACACTTGATAGTTTTTGTTTAGACTCCTTTATTTTATCTTCAATATCCTCTATAACTTTAGGACAAGATAAGAAAAATTTATATACATTTCCTCCTTCTGTAAGAGCATTTTGAATACTCTTTACGCTAGTATCTAGCACAATTCTATCTACTCCAATCATTCCTTTTAGAGCATCAAATCTTTTACCATTGAATTCATTTTGAACCTTGACCTCTATAGACTTTTCAAGAGATTCAAAATGAGTACTTACAGAGTTTATCAAGTTCTTTAACTGACCAGAGGGGGATGCTGATGAGTCCTTTTGGTATGTTGGCATGATTTTTCCAAAATCCCTAATGCCAGACCAAGTAGCTCATTGTCTTCTATGTGAGACTTCAAAATATCTTCTCTGGCCTTAGTTTGTGTGAGAGAGGCCCACTTTATCTTTTGAATTGGTGAAAGACAGTCCAAATTGATTGGACCTTTTAGCTCTTCTGCAACTAGTTTATCATTTTCTAAAATTTCTTTCACTGCTTCTATAGTGTCTCTTGCCCAAGATGCTAATGTATCTATTTGATCCTTATTGGTACTGTCAACTAAATTGTCATGCTTGGGCTCTTCATCAACCTTTCCAATCTCTTCTTCTTTTTCATTTTTGTCCTAGGCCTTTTCTGGTTCTTGGTCCTTAGCTTCTTTTGTTTCATGCTCTTTATTCTTCAATGAATCTTCTTCATTTTGAGCATCTATTTCAACATTCATCTCTTTATCTTCTTTGTTTATTGCTTCCTCTTCCAGAATAGAGGAGTCATCTATCTCAGTTTGCTGCTCATTGATCTTCAATTCTTCAACATCCGAATTGAGGAATCAATCCCATCATCAATCTCTTCTTCAACAATGGGAAGATCATGCCTTTTCAATGCACTCAAAAAAATCTCCTAAGTATCTTTGACTATCTCATTAGTTTCACCAAGCATGAGTTTATTCATTCTTTTCTTACTCCTGAAGTCATCTTTCACTTCTTTGATTATCATGTTCATTTGATCTGCAATAATATGAGGGCACAATTTTATCAACACATGCTCCTTAAGGTCAATGTCTGTACTTTTTGCATTTTCTTTTCTTAACTCTAGAATATCTGCAAGACTTTTTGGGATTTCAGAAGTTATTTCAATTAAAGCCTTATTGTAGATATTCAAATATTTGACTGTTGCTTCCTCTAGAACCTTCTTATCAGTATCACTGTAATCATCATAAAACTCAGTCATTGGCCTTAAGTTCCCATCTACAATGACTGATTTGATGATGTCACCCACATAAAGAGTAGGATTTTCAACATATGTTTCAATCTTTTGCCTCTTGCTTGCCCTTTTGCTTCTGGAGGGCTTCTCCTTAGATACTTTGGCTACTTTTATACCTAAGGCCTTCAACTCTTTGACCTCAACATCAAAATCGGTTTCTTCATCACTTTTCATGCTTTTATATGTCTGGGAGGTCTTAGTTTTCACCCTTTTCCCTTCTTTTCTGGATGATTTGCCTTCCAGTTTCTCAGGTCTGGCAGGTTTTGGGGGAACAAGGGTAGTAATAGAGCTCCTAGTAGTCCTTGATGTGGAAGAGGATTCTATCGGAGCACTTCATTGTTTCTTATCCTACTTCTCCTTCTCAGCTTTTTCTATCCTTTCTCTATTCTACTTCACATCTTCCTTAGTTATGCCAATGATTTCATCATACATTTCTACTTGCTTTTGAACTTTCCTCTCGATTTTAGGTTTTTTGAGCTCAACATGTAGTTTCATACTTATCTCCTTATATGTCCCAAATCTTTCAACTATTGTGTCCTTTGGCTTTCTTAAAAGGTGTTGAGCATACATATCCAATAATTGCTCATCAACCTCATACCCCATGGGCATGATCCATATTGTTCTTGGTTCAACAGCTTCCATTAGATATTGATCTGTATCAACCATAAAATAGACTATATCCTTGTATTTTTCAACCACAGATGTAGGAATTCTCTCCCTTGAATGCATCATGTTCTAAAAATTCTTGAAAAATCCCCAAAGAGCAGTCCTTTGGGAATTGGAGTCTCCAATACTATTCAAGTGCTCCCTTATCTGTATTGCAACAAGTTTATCATTGGTCCAACACATGCTTTTCTTGTCGAGTAACTCATTAATGAAATAGAAGAACAAACACAAGACTAGTGTACCATATTTGAAGGTATTCTTTTATCCTTCTTAACCTTATTCAAATTTTCCATCATCTGGTTCTGTAGCAACTCACACAAGTCATAATCAGCATTCTCTCTCAACATTTGATAAGTTGCATAGATAGTTGTACCGGATATAGAATTTTCCTTGTTGGAATGATAAATCTTATATCTAATCACCATTGAAGCAAATTTGACATTTGAATCAGTGATGTCATTTATAGTCATAGCCCTTTTGTTAAACCTTGAACCGGTAGCATCAGTTACAGTTTGATTCTTTACTATTTTCAAGATTGGTAGTCCACTGGATGAGTTTAACCCTGTCACGGCCTTGATGGTGTCTTGGTGATCTTGAAAAGTTTCATTAGCCACAAAAACTCATCATGCATTCAGCTTAAAACATACTCGACCCATTCATCTTCATCAAAGGATGGAAAACCTATAATCTAAATGAAATGTTTATCTTGCAATGCCTTATACTTAGGTTTAAGACCATGAATTTCATCCCTTAGATGATTCTTGAACAAATCTACTAACCTTGAGTCCCCAAATTCATCTATGCTCGCATGAATATAGGCCCTAATATCTTCAGGATGCAATACACCATACAAAACATTTGAAAAGGCACCTAGTGGGTCAACTTCTACAAATTTGTGTGGAGGCTTTTTAAACGTTGGCCTAGCTCGCTCAGTGATATCCACAACCAATGGAGTAGCCATTGCTAAAAGATCACAAGTTAAAATCTTTGTAGAAAAATACCTTTTTCTTCATGGAATTAGGGTTAGCGGTTGAATTCATTCTTCGCACTTCAAATCTCTAGAATTTCAACTCAGATGCTCTTCTCCTTGTTTTCTTCAAATGCAAAGTGATTCAAATACTTGAATAAATGACCTTTTATCCTCTGTAAAACCTAATTCGTCATTGTAAAAAATGCTTTTCCCTAGTTCACCCAGTTACACTGTTTCTGCATACAATTGATCTTTAATTGCTCCACAATCAGTCGCATTAGCTTCTTTTCTTCTGGAGTTTACTTCAACAGGTCTGTAATAGGCTTCTTTATCTTCATTCATCATGCTAGATTTAGGTACCCACTTAATGGTAGGGAGAATTAGATTTTCAATGCAGCTCCCCCTGAGATAGAGCTCCTGATTCAATACTTGGAGGAATTATCAGCACCGGAGTCTGGTGCAGACCCATCACCTTCATTGTTTGCATCTTTCTTCACCTAGGGTTTATTCATTTCTTTCTGAATCTCATTCACATCTATTTTTCCTTTTCCTTTCTCCATCTTCTACTCTATTCTTCCTATCTGTGAGTTCACCTTTTTGCTTCTGCAAAATTTAGCAATATGTCCAGATTTGTTGCAGTTAAAACATATAGTCTTGTTTCTCTGACAATCACATGTTGGAACTGGTTTAAGTCTGCATTGCATTGCCATATGCCCAAACTTATTTCAAATAACACATCTTCCATTGAACACTTGTTTGTTCTTAGGAGGGTTCCTTGATCCACTTCTGTATTCCTCAACCTTATGACCTATCTTTTTGAAATTAAAGCATTGACAGGAGAAAAATGATTCATTTTGATTTACTTGACTTCTGCATTGATTAGCTCTATGACCATACTTATTGCATTTGAAACAATTGCCATTGAAATATGGACACCTTTGAGCATTAGGTTGTCTTATCGGAGGTCTTCTAGGATTCCTTCTTTGATTTCTTGCTTCAAGATTTCTTTGACCAGATCCAGAGCTTTCACCTTTCTCAAATCCCAGACCATGCTTATCATCTGCCTTCTTCTGACTGTCAAGCAACACCTCAAGTTTAGCTGAGCTTATCTTGAATTTCTCTTTATATTCATTTGCAACTTCTAGGTCATGTTTGAGAATGACAATTTGTCTTTCAAGTTATTCCTCATTGTCCCTACTTTCATGTGGAACAGATTCTAGATGGCCAATTATTCTATCTAATCTACAACATTCTTCAGTTCTTTCTTTCAGAGATTGATTCAGTTTTTCTTCAGTCTTCTTTCTTTCTTCAATTTCCTTGGTTAGACTCATCACTCTGGATTCCATCTCATGTTTTAGAACAATGGGTTATTTTGCTAACTTCTCACATTCCTTTGAATTTTCTTTTAGGGTCTCATCTATGTCATTGTCTTCATTCTGATTTCCTAGTTGAAGAAGTAGCTCCTTCCTATTTTCATTAGATTTTCTCAAATTTTCTTTTAAGGTCTTAATGAAGTCTTCAGCATCTTTAAGGTTCTCTTGCAGTTCTTTGACTTCTACTTTGGATTGATCAAGATCTCTAAAGCAAGTTTAAGTTGTTCATGGATGCCATCAGAATACTTGAATGAACCAATCGAACAACACCTTCCCAGATCTTCCTCAAGCTATTAAACTTCTTCTAAGGAACCAAGCTTTGATACCAATTGTTGAGAATAGGATAGACAACTGAGAGGGGGGTTGAATCAGTTGTCACAAAAACTTTTAACCTTTGCTACAACTTAAACTTCTTTACCACTTATTAATAGATGAATGATATAACCATGAGAGCATGAATCAATAACACATGAGCAGAAACAAAACAACACACATAACAATAGGATTTTTACATGGAAACCCAGTTAAGAGAAAAACCATGGTGGGGGTTAACCCACAAGAATTTATACTCTACTAAAAGTATTACAAATGGGGAAGGCACATGCCTTCAGGGCGCACTACCCAGAGCTCACTGCTCCAAGAGGCTCACTGCCTATAGAAATGATTACAAGAAGATTATAGAATGTTTGAACTGATGAATAACATCTACCAATGTAAAAATTTAGTTTTGGTTAAGCACAAAATATTGATCTTACACACTTCATCCTTACTCTGCCCTTTTTCACTCTTCGGCCATAATCTGAGCTTAGATCTTCACCTTTGCACTTCTTTCTACCCTTTTCACACTTACTCCATCACCACATCACAATCACCCATCAAAACATTTGAATCCATTGACTATATATATCCACATCAAGAAATTCAATCAATTGTAGTCAGCTTCAAGAAAACTTAGAACATTTGATTAAGAACTCTGCTCTGTCAGCTGAATCCATGCACAAACAACAACGCGGACCAAAAACTTGTGTTTTCAAATCATCAATCATGTCAACCAATATCACTGATTATCACAAATTGTTTAACCACCAACTTTTCTTCATCTGGACCAAGATCAAATACTAGGTTGGCTTGTTCTTTTTCTAACTGTACTGACTAACTGGAACCTAATACTTAGATGCTTATAACTTTTGAATCCTTCATCACTAGAGGCTAAATTTCTAGATTTAGATAGTCCTGACAATCCTTATCACTCCCTCAGATTCACAACACACTATGATTTACCACTAGAGAGATCTGGACCAAGATACTGGACCCTCTCACATGCTCTATTTTTCACTACCTGAAATTAGACAATTCTTCACTCTGACTTCTAGTATGAACAAATTATGTAATGCAGATGTGTAAGATAGACTTAGTTACCATCAATGACAATACCTATCATGCATAGCAGTGTCTCTTGCCAACACTACCCTCTCTCTCTCACCTCTCTAACTCCCTCCCCACTTTCCATGCACTTAAAACTCTTACAACTTTCCATGCATGACAACACTTAAAACTTTCCATGCATGACAACACTTAAACTTTCCATGCATGACAAAATACGCTCATGTTATAATGCGAGCACATTTTGGTGAACCAAAACATGAGGCAAAAGGCATGCGAGATCCATGATTTAGGCCCACTTGCTCTATTATTCCCTACTTTTCATGCATTATCAGACAAGAGAATGCTTTTTCATGGTGTTGAAATTTTAAAAAATCGTTGTTTACTTAATCCACCACCTTTTTTTGGGTTTTCAACTTAGAAGAAGTAAATTGGATGTTTTTAGATAGAATTTGATTATTTAAACTAATAGTTTCATGTTTCATATTGTTTGAATGATAATTTTCATATATTTAGATTGAATTTGATGATATATGTAATTTTTTTCATAAATTTGACTAGTCGTATTAGAGTTATATAGAATTCAACATTGAATATGAAGGAACTTGCAAAAAAGCTCAAATTTTTGAGGATTTTGAAGCCAATTTTTTTAGAATTGGGCAACTCGAATCTAAAAAACTAAGGTATGCTCTTTATGTATTCATTTAGTTCACTTTATGATTATGTTAAAGCATGAAATCTCATGTTATAGGACAATCATGAGGGAAGTGAGAGGATTATCATTTTCACAAGTTAAATTATCATGAGAAAGTGAAAATTGATATTTATTTAAGATAACAATCTACTACAGCAAGCCATATCACCATGGGAAGAAAATCATCAAGATAGTATTGGTATATATTTATGAAGGGATTCTTATCAACATTCAAGGATAATCCTAAACTAGAGCAAGGTCATGGAAACACTTTCATTGTGGAGTAGATGTACAATCATGTTGCTATTATCCTGATTAAAACACTAACCTAAACAATTAGAAGGGTACTAAGGGAAATTGTTTTAGTCAAAGAATTATCATCATGCTAAAATCAAGCTAAGGATCATCACTTGAGTATTCTCACTTGCAAGAACTATCATATCAAACTAAAGGCTAAATTATACTGCAATAGCTATCATGCAACCCTAGGAATAGTTATGACCTCTCACCCATGGGTAGGATAGCAACTGATACACAAGGCGGAAATCAAGATTAAATGATAAGTCAATTAATCTCAAATCTATGCATTTAGGTATCCACGTTACTATATAAACATATCTAGGTGGTCTTGAAAGGATATTCATATGGTAGGGAAGATTGTTGTGGATACTAGATGGCCAAATATGTCAACTAAAAGATAATCATACATGTCATTGGCATAGTTATTAGGACAATTATAATCACAATGAGGTTGTCTTGAATAGATAGTTATTTGTCAAGGAGTTATTATATAGTTAAGGAAGATAGAGTATTGATATTGGTGGGTGTGTAGCCTTTTCATGATATAATGAAAGAGTCATGCATCATGAAGTAACAGTCAGGATCAAAAAAAGGACACGAAATTTGGTGAAGTTATAAAAAGAAACTAAATTTGACACTTGATTATAATTTCACAACCAATTTGACTAGGAATGGAAGAAGGATTAGAGAAGGGATTTGTCCTAAATAGGAATGAATATGTTGAATCTTTAATCTAACTTGTCATGTTTTTAGATCTTTCATTGATCATGATTAAAATCTTTTTGTTTCATTTTTCATTTATCTCAATTTTTTACTAACTAGTATGAGATTGCTCTACATACACTATTTTAACAAGAATATGATAAAGAAAGAAAGTACTAAAAGAGAACCTAAGACAAGATCAAGAAAAATGTTGGCTAAGAGAATGAGATGAACAAAGGTCAAATTATTGATTTGATGACCTCATTTGTTGTTGCTCTAAAAAAACCAAGCTCCATACAATTTTATCTATAAATATGAGAATAAAAGAAGGTAAAAAAGGTAGAGAATTATTCTATTTCTATAAGGAAGTTTCCTTTCTATTGAAGATCCTCATAGAATAATTTATGCTTGTCAACTAAAGTTGTTACCTTGGAAATCGTATTCCCAATTCACCTAGGTGAAGGAGACAAGTGTGTTTGAGAAGATATGTTAAGAAAATGTGAAATTAACCTAGAGATTGTGCCTACTACCATTTGTAAATGTTGACCATATCTTGGCCATTGATGTAATGCTAAAAACTTAGTATGGAAAAGTTGATTTCTATATATAGAGAGAGCTAAAAGACATTGTAAGTGTTGGAAAAGTTCCTTTATATTGCTATGATACATTCTTAAATATCATCTGAACGGTGAATGTTAGTTACTCCATGAAGTTCAAGAATGGTATGATATGTCATCTTGCCTTGTAATTGAAATGTTATCCTAGCTTAACCTTAATTTGTAAAAGATTGATATTATATGACATGTATGGGATCTTTATGTTTTGGGTTGGACCACCCTAGGAAACTATAAATTTTCAGATTTATAATCATTTATTCACTTTAATTATATGATTATTTTGAGATTTGTGTATCAGATTACTTTACTCTATTGTACCAAGATGGACTAATTTATCTATGTCTTATTCATGATGCATATAGAAATCATCGTCATGCCAAGGAAATGAGCAAAGAATCTAACACTAGAAGAGCGTGAAGCTAAGAATGCAGAGAAAAGTGAAGGAATGAGAAAACTTTGCGAAAGTAGGAAATTTTCAACCATAGAAGAAGACATGCCTATTAGTATGCACATGACAACTAAGAGGGGGGGTGAATCAATTATATATTAAAACATTAAACTCTCAATGCTATTCCAATATTCAACCTCTTATTATGCATTAGCAAAATGTAAACATATCAAGCATCAATGCAAACACATAAGAACACTAGATTTACATGGAAAACTCAATGGTGCAGGGGCACCATGTCCATTTTGGTGAATAAGGTCTTAGGTTAAGTTTTTGAGTGTTTTAAGTCATTTTTGGGTTTAATAAGGTCATAATAGACCATTTGAATGTAATTGAGTCATAGAAGGGTCATTTTGCTAAAAGTTGTCAATGATTTCAAAAGTTGCCAAAAATGCAATATTTGTAAAGGTTCAAAAAATGCAAATTGTGGAAGTTCAATGGTCATATGGAGTTCAAATGGTTGTTGGGTTAGTTTGACAATTAGTTTTTTATGTTTTGATGTTTAAAATGGCCTCACACAATTCTAGGCAGGGAGAGAAGATTTGTATTGAAGTTGAAACCATAATAAAACTATGTTTCTCTGTACTTTACTATAAAATCTGTTGTTCCCAAGATTTGTACAACCCCATACAGTTGGCTTTCAGTCTAAAGTGTATTAGAATTGGTAGATATATGTGTTAACTCCATTTTTTCTTTGGTTTAGAAGTATTTCATAGAGTTTAGAGAATTTTATTGACATTTTACTACAAGCGGGTCTGAGAACCCCATTTTGAGGTTTTGAGCACAAAAATGGAGATTTGGGCCCCATTCCACTAGTGAAATTTGCTCAAACTTGGTAGAATGGAAGGGTTTAGAGTGTTATTTGAGATTTTGATATTGGGTAGTGTAGAAAATGGGGTTAAGGGTGAGTTTGTTCGAACCCTAGGTCGGTTTCCTTACATTTTGGGCTTGTGAGACTAGGCAAGTTGTTGCACTGATAAAAGAACATATTGCCATTGTGTTATGGTAACAAAATTTACATAATAGAACAATATGACATGTACCTAGGTCATTGGAGTTGATAGGAAAGGTTGGGAGTGTGTATTTCTTGTAGTTGCTTTGGAAAAGAGGGCTAATTGGGCCTAGTTGCAAAATAGGACAATCAATTTTCAAGGGACAGTCTCTGAAACAACCCCTATCCATTTTGAATCTGTTAACAATGGGCTTAATGGGTACTCAAACTTGGTTTTTTCTTGGTATGAGATTCCCCTTAAAGGTTATGATTTGACAGACCTGTTTTGAGGGCTATTAGATTAGGGGCCTAATTGTGAAGGAAGTACTAACAAACCCTATTTTTGTTGAGGGTTTGGGGGTTGTCTGAGTTAGTTGGAAGGTAATTGGTGTTTCTCTACATCACTCAATAAGGGAAAAACCATGGTGAAGATTAACTCATATATATATTAATAGCAACACCAAATACAAGTAGGCTCACTGCCCAAAAGAAAGGTTCACTGCCAAGGACTCACTGCCTAGAAGGATTCACTGCCCAGAAGAAACAAGAATAGAAGAAAACTATTACAAAGAGATTCACACTCTCAAGGTAATAGGAGAATTCCACCACTGCAACTTCTTTCCATCCACAACCTTTGGCTCACTACCTCTAGCAACTTCAAGCACATTGAAATGTAGACACCTTCTGCTCATTGCATTCGGGAGTCATCAGAATTTAAGCTCGCACTCAATTCACTACCCTTAATTCACATTCACATCATCTTCTCTACCTTGTTCCACTCAACTTCATCTTTCATTTATACCATCCACGACCTAAAACAAACTTAATTAGGTTGGTCCTAATGAAACATGTGCACCTCAAATGTGCAACACCGAAATAGGTCGGCACCAAACACTTCCATGGTGGAAAGAAGTGAAAGTGGACTATGCCAATCATTAACTATGACTCAAATCTGTACCACCATCTTTCCCATCACATCCACAATCCACAAAATACCTCTGCAAATAGTGCTATTAGGTGATGTCATCCAAACCTAAACTAACACAACAAGCAATCACCTCCATGCCTATCCAAGTCCAAAAACATCATGTGAACCACAAAGAAGTGTTCCATAGCATCCACACATCTTCCATAATAACATAAACTTTTACAACACTTCTGCAACCACCTGAAACAAAGAATGTATGCATTTTGCACATCAGGATGCACTATCATTAAACACCAACACAAGAACTAAACTTGTAGAGCAACCCATCACTAGAAACTTCAAGGGAAGGTAGATATAGACTGTATAAGCACATTGGTAGATCCACATGACAAGAAACCTCAATGTGAAGAAATGTAGAGCAAACTTATTTCTCCCAGATAACCTTCTTCAGAGTCAAATGCTTTGTTAGATACAACTACTACTTCGGCATGATCCAGAACCTAAAACTCTGGATATAACACCTTTGATCAACACTTCCAAACCACACAAGCATATCTTCAACTAGGAATAAATGTGGAGCACAACACTGAACACACCTATGTCATACTGCACACCTTTTTATTCAAATTTTCTCAAAATAACTTGGAAACCAAGTGAACTACCTGCTAGAGGTTGACATCAAGGACAACACCAAAACGTTTCCAACAATCTCCCCCTTTGTCATTGATGGAAACACCAACTTTTTGAAAAACCATCAAGACCTAAAGCAATCAATCAGTAGCCCAGTAGTATTCTCCTTGACTGGAGCAACTCTTACTCTTCACACACTTTCCTATACAGGTTTTTCAGCCACTTTGTCTCTCTCCCTCTTTTGCATCAATGTGAAAGGGAAACACTTGTAACACTAGCAAGCACTTGCTCTCACTCCACTACTTTAACTTTTCTGCACTCTTCCCCTTAGGGTCATAGGATGTGCTCCATCTAACTATACCAACCAATAGTATCACTTCCTAACCCCCTTGAGAGGTAGCCTTCAACATAAATCCAGGATGAAGAATGTATCTTGAAATGTTTCCCAGATAGATGCACACACTTATGATTCTAATTAAAAGGAGGGACAATAACCTTTCACTTCTGCTAGAGATACTCAAAAGTATCTTTAGGAAGAACCTTAGTAAAGATATCTACAATTGGGTCCTTAGTGGGCACACACTCCAATTTCACCTCATTCTCTGCAACCTTCTCTCTTGAGAAAAGATACCAGATTGAAATATGCTTTGTTCTTGAATACATTACCAGATTCTTTGAAATGTTGATATCACTTGTATTATCACATAAGATAGGAATATGTTCATCATATGATGCTTTGATACCCTTCAATGTTTGCTTCATCCATAACAACTATGTGCAACAAGATGTTGCTGCAATGTACTCTGCCTCTGGAGTAGATAATGATATTGAATCCTACTTCTTACTCAACCATGAGACTAGTATGCTTCCAAGAAATAAAGTATCACCACTTATACTTCATTTATCATCTATATATCTTGCCTAATCTGCATCTAAATATGCACTCAAAGAGATATTAGTATCCTTGGAATACCATAAGCCAAAATCTAGAGTGCCTTTCAAGTATCTAAATATCCTTTTTATTGTTGAAACATGTGACTCTTTGGGATCTTCTTGGAATCTAGCCACAAGACAAACTAAATGCATGATATCTGGTCTAGTAGCGGTTAGGTATAACAGTCCGCCAATCATTGATCTATACTTGCTCTGATCAACCTTAGGAGATTCATCATCTTTGCTTTACTTACAACTAGTAGTCATGGGAGTAAATACCAATTTAGAGTCTTCCATTCCAAACTTCTTCAACATTTCCTTAACATACTTTGACTATGAAATGAAAATACCTTTCTCTGATTGATTAATTTGTAACCCAAGGAAGAAATTCATTTCCCCACACATTGACATTTCAAACTCTTTCTACATCTCTTCTACAAATCTCTTGTACATACCTTCATTTCCTCCAAAGATTATATCATCAACATATACCTCCACAATCATGATTTGATCTTCTTTAACTTTGAAGTACAAATTGCTATCTACAGCACCCTTTTTGAAACCCTGCTATAGCATATACCTATCCAATCTTACATACTAAGCTCTTGGAGCTTGTTTGAGTCCATACAATGCCTTCTTCAATTTGCAAACCATATTTGGATCATCTGATAACTGAAAGCTTTCACATTGCTCAATGTATAGCTCTTCTTCCAACTCTCCATTTAGGAATGTAGATTTGACATCCATCTGATAAACTTTGAAGTCCTTATGAGTTGCAAAGGCCAAGAACATTCTAATGGCCTCCATTCTTGCCACTGGAGCATATGTTTCCTCATAGTCTATTCCTTCCACTTGTGAGTAGCCTTTACACACAAGCTTGGCCTTATTTCTAACTACTCCATTCTCATTCAATTTGTTCTAGAGTACCCATTTAGTTCCTATTACATTTTTGTCTGTTGGTCTTTACACAATTTCCCAAGTCTGATTCTTCTCAATCTACATCAATTCTTCTTCCATTACTTTGATCCAGTATTCATCTTTGCATACTTTAGTCACTATTTTAGGTTCTATTTATATAATAAGCACAAATTTACCTATTCATCTACCATAGCAAGTTTCCTTCTTGTCAGTACACCTTTGTTCTTATCTCCAATGATTTGATCTTCAGAATGGTTCTTCTAAACATATTTGGGAGTCTTAGGAACCCTTTCCAGAGCATTTTCTTCATCAACTTGCATCTCATTTTCCTTTTCTTCTTCTCTTTCTTATTCTCTACAATGGGGCTCATCAGATTCATATCCTTTTATCAATACAAAACTTTGATGTGGTTCTTCATCCAATTTGACATTTGCAATTTCAACTAACTTCTTTAGCCTCTTGTTGTAGCACCTATAAGCCTTGCTCTTTGTAGAATATCCAAGAAAATATCTTCCTCCAATCTTGTATCAATCTTTCCCAAATTTTCTTTATCTCTCCTAATGTAGCACTTGCTTCCAAACACTCTAAAATATTTTACAGTAGGATTTCTTCCATACCATAGTTCATATGGAGTCTTTGAACTATTGACCCTTGCTTACACTCTTTTTTTTATGTAGACTGTAGTGTGAATAGCTTCTCTCCAATAGATATCTAGTAGACTTGCTTCTTTCAACATAGTCCTTGCTACTTCTTGAACTATCCTACTCTTCCTTTCCACAACTCCATTCTACTAAGGAGTCCTAAGAGCTAACAAATTCTTTTTTATTCCATGATCTTCACAAAAATAGTTAAACTCATTGGAGGTGAACTCATCACCTCTGTTAGATCTCAATCACTTGATTTTTAGATCAACTTCATTTTCAACCATAACCTTAAATGCTTTAAACTTATCTAGAGCTTTTGATTTTTCTTTGAGAAAGGTTACCCAAGTCATTCTAGAGTAATCATCAATTGACAAGATGAAATACCTGTCACCTTGAAAGATTCTTGTTCTTGTAGGTCCACATAGATCTGTATGCACCAAATCCAAAGTTCCTATGGTAGAGTACTATTTGGTTTGAAATTCTTTCTTGTTTTCTTTGCAATTTGACATTCCTTGCAAATTGCATTGATAGGCTTTGTAACTCTTGGCAAATCCCTCATATCTTGAGTAGAGTTGATCCTCACTAGGCTATCAAAATTGATGTGACACATTCTTCTATGCCATAGCAAATTTCATTAATTTGAGTCATAAAGCACATACCATTAGCACCTTCGAGTGAGAAAGGCTCACTACCAAGGGCTCACTGTCTAGAAGAGAGAAGAATAGAAGAAAAATGTCATAGAGAGATTCACTATCCCAAGGCAATAGGAGAATTCCACCACTGCAAGTTCTTGCCATCAGTAAACTTTGGCTCACTGCCTCTAACAACTTCAAGCACACTAAAATGTAGACACCTTTTGCTCACTGCATCTAGGAATCATAAGCATTTAATCTCACACTCAATTCACTACCCTTGATTCAAATTCACATCATCTTCTCTACCTCACTCCACTCAAATTCATCTTGCATTTATACCATCCATGACCTTAAATAATCTCAATTAGGTCAGTCCTAATGAAATGTGTGCACCTCAAATGTACAACACCGAAATAGGTCAGCACCAATCACTTCCGCAATGGAAAAAAGTGAAAGTGGACCATGCCAAGGGTTAAATAAGACTCAAATTTGTACCACCATGATGCTCATCTCATTCGTAATCCATGAAGTACCTCCATAAATAGTGCTATTATGTCAAATTAGCCAAACCTAAACTAAGACAACAAGCGATCACCTCCATGCCTATCCAAGTATAAAAACATCATGTAGACCACAAAGAAGTCTTCTATAGCACCCACACATCTTCCAAAATATCATAAACTTCTGCAACACTACCACAACCACCTGGAACAAAGAATGTCTTCATTCTACACATTAGGATGCACTACCACTGAACACCAACACAAGAACTGAACTTGTGGAGCAACCCATCACTGGAAACTTCAAGGGAAAGTAGATATAGACTATATAAGCACATTCCTAGATCAGCATGACAAGAAATCTCAATGCAAAGAAATGTAGAGCAAACTCATTTCTCCCAGACAACCTTCTTCATAGTCAAACACTCTGTCAGACACATCTTCCACTTTCTCATGATCCAAAACTTAAAATTCTGGATATAACACCTATGAACACCTCTGATCAACACTTCCAAATTGCACAAGCATATCTTCAACTAGGAAGAAATGTGGAGCACAACACTGAGCACACTGCACACCTTTTTATTTAAGTTTTCTCAAAAGCACTTGGAAACCATGTGAACTACTTGCTAGAGGTTGACAACAATGACAACACCAACAAGTTTCCAACAATGCCACCATTTCCAATTCAAGAGGAACATGATTCATCTAATCAAGGTAAGAGAGAGATGGAATTGGTGGCACAAAGGCAACGAATGCAAAACCTCTATTCAATGAGGTAATTTAATCTTGATGTTGGAGGCACTCCATCTTTCATAGGTCAAGTTGAAGGTACACCATCATTCTCTTCTCAAGTTGGAGGCACTTCCTCTTTCATAGGTCAAGTTGAAGGTACATCATTATTCTCTTCTCAAGTTGGAGGCATGCTATCATTCACATGTCAAATTGAAGGTACACCATATTCTTCATGTCAACTTCAAGGACTTTCATCTTTTCCATATCTAATTAAAGTTACACCATCTATCCTATCTCAAGTAAATATTGAAAAAATTCCTAATACTGAATCAACTTTACCATTAAAAATGCCTCCTAGAATTTTGCATAGAAAGCCTAAGTTTCTAATTGATATCAATGAGAATGTTTTGAAGCCCATGTAGACTAAGATTCCCAAGTGGACTTGCCAAAGATGTGCTAATAAGATGTGCCAATAAGATATGAAAATTATTCTTTGAGAACTTAAAAGAAACTAGAAGATGTCAACTATTTGTTGAATTGATCATAAATCTAAAATTTAGGCCCATTATGAAGACTCTTGCCCTAAGAACATCAGATGCTTCAAGTGAAAAGTCAATTGTAAAGAATCTAATGAGTGCATATGAGAGTGTGGGTTCCACCTCATGTATTGAGGATAGTAATGTCACATGATGTGTCATTACATTGACAATAGTAAGCCATCAAACAAAGAAATCTCACCTCATTAGAAGGACAAGTGGAGTATTGAAAATAAGTAAAAAAACTCTAATGAGAGCCATTAGAAGGTGTGAAAGAGTTGAGGACCCAAATACCAATGAATTGTGGGCATTCTCTGGGAGACTCCCATGGGAAGATAAAGTTTTTGAAGCCTTGAGAACCCTAATTGAAGAATATTGGAAAAATAACATAAGGGTATCTCCTAATGCAAGAGATGTTGTAAGAAGGAGAATTGGTTGTTGAAACTATGAGCCACATCTAAACCATTTTTTAGATGTGACTCAAACATAGTTTTTCAAAAAATTTCAAGAGATGTATCCTCAAATCAAAATTAGTCAAAAGTATTTTGAAATGGTAGGGCCTTTTTATATCAAAATAAATCACACATGCACAACTTGTTGTAGCATACATATTGAATTTTCTAATCATTATGATGTTTATAGATATATATGTGTAGATTTACATACTAATGATGTTTTGCAAGAGTGTAATATAAAGTTTCCACCTAGATCTTCAAGAGATTTTATATCAAGCATCTTATGTCAAATAGTGGATGGTTAATTATTCCACAAGAACTTATGCTTGGATGGCATGTGTGATCATTGTGGTGGGTTGCAACATTTTCCAATTTGTGAACATATGGAGAACACACATGCAATTGGAAATGAAATAGTAAGTTTTGGAAAATATAAGACAGTGGCATATAATCTAAAAGATGGTAAAGAAGCAAAAAGGTTTGAATTGGTTATTGAAAATATTCTAGTGTATCAGTTTATCTCTATTTTATGGGAGAATATAGTTTACGAGTATGCAAGGTATACCCATAGAGCTCAATGGTTGGACTTGAAATTCAAGTTATGCAAGGACACATTTCCACTTGTTACTATCTTTTCAGTTGTTGACTTTGTAGAGAACTACACACTACAACAATAAAATGAGGTGTAATCGTAGTATTACAACTCTACGTAGGTTCCTATTTTTGTGCATATAGCATTCATTCATGTAGATGATAGTACAAAAGACAATAGAAAGATCTTGAGGGAGTATCATTTTTATATCAGTGATGATTGTACACATTATACAAAGTTCATGTAAGGTTGCTTTCAGATGTTCTATCGTGATTTGGCTAGCAAGAGCATATCATTTGGTCAGTATATCATATGGCTAGATAATTGTGCATCACAATTCAAGAACTCATAGATGTTCTATTGGTTGAGCAAGATGTATAGAATGAATGGTGTTCAACATATGTTGAATTATTGTGAGGTCAGGCATGGAAAGGGGGAGCATGATGGTGCAGGAGCATATATCAAAAGAGCATTAGTATGAGAAGAGTTGAAGTACAAAGACAATACAAAGTTGATAGATGCAAGATCTATTGTCAAATGGTGTAAAACTACAATAGGTCTAGGTAATGGAGGTAAGTCTACAGTTCATAGATATTTTTGGTTGGTTGATGATACTAACATTGCAAGATATGAGGATTGTTGTACATTGATAGGATTAAGTGAGATACACTCTTTTAGAAGCTCTAATGTAGGTTCATGGAGTATTCATACGTGGTGAATGGTATGCTTTTGTTCTTCATGTACAAATCAAGCTTGGTATGATTGTCAGTCAAAGGAGTAGGTCAATGAATGGTGTACAAGAAGCCTAAGCCTAATTGAGACGTATTGACTCCTGACAACACTACAACTCATAGAGATTAAATCATCAATTAACTTTGACCATGTTTCAGATTTAGTTCAACCAAGTGTAGACACCCAAAAATGTCCATCTCTTGCAACATTACAGTATCTAGGCATCTTGTAGCATGTTTTTCCCTAAGGACCCATATCATCACCTAATTAGCACTTCCTCTAATAAATTAAATAAATCTAACATTTATTTAACTTATCCCATCCCTTCACATTTTTAAATAAATAAATTTTATTTATTTATTTGATCCCCTTTCCTCACTTTCCTCATGATTTAAATAATATTAAATTATTTGAGCTCACCTTCCATTTCCATCTCTCAAGATGACTCAAATCATCTCTCGAGTTAACTCTTTCACCTTCCATTTCTTCTCTCTTGTTACATGATCAAATTTCTAATTCCATTACCACTCACAAAATGGAAGTTCTATCCCTTCATCCTCTCATCTTTGTCTATAAATTAGCCCACAACCAATCCATTTGTATGGATGAATTTTCAAGTACCATTACTCTGCCAAAATATCTCCTCAATATTTCATCCATCATCCTTCATCTATCTATCTTTCATCCATCAAATCTTCATCCTATCATCGTTATGCTGCGTATCTAAACAATCAACATCTAATCATTTGAGCAAATCAAACATGCATGCATTGATCTTTCAAGGTATCTAAGGTATTCCGAGGGTTTGGACTAAGGTAGTAAATATTTTGTTTTATCTTTTAATTTGTCTAAATTTTTTAGTTACATTTCTAGCACACCCGGTGGGACCCATTTCTCTTGATCAAATCTTATGTTTTTGCAAGTTTTTGCAATAAAAATTTATGTTTTTCTAACCCTCGTTGGGAAATTTTTGCAAGGATCTATCACAGGTGATCTCTTGGACTCAAAACGACTACACCATCACGTCCAAGAGGCTGATTCCATGATTTTTTACTATAAACTTGCATATATTTCGTCACTATAAAATTTTTGTAAAAAATTGAAATTTTTTTATCTTGGCAGCCATACTGTATGGATCCATACGGATCTATACATCATAGATCTTCTATTTGAAGGTCATTGTGTATATTGGATCCTACAAGTAATATCTCTAGTTGTTGGTAGGTTTTTATCATGGTTTTGATCTATTGATGCAGTGTTAAAAGCTTTATGTCAACCTTTTCACACCTTGTTGACCCCATTCTTTATGCAGTCCTCCTTGTTGTCAGCCTCTGACTCTTGGTCGCTGTGATCAAAGCTAGTAACCTATGTCAATTGTCCTATCCTCTACCGACTCCTAAGACCTTTGCCCAGTTAACACTTTATCACCACTCATTTGTATATCTTGCTAAGTATCTTCTACTCGCTAGTCGAAATCTTAAAAACCTCCGGTTAAAGTCTATTGTCGTAGTCCTTTATTTCAACCACCGTCATGGTCACCACCAAGGAGCTTTCATTTCTACCTAAACCCTAGTTATTAGTCTCTGCATAAACAAGTTGATGCCCTTTTCAATAGTTGCCATCCAACCCATTGTCTTTTAAACCCTTAGTCAAAATCTTAGGTCTAGGTCGAGATCCTAAGTTTAAGTCGCAATCTGTATGGTCTTTAAATAGTCCTTTTGTCACAGTTGGCATAGTCTCAAGGTCACAGTCTTAATCCTCTATATCCTAGGGCTATCGACATGGTATTTGTGTAGTTAAGTTTTGACTTTGGACTTCCACCTTGGTATTTAGGGTTTAAACATTTAGCATTGTGGTTTAAGCTTTAGGGTTTTGAATTTGAATCTTAACTTTTTATCAAAATGGTGGGGTATACTCAACACAATCTGTAACCACAACATCATGTGCCACCAAGGAGAATCTTGCAAACCATTCAAAAGTAAAAAAGTCAACCTAGTCAAATAGATAAGTCAACTTGGTTCTTCCTACATGCTAAAGGAGGCATTTTTTTCTTTTTGCCATAACTTAGACATAATAGGATAAAATCATACAAATGAATACTCGTTGGAAAGGTAATTTGATGAACTTTGTAATAGTGTCACTTTTATTAGGTAATTCTATATTTCCATCAAGTAATTTCTCTATCAAACTTTAGTTACATCTAAACTTCAATCAAGCATATCTTGAGCAAAATTGATCAGATTTCAACGATTATTTTTTAAAATTGCTTAGAATTTTGTAAACTTGCTATTTATGCAAGTTATTTTTCTGTCATAGGTCATTTACCATATATTTTTAATAGATTACACCTTTTTGACCTAATCCAGTTTTGGTTTGTAAGTTCAGTTTTCTTCTTGTCTTGGTGATTTTCAGGGGCATCAGCATACATAGCAGATTTAAAAGCAAAAAAACAATTAGGTGAACTCAATCCATCTCATATCTCTAAACATTGCTTGCCTTCACACTTTAATTTGAGCTTAAAATCAATCTTGTTTGCTATCACATCATTGAATTAGGCTAAAACAAGCAACTATCTTCCTACACATTTGTCTTTGGGATCTTAAAATGAACAAGTGCTTGCATTGTCTTCTTATCACACATTTCATTTCTAAGGGTTAATTAACAACTGAGATTTGTCAAACCCTATCTAGGAGGCCTGCTAGGGGATTTCATCACTCCTAGGGATGACCTCAACCACATTTTCTGGTGGGGTATATCAAAGGGGGGAGAGCGAAAGCTGTACCTCAATCTAGCTACATAGTCAGTGGGGTAGCCTTGTGGCCCTGGGTGATTCTGGACATAAGGTGAAGTGGTATTCACTTACACTTATGCCACATCCCTTCAACGGGCTAGTGTTCATAGATTTGGGCCCCTCATACCTTGTGTATATTAAGGACACCCGAAGTTAACCGTTGTACAGCCTAGCTTAAGACTTATCGACCATACCCTACCTAATTAATCATTAGGGCTTGTTGTTGTGTTTGCAAGTGATTGCTTAATCATAACATCTAATCTTGGAAGGAAATTTGAACATTGTGCTTGGCATGTGTGCTTATGCATTTACATTGTGTTTGATATTCCCCAAGTCAAGCTATCAATCTTTCTGATTCATTCTAAATCATCATCATCCTAATCAAACATTTGCTAAAAGTTACACCATGTCAACATTAGAAGACCTAGCACAAGAACTCATTCACATATTTCACCAAGCTCAAACAAGCTAATCACCTCTAAGCCAACAAATGATTCAAAAGGTCCATGGCATGAGTCAACAACTTCAACTTCAAGCAAGTCAATTCCTGCATATGCAACACCTCTTAGCACAAATCCAACACATCTTGGCCACTTGTAAAATCCAACAAGTACATCCTCAACCAATGCTAAATCAATCCTATGTGTCATCCATCTCATCATATCAACCTTATCCCTCCACATGTCACATCAATTATTCATCAACCTATCACACCTCTTCTAATTTCAACCTTAATCCATACCAATCCACCTATCAATAACCATTATCTTATGTGATCCCTCATCCAACATAGTATAAACACCTTCAACAACAACAACCACAACCCATTCAGCAATTCCAACATTAAAACATTCAACAACAAATCATAACACAACAAGCCCAACCTCATCACATTATATCTCAATCTCATGTATCACCTAACCTATCTACACATCATGTCAATACCACATCAACCTATCCAATTCCTTCTTCCAACATGCCAACACACCATCAAACCCATGGCCAAGACAACCTAGTATCCTTACAAGAGGTAAATGCAAGCCCAAATGGCCCCTTGTACATAAATCAAGTGTCCTTAAGTCCACTTTTGGAGCAAGATCTAATATCCTTTGATGAGGGAGATACCTATGTGTCACCTAATCCTACTCCAAGTAGCCACTTGTACATAATTCAAGTGTCCTTAAGTTCACCTTTGCAACAAGACCTCATGACCTTTGACAAGGGAGATACCAATCTAGTCAATGCATCCTATGAGTCACCTTCACCATCCAATCACATGCCAACACATGAGCCTACTAGGCCTATCTCAACACCTTCATGTAATCCTAATTCTAATCCAAGTCTTAACTAATCTAATCCCATTATCCATCCACCAAATCTTGATCCTAAGCCAACCACACTATCCACCATTATCATCCATCCCCTATATTATACATTCACACATACCATAATGAAGGATGTGATCCATTGGCTACTAGCTAGGAACAACTTATCCCTATGTCAAACACCTATTTTAGCACCTAGCAGTGAGCCTTCAAATGCCATGCTTATCCCTTCAAGCCCATCATGTGACCCACAAGCCACTGAGCCAATTCAAGAGCTTCCTATCATGAGCCCAAGTCAAAGTTCATCATACTCTCTTATGGATGAATATCAAGAACCCATCAAACTCATCCAAGAGCCTTCCACTTCCATCCAAAACTAAGAGGTATGTCAAGAATATAATCTAAAGCACGTGGAAACATCAACCTCTTATATAAGGTAAGATCAAATCCTTTCCATTTACACCATTCAAAAAACTTATCTTTTCTATGATCAAGATGACACCTATGAAGAAGCTATCTATGAGCAACTTGATCCTATACCTATCCATGAGAAAGACACCCCTTCCTTCCATCCTCTATCTAGCCCTAATGCACATGCATCCACTTCCTATGATGAGACATGCACCTCCCAAGAATACATAAAAGATCAAACCAATAATGATCCTTCCACATCTACCATCAACCCTATTCTAAAGCCATCATGTCCTATTGTCCTTTCCACTTACATTCATGAATGTTCCTCCCTACGAACACAACATCCATTGTCTTCCATCTCATCTTCTCCATCCAATAAGGAGATCGTGTCTAGTTTCCAACATGCACATGGTCCCATAGTCGATCGCATGCTTCAAAACATGAATTATCATGGCAAAGACTTAGGCCTTCATGAACAAGCTATTTTGGAGCCTATCCATGTCAAAACACCCATGTGCTCATATGGCCTTCCTCCATCCATTCTAAGTCCACCACTTCCTATCACAAATCCCATAATACACCCAAAACATATGTTTCCATTCCACCTCCATCATCTTATAAATGCCAAAAGCATGTGACTGTTCATCTACCCCCATCCAATTTACCTCCGCTACTTCCAACTCCTAACATCCCTCCATTGAATCAACTATCTTCTTTGCCACCATTGTTTCCAACACCTAATATCCCCATTATCCAATCCCCTTATCCACCTACCCATAAGTCCTCTAAAAATCCCAATCATGACCAACAAATGCATACATCATGTAAACATGAAGCTTCCTCTCCTTCCACCATGTCAATGTGATTCAAAAATAAAAACTTAGATGTCTCTACCTATAAAGAAAAAAATCCTAAGGGTCCTAATACCTTAGGGTACAAAAGCAAAGAATCAAAGAAAAATCCATCTAAAAAGCTATCCAAACCCATACCTTCACAAGAAAAGTCTAAAAATAAAATTGTATGGGTCCCAAAACAAAAAGCAATCAAGTCAAGTGAGGCATCCACCTCTCCAAAATCCCAACTATCCTCTTCCATTCAAAAAACCCATTCCATTAAAAAATCTCATATTCCCCCATCCCACATGAAAAGAAAAAATCATAAAAATACTAAGTCTATGTTGGTACCTAAAACACTTTGTCACCCATCTCCTAAGCGAACAACACCATTGCTTCCTACACCACCATCCCATCATAAGCTTCAATGTTTATCACGGTGTGTTCAACCATTGGTCATGATTCCATTCCATCCCACAACAATTCCACATACCTCCATCTCCCCACCTTTCAACCATTACCCTACATATCTACTTTATCACCTTCCTATGGTCCATGCTTTTGCATAAACCTTTCATCCATCATAATCCACTATCCTTCCATCCATAATCCACATCATAGTCCACTATCCCTCATCCTTTACATAAACCTTTCATAATCTGCATCATAATCTACTATTTCCATCCATAATCCATATCAAAATCCACCATCTACCTTCTCCATCTCACTTTCACGCAATCCCCTACCAACATCTATGAGCGTAATGACCTTGACATGGTCCATGCGATGACATCACTCTCTAACAAAACTATCACTTTCATGGAACTAGACACTCGAGTCCCTCATGTCCATATCCACCTATCTCATCCAAAATTAAAAGAAAAAACAAAGAAAAAAAAAAGAAGAAAAAATGAAAAAAGTAAAGAGAAATCCCTTCGTTCGACGGTGAAAACCTGGTAAACAAGCACCTTGGATAAGTACTAGATGAAAACTTGGTAAACATGCATCATGTGTAAGTTGATCTTCTATGTCACCTATACTTGGGGGCACCTTGTCTCATCCACCTTATCATTTTCCATCCTATCATATCCTATTTTACCATGTCCTTATCCATTACATCCACCTACATACACTTATCACATTACATCCATTCATCCTCCCTTCCTCATCTTGATCTTGATAAAGATTGGGGGAAAAAATGTTGAAACAAGCTTTGAAAAAAAACTCTTGATATACCTTATCTTTTCCAACAAACCGATCCTAGCATCAATCCTCTTGTCATTAGCCAACTTTCCATCATCCTAAGCACTGTCATGAAAAATCCTAAGCATCTCACCTCAAATGGGACATGTTATTCATATGCGACATAGCCTTTAGATATCACATTCTTTCTTTCTTATACGTTACATCCATCCACTATAGATTATTCTTGTATCTATCCATTTATCATGAGCCTTCCATTCCATGGTCTATCCTCTTATCCATCCATCTATCATGAGCCTTCCTTTCAATCCACTATCACCTATCCATTTATCTGTCCATCCTACATTCATCCTTACACCTAGACTTGGTTTTTCCCTTGTCATTGGTATCTAACGCAAAGGCTACCCCAAATTGTAAATCCATATTCTAAAACATTTAAAAATCCAAAAAATCACATCTCAAAAATATAAAAAAATCATAGAAAGTCCTAAAAAAATACAAAAAATCATAAAATGTCCTAAAAAAATCATAAAATGTCCTGAAAAAAATCCAAAAAATAAAACATCTCAAAATCCAAAAAAAATCAAAACATAACAAAATCCAAAAAAATCAAATATTCCCAAAAATACAAGCAATAAAATTAATCCATCAAATCACATCAAATCCAATCAAACTTATCAAATCAAAGAAAATTAATCAAATCAATCCATCCAAACACTTCTTCCAACTCCATTCAATCCTTAATCCTCTTCATCACCATCAATAAAAAATAAATCAGAACTACATCTCATCTCTATCATTAAGTACCTTGATCCCATGGACAAGGGTATGTAGGCAATCTAGGATATGAAGGAAATATCCAGATTCATGCATAGCGGATATTCCTCTTTCTTCTGTCATCAACTTCTTCTATCATCTATCTTCATCAATTCATAAATATTTCAAAACAATTCTTCCAATCAATCACTCAAATCAATTCTTCAATCCATCACTTCTTCTAATCAATCTCATCATCAATCATTCCATCCAATAAATAGAAATGCAAGTCATCATTTATCCATATCAATCAAGTCAAATTATCCAATCACATCAATGGTCTTGATCCTAGCCTTGTTGTAAACCCAATCAATCAATCATCCTTGTGTCGATCTAGGGATATATCGTTCCCCACCATGACAACACTATCATCAGTCAATCAATGAATTAATCATCAGTTTACAGCTTGATAGGGGAAATACCTTGTTTGTTTTTAAATCATTTGTGCATGCTTACTTGCTTTCTTGTGTGTGTTATCTTTTTATCTTGCATTTGATTCAAATCTAACCTAGATAATATTCATATCTTGTACCTAGACAAGGTTGTATTATGCTGGGGCATGAGACACATCATCACCTTGGTCTTTGTACCTTGGTACATAACATCTAGTGCTAAATCAAACATATGAATTCTCATTGTAGCATAATGTATCATTAATGTCTTCTACCCATTTTCTTACCTTTCTTCCTTGACCAATCCATTTCATTTCGAGAGCCTACCCATATTTGTCCAACTCGCCTATCCTCTCGAGGGGGCATCATCATCTTTTTCCTCTATCCATACCTTAGCTTCTTTTAAATGATGTTACTCAACACAAATTTCATCATCTCGAACAACATCTCAAAGAGGAGCAAAATGTAGACACCCAAAAATGTCCATCTCTTTCAACATTACAATATCTAGGCTTCTTGTAGCATGTTTTTACCTAAGCACCCATATCATCACCTAATTAGCACTTCCTCTAATCAATTAAATAAACCTAACATTTATTTAATTTATCCCATCCCTTCACATTTTTAAATAAATAAATTTTATTTATTTATTTAATCCCCTTTCCTCACTTTCCTCGTGATTTAAATAATATTAAATTATTTAAATTATTTGAGCTCACCTTCCATTTCTATCTCTCAAGATGACTCAAATCATCTCTTGAGTTAACTCTTTCACCTTCCATTTCCATCTCTTGAGTTAACTCTTTCACCTTCCATTTCTTCTCTCTTGTTGCATGATCAACTTTCTAATTCTATTACCACTCACAAAATGGAAGTTCTATCCCTCCATCCTCTCATTTTTGTCTATAAATTAGCCCACAACAAAGCCATTTGTATGGATGAATTTTCAAGTACCGTTACTCTACCGAAATATCTCCTCAATCTTTCATCCATCATCCTTCATCTATCTATCTTTCATCCATCAAATCTTCATCCTATCATTGTTATGTTGTGTATCTAAGAAATCAACATCCAATCATTCAAGAAAATCAAACATGCATGCATCGATCTTTCAAGGTATCTAAGGTATTCGGAGGGTTTGGACTAAGGTATTGCATGTTTTGTTTTATCTTTTGATTTGTCCAAATTTTTTGGTTACACTAGGTATTATCAACATTCAAATTTATAAAATTCAATATTCCATCTTATTTTGTAGTTTTTTTGTATTGTTGACTATATTCATCGAACTAAATGCACATATTAATGCAAGGCATGTTTATACAGTTATTGTAGCTAAAGACAATGAAGAACAAACATATTATTATTTGTGTTGAGGCAAAAAAGAAATTAGATGCCCATGTTGTAAATGGAGAAAACATCGAGTATCCTACAGGATTAGTGGTTGTTATTGGAACATTACTTAGAAGGTACACAATGAAGAAGTTTGATGTGTGGTTGTTTGAGGAATTTGACAAACATAGGAAGATTCTTCATTATTCTAATCCTATTGTGGCATCAAACATTCATTTGATCAAATATGGGGGTAGGCCATTGAACAAGACCTTGTGGAAGGTTTGTGAGTCTAACCATGAGGCAATACTCGACATAATAAAGAGTAGAGCAGACCCAGATGGTTCATTAGATTGAATTAGTGGAATGATAGAAAGGTATGTTATTTTTCTTTGATATCCTCATTTCACCTTCTATATTTTTGACACCTATATTGCCTTCTTATAGGTGCACTTGTTTCCTAGTTGATTAGCTTCATTTCATTATAGAGTTCATTGGCGTACTCATTTAAGCTAAATAGTGCAATTGCATTTGCATGCAAGATTTGTGTATGATGGAGGTAGGCATAATCCTTATGAAGTTGCTTTTGGAACAAAAGTAAGGTTGGTTTTCATGATTATTTCATGATGATATGTCCTTTAGTTACTATTTCATAATGAGTTTTTATGAGTTTTAATGATGTTACTGAGTTTTAATGACAAAACCTCATTTGTTTCTTCACATTTGGTGCTAACAATTGATAGCAGTGGTAAGTGCAGCCTTAATTGATGCCCTACAAGACATTGGACCAAGTAAGACCACCTTTATAGTATTGAATTTTTATCTACTAGAAAGGTATTAGGACTGAATTTTTACATTTAACATTTCCTAGGGCTAAATGAATGGTGCCAACGCATCCGGGTGGGTAGGTAAATGCTAGGGAAGATGTCTTTTTAGTGGTGAAGCCTCTTGGTTGTTCTCGACTACATTGGATGGAGATAGTCTCTTAAGACCCCTAAGACAAAAAATGTGTCAAACTTTGGACTGGTTGTTCCATCAAACTGTGACACCTAGGAACATATTCTTTGCATGTATAGGTGGATGTCAAGTCTACCTACAAAAACCTACATCAGTTTTTTTAAATCAATTTCATTTCCCTATGGTGACAAGGAACACATTATTATAAAATAATTCATTTTCATGCATTGGAAAGGTGCTAGGAGTGAGATTTTGCATTCCACAGCTTGTGGGGCTAAATCAACTGTGCCAATTCATTGGGGTGGGTGGGTAAATTCTAGATTAGGTCTTGTTTCATGCACCAAGTGTCTCAGTCATTTAGGGCAGCAGACTATTGACAAAGTCACTTAAGATCCCTAAGAGAAAAAAATATCAAACTTTGATGGAGCAGTTCTTGGAATTCATGATAGTTGGGAATGTTCCATTTGGACCTATAAGTGTATGTGGGGTCCATCAACAATAACCTCTCTCAACTTTGGTCAACTCTAATTTGTTTGACCATACCAAAATAAAATGCATTCTTGCAAAATGCTTCAATTTCATGCAGTGGAAAGGTACGAGGAGTGAAATTTTGCATTCCATAGCTCATGGGGCTGAACTAACTACACCAATACATTAGGGTGGGTAGGTAAATTCTAGGAGAGGTATCATTTCATGTGCCAAGTGTCTCAAACGTTCAAGGCAACAGGCTATCAGTAAAGTCACTTAAGATCTCTAAGAGCAAAAAATTATGAAAATTTGACATGGCATTTCTTGGAATTTGTGGTAGATGGGAATGTTTTGTTTAGACCTATAGGTGCATGTGGGGTCCATCTACAATAACCTCTCTTAGTTTTGGTCAACTCCAATCTATTTGACCGTGCTGAAATGAAATGCATTCTTGCAAAATGCATCAGTGGCATGCAACACAACCTTGCCAGGAGCCATATTTTTTGTTCTGCTCATAGTGGGGACAAACTAACTACACGAAAGTGTTAGGGTGGGTGGTTAAATGCTAGGGGAGGTCTCTTTTCATGTGCCAACTATCTCAATCATTCCTGGTTGTAGGCTACCGACAAAGTCACTTAGGATCTCAAGAGCAAAAAAATGCCAAACTTTGATGGAGTACTTCTTGGAATCTATGGCAGATGGGAGTGTTCCATTTAGACTTATAGGTATATATGGGGTCCATACACAATAACCTTTCTCAATTTTGGTCAACTCCAATCTATTTGACTGTGCTGAAATCAAATGCATTCTTGCAAAATGCCTCAGTTTCATGTAGCACAACCTTGCCAGGAGCCATAATTTTTATTCTTGTCATCATGGGGCTGAACTGACTATGCCACCATATTGGGGTGGATGGGTAAATACTATGGGAGGTCTCATTTCATGTGCCAAATGTCTCAATCATTCGGGGCAACAGGCTACCAACAAAGTCACTTAAGAGCAAAAAATTATCAAACTTTGATAGAGAAGTTCTCATAATTTGTGGCTGATAGGAATGTTTCATTTAGACCTATAGGTGAATTTCGGAGTCCTTCCACAATAACCTCTCCTAGTTTTGGTCAACTCCAATCCATTTGACTGTGTCGAAATTAAATGCATTCTTAAAAAAATGCTTCAGTTTCATGCTGCTAGGAGTGAAATTTTGCATTCCACAGCTCATGGGGCTGAACTGACTACGCCAACATGTTGGGGTGGGTGGGTACATGCTAGGGGAGGTCTTATTTCATGTGCCAAGTGTCTCAGTCAGTCCCGACTACATGCTACCGGTAAAGTCACTTAAGGTCCTGAGAGAAAAAAACTGTAAAACTTTGACAGAGTAGATCTTAGAATTCATGGTAGTTGGGAATGTTTTGTTTGAACCTACATGTACATTTGGGGTCTATCCATAGTAACCACTCTCAATTTTGGTCAACTCCAATCTATTTGACCATGCCGAAATGAAATACATTTTTGCAAAATGCATTAGTGGAATGCAACACAAGCATGCCAGGAGCCATATTTTTTGTTTTGCTCATTGTCGGGCTCAACTGACTATGCCAACATGTCGAGATGGATGGTTAAATGCTAGGGGAGGTCTTGTTTCATGTGCCAAGTGTTTCAATCATTCTGGATAGTAAGCTACTAGAAAAAGTCACTTAAGATTCCTAAGAGCAAAAAAATGCCAAACTTTGATAGAGTAGTTATCATAATTTGTGGCAGATGGGAATGTTCCATTTAGACATACAAGTGCACATGTGGTCCATCCACAATAACCTCTCCTAGTTTTGGTTAACTCAAATCTGTTTAACCATGCCAAAATTAAATGCATTCTTGCAAAATACTTTAGTTTCATGCAACACAACCTTGCCAGGTGCCATATTTTTTTTTCTACTCATCATGGGGCTAAATCAACTACACCAATGCATTATGGTGCATAGATAAATGCTAGGGAAGGTCTTGTTTCATGTGCCAAGTGTCCTAGTTGTTTCAGGCTGTAAGCCACCAAGAAAGTCACTTTAGTGGTAGCCTATAGCTTGGAATGTGTTAGGTCTCAAAAATGCAAGTTGTTAACCCTAAGAGGTTGCCAAGCTCTCTTGACACTTTTGGCTAACGACATGGGGAAAATATGGCTAAAACCCCCTTCACTTCAGGCTCTGCCAGACCTAGGTGGGTATACCTTAACTATAAATGTAGACTTGTATGACCTTCACATTGGCATATGGCTGTGAAGTAGATCTAAGGTTTGAAAGTTTGTTCCTACTCTAATGTAATTTTGAATATGTGAAAGGTTTTGAAATGTTATTTTTAATGATTAGTTCTTTATCTATAATGGACAATGGAGTCAGGATGTGTAGGATAGATGTATCCTCCCTCTTGGTTTAAATCTAATTATTTGGCACTTTCAAGTGTTTATACCTTGTATAAACGTGCAAGGTTGTATGTTACTTATGCTCTTCTTACAAATCCCAATGCTATTCTCCCAAGTTTTGTGATCAATTGAAAGGATTTTTTATTCTGGTGTGAAGGAAACCAATTGAGATGATTCATTTAAAGGGTTTTAACTCCTGGCAGAGACCAATAAACACAAATCACTTGGAAGGACTTAAATAGACTTCTCACAAACACTAATCAAACAAATCACACAGATGCATAAAATGTGCCCTGATAAATTAAGTATATCCTTGATATATTAATTTAAACAACAAAGGAAAACCATTCTGGAGATAAGACAGATAACACATATGATTTACTTTTGGCAAATAATTGAACACTAGAGGTTGAAACACTAGGTTATAAAATTCCTTCCATTGCATTACTTTCAAAATTTATTACAATATGTCTTTATTTTTATTTATTGTCTAATCTACCAATTGCTACTACTGCTTCTTCTTTTCGCTTCATTCGATCATTCTTGACAATGGTTTCTATCTCCCATTTATATTTCATACTTTTAAGGTTATGATCCTTCACATACCCGTCAGATGTAACCTTTCATTTTAATTTTGTTTCCCGCTTTACAAATATTTAATTTAATCTCCGTTTGCCTTCATATCCCATGAAAATAATTTTCCAAATAATTATTGTCATTTCCTTTTGTACACATTTTCACTTAAATACATTTCACTTAATAACCTTCAAGTAAGAAATACTTACCCACAAAATATTAGATTCTTTTTTTCAATTAATGCCTTGATGAAAGCATTTCTAATTTGTGTGAATTCACCTTGCTTACCATTGAAATATTATTCATGAATGTTTAATATTTCTATTTGGCCTTCTCGTGAAATCATTTTGTGAATAATAACTTCCTCATCCATTTGGTTTGTAAATACCTACTTGATATTTTACCCATGAAATACTTTCTCTTTGGATTTTGATTTTCCTTAATATCTATTTCATTGTCACAAATCTTTCTCACCTCCATTTTACCTCTGTGTGAAATCTATTTACCCAAGTGTTTTACCGGCAAGTTCACTTTTATATTTTTACCAAATCTAGGAGATATAATCTTCGAGTAAGAAATATTTTACCCCCTCCATGAGTTCCTTTATGAAAATGTCTTCTGGCCATTGTATGCATTCTCAAGAAAACATTTTTTAGGTAAAATAATTACCTACTTGGTGAATTCCTCTAAAATAGTTTGCCTTTGTATGAAAACATTCCCAACTTTGATTATTAAAATTATAAATTTTACATTTTCATTTGACTATGATCATACTTCATTAGCCAATATTTACCTTCCTTTTATTGATCTTCATGCTTTGTTCACTGCTCAATAGGGTTTTTGAAGAGACTTTAAAAACACTCTCTCCGATACGCAAAAATCTCTTCGATATTCATTTTTGATAATGTTTCATTATTTATATTTTCGGGGGGCCCACTTCTATTTACTCATACAATATTTTTACCTTCCATTACATATTTGGTGTATACTTTTCATGTGCTATAGGATTTTGAAGAGACTGGATAATTGGTCACTCTAAAATGGTAATGTCTCCTTGATATTTATATTGTATGCTTTATACCTTGTCATCTCAACATTTAAAAAATCTTCCAAACTCACCTCATCGGAAGATCAGGGAGACTTAGAAATGACTTACTTCGATATGGTATGGTCTTCCCCATATTAGGGTTTCTCCATTCTAATAAGATTTTACTTTGCCATATTTTGCTGCACTAGTTTTAGGGTTTATGCCAATGATGCGGGGAATATTAGGGTTACTTTCTCCATCATCGCACACAATTTTGTTGTTGTTTCTAGCATTGCCTTCCCTATGCCCATTTGATGTTTCTCCACGATCTTCAACAAAAGGAAAATACATAGATGCACAATATGGTTGTTGAGAAGACAAACATAAAGAAATATTGGTACCTCCATTGGCTGATGCACTGCCCCACCCATGGGCATCTCCATTTTTTGTAATCTTCTTTAGTTCTTTTTTAAGTTCTTTTGTTTCTTTAGGAAACTGTGAATGGTGAAGGTGCACACAAGAGTTAGACTCATTAACTAGATTAATTGCTTTGTTAGGGAGAAAATGGTTTGTAATGTATTGATTGAGGCTTTATGATGAATTTCATATCTTTCATGTAGTCCTCTATATTGTCTCATCCACAGTGGGCACTAGCATTTGTACTGGTTGGAATTAGTGTAGGATCCTTTTTAATGTATTTTTCTTTATTCATCCAAGATGGTTACCTCAAAGCACTGTAGTTCACCTCAAACAAGAGCTAGTTTTGGGATATTGGTTGTATCAATTGCTCCTTCAATTAATCTCTTGTGTCATCTCCTTTATTGAATTCAATAGGTTCAAATCCTCAAATGTTGCGCCTTCATTTATGCCTCTCAATTTGATCAGAGTGGCTTCTGTGAGGTCACACCTTGATATCATAGGTGGCAATGCCTTTGATATGGATAAGTTGTGCTTTGGGACTTATAGTTATGCCTCCATTTACAATGGTATGGATTTGATGTCATATAGGCTGCATTAGATTTTATCAAATTGTGACTTCATCTTATGTTCTTGAGTCTTGTCTTTTTTGCTTGTGCCTCCTTCCTTGGAGCAATGAGTATAAACTTTTGACTTATTTCTTTCTAATGTGCTAATTACTAGATCAGTGGGTCTTGCTTGATTAATGGTGTAGTTCAAAAGCTATATTTCAAAGTTCTATCTTGGTTCAATAATTTGGTCAACCTAGATGTTGGCCGGAAGCCTTTAACTTCATTTGTGTACTTCTTTTCAATCCGCTTATGTACCCCACTTGAAAATTCAACTTGAGTATATCTTGATCGCATCTAGTTTTAAATTTGAAAAATTTTCATTTCCTAAGCATTATTTGATCCCAATTGAATCACTTATCCAATCCAAATTTAATGATTTATGTTGCATCTAGTTTGAGATCAAAGGCACTTTCAAAATCACTTAGCCATTTACTCCCAGGAACTCATGAATAGATTGCATCTGATGTAGATCAAAGGATTTATATAAGCCTGTGCACCATTCCATAAGCCTAGACCATGCTTTTATGTTGATTGTATGTTACGATTCTTATGGTTGTTACCTTGATCCATAGGCTTTAGATGCTGCACTATGTTTCATTTAGCTGCACTCAAGTTTCAAAGGCTCACTTCTAGATAGTAGTTGCACTAATTTCAATGTTGGTCTTCATTTCCTATTGGCCTATACTATTTTTATAGTCGTGCCTTTATCTCCTGCAACAACAATATGCTGGGAAGCCTCATCACTTGGGGTAGTGCCCTACAATAAAATTTATTAACATTCAAGTTTGGCTACAAATTGAATACACCCTCTGTTGCAAGACCCTTGACATGCCTTAGTAGATGCTTCACACCTATTTCCTCAACTTCATGGGTAACGACCTATGATCACTCTTATACAAATGCCTTTTGGATTTTTTGTGTTGCAGTCTCTTTGATTTCCTCAACAACATAATAGGCTTCCCCATTGACCCTTTAGAGAGTTTTGTGCACCCCTGAATAGTACATACCTCCAAAAATATGGATAGATTTCTGCAAAGCTTGATAAGCTTCATTATGATGCTAGAGCTTGCAATATGTTTGTCATGGTTTAGTGACCATAAGATCATCTTTGAAGTATACATCCAGGTATCCAAATTCCCACATAACTACATAGGCTTACAACATGAACTCATAGGTTTGATAAACCTTTATCCATTGTAACAAATCTTTGTAGCTCTGGTTGATAACTCACAAGACTCTATCCACACATCTGGTCTATACCTTGAATGATTTTATTTCCCTCTTGGACTATGTTCTCACCATATCCAACCTCTTGACCCAATTGGATAGAAGCTTCCTCAAATTATGTGACACATGTCAAGTCCCCTTGTGGGCCCGACTAAAAAAATTTCATTTTGAAACAAGTTTTGTGTCTTGAACTGATCTGGGACTGCTTCAACATGTTTCAGAAATAAAAAAATGAAATGAGTTGCCATCAAAATCCTCTTTCTGGCACTTTGTACTGTAAGCAAAATAAGCCAAGTAGCCTCTAGAATCCTCCTAGAAAACTAGTCAAACCATCTCCTAGAGTGATAAAAATGCACATGTATGTAGACTTTTGACCCAAAAATTTAGTACAATAAATGGTTTAGCAAAACACATTCTGAGGTGCAAGATGTAATCATTCAAAGTGGCTCACTTATCCTTTTCTAAAACTGCATCTATCAAAACCTAATTAGGGCTCACCAACTTGCCATTTTGAAAAATCATCAAATCTCTTCCCAAGAAATTGCAACTAGGGGAATTAGTTCATTTAGCCTCCATGAGCATGTATACAAGAGGATTTTTCACCAGTCATCTTTCTTCATAAAATATCAGGCATCAAAGTTGACCTCTATGATAACTTTCTGGAAGTGCAGATGTCAAAACTGTGTAAAACCCATTTGCTTTTGGTTTTGGAAAAATATCAAACGATATACTGGGGTCTTGAAAACTAACATGAAAGTACATTATCATGAGGACAATCTGAAACACCAATTTTCTCATCATGAAAATCATCCATTTGTTAGATATTAGCCTCTAAAGTTGACCTCCTAGGTAGATTTCATAATGTGCAGACAACAAAATCTCTCATAACCTTTCAACTTGACACTTCAAAACTTCATCAAATCAGATCATAACAAGCTAAAATCAGGTGGACGCACTCACATATGGTAGATAAACATGCTTACAAAGTGATTTGTCATGGGAGTGAATAGGTTTCAAGTTATAGTCCTCCAAAGTAGGCTCTTGAGATAGATTTTGTAACTACATTTTTGGGTGCTAAAATTGATTTTCTCATCATGGGACCTTAAAATTTTGCAAAAAATTGAAGGTTCCAATAGTGGCTCCTGCTTGGGGATGTATGCCTCTTATGGCCATAGCAAGATCCCAGATCTCTGGGAAGTAGATCGAGTGCCTACTCCATTGGGCAATAGAGTCAAAATGTCACTTCTAGCCTAAACTGATATGGTTTGAAAACCACACCATAACTGATTGCTCAAGGCTACCAGAAAAAAAAAGGTTTATATTTTCCTCTATCATATTGGTGCAGAAGCACCTACCTTACAGTGGCCTCCATGAGGCAGTTAGTTAGTTTTAAGTCTTGTTGATGTTTCCAAGAAGGTCTTATAAGACCAATGCATGTAATAAGGTCTAAGTTGACCATGCTTTGCTATTTTTAGGTAGTTTGTTTGGACAACTGTTTAGTTTGTTAGTTCGGTTGGGTCTCCCAGCCGCTTGGAGGTAAAAATAGTACTACTGTGAGTAGATAAATACCCCCAAAATCAGGTCATTTTAGACATAGAGAGACATACTGAGAAGTTACATTGTGTTGTGGAAAAGCAGAGTATTGTAATCGCATCCTTTGAAAATAATAAAGAGATTCTGTTTTGTGTCATTCTTTTATTTTGATCACACTGTGTAATTGACTCATAGTTTTGGTGGGCGTATGGATTCGTTTATCCATTCCACCGATTGATTCTTTGAATCAGTGGAATGGTTATGTACAGTAGTTTAGGTTTTTATTCGTATTTTCTATTCATTTGCATGCAAGTTTGTAGGATCGGGTCGAAGATGCATTGAGGAACCCTAGCATGGGTATGTGCTAGGTCGTGCAGGTTGAAAGTGGTTTGAGAAACCACCAAGGAAAGGAGCCAGACCATCATGAAGTCTGACATGTCAAAGTGGTATGCGTTGAAGACATCAGCGTGAGGGGGGCATATCAGTGGGATAGTTAAATGTTGGATTGATGGTAGAAGATTCACCGACGAAGGGTTTGAAGTTGACGTCAGAGTGACAATTGGCAAGTGTCACTGAAGGGAGTTCATCAGTGTGAAATGTGCATCGGCATAAGATTTAGAAAGGAAGCCATAGTGGTGTATCACAGCGACAGTGTTAGCCGATAGGTGTTTCGGGGAGAGTTTGACCGTCGGGCGAAAGCAATGAAGTGTTACCGACAGTGAAGGTATTGGTGATAGAAGTTGATGTTAGGTCCATCAGGGTGACTAACGCAGTCAGAGTAAGGAGTTTAGGTGGCACCGATGGTATAAGGTGTTGCCGATAGGCTACCAAAGACAAACATCGATCGGCGAGAGGATAGCGATTGGTAGGAGTGGTAAGGAGTTTGCCGATAGAGGAAGTGTCATCGATGGAGGGGTTTATTGGTATAAGATGTACCATCAGAAGAGGAGAATAAAGCTATGCCGATAGTAATAAGTCATAGCGATATGGTGTTGAAGACATGTCGGTGTGAGATAGGACATCGGTGCAAAAGGAATTAGTGTGGCCAATAAAGGTAGTCTTGCCAATAGGCAAGTAAAGTATAAACATACACTCAAAATTGTATGCTAAGGTTTTAGTGATGGATGCTCTGCATCACATATACCTTGTTTTGGTCTAATTTTATTGAACTCCACTTGAATAAATTTATGCAATCACCATTCCAGTCACTGTCATGTATCATAGAATGATCTCCCAACTGAACTAAAAACTAAAAATGTTTATAGTCCACCACATAACCAAGATCATTAAGTATGACTTCATCAAATGTTTGCATAGAAAATCTAAAATTATCATATGGCCACTGATGCAAAGTAGGGAAACAACTTCTCAATGTAAGGTAATCATAATCACCCATTCCATTATCTCAATGCTTCTCACGTAGGTCTAAAAATTCTGCCATATTAATATATGTTGAGATAGCCTAATCTGAAATACTTTCATTATCTTTCATATCACCATTTGGTATTATCCAGCTCTAATCCATACATTCATCAATATGTACATTTGGACATATATTATCCATGATGTGTGAGTCATTATCACTCTTACATGGGCTAAAGACCTCTAGTTTTGATTTACATGCCTCTTCTTGGATAGGGATAAACATGAGATTTTGATCAACTTCAAGAGTACCTTCATCATCACCACACAAAGTTCCTTCATCATCAAAGCAAATGTATGTTGGACATGAAATTTTAGCATCATTCATGTGTTTATACTTCTGATATTCAGTGGTCAATAAGTTTGAAACTTGCTCAGTACGAAGGGAACATACTTCCTCTTCCGCATCTTCCATTGTCTCTTCCTCATGACGTTTGTAAGCACCTCTTATTTACAAGTCAAAGTCCATAGGGTTGTCATAACAAACATTTTTACTTACATACGCATCCTCTATAAATTGATTGCAATCATTACCCTCTTCATTGTTGCACGACATGCTGTCCCCTTTGTTTTAGCTTTTAATTCATTATTCTCAATGCTATGATAATGCATACATGGTTGCATATCTATATCATCTAACTCATTACTAATGTATCCCTCAAGCAGTGTATCCCCAACAAAATCTTTAATACTGCAATCCTCATCCCAGGTGGGGAGTTGATCTTCCATACTTTCATCCTTATTCACATCTGAAATATTATCCCATGTTTGCTCTATTGGCTGTGTTGTTTGATTAGCTTCTCCATATCCATCAATGATATCACTATTAGATTCAACATTGATAGCATCCTTATACCTTTTCTTATCTATGATGCCAATCACTTCATCCACTTGGTCAAAAGTAACTGGTTTTAATGACTCAGGCCAATAAATTGAATTAGGCTCATATACTCTCATAAAATGTTCGATGATCATGGACCTATTAGATAGGGAACTAAAAGGAATTTACATACAGATATCTATCATTCTATTGAACAGAGAGTGGACAGATTCTCCTTCATGCCTCCTTATGCCAAAACATTCATCTAAAGGGGAAATGCAATATTCTAATTTTGTGATAGAGTCTTGGCCTTTTTCTTGAGTATATGAATATTCATCATCTTCCTCCTTAAACTACTGATTTAGGTATTGAGGTGGGTGGGTTGGGACAACTAGAGTATCCACATTTTGAAGACTACTCTCATCATAAGGAATATGCTAAGGCTCCAAGTATTGTGTGAAATCCTCATAATTCTCATCAAATTGACTCAAAAATAGCCATTTGAAATCTTTCCATCAAGATACACTTTGCATGGGTAAGCTTTTACACTATTCTCTTGCATAATCCCTCAATGATCTTGCAAAGCATTTCATAATGACATCTTCCAGATAAATCTAAAAGTCCTCAATAAAATCCTAAAATAGTTGCACATGCCTGTGAGATGATTCATGTATCTCTCCATAAAATATAGGCATATATTTTATGTGCTCAACAGGATAATGACTTGGGTAACCTTAGATATTATTGAAGTTGAATGGTTTATCAATGCCTCAGATGTACACTTTTCTCTGTGGATATGGTTGACATTGCTGACTATTTTGATTGGGGGCTAGATATTGATTATATTCATGATCTTGGTAATCCACAAATCTTTAACCAAGTGAGACAAGATAAGAATTTATTTGATTTGGGGCTTGTGGTATAAAAATGTCCTATTGTGTATGATGTGCACTGCTTTCATTGCCAAGATTTCCAATTGTACCATAATATGTATAGGGCAAAGAAAAATTGCTATACATACTTCAGCCTTTGATTTTTATTTCTGACTAGAAATGTTGTAGTTTTGAGATGTCCTTTACATTCTTCATCAAGTTCCTTTTCAAAGTCACCACCTCTTGTCAAAAGAGGAATGATTTTTTCTTTTTGGGTCCTTCTTGCTAGCAAAGTAATATTTTTTAAATTCTTGACTCTATGAATAGATAGGTTGAAACTAAATTTTCTAGAATTGTCCTTAGCAGAGTCGCCAATTCTGTTAGGTCTCAAAATGTAGGTTGTTAACCCTAAGAGGTTTCCAAACTCTCTTGACACTTTTGGCTAACAAAACAGGTCAAATATGGCTAAAACACCCTTCACTTTAGGCTTTGCCAGACCTAGGTGGGTATACCTTAACTATTAATGTAGACTTGTGTGACCTTCACATTGGCATATGGGTGTGAAGTAGATGTAAGGTTTGAAAGTTTGTTCCTACTCTAATGTAATTTTGAATATGTGAAAGGTTTTGAAATGTTATTTGTAATGATCAGTGCTTTATCTATAATGGGCAATGGAGTTAGGATGTGTAGGATAGATGTATCCTCCCTCTTGGTTTAACTCTAATTATTTGGCACTTTCAAGTGTTTATACCTTGTATAAATGTGCAAGGTTGTAGGTTACTTATGATCTTCTTACAAATACCAATGCTATTCTCCCAGGTTACTGTGATCAATTGAAAGGATTTTTAATTCTGGTGTGAAGGAAACCAACCAAGATGATTCATTTAAAGGGTTTTAACTCCTGGCAGATACCAATAAGCATAAATCACCTGGAAGGACCTAAATCAACTTCTCACAGACACCAATCAAACAAATCACACAGAAGCAACAAATGTGCCCTGATAAATTAAGTATATCCTTGATATATTAATTTAAACAACAAAGGAAAACCATTCTAGAGACAACACAGATAACACATGAGTTAATTTTGACAAATAATTGAACACTAGAGGTTGAAACACCAGGTTATAATATTCCTTCCATTGCATTACTTTCAAAATTTATTACAATATGTCTTCATTTTTATTTATTGCCTAATCTACGGATTGTTGCTTCTGCTTCTTTTTTTCACTCCATTCGATCATTCCTAACAATGGTTTCTATCTCCCATTTATATTTCGTACTTTAATGGTTATGATCCTTCACATACCCGTCAGATGCAACCTTTCATTTTAATTTTGTTTCTTGCTTTACAAATATTTAATTTAATCTGTGTTTGGCTTCATATCTTGTGAAAATAATTTTCCAAATAATTATTGTCATTTCCTTTTGTACACATTTTCACTCAATACATTTCACTTAATAACCTTTAGGTAAGAAATACTTACTTGCCCACAAAATATTAGATTCTTTTTTTCAATTAATGCCTTGATAAAAGCATTTCTCATTTGTGTGAATTCACTTTTCTTACCATTGAAATATTATTCACAAATGTTTAATATTTCTATTTGGCCTTCTCGTGAAATCATTTTTTGAATAATAACTTCCTCATCCATTTGGTTTGTAAATACCTGCTTGATATTTTACCTTTGAAATATTTCCTCTTTGGATTTTGATTTTCCTTAGTATCTATTTCATCATTACAAATCTTTCTCACCTCCATTTTACCTCTGTGTGAAATCTATTTACCCAAGTGTTTTATAGGCAAGTTCACTTTTATATTTTCACCAAATCTGGGAGATATAATCTTCGAGTAAGAAATATTTTACCCCCTGCATGAGTTCCTTTATGAAAATGTCTTTTGGCCATTGTGTGCATTCTCAAGAAAATATTTTTTAGGTAAAATAATTACCTACTTGGTGAATTCCTCTAAAATATTTTACCTTTGTATGAAAACATTCCAAACTTTGATTATTAAAATTATGAATTTTGCATTTTCATTGGACTATGATCATACTTCATTAGCCAATATTTACCTTCCTTTTTCTTCATGATTTGTTCATTGCTCAATAGGGTTTTCGAAGAGGCTTTAAAAACACTCTCTCTGATATGTAAAAATCTCTTCGATATTGATTTTTGATAATGTTTCATTACTTATATTTTCGGGGGGGGGGGGGGGGCACTTTTGTTTACTCATACAAATTTTTACCTTCTGTTACATGTTTGGCATATACTTTTCATGTGTTATGGGATTTCGAAGAGACTGGATAAATGGTCACTCCGAAATGGTGATATTTATATTGTATGCTTTATACCTTGTGATCTTGACATTTAAAAAATCTTCCAGACCTACCTCATCAAAAGATCAGGGAGACTCATAAATGACTTACTTTGATAAGGTATGGTCTACCCAATATTAGGGTTTCTCCTTTCTAATAAGATTTTTCTTTGCCATATTTTGTTGCATTGGTTTTAGGGTTTATGCCAATGATGCAGGGAATATTAGGGTTACTTTCTCCATCATCGCATATAATTTTGCTATTGTTGTTTCTAGCATTGCCTTCCTTGTGCCCATCTAATGTTCCTCTACGATCTTCAACAAAAGGAAAATACATAGATGTACAATATGGTTGTTGAGAAGATGAACAGAAAGAAGTATCGATAGATACATTAGCCGATACACTACCCCACCCATGGACATCTCCTTTTTTTGTAATCTGCTTTAGTTCTTTGTTAATTTCTTTTGTTTCTTCAAGAAATTGTGAATGGCAAAGGTGCACACAAGAGTTAGCCTCATTAACTAGATCAATTGCTTTTTCAGGGAGAAAATGGTCACTAATGTATTGATTGAGGCTTTATGATGAATTTCATATCTTTCACGTAGTCCTCTGTATTATTTCATCCACAGTGGGATCAAGCATTTGTACTGGTTGGAATTAGTGTATGATACTTTTTAATGTGTTTTCTGTATTCATCCAAGATGGTTCCCTCAAAGCACTATAGTTCACCTCAAACAAGAGCTAGTTTTGTGATATTGGCTGTATCAATTGCTCCTTCAATTAATCTCTTGTGTCATCTCCTTTGTTAAATTCAATAGGTTCAAATCCTCAAATGTTGCACCTTCATTTATGCCTCTCAATTTGATTAGAGTGGCTTTTGTGAGGCCGCACCTTGATATCATAGGTGGAAACACCTTTGATATGGATAAGTTGTACTTTGGGACTTATAGTTATGCCTCCATTTACAATGGTATGGATTTGATGTCATAAAGGCTATGTTGGATTTTATCAGATTGTGCCTTCATCTTATGTTCTTGAGTCTTGTCTTTTGTGCTTGTGTCTCCTTCCTTGTAGCAGTGAGTATAAACTTTTGACTTATTTCTTTCTGATATGCTAATTACTAGATTTGTGAGTTTTGCTTGATTAATGGTGTAGTTCAAAAGCCATATTTGAAAGTTCTATCTTGGTTAATAATTCGGTCAACCTAGATGTTGGTCGGAAGCCTCCAACTTCATTTGTGTACTTCTTTTCAATCCACTTCTATGCCCCACTTGAAAATTCAACTTGAGTCTATCTTGATTGCATCCAATTTTAAATTTGAAAACTTTGTGTTTCCTAAGTATTATTTGATCCTAATTGAATCAATTATCCAATCCAAATTTAATCATTTATGTCACATCTAGTTTGAGATCAAAGGCACTTTCAAAATCACTTAGCCATTTACTCCCAGGAACTCATGAATAGATTGCATCTGATGTAGATCAAAGGATTAATTTAAGCCTACACACCATTCCATAAGCCTGCGATGTACTTTTATGATGACTGTATGTTATGATTCTTATGGTTGTTACCTTGATCCATAAGCTACAACATTTTAGAGGCCGCACTATATTTCCTTTAGCTGCACTGAAGTTTCAATGGCTCACTTCTAGACAGTAGTCGCACTGATTTCAATGTTGGTCTTCATTTCCTATTGGCATATACTATTTTATAGTCGTGCCTTTATCTCCTGCAATAGAAATATTTTGGGAAGCCTCATCACTTGGTGTAGTGCCCTACAATAAAATTTATTAACATTCAAGTTTGGTTGCAGATTGAATACACCCTTTGTTGCAAGTACCATTGGCATCCCTTAGTAGATGCTTCACACCTATTTCCTCAACTTCATGGGTAATGACCTCTGATCACTCTTATACAAACACCTTTTGGATTTTATGTGTTGTAGTCTCTTGATTTCCTCAATATCATAATAGGCTTCCCCATTAATCCTTTGGAGAGTTTTGTGCACCCCTGAATAGTACATACCTTCAAAAATATGGATAGATTTCTACGAAGCTTGATAAGCTTCATTATGATGCTAGAGATTGCAACATGTTTGCCATGGTTTAGTGACCATAACCTCATCTTTGAAGTATACATCCAGGTATCCAAATTCCCACATAACTACACAGGCTTACAACATGAACTCATAGGTTTGATAAAACTTTATCCATTGTAACAAATCTTTGTAACTCTCGTTGATAACTCATGGGACTCTATCCACACATCTGGTCTATACCTTGAATGATCTTTATTTCCCTCTTGGACTATGTTCTCACAATATCCAACCTCTTGACCCAACTAGATGGAAGCTTCCTCAATTGTGTGACACATGTCAGGTCCCCTTGTGGGCCCGACTAAAAAAAAGTTTCATTTTGAATCAAGTTTTGTGTCCTGAATTAATTTGGTACTACTCCAACATGTTTTGGAAATGAAAAAATTAAATGGGTTTCCATCAAAATCCTCTTTCTAGCACTTTGTACTGTAAGCAAAACAAGGCAAGTAGCCTCTAGAATCATCCTGGAAAACTAGTCAAACCATCTCTTGGAGTGATAAAAATGCACAGGTATGTAGACTTTTAACCCAAGAATTTAGTGCAACAAATGTTTTAGCAAAACACATTTCAAGGTGCAAGATATAGTCATTCAAAGTGGCTTACTCAACCTTTTCTGAAACTACATCTGTCAAAACCTAATTAGGGTTCACCAACTTGCCATTTTGAAAAATCATCAAATCTCTTGATAGGAAACTACAACTAGGGGAATTCATTCATTTAGGATCCATGAGCATGTATGAAGGAGGATTTTTCACCAGTCATCATTTCATAAAATAGAAGGCATCAAAGTTGACCTATGTGACAACTTTCAGAAGTGTAGATGTCAAAACTGTGTAAAACCCATTTGCTTTTGGTTTTGGAAAAATATCAAATGATATGTTGGGGTCTTGAAAACTGACATAAGAGTACATTATAATGAATACAATCTGAAAAACCAATTGGTTCGTCATTAAAATCATCTAGTTGCTAGATATTAGCCTCCAAAGTTGACCTCCCAGGTAGATTTCATAATGTACAGACAACAAAATCTCTCAGAACCTTTCAACTTGACACTTCAAAACTTCATCAAATCAGATCATAAGAAGTTGAAATCAAGTGGACACACTCACATATGGCAGATAAACATGCTTACAAAGTGGTTTGTCATAGGAGTGAATAGTTTCAAGTTATAGTCCTCTAAAGTAGGCTCCTAAGATAGATTTTGTAACTGCATTTCTGGGTGCTAAAATTGATTTTCTCATCATGGGACCTTCAAATTTGAAAAAAAATTAAAGGTTTCAACAGAATGACTAAGGCACTTGGCATGTGAAATGAGACCTCTCCTATCATTTACCCACCCACCCCAATGTTTTGGCATAGTTGGTTTGGCCCCATGAGCTATGGAGTGCAAAATTTCACTCCTAGCACCTTTCAAGTTTGTCAATAGCCTATAGGCCAAAATCACTAGGACACTTGGCACATGAAATGAGGCCTCCCCTAGCATTTAACCACCCACCCCAATGCAATGGAGTAGTCAGTTCGGCCCCACGAATTGTCGAATGCAAAATTTCACTCCTAGCACCTTTCAACTTTACCAGTAGCCTATAGCCTGGAATGATTGAGACACTTGGTGTGTGAAATGAGACCTCCCCTAGCATTTATTCGCCCACCCTGACATGTTAGCATAGTTGGTTTGGCCCCATGAGTTGTGGAATGCAAAATTTCACTCCTTGCACCTTTTGATTTTATTGGTAGCCTATAACCCATAATGATTGAAACACTCGGTGTACGAAACAAGACCTCCCCTAGCATTTACCCAACCACCCCGATGCATTGGCATAGTCGATTTGGACCCATGAGCTATTGAATGCAAAATTTCACTCCTAGCACCTTTCCACTACATGAAACTAAAGCATTTTGCAAGAATAAATTTGATTTTACAATAGTCAAATGGATGGAGTTGACCAAAACTAGGAGAGGTTATAGTGGAAGGACCCCACATGCACCTATAGGTCTAAATGAAACATTTCTGGTAGCCACAAATTCTAAGAACTCTTATGTCAAAGTTTGGTAGTTTTTTCCTCTTAGGGATCTTAAGTGACTTTATGGGCAGCTTGTTGCCCCAAATGAATGAGACACTTGGCACATGAAATGAGATCTTCCCTAGCATTTACAAGCCCACCCTAACATGTTGGTGCAGTCATTTCAGTCCCATGACGAGTAGAACAAAAATTATAGCTCTTGGCAAGGTTGTGCTGCATGAAACTGAAGTATTTTGCAAGAATGCATTTGATTTCAGCATGGTCAGATGGATTGGAGTTGACCAAAATTGAGAGAAGTTATTGTGGACAAACCCCACATGCACTTGTAGGTCCAAACAAAATATTCCTAGCTACCACAAATTCTGAGAACTACTCTGTCAAAGTTTGGCAGTTTTTTGCTCTTAGGATTTTAAGTGACTTTTTTGATACCTTGCAGATGAGAATGACTAAGACACTTGACACACAAAATTAGACCTCCCCTAATATTTATCTACCCACCATGATGTATTGGTACATTCAGTTCAGCCCCACAACAAGTAGAATGAAAAATATGACTCCTGGCAAGGTTGTGCTGCATGCCACTGATGCATTTTGCAAGAATACATTTCATTTCGGCACGTTCAAATGTATTGGAGTTGACAAAAATTGAGAGAGGTTATTATGGATGGATCCCACATGCACCTGTAGGTCTAAAGGGAACATTCCAAGCTACCACAAATTTTGATAACTACTTTGTCGAAGTTTAGCAGTTTTTTGCTCTTAGGGACCTTAACTGACTTTGCCAGTAGCCTGCTACCCTGAATGACTGAGACACTTGGCACATGAAACAAGACCTCCCCTAGAATTTAACCACCCACTTGATGGGTTGGCATAGTCAGTTTGGCCCCACAAGCCGTGGAATGCAAAATTTCACTCCTAGCACATTTCCACTACATGAAATTGAAGCATTTTGCAAGAATGCATTTAATTTCAGCTTAGTCAAATGGATTGAAGTTGACCAAAACTAGGATAGGTTATTTTGGATGGACCCCATATGCATTTGTAGGTCCAAACAAAATATTCCCAATTATCACAAATTTTGATAACTGCTCTGTCAAAGTTTGGCAATTTTTTGCTCTTAGGGATCTTAAGTGACATTGTCGGTAACCTGCTACCCTAAACGACTAAGATAGTTGGCACATGAAATGAGACCTCTCCTAGAATTTACCCACCCACTTGACACATTGGCACAGTCAATCAGGCCCCACGAGCTGTGGAGTACAAAATCTCACTCTTAGAACCTTTCCATCACATGAAATTGAAGCATTTTGCAAGAATGCATTTAATTTTGACACGGTCAAATGGATTGGAGTTGACCAAACCTAGGAGAGGTTATTGTGTATGGACCCCATGTGCCTCTATAGGTCTAAACAAAACATTCCCAACTACCACAAATTTTGAGAACTATTCCATCAAAGTTTGATAATTTTTGCTCTTAGGGATCTTAAGAAACTTTACTAGTAGCTTGTTGCTTGGAATGACTGAGACACTTGGCACATGAAACAAGACATAACCTAGCATTTACCCACCTACCCCAATGTTTTGACGCATTTGATTTGGCCTCACAAATCATGGAATACAAAAATTCACTCCTAGCACCTTTTCACTGCATGAAACTGAAGCATTTTGCAAGAATCCATTTGATTTTGGCATGGTCAAACAGATTGGATTTGAGCAAAATTGGGAGAGGTTATTGTGGATAAAACTAATATGCACCTATAGGTCTAAATGAAACATTCCAAGCTGCCATGAATTCTGAGAATTACTCTGTCAAAGTTTGACAGTTTTTTGCTCTTAGGGATCTTAAGTGACTTTGCCGGTAGCCTGTAGCCCAGAATGATTGGGACACTTGGCCCATGAAAAGAGACATATCCTAGTATTTACCCACCCACCCTGATGTGTTGGTGCACTTGGTTTGGATTTACAAGCTATGGAATGCAAAACCTCTCTCCTAGCACCTTTCCAGTACATGAAACTAAAGCATTTTGGAATAATGTGTTCCTTGCCACCGTAGGAAAATGAAATTGATTTAAAAAAATTAAGGTAGGTATTTGCAGGTGGACTTGAGATCCACATATACATGCAAAGAAGTGTTCCTAGGTGTCACGGTTTGATGGAATAGTCAGTCCAAAGTTTGACATGTTTTTTATCTTAGGGCTCTTGAGAGATTGTCTGCATTTGATGTAGCCGATAATGACCAAGAGGCTTTGCCACTAAAAAGACACCTCCCCTAGAATTCACCCACCCACCCTGACACATTGGTATAATTAATTCGACCCCATGAGGTATGGAATGCAAAATTTCACTCCTAGCACCTTTATAGTAGATGAAACTAAACTAAAATATATGTTGTAATCTTCATTTTTAGGTCTTTTCTCTACTCTCCATAGGTTGATATGGTGTTCTCACTTGATCCAGTGTGTTCTAATTACATCCATCAAAGCATAAAGGATATGGGAATGTTTTTAGATGTTGTAGTTGCAATTGCCCTGATAGCCATGTATGCAAAGTGGCAAGTGTAAAGCAAATGTAGAAAGGTGAAATGAGGATATGCAAAGCATAGAAACCATATATAAGGTGAAATGAGGACATGAAAATCATGCCAAATGTGTCTCTCTCTCTCTTACTCTCTTCCTAATTTTGCAAGAGAAAGACAAATGTGCAGTCAACGTAGGCAATGAGAAATTTGCATACGATTTATAAGAGAGTTGTTATCCTATGTATTTACATAATTTCTATTGTGAATTATAGTTAACATCACCCACTACCTAGTGAGTGTGAGGAAACAAGTCTACTTGAAGGTAATGAAGGACAAGAAGGTAAAGTTTATGAGGCAACATAACTTCAGCGCTCACATTTCTTGAAATTTTTACAAAGAACACATTCATTATCTTTAATAGCAAACATGTACACATCCATTATCCATTATAAGATGAAAACATAGTTTATCCATTTGTATGAGAAAGTAAGGGATATAAACTTTCAAGCAAATGCAATTGGCATGTGTAAAACCAAATTCCATAACCTTTGCCAAATTAGGATCTTTGGGATAGGGTATGGACAGCCATGAAAGAATAAAGGATAAAGGAATTTTGATAGATGTTTTAGTTGCAACAGCCCTAAGAGTCATCTATGCAAAGTGTGGAAGCATAGACAAGGCACATGAACTATTTGACATGATGCCTCAAGGAAATGTTGTCTCACGGAATGCAATGATTGCAAGATATATGTACAAAATATATTTTTTCAAAAAGGCTTTAGAAACTTTCAAGTAAATACAATTGGCAGGTGCAAACATAAATTACACAACCTTATCCAACATCCTCCTTGTCTATGCCCATATGGGATCTTCAGAATAGGGTATGGACATCCATAAAAGCATAAAGGATATGGGAATTTGATAGATGTTGTAGTTGCATCTGCCCTAGGAGACATGTATGCAAAGTGTAGAAGCATAGACAAGGCACATGAACTATTTGACATGACGCCTCAAAGAAATATTGTCTCATGGAATGCAATGATTGCAAGATATACAAAAAAGGAATTTTAAAAAAAAGGTTTAGAAACTTTCAAGTAAACGCAATTGGTAGGTGTAAATCCAAATTCCACAACCTTAGCCAACATCCTCCTTGTCTATGCCCATATGGGATCTTTGAAATAGCGTATGGACATCCATAAAAGCATTAAGAATATGGGAATTTTGTCAAATGTTTTAGTTGCAACTACCCTATGAGACATGTATGCAAAGTGATGAAGCATAGACAAGGTAGGTGAACTGTTTGACATGATGCCTCAAAGAAATTTTGTCTCATGGAATGCAATGATTGTAAGATATATGCACAAAATTAATTTTTTTTATGCAGGAGTATCCCAGGTTGAAGTGCAATCTTGCATCAACCAAAAAAATGTTTTCTTTCTTTTCTCTTCTTACATTTCAATTGTAGTTTAGTCATTTGCAGCTTCACCATTCTCTACCACATTCTATTGCATTAGTATTTTAGATCTCACGGAGTAGGATTTAGATTCTAGACTATCTCAGCTACATCATATTCAAATTTCATGAGATTTAGATTCACCTATAGAAAGTTAGCACTATCAGAAGATCATCAACATTCACATAATAGAGTATTCATCAGTCAACATGAGTAAACAAGTTTTGTGGAGCAATCCTGTGACTTGAGGAGCTAAATGAACATCACACAAGGCAATTTGGGACTAGATAGACCTTCCTTGAGAACCACATCAAGTTTCATTTATTTGTGGAGCATTACCAAGATTTATAGGATAACCTACATGTTTCCTACATATTTCATCATTCATTGGAGTATGAGATCTCTCTAGGCCAACACGGAGGAGTCTTAGAGCTGGAGAAGGATATATAAGTATTTCATTTTGCAAGTATGTGCCTAACTGGTGTTGTCATTGATGTCAACATATCTGTGTTGTCATTGGTGTCAACTATCCTATTGTTTTGATGCTTGCTTGTAATGAGTTAAGTGTTGAAGATAATAAGTATTTCTGATACAGCAGAATAGTTTGGTAGATTGCTCTACATTTCCTATAGAATGAATATTCTTGTCTGTGGATTGGAAGTTATTTAGAGGCATGTCTGAAGATACTATGGTCCAAGTTTGAGCCTCTGGTATGAGGAATTGGGTGAGTTATGATCACTAGAGTGAAAATTTATTTTTCTAAGTATTCACTGGTGATAGGGAAAATGTATTTTGCTCTACATTCTACATTGAAGTATTATGATCTATAGTTCTAGAGTTAAGTTTGGAATGCTGATAAGCGCCTTCAGCTCCAATGGTTCATCATTTGGTGGTTTGCAAGTGATCCTTTCCTTATGATAGTAGCTAATAGTGTTGTTCTTGTGCTCCAGTTTAAATAATCTTCTTGACAGAGTGGTTAGAGATTGTGCGGTTGTTCCTGGTGATTACAATGTTGTTGTAGATGTCTCCTAATCATGCTCCTACCTTTGGATTGGTCTACAAAGAGAAATTTGGATCATGGATGAAGACTGTTCTTAGAAGACTTCATGTTAACACTAGTCTTGGCCAACTTGATTGTTTTCATTGTTTGCAAAGATACATTGAAGATTGAGGAAGCATGTTGTGACGTGGAAGATTGCATTTGAGTCCTAGCTAAGGCATAACATGATCCACATACATCTTTAACTTAGCAAAATTTTTTTAGGTCCAGACCTATTTCTATGTATGTTTGTAATGCTGACCTTGGAGATTGTTCCAATGGTTGATAAATGTAATGCTAACCTTGATGTACATTCCAAGGTTGATGAATTGTATAAAAGCATGTAATGTAGTTGTGAAAAAGATGTTGAAGTGCGAAAATGAGGAGATAAGTATGAAAGTGTAAGAAGAGTAGAGTAGAGGAGTTATATTGTGATTCAATGGAACTTAACCCAAGTATGGAGTAGATGTTATCAAATCAGTTCACCAAGCCTTGGCAGTGAGCCACCCCTTGGTAGTGAGCCATCCCTTGGCAGTGAACTGATCTTGGCAATGAGCCTCAACATTTGTAGTGAGCATATTGGGTAGTGAGCCTCTATTTTTCAATATTGTTATAACTTATTTATTTTTGTGGGCTAACACCCATCGTGTTTTTTCCCTTTTAGGGTTTTCCACATAAAAACTTGGTGTCTCATGTGTTGATGATGTTGTTGTGTTGAATTTCTTATTTCATACTTTCATGATTAAATCTTAATAACAATGAACAAGTGTTTGATGTGTTAATATTATAAGTGGTGAAAGTTTTGAAGACAACTGATTCACCCCCTCTTAGCTATCTGGTGCATTTCAACAATTGGTATCAGAGCAGGTTCCTCAGAAGAAAGCCTAACTCCTTGAGGAAGATCTAGGATGTCTTACAAAAAGGAAGCTCTGTAGTTTGATGGAACAAATTATTCTCTCTAGAAGGTATGAATGATAATCCACCTCCTTTATCTTGGTTATAAAGTGTGGAAAGCAATAGAGACAAAGTATACCTTGCCTTAGAATGGTTTGCAAATTGAATATGAAATCAAAGAATATGAGTTAAACATAAAAGCTAGAGATCCTCTGTTAAGTGCCTTGTCAGACACTGAGTTGATAAAGGTCATGGATATGGAAACTGCTAATGAAGTCTAGGAAAAGATGAAAAATATGTATGAAGGAGATGAGTCTGTTAAAAGTGCCAAATTGCAGGGTCTAAAAGTGAAATATGAGGGTTTAAAGATGAGCGAAGATGAAAACATAATAGCCTACATGAAAAAATTTGATGAAATTGTGATAAAAATTCTTAGGTCATTACCTAAATCCTACATTCACAAAGTAGCTGCAATTGAAGAAGTAATGTCTGTGAAAGATGTCACCAAGGATTAGCTATTAGGAAAGCTTATATCTTTTGAGATGAGAGAGCTTTGTGATGCTCTACCAAAGATTGAGACTACTTTCAAAGACAGTACTTCAGAGAAGATCTCTAGAGATGAAAAGTACAAGGTGGAACCTGATGATGAGCTTGATGAAATTGAAGAAAACTTTATTGACAAACTATAGAGGTTATGGTAAGTTCAAAGGAAAATTACCTTTCAAATATTTTTCATGTGGTAAGGTTGGTCACTCTGCTTCTAGATGTCCTGAAAGAATTGAAAGGAATAAAAAAAATTTGAGAATAGACCTAGGGTTCCAAAGAAATTCTACTATGTTAGAGATCTTGACAATGAAGGTGTGACAAATGATGAATTTGATGATGCTAGTACTAGTGCAAATGAGTGCTTGCTTATTGCAATTAAAGAAGAACCTATGTCTACTAATCCTACTACCTATGTGAAGGAAGAAAAGACAATGGAAGAAAGTGCTTTGGCTATTCAGGTTGAGAAAGATAAGGATGAAAGGATATTGATAGTGGATGTTCACATCACATGACCAGTGACAAAAGTAAGTTTTTGAGTTTGGAAAAGTATGATGGAGGACTAGTTAGGTTTGGAGATAATGTAGCTGGTAAGATTTGTGGAAAAGGATCTATTTATTTTGATGGAAATCACAATACTGATAATGTCCTATATGTGAAGGGTTTGAAGCATAATATTGTGAGTGTTGGTCAGATGGGTGACAAATGTTATGATATGACATTCAAAGACAATGGGTGCAAGATCATGGAAAGATCCAAAATAGTGATTGCTATCGGTAAGAAGACCAGAGGTAACATTTACCAATTAAGAGGAACTAATGATGATTGTTTATTGGCTCAAACAAATGAGAGTTGGTTGTGGCATAGAAGGATGTGTCATATCAATTTTGACAATTTAGTGAAGATAAGTTTTGCACAGGCTGTAAGAGATCTACCTAAAATTATGAAGCCAACCAACACCATTTGTAAGGAGTGTCAATTTGGGAAACAAAAAAAACAAGTTTCAAAAGAAAAGAACAATTCTCTACTAGATTGCTAGAGCTAGTAAATATAGACTTGGGTGGTCCCACAAGAACAAGAAGTCTGCAAGGTGACATGTATTTTATGTTGCTTATTGATGACTATTCTAGAATGACTTGGGTCACTTTTCTGAAAGAAAAATCTAAAGCCCTACACAAGTTCAAAGTTTTCAAGGCAATGGTAGAGAATGAGTTAGAGTTGAGAATCAAATGCTTAAGGTCTGATAGAGGAGGTGAGTTCACATCAAATGAATTCAATATTTTCTGTGAAGAACAAGGGATAAAGTGACAGTTGTCTACACTTAGGACTCCTCAGTAGAATGGAGTTGTTGAAAGAAAAAATAGAACAATTCAAGAAGCTACCAGGACTATGTTAAAGGAAGCTGACCTACTGGAAGTATATTGGAGAGAAGCCATACATATTGTTGTGTACATCCTAAATAGAGTTCAAGTCAAAAATAACAACTCTAAAACTCCTTTTGAATTATGGTATGGAAGAGTTCCTATAGTGAAGTATTTCAAAGTTTTTGGAAACAAATGCTATATCAGAAGAGATGAAGAACTAGGAAAGTTTGATGCTAGATGTGATGAAGGAATTTTTCTTGGTTACTCTATTAAGAGTAAGGCCTACTAGTGCTACAATAAGAGACTAAATAAGATTGTTGAGAGTGCTAATGTGAAGGTGGATGAAGGCAAGGAAAGAATATCATATCTAAGTTGCTATGAACTAGATGAACTTGTGATTATAGAAAATGAAGAAAAGGTTGAGAAAAAAGATAGTCAAGATGAAGAAGAGGCTTTGGAAAATGTTGTTAAGACTCTGAGGTATGTAAGGATTAATCATTCTGAAGATCAGATTATAGGTGACAAAAACAAGGGTGTACTGACAAGGAAAAGTACTGCAGAAGAACAAGTGAATTACTATTTGCTTTCAAAAGTTGAACCAAAAAATGTGAATGAAGCTTGCAATAATGAAAATTGGGTAAAAGCCCTGGAAGAAGAATGAATGCTGATTGAGAAGAATCAAACTTGGGAATTGGTTCCTAGACCTACTAATAAGAATGTCATTGGAACTAAATGGGTTTTCATAAACAAGATGAATGAAAATGGAGAAGTCATAAGAAACAAAGCAAGGCTTGTGTGCAAAGGATATTCTCAAATTGAAGGAATAGATTTTGAAGACTTTTTCTCCAGTGACTAGGATAGAAGCAATTAGAAAATTTCTGGCATTTGTAGCTCACAAAGATTTCAAAGTGTATCAAATGGATGTGAAGTCTACATTCTTAAATGGTGAATTGGAAGAGGAAGTTTACATTGAGCAACTAGAAGGATTTCAATTATCAAACCAAGGTGATATGGTGTACAAATTGAAAAAGGCATTGTATGGACTAAAGAAAGCCCCCAATGCATGGTATGCAAGGTTAGACAAATATTTGTTGCAATTAGGGTTTAGTAAAGGCATTGCTGACAACAATCTTTATTTCAAAATCAATGATAATCAAATCTTGATTGTTGAAGTCTTTGTTGATGACATTATCTTTGGTGGAAATGAAGGTATGTGCATGAAGATTGTAGGAGAAATGCAAAATGAATTTGAGATTTCTATGTTCAAATGGTGAAATGAATTTCTTTCTAAGTCTACAAATTACTCAATTAGATGAAGGAATCTTTATTTCTCAGTCTAAGTATGTGAAAGAGTTATTAAAGAAATTCAAGATGGAGGACTCCAAACCAGTATGTACTTCCATGGTGACTAGATGCAAATTAAGAAAAACTGATGAATCACCTAAAATTGATCAGAAAAGGTATAGATCTATGATTGGAGGATTACTTTATCTAGCTCAAAGCAGGCCTGATATAGTGCATGCAATATGTCTTGTGGAAATATTTCAAGAAGATCCTAGAGAATCACATGTGATGGCAATCAAGAGAATCTTGAGGTATTTGAAAGGCACATCAGATCAGGGCTTATGGTATCCAAAGGACAATGATTTCACTCTCAGTGCTTATACAGATGTAGATTGGGCCAGAGATGTTGATGACAAAAAAGTACAAGTGGAGGTGCTTTCTTCTTGGGAAATAGATTGGTTTCATGGCTGAGAAAAAAGCAAGACTCAATCTCCTTGTTTACTGCAGAAGCAGAGTATATTGCAGCAACATGTTGTTGCACTCAAGTGTTATGGATGAAGTAGACTTTGAAGGACATGAGAGTTGTGTATGAAGATCCAATTGCAATCTTCTATGACAATACAAGTTCCATAAATATTTCAAAGAATCTAATGATGCACTCAGGAACAAAGCACATATCAATAAGGTATCACTTTTTGAGAGAAAAGGTGACAAAGAATGAAGTAAAGATGGAATATGTGTCCACAAAGGATTAAATTGTAGATATTTTCACTAATCCTCTACCTAAGGATACCTTTGAGTATCGTAGAGAAAAGTTAAGGGTTATTACCCCTCTTTCTCTGAACTAAGATGCATAAGAATGCATTAGTCTAGTGGTGCCCAAAGCCTCATTCTTTGATCTGGATTGATGTTTTGATAGCTACCTCTTATGGGGAGTAGCAGGTGTTCCTGATGTGTTTGTGACAAAGAAGAGTAAGTGTTAAAGTATTCATGAAAGAGCAATTTGATTAGAGCAATTGAGTACAAGTATGTACCCTTTTCTAATGATGTCAAAGGAGAGAGAAATCATGTGAAAAACTCAAGGGGATAAAGAGTGCAAATGTTTAAAAATAAAGGGGGAGTATTGTGTCTTGATGGTCATTACAGTTTTTCACATCATATGTTTCCATTAATGACAAAGGGGGAGATTTTTGCAAGTATGTGCCTAACTGGTGTTGTCATTGATGTCAACATATATGTGTTGTCATTGGTGTCAACAATGCTCTTATTTTGATGCTTTCTTATAATGAGTTAAGTGTTGAAGATAATAAGTATTTCTGATACAGTAGAATAGTTCAGTAGATTGCTCTACATTTCATGTAGAATGAATATTCTTATCTATGGATTGGAAGTTATTTAGATGTATGTCTGAAGATGCTATGCTCCAAGTTTGAGCCTTTAGTATGAAGAATTGAGTGAGTTATGATCACCAGAGTGAAAACTACTTTTTGTGAATATTCACTGGTGAAAGGGAGAATGTATTTTGCTTTGCATTCCTCCACATTGAAGTATTATGATCTACAGTTCTAGAGTTAAGTCTGGAATGATGATAAGTGCCCTCAACTCCAATGGTTCATGATTTGATGGTCCACAAGCAATCCTTTCCTTATGACAGTAGTTGGTAGTGTTGTTCTTGTGCTCCAGTTTGAAGAATCTTCTTGACAGAGTGGTTAGCGATTATGTGGTTGTTCTTGGTGATTACAATATGCTTGTGGATGTCTCCTAATCATGCTCCTACCTTTGGATTGGTCTGCAAAGATAAATTTAGATCATAAATGAAGACTATTCTTAGAAGACTTAATGTAAACACTAGTCTTAGCTGACTTGGTTGTTTTCATTGTTTGCGGATATACATTGAAAATTTAGGATGCGTGTCATGATGTGGAAGATTGTATTTGAGTCCTAGCTAAGGCATAACATGATCTGCATACATCTTTAACTTAGCAAATTTTGTTTAGGTCCAGACCTATTTCTATGTATGTTTGTAATGCCATCCTTGGAGATTGTTCCAATGGTTGATGAATGTAATGCCAACCTTGATGTACATTCCAAGGTTGATGAATTGTATAAAAGCAAGTAATGTAGTTGTGAAAAAGATGTTGAAGTACAAAAATGAAGAGATAAGTGTGAAAGTGTAAGAATAGCATAGCAGAAGAGTTATACTATGCTTCAATGGAACTAAACCTAGGCATGGAGTAGATGTTGTCAAATTAGTTCACCATTCCTTGGTAGTGAGCCACCCCTTGGAAGTGAGCCATCCCTTGGCAGTGAGCCCTAAAGCAATGAGCCTTTGTTTTTTGGTATTGTTATAACTTATTTATTTCTGTGGGCTAACACCCACCATGGTTTTTCCCTTTTAGGGTTTTCCATGTAAAAAACCTGGTGTCTCGTGTGTTGATGATGATGTTGTGTTGAATTTCTTATTTCATGCTTTCATGACTAAATCTAAATAATAGTGAACAAGTGTTTGATGTGTTAATGTTCATAAGAGGTCAAAGTTTTGAAGACAACTAATTCACCCCCCCTCTTAGTTATTTGGTGCATTTCAACATTTCCTAGATGCACTAGAAAAGGAGTTAGTTGGTTTTAGCTATCTGATGATTGATTAGTAAGATAGTTCTTTTCTAGAGGCACATCAATGTCATATCATTCATGTATGCTATAATCTAGAAAGAAGGCCTATGAGCCCTTGATTGTAACTTGTATGTGGTTGGCATATAAGAATCGTAATTATCTGATATACTGAGCATATAAATCTTCCATTGCATTCTATTCAAGTGTTTGTTTCCATTGTGTTTACTCTAGCTACATTATTGGATAGTCCATTCCCAAGACCCTACACCCATGATTGCACCAAGTGGTATCAAAACAAAGTTTGAGAATCCTTTGGGAGGGAAAGTATTCTAGAAGATATTTTGGTGAACCAATTGCTAACCTGAGGTAGTCTACTTGTGTTTGTCAATTGAGGGCTAATTGTGATGTAGTTTCTACCTTGTAGTCAAATCGCCAAATTGAGGTAGTTGCACCAAATCCTAGGAAGAGATGCTGCTAAGGAGGATGCCTACTATGGCCAATGTTGCTAGAAGAATGGAAGAAATGATAAATATGATGTGGACAATGAAAGTTAGATTGGATGTTGTATAAGATGAAAGAAGAAGAGGACTAAACCCTAGACATTGGGATGAAAGTGATGATGATAAATTTGAATTAGCCGACCAAAATGAAGAAACCATAGAAGAAGAAGAATCAGATCAGGTAAAGATGTTGAAATCTATTTCTAAGATGGGTAAGAGACCTAGAATTGAAGTATTAGACTATATTAGAAATTTGAATCCTAAGGAATTGATTGATTGGATAAATGACCTAGAGGAATACTTTGAATATGAAGAAATTAAAGATCTAGAGAGAGTGAGATTTGCATAAACTAAGTTGAAAGGACATACTACTATTTGGTGGAAATAAGTTCAATTAGAAAGAAAAAGGAGAGGAAAAGAGAAAATCATAAAATGGGATAGGATGGTGACAAAGTGGAAGAATCACTTCATACCTGCCAACTATGAGTTGACACTGTTAAAAAGATTGCAAAACCTAAGGCAAAAGGAGAAATCAGTGAAGGAGTACACTAAAGAATTTCACAAGATTATTATCAGGATTGGACATAGTGAAGCAAGCAAGGAGAAAGTGTAACATTACATAAATGGATTGAGGATAAACATTCAATAAGAACAAAGTTTGGTGAGGATGAAAATAGTAGAAGAAGCATATTAGTTTGTGTTGAAAGTTGAATATAAATTGAATAAGAGACATGAGCAAAGGCAAAGAGGTAGAGGAGGAAATTTTCAAAGAGGCAAAACATATTTTGGAGGAGAAAGACCATGTGCGGAGTAGAAAAAGGAGAGTAGCCCATACCACAAAGAAGAAAAGGATAATAATTCATACTACTGAGGGAGAGATGACAAAAACTTCTACTACAGTAATAGAGGAAGTCATAATTCTTACTGCAATGAAGGATACTAGAGAGATGAAAGAGGATTTCATAAGAAATCATTTAGGGGAACTTGTTTCAAGTGCAGAGGCCAAGGACATAGAGCATTTGAATGTCATCAAGGGAGTACTAGAAAAAGGACTGAGAATAGTGCAAGAGTAGCTTATGCAGAGGAAGAACCAATTGGATCACATAGTTTAGTGGGAAAGCTAGAGAAAAGAGAATCATTAGTCATAAGGAGAGCCTTATTTCAAGCAGAAACCACTGAGGAACCACCGTAAAGGAAAAGTTTGTTCTGAACAAGATACAAATCAAGAGGTAAATGTTGTAAAGTTATCATTGATAGTGGTTGTACTGATAATTTGGTTTTAGAAGAGATGGTGACTAAGTTGAATCTTGAGAGAATGAAACATCTAAATCCCTATAAGATAGCATGGATTCAAGATGAGCACAAGGTACTAGTGAGTGAACAATGTCTGGTGAAATTTCATATAGGATCTTATGTTGATGAGGTATTATGTGATATTATGCCAATGGATGTATGTCATATATTTTAGGGAAGACCATGGAAGTTATATATAAAGGCAATACATGATGGAAGGAAGAATACTTATACTATAACGTCAAATGGGAAGAAACATACCTTGATACCTATGGATGATGAGCCTAAAAGTGAAGTATGTGGAAATGCTAGAATCTATTTAGTGGATGGAAGGAAATTTTGGATGGATTGAGACATAAGAACATGTATTTTACATTGATTCCAAAGAAGTGTGGCACCCAATAGAGAATTTACTTGAAGGATTGCCACAAATCTAGAGTATCAATCAACATATGGACCTTATACCTGGATCTAGTTTGCCTGACAAAGCGGCACACCAGATGAGACTAGCAAAAAATGTGGAGCTGAATTGACAAATACAAGAGTTGTTGAGGAAAGGATTGATCAGAGAAAGCTTAAGCCCATGTGCGGTACTTGTAGTGCTAGCACCGAAGAAGGATGGAGAATGAAGGATGTGTATAGAATTGAGAGAAATCAATAAGATCATAGTTAAGTATAGATTTCTATTGCCAAGAATGGATGACATCATGGATTATTTGAGTGGAGCAAAATATTTCACAAATATAGACTTGAAGAGTGGATAGCATCATATCAGGATTAGAGGAGATGAGTGGAAGACTACATTTAAGATAAATGATGGATTGTATGAGTGGTTAGTCATGCCTTTTGGATTAACTAATGCACTAAGTACTTTCATGAGATTGATGAATGAGGTTTTGAAGAAGTTCTTGGGTAAGTTTGTTATTGTATACTTGGATGATATTCTAATTTTTAGTAAAACAAGAGAACATTTGCAAGATATTAGACAAGTATTATAGAGGTTGAGAGAGGAGAAATTATTGATAAACATCAAGAAATGTAGTTTCATGAAGATAGAGCTAGTATACTTGGGATTTGTGATTTTTGTTTAAGGATTGAAGATGGACCTTGAGAAATAGCAATTTTTGAGTGGCAAACACATATGAACATTGGAGAGGTAAGATCATTTCATGGACTAGCAAGTTTCTAAAAAAAAGTTCATTAGAAATTTTAGTATTGTATGCACACTAATGACAGAGACAATGAGAGGTGGAAGGAAGGATTTTAAGTGGACATCAGGAGAAAATAAGAGTTTTGAATTGTTGAAGCAGAAGGTGACAAAACAATTAGTGTTTGCATTACTAGATTTTAACAAAGTATTTCAAGTTGATTGTGATGCCAATTGAAATGCAATAGGAGCAATGTTAATTCAAGAAGGGAGACTAGTAGCATATTTTAGTGAAAAGTTGAATGATGCAAGGAGGAGATATTTAGTCTATGATCAAGAGTTCTATGCCATAATTCAAGCTTTGATGAAGTGGAGACATTACTTGTTGCTAAAGGAATTTGTGTTGTACAGTGATCATCAAGCTTTGTAGTACTTGAACAATCAAGGTAAGTTGAATAAGGGACACCTGAGATGGGTAGAGTTCATGCAAAGTTACACATTCGTATTGAAGCACAGGAGTGGAAAGTCAAACAAAGTTGTAGATGCATTGAGCCGAAGAAGGAACCTATTGTTAGAGATGAGAGTGGAAGTATTAGGATTAAAAGAACTTAAGCATATGTATGAAGAGGATCTTGATTTTACAGAAGCATGGAAAACATGTAAGGAACTTTTTGTGATAGATAGAAGTAAGTGGTTGGATTGTTTGATTTAGGAGGATATGGTGTTCAAAGGAAATCAATTATGTATACCTAAGAGTTCAATGAGAGATAATTTGATCAAGGAGAAGCATAGTGGTGGATTAGCAAGAAATTTTGGGATTGATAAGATAGTAGCTTTAGTGAGTGAACATTATTTTTGGCCTCATATATATATGGATGTAAGGAAATTTGTTTAGAGTTGCAGAATTTATCAAGTTGCAAAAGGGAGTAGTCAGAATATTGGATTGTACAAATCTTTGATAGTACCAAAGAGACCTTGGGAAGATATAAGCATGGATTTTATTTTAGTTTTGCAAAGAACACAAAGAGGATATGATTCTATATTTGTAGTAGTGGACAGATTTTAAAAAATGGCTCATTTCATTCCTTGGAAGAAGACAAATGATGTCGTACATGTTGTTGATCTATTTTCAAGGAGATTGTCAGATTGCATGGATTACCAAAGAGTATAATTTTAGATAGGGATACAAGATTCATAGGATATTTATGGAGGACATTGTGGAAGAAAATGAAGACAAACCTAAAGTTTAGTTTAGCATTTCACCCATAGACAAATGGACAAAAAAAATGGTAAATAGGAGTTTGGGAAACTTATTGAGATGCTTAGTAGGAGATAAGGCAAGAAATTGGGATATAATTCAACTACAAGAAAAATTTGCATACAATAACTTAGTGAGCAGAAGCATAGGGAAGACGCCATTTGATATTGTGACTAGAGTACAACCTAGAGGAGTTGCAAAGCTAAGAGACTTCAACATGGATCACAAAAGGAATGTAGAAGTAGAAGGATTTGTAGAATGTATGGAGACATTACACAATCAAGTTAGGAAACATTTGGAAGAGATGAATAACAAGTATGAGGAATAAGAAGATGAGAAGAGGAGACATGAGGAATTATCTATTGGAGATGAAGTTATTGTATATCTTAAAAAGGAGAGCTTTCTAGTGGGGACATACAACAAGCTGAAAATGAGGAAGTTTGGGCCATGTAAGATTCTTAATAAGTTTGGTTTAGGGAAGTGGAGCTACCAAAGACATTTGGTATATCACCTATATTCAACATTGCATATCTATATCAGTATCATGAGGGAGAATCAAGTGACAATCTTGAAGATGGATTGAAGGATAAGTTACCACAGTAGCAATAGGAGTAGATAGAGTAGATCTTAGATAACATAGTTGGACGTAGCACCAGAGGAAAGCATTATAAAGAGTATTTGGTTAAGTAGAAGGGAAAATTGGAAGAAGATTCATCATGGAGTTCTCAAGATGAGGTAGACCACCTTGGTTTTCCTCTAGCCCTAGCAAAGTGATAGACTCACTTTTTCAACAAACCTGAGTGTTTGATGCAGGAGCATCCTAGGTTGAAGAGCAATCTTGCATCAACCAAAAAAATATTTTCTTTTTTTTCTTTTCTTGCATTTTAGTTTCAATTTAGTCATTTATAGCTTCACCATTCTCTATCGCATTCTACCACATTAGAATTTTAGAGCTCATGGAGCAAGATTTAGATTCTACACTATCTCAGCTACATCATATTCAGATTTCATGAGATTTGGATTCACCTATAGAAAGTTAGCACTATTAGAAGATCATCAACATTCACATAAGAGAGCACTCATCAGTCAACATGAGAAAACAAGGTTTGTGTAGCAATCCTATGACTTGTGGAGCCAAATAAACATCACATAAGGAAATTTGGGACCAAATAGACCTTCATTGAGAACCAAATCAAGTTTCATTCATTTTAGGGCATTACCAAGAATTGTAGGCCGATGTAAACATTTCCTACATGTTTCATCATTCATTAGAGTTTGGGATCTCTCTAGGCCAACATAGAGGAGTCTTGCAGATGGACAAGGATATATATGCATTTCCTAGATGCACTAGAAAATGAGTTAGCTAGTTTTATCTATATGATGATTGAGTAGTAAGACAATTCTTTTCTGTAGGCACTTCAATGCCATATCATTCATGAATGTTGTAATCAGGAAAGTAGGCATGTGAGCCCTTGACTGTAACTTGCATGTGGCTGGCATATAAGCATTGTAATTGTCTGATATATTGAGAATATAAATCTTCCATAAAATTATATTCAAGTGTTTGTTTCCATTGTGTTTACTCTAGCTGCATTGTTGGATAGTTCATTCCTACGACCCTCCACTCATGACAACACCATTTACAAAAAGGCTTTAGAAACTTTCAAGAAAATACAATTGGTAGGTGTAAAGCCAAATTCCACAACCTTATCCTACTTGCTCCTTGTATATGTCCATATGGGTCTTTGGAACATGGTATGGACATCCATCAAAGCATAAATGATATGAAATTTTTGACAAATGTTGTAGTTTCAAGTACTGTAGGAGACATGTATGCAAAGTGAGGATGCATGGACAAAGAACATGAATTATTTGACATGATTCCTCAAAGAAATGTTGTCTCATGGAGAACAATGATTGCAAGATAAGCACAAAATGGATTTTTTCAAAAAGGCTTCAGAAAATTTCAAGCAAATGCAATTGGTAGATGTAAATCCAAATTCCACAACCTTATCCACCATCTTCCTTGCCTATGCCAAAATTGGATCTTTAGAATAGGCTATAGATAACCATCAAAGCATAACGGATATAGGAATTTGGTTGCATGTTGTATTTGCAGCTGCCCTTGTAGACTTGTATGCAAAGTTTGGAAGCATAGACAAGGCATGCAAATAGTTTGGCATGACACCTCAAAGAGATGTCATCTCATGGAATGTAATGATTGCACAATATGCATAAAATGGATTTTTTGAAAAGGCTTTATAAACTTTCAAGAAAATGCAATTGGTACGTGTAAAACCAAATTCCATAACCTTTGTAAGAATCATCCCTACTAGTGCCAAATTAGGATCTTTGGAATAGGGTATGGACCATAGAAGCATATATCTTTAAAATATCCTGATATATTCTGATATATCACTATATATTCTGATATTATTATTGTGATTAGTGATAATCATTGTTGCCTTTGACAACAACAAACACTTACGTCATTATTTATGATTTATAGGCATAGTCATTACTAGACAAAATTGTCAAATGATTATTCTATCCTTTGGCTTATCATTGTTATTGCATCACATATGTTAGTGTTGACATTTGTACTTATCAATGGATATTGTTCTCATTATTTCATTTGTAAAATAGTTGTATTATTGAGGCAATTGTTTGGCAATTTTCATAATTATATAGTAGTTGTTAATAATGTTGTACCAGTTGAGATGGTTGTCATCATCAATGTCTTTGGACATAACTATCCTTTTTTGATTAGTAATTTTCTTATGATAACTAATCAATAGCATTCTCTCATTATTGTGAGCTATACATTCTTGATTGATTGTCAGTATGGTGTTTAGTAGCATCCTTATTAGTATTGTGGTTAATTAATATGGCCATCAGTATTCCAGTCAAAATTAAAGGAAATATTAATGATAAAAATGATTAATATGAAACATTATTGAGTTAAGACAATGTTGTCCTAAAATGCTTGCCAGTGCTATGAACTATACTTACTATTTGCTTCTATGGTATGAACAACCATGAAAGAATAAAGGATAAAGGAATTTTGACATATGTTGTAGTTGCAACTACCCTAGGAGACATGTATGCAAAGTGTGGAAGCATAGACAAGGCACACAACCTATTTCACATGATGCCTCAAAGAAAGATTGTCTCATGGAATGTAATGATTGTAAGATATGCACAAAATGGATTACTTCAAATAGGCTTTAGAAACTTTCAAGCAAATGCAATTGGTAGGTGTAAAGACAAATTCCACAACCTTAGCCATCATCCTTCTTATTTATACCCATATGGGATCTTTAGAACAGGCTATGGACATCCATCAAAGTAGAAAGGATATTGGAATTTTGTTAGATGTTGTAGTTGCAACTACCCTATGAGACATACATATGCAAAGTGATGAAACATAGACAAGGCAGGAGAATTATTTGGCATGATGCCTCAAATAAATGTTGTCTCATGGAATGCAATGATTGCAATATATGTACAAAATGGTTTTTTGATAATTCTTCAGAAACTTTCAATAAAATGCAATAGGAGGGTTTAAAGCCAAATTCCACAACCTTAGCCAACATCCCCCTTGTCTATGCCCAAATGGGATCTTTGGAACAAGGTATGGACATCCATCAAAGAATAAAGGATATGGGAATTTTGACATATGTTGTAGTTACAACTATCCTTGGAGACATGTATGCAAAGTGTGGAAGTATAGACAAGGCACATAAACTATTTGACATGATGCCTCAAAGAAATGTTGTCTCATGGAATGCAATGATTGCAAGATATGCAAAAAATGGATTTTTTCATTTAAGGTCTTTAGAAACTTTCAAGCAAATGCACAAAATAAACTTTCAAGCAAATGTAATTGACATGTGTAAAACCAAATTCCATATCCTTATCCAACATCCTCCTTGCCTATACCAAAATGGGATCTTCGAAACATGGCATGGACAACCATCAAAGCATAAATGATATAGGAATTTTGTCACATGTTATATTTGTAGCTGCCCTTGTAGACATGTATGCAAAGTGTGGAAGCATAGACAAGGCATGTGAACTATTTGACATGATGCCTCAAAGAAATACACAGTCTCATGGAATTTAATGATTGCAAGAAATGCTTAAAATGGATTTTTGAAAAGGATTTATAAACTTTCAAGGAAATGCAATTGGCATGTGTAAAACCAAATTCTTGTAACCATAGTTGATCATCATATTATATTTAATGTAAATTGTCATATACATAATTTCATGAACATAACATCTAGTCTATATATAAAGCCATATAGGCATGTACAAACAAAGCCATACAAACATATACAAAGATATACATCGGTAACATACAAAAGTATGTATACAAAGCCATCTGGGCATACAAAAAATGTCCTAAAATCTAGTTTCATATGAACTGCTATCAAATAATTGGCAACCCTTGATTTTCTGTGAAGATGGAGAGTCAATCAGTGACTCATCTTCTCTCTCCCATCGACTAGACCTCCTCAACAAAGATTTTTGAACTCCACCTATTAATACAATCAAACAATGTGCACATTAATATAGAAAACATGAAATATACAACATCACATATGTAATCAATCACTTACCGCTAGTTGATGATCCATCTCAATTGTTTTTTCTCTCACTTTGTCCATAGTTGGACGGATTGGAGTTGTGATCTCTTGTGAGAAGCATCAAGAAGAAAATTTGAGTAAACTTGAATATCATTTATGTACATCAAATGACAAGAGATAAAACAATAAATACAGAATGACAAATACATGTTACTAGCTCATACCTCAGTTAAAGGATTTGCAGACAATACAACTACAACAATGCCCACCTTCGCTGACTAACGAAGATGAGGAGTCTCCATATTCAACATCTAAAAATAGAGTTCAATGTTATTTGACCAAAATAGATACATAACATTATTTAAATGCATAATGATTTCAAATAGTTAACTTTACCTACGTGAAAGTAGTTTTACATCCAGGGGACCAAGGAAATCATGGAGGTGGTGGTGAAGCTCCCTATTGATTATCAAATTGTCACTAAATAGGATTACCATTGATATATGTACTATATTTACGATCATGTGATAAATTACATACATGTTGACTTGACCTCCTCTCATAACCTTGCACTAGATGGCTAACAGATGCTGGATGAAGACTTTGACCATGGAATTTCATAGTGTAGACAATTACATACATAAATTTTGACTTATAATATAGATAGTCATATAAAATTAATTACAAATTTAAAATACAAATATATTAAATTAAGATGAACCTTGTAAAAGATTACCTGGGAGTCAATACAAAATGTATGTTGTAAGAGGTCATCTATGAGAACAATATCATCCAATATGAATGTGTCCATCATTGGTTGTTGCCCCTATGTCATGGAGTCGTGGCAAGAGTCTTACATCCCATAATCGCACAAGTTCCCACATGAACTACAAATATGTGGGGACAAACGATGCCTACTTCTCTCACCCTCATCAACCTAGGTGAGATCATCACTATGTTGTGCTAGAGACTTGGCGAGAGAACTCAATGAATATAGTGTCTCTACCACAACACCCCTTCAAAGTTGAAGGGAGTGAGACATGTGCTGGCCACATGAGGGGTCTAGGTACATGGTTCTGGTCTCTATGTGCCCCCTCTCTATCTTGGGCAGAGCCACCACCTTTGCCTTGGAACTCTCGAATGTCAAAGCAATTAGGAATCTCCTTGGGGACAAACTAACAATAGAGTTTCCTCAAGAAATATTGTGGCACCTCATTGTTATTACAAGGACGCTCATCAAAGACCATGTACCACCTATCCCAAAAGTTTTGGGATATATCTTCATTGATACACCAATGAATCGAGAACCATTTGCAAGTCTCTTCTAGTGTTTGGCTAGTTAAATAGGATTGATAAATTGTGAACATAATGTAGATTTTATAATTTTTTTCCTTCACTTGTTTGTAAGACAAATTTTTAGCATAGTATTGTTGACTCCTCTCCCTATAGCCATTCCATTTGGTGATTTGGTTTGTCACTAATTCAATGTGAGAAACAATCACCTCTAATGACTTGGCAAGGGCTCTCCTATGATCGGTGCTTGCACTTGGACTATTTAACATTTTAATTAGGGTTTCAAGATGTTTTCTATTTTCTTCAATTTTACCTAATTAGTTTTCTTGTGTGTCTCTTTCATGGTGAGGATGTGAAGGTGGGGGTTTTGAGGGTTTTGGGGGTTGTGTTTGAGCCTCCTCTGCTAGATTAGTGTTGTGTGGTGCCTCATTGATTGAAAATTAAACATAAATATCCAATGAAACATTGCAAAAGTAAAAATTTATTTTCAAATTCACAAAAAAAATCAAACCCTACCTTGTTCAGCTACTACACCCACTACACTTCATTCATGATGTACTTGGGAGTGGGATTGGTTAGGTGGCAAGGTGAAAATGTCAATTACAGTTAGAAATTGCTTGAACCCTTCTTCTTGTAACACACTCACACTGTGAAACCTAATACTTGCTTGCCAAAAGGAGGAAGTGAGCCATGGCCTGTTATAATTTTTATTTTTATTTTAAGTTTTTCTTTTGCAAAATGTGAGTGTGTTTTAACACGCTCGCATTTTGACTTATATGGGACCAAAAAGTCATGTGGCAACTTCTTGGTCCCTCATCTATTTGCACTTACTCCTCAACCAAAAGCTTGACTTAAAAACATATGTTCAAAATAGAATGAAAGTCTAAACCAACCCACATTTATAATAAACTCTAAGATCTCTTATTTGAGCCAAACAAATAATACAACAATTTGGACAAAGAGACTTAAGTTGGTCCATTGCAAGGTTAGTGTGACAAGGTCATCACAAAAGGATTGATCTATAGTCAACTAACTGAATAACATACATAGACCTTAGTTCTAAAGGTTAAAACACTTTGCAATGATAGCATCATACAAGTACCATAGAGCAGTGTAACCTACAGATCTATTTTATAATATGAAAATAGACATCATACAATCCAAATGCAAAGAATCCTTTAAATAGAACAATAAGGGAATGATTATCACAATAATGTCTTTCAACTAATTCTAATGACCTAACCTTCTTGCTTCCTAAATTGTTTCAAGATTGTGGTAAAACCTGAACACATACTTTACATGGTTTCAAATAATAATTTCCTATTCAAAACATTGATTTAAAGCTCAAGAGATAAACATACTTTTGAAAACTTATAGATATAATGATAGGAATAAATAATCTTTCAAACTATGTCCATAGAAGACCAATCTCAACAAGTTAAAGACACAATATGGATATATCTATATATCACAATCATCTTATTCATCCTTATCCCACTACAACCAAATTTGTTAATATTAATTCTAAACCAACTCTTGACTTAGTTGTCCTTTAACAAATAATTGTGGAGACCAAACAGTCTAGAACATAACAACCATTTTCACATTCATAAGAGTCAATACCCTCAACCCATATAGATGTCAAATGACCTATAACATAGATAAAAATAACATAAGTGAATATAAAGATCACATAACCTACTAATTTTACAAATAACAACTAATATAATGGTCATACAATTTACTACTTATACAAATATAGTGTTACCTTTATAAAGATTTTATACAACATGATAAAATAAATAAATGCAACAACCATTAAATAGTATCGAGAACTACAAAAAATTTAAATAAATGTAGTAACCTTATAGTAGTTGGATGTCTGTACATTTTAACAAATTTTTCATCCTTTAGTGGTTCAATGACCATACACTTTTAACCCATAACAATAACAATGATTAATAATCACAAGAAAGCAATTAAACTTAACAAGGGACCATATAACATGAACACATAAACACACATATAGTGTTAGTGTTAGTGTTAGTGTGTGTGTGTGTGTGTGTGTGTGTGTGTGTGTGTGTGTGTGTGTGTGTGTGTGTGTGTGTGTGTGTGTGTGTGTGTGTGTGTGTGTGTGTGTGTGTGTGTGTGTGTGTGTTAGTGTGTGTGTGTTAGTGTGTGTGTGTGTGTTTGTGTGTTAGTGTGTGTGTGTTTGTGTGTTAGTGTGTTAGTGTGTGTGTGTGTGTGTTAGTGTGTGTGTGTGTGTGTTAGTGTGTGTGTGTTAGTGTGCGTTAGTGTGTGTGTGTGTGTGTGTGTGTGTGTGTGTGTGTGTGTGTGTGTGTGTGTGTGTGTGTGTGTGTGTGTGTGTGTTATATGGTCCCTTGCAATATATATATTTTTATTAAAAGTTATGAAAAAAACAAACATTTGTTGCATAAAAATAGAATTAAACAACAATCTAAAAAAATCATATCTTTTCCATTTCTCAAAGAAATTTAAAAATTCAAATTGTTTCAAAAAGATAAAACATAAGGGAGTAAAACCCAAAAAAGATTTAGAGAGATTGATGAACAAGTAAAAGTTGTTCGCACTGAAAAATAGAAATATAAAATAGTTCTGAGAGGTCCAGATTGAAGTCATAATACGAGTACAATTCTACATAAATATAAAATAGGATAAATTTAGTAGTTCGATTCATCAAATGCCATCAAGGCATAGTGGTGTGGTTGCGGTGAGGCATTGGAGTCTAGGTTAATTAATGTACATATTTAGTTGGTTAAGGGATAATGATAATAGTAGAAGAATTCATTGTTGTTCATGAGAAAGTGAAGGTTGTTGACAAGTAAAAATAAAATGCACAAACAAGGCACTCGAACTATTTAACAGAATGCCTCAAAGAGACATGATCTTATGGAATACAATGATTTCAAGACAAGCACAAAAAGGTTTGAGATGAAAAATACATTAAGAACTTCCAAGAAACGACAATAGGTATGTGTGAAACTAGATTATAAAGACTATCACTACTATAGAATATAAAATAATAGATTTATTTAAAGGTTTAAAAATTATCAAGTAGTGACTAAAATTATCTTCAAAGTATAAACCAAATAGATTTGATGAAATGGCTCTAGAAACTCTCAAGCAACAATAATCAAATTCCTTAAATGTGATGTAGGAGCATCCAGGGTGTAAGAGCAATCTTGCATCAACAAAAAAAAAATGTGTTGTTTCTTTTCAATAAGGGCTAAATTTGGCAGGGTTACTATTTTAGTAAGTTTGCATTTGTGCATGGTTGGATACAAAATCTTACACAGACCTCCAGAATGGTGAATTGAAGCTAATGGTGAAGAGATCACTTCAATATCATTTGTCATTTGTGAGATATTCAAATTCCAAATTCCAAATATCCTATTGAAATATTCAAAGTCAAATTTGAGGCACTTAGAGGCTCCGGATGGGCTTGAAATTTGGTGGGAAAATCAAGTAGTCTACCTATTGGCATTACTTGTGCACCATCGTCATTTCGAGAGCTTTCCGAAAAGGTATTATAATTAAAAATCCAATGGTCAGATCAAAAGTTATGGCCACACAAAGTTGACCTATTTTTGGAGGGGGATGCAAATTTTGAAATTAAGCTAATGGTTGCCAAAAAAGGGCTATTTATGACCATTTTTGGGAACCCTTAGGGTAGTAGAGTTAAGGGGGAAGGTGTAGAGTCAAGAAAAATGGGAAATTAGAAACCCTAGTTGATTTGGGAATTACAGAAGGCTGAAGATTCCAGAGTCTTGAGAGAGGGAGTTGTAATGTGTTGCAGCCTGTAGGGGATTCATCCTCTGATTGTATTTGAGCTTCTGTAATGTAATATTTTGCCCACATTAATAAAATATCATTCTATTTTCTGTGTGCAATTTCTGTTATTGTGTGTTTTATGATTTACCTCTTCATCAAAATGTCATTCAAAAGTCATACATGTTTCAATTTAATTGCACCTTGAAGAAAATATCATCGTTACTTTTTTTGTAGGATAAATAAATAAAATCTTGATAGTCTCGATAAGAATTCTCTTGAAATAATATTAGAAAATTCATAAATCTGGCTCTAAAACTTTGATGGAAGAAAAAAAAATGAAATGTAAATGAAATTAATTCTTTCTATTTTATACTTCATAGGGTATTGATTGTATTCTTGCTCTAGTGTCAGAGATAGAATAAGAAAGACTCGAATTAGGTAAAATAGATGGAAGAATTTCAGATTTCTAATTATATATTTAATCTTAGTGACCATCTAGAGGAAATAACTTTTAAAAAACACAGAGCTTGGAAATATTTCTACTTACTTGTCAATTACTAAGACCCACACCTTTTTAATTCTAAGCTCTTTTATTGTGATTTGTTGCCTTCTCCTCTTACTGTATTTTCCTCTTTTTTTATTCAACATACCAATGCATTCTTTTTATTTTGAATTTTTAGTATTTGTCACTCGGAGATAATACTACCCTACCTCCTCATAATGAAAATCCATTGATCATAGTAACAACGCAAGGTTAAAGCAAAATAATTCTACAAATGAATTATTTATTTATCTATATGCATATTTTCATCTATCCTAATTAAAATAAAATAAATCAATAATATATTCTTATCCTAATATTTCATTTTAATCTCTTTATTTGCTTTTATTTAAAAAATCAACTATTAATAAAACAAAAATTATTCTTTCTTCTAAATCCTTCATTTGTTTTAAAACATAAAAGCATAAACCTATCATTTATCTATAAATTTAATCCTTTGTTTCTTTTTCTAATATTTCTTTTAGAAATAAAATGCTCTTTTCATTCCATTATTATTACAAATCTTAGAATTATGAATTAAACAATTTTAATTATAAGTTAATTTAATTCTATTACTTTAAATATATCTATATAAATAGGAAAAATACAAGATATTTGTTAATAATTTTAAGAACATTAGGTATCCTTTAAAATTATTTAAATAATAAGTCAAACACATTATAGACTTTATAGACCTCTATAGTGACTTAAGTTCAAGCTATTTTACATACTTAAATATAAAATTATTTTACCAAATGATCGAAAATAAAATAAAAGATCATGCTCCTCTACAACCAATAACATCCATTGAAACAATTTAAAATGTTAGGATTCAAAGATCAACCAAATTGTTTAAGCATAATACATGAGTTAAAATCACAAGCTTCTTATCATAACTCTATAATTACAACTATTTAGATTGCTTTACTCCTATATCTAACTCCATTTTATCCACAGTAGTACAAACTAAACAAATACTAACATTTTATGTCCTATAAACAAATAATCAAATTGGAACATACCTTAACTATGGGTTTACCTTAACTATCAATATTAGCCTACATTTCATTTTCTGTACATAGGCCCTTTTTTATCATTACTGATACTTGGTTCTCTCCTTCATCCTTTTGTAAATAAAGTGTTGACTTTTGCTATTCAAAGATTTTCTTCATAAGAACAAGTGAGTTTTGCTAATCAAACACATAATCCTTAAAATACTTATGCCCAGATCTACAACATTTCAGTAGTTATATGCTACATACCTCAATAAAAAGATGTGATCAATAACATACCTTAACTCTCATATGACAGTAATACCAATAAGCCTATCGTTATATAAATCTAGTTCCCTAGAGAAGTCATACGAAGTAGGTTAGGTGGCATTACATTTTTCTTTGATATATTGTCATTGTTGTAGCTCAAGCTTATCTAATTTATATCCACCTAAGAGTACAAACAATCAATAACCTTCTCTCTTGCACTTTTTTCTTGTATCTCTCTTTTTTTCTTTTGCATTTTTAAATTCTTTTAAAAATATATTTTTTTGTATTTTTGCAATATCTCACTTGAATCTCTCATTTTTTTATATTTTTGATTCTTTTTGATGGGATTCTTTGAAACTTTAATGATTCTTTGGATACTTAGTTGCTTTGGTTCTTTCCTTTCCTATAATCTCACTTTTCTCTCATGCTCTTTTTTAATCACTCATTTTTATTCACTCATATTTTAGATTGCTTCCTTCAAAGTTACGATATTCCTAGCAATTTTGGCTAGGACAGATAAGGGGTTGAATGCCACCAAAAGTTTAAATCATCTAGTTGGACTTCCCTTCTACTAAGGAGAAATGGAGGAGGTCTACTTGAAAGCTTCTATTGAGTATTGTAGGTTTGAAGACTAACTTTGGTTAGACTTAACAACATGTATCGTTAAGACTGGGATTAGTGTAGAGCTATGAGGTAGGATCTGATTAGAATCATTAGGGAGTGTGAATAGGGGAATAATGGTAAGTAGTAAACATGATTTATTATGGGATCTCAAAGGCTCAAAGGGTCAACCTATACCTAAGAAACCTTAGTCTCCTTACTAGGGCAAAAATTGAACGAGAGCATGACACTCACAAAATGCATGATGGAATAGAATGAAGAATGCACAATTTTGACTTTTCATGATTTTTTTTTATTTTTATGACTTTTTAAATTATTTGATTTTTTTGGATTGTTGAACTCTTCACCTTTTATTGTGCACAAGAGGTAAGCATCATTTTTTATGTCTTCCTTAACTATGTATGGACCTATCCAATTTGATCTGAACTTCACTTGAAATTATTTTCAAGGACACTCAAAGACTTGGTGTTAAAATATCTTTGTATTCAATGAGGCATTTTGTGTACTCACATGTTTCATTGTTTGATAATTTGCCCCTAGCTTTATTGTTTTCTTTTCTTGTATAGTTTCATTAGTTTTGAACTTTTGAGGGGCAATTTGAATTGATGACGACTCTCCTAGTTTATGTCTAGTTTCTAGTTCTTGTTTTTGTTTAGTGTCGGTCTCAACTATATTGATGCTCATATCTAGCTTGATAGGAATGGCTGCTAAGTTCAATGGAGAATAAGACTTTGTTGAGTGGGGATCGAAGGGAAATTCCTTTGTTGTCGTCTTTCCTATATATTCTAAGGTCTTGGCTACGTTTGCAATTTTTTTGTCTCTCCTTTTTCAAAAGTGTTAATTTTTGGGTTACTAGTGGTTTCTATGGACTTTCCCTTCCTTTTGACTTGTTCAACTCTGTAAAGGCTGAAAGGATCAGGGTCTCCTTTGACGATGTGGGTTTGTCCTATATGTGAGAAGTGTATTTCTTGAAATAATGTGGAGGAAACAACCCTTATCCTAGGGATCCAAGGTCTTCCTAGGATCATGTTGTAAGTGGTTTCTTCAATGATGACATAAAATTTAGTTGGGAGAGTTTTGCGATCTATTGTGATTTCAAGATTGACCTCACCCATGGTTCGAATGTTTGGGTTATCATGAATTCTAAGGATGAAAGTTTCTTTTGTGATTTGAATTCTATCATAACCCATTCTTTGAAGAAGATAAAAAGAGACTATGTTGATTGCAAAATCATCATCGATCATTACACATTTAATGGAATAACCATGAACTTGGAATATTAAGTAGAGGGGAAGATCACCCTATTTAGCTATGTCAATGTCTGAGGGTAACTTTTCAAAATTTAATGTTGAAGAGCACTTTTCATTTGGAGTGTTTTGAACTAGATGGTCTAGATCTAAGGCATTGAGGAGAGCATTCTTGTACATAGAACTCTTGAGAAGTTCTAAAATGTGAGAAAATTTTAAATTGTTGGAGCTATCCTCTAGTTGTTCTAGTTATTGGGTGACACAAATTTCTTTATCTAATTCCACAAGGCCTAAGGAGTTTTGATCAAAGGCATTTTGATGGCTTTTGGGTTCATTTATTTCATCTAGTGAGAATGTGTCCATGAATGCTTATCATTGATGTTTTGGGAGGTTTGATTTAAAGTTATGATACTATCGACATGACTTGATATCATGCCCACTTATCTTGTGAAATGGGAAATATTTATCGCAGTTGTAATCTCAAGGATTATGATGATTATTATACGAATGCTTGTTGATTCTCAAGGATAGTTGTTGACATTTTGTTCCCCAAATTTGTATAACTATTGTAGTCACAATTGTTGTTCCTTGATGGTGAAGTGTCTGTTGACCCATCTATGTTTTGATTGTTAATCGAGGATTTTCTATTTTTATTGTAGTTTATCAACCTTCCATTGATATTATACTCTCTTCTTCCACTCTCAATAATAGATGGTTAACTCTAAGGGCACTTTCGAGTGCTTCTTCATATGATTTGTAAGGGAGTTTTTGAACTCCTCATATGTCATCATTGAGAGTGTGTAAGAAGAGATCAAAAAGTTCCTTATGATCCATTTTTTGTGTGCTAGTTGAAGAATAGAGAACTTTCCTCTATCATGTGATAAAGTGTGCCATCGACTCATTGGCTTTTTGTTTCATTGTTAAGAATTCTCGTATTCTTGCCTTGACTAGTTTGTTTATGTTAAAGTAAGCCACAAATTTATGGATGAGTTGCCTAAAAGAGTGGATTGATGCTTCTGGAAGTCGATAGTACCAATCTAGAGCAATACTGTCTAAAGTATTTGGAAAAAAAATTGGCAACCACCCCATCCCAAGGAAGGAGTTCCCATACTACTGTAATATAAGCCTTGATATGAGAGTTGGGATCACCCTCTCCTTTAAATTTTGGAATCTCAGGGAGATGATGTGGTAGTATGACTTGATGAATGTTGTAGTCAAGAGGCTCCTTTAAATACTCTAGGTATGTTCCTCCAAACATTAGCCCTTTAGGTTGAGCTTGTTGTGATTATTGAAGGGGTATGCTAGATTGTTGATAGCCTAAAATTTTTGGATAACTAGATGGTGTCATGTTCATGTTTTGAAGATTGGGTGGGATTGTTTGTGGTTAATTTTGTGTCATAGGAATCCCACCTATTTGATTGAGACTTGTCACATTGGTTGATGAGGACAAGAGAGGCATAAATATTTCATGGAAATTTAGAAGAGGGAGACTTTGTGTTGTTCCCTAGTTTAATTCAATCTTGTTAATGAAAGGATTTCCCTGTGCCTTGGGGTTTTTTCTTAAATTTTTTTTTGTAGTTTTGTTCAACACTCATAGCCTCAATGGTCCTGATTTGTTTGACCAAAGTTTCTATAAGGTCTATGGTTGAGGGTTTGTCCATTCTTTGAATTTTTCCACCTTATGGTAGATTGATTTTCTTTGGGGTTTGAGTGACCATGTTTGTTCTCTCTAATGTCACTTGACATGCTGTGGTCTTTTTATCTTGATGTACTATACATGGAGTGACGTTTGTACCTCTTGAGATTATTATAAGTTCTTTTGACAACACACTTCATTGTCCATGTTTGGGATTTTTGTATGTCTTGTTATGGGTTGATCATGTTGATCGATCTTAGATCAAATGATCACATGTCATGTTTCAATTTGGTTGAAGTTGTGGGGATTTTGTGGGATCCCCTTTGAATTTGTAATTTCACTTGAGGGGACATTCCCCTGGAATTTTTGCATGAGACATCGTGAAATGTGTAGAAATGTGAAAGAACCTATCCTAAAAGGATTTGTTCTTCACGTTGGGTTCACTAAAATATGTATTGGTGAATCCAGCATTGGATATGAAAGTGATGATGAAATGGAATCAAAGAAATGAAAATGCCAAAAGATTCAATTAAGAGATTTTTGTTCTTCATGTTAGGTTCACCAAAATATGTACTCTTTGAAACATGACTTAGACATAAGCGTGGGTGAGTTAGCTCCGACACAGCACATGGACCCTCTCCTTGATAATATGACTTGAAGAGTCACTTGTAATTTGTCTCCTATTGGGATTTCTCAAATTCCAACACCTAGATGGATGTTGATTTTCTTCGTTTATGTTCCTAGCATGTTGTAATCTAGCTTCATGGTCTTGGAGGAATTGTTGAATTTGTATGTCTTGTTCTACAACTCTAATGATGTGTTGTTTCTCTTGCATGAGTTGTTGTCTAGGGTTTATTTCTTCTAGTTCTTCTAGAACTGGTTTGATCCACTCTCCTTTAGGTATTGGGCACATTCATTTGTTATTCCAAGAGAGTTGGTATGCTTTAACTTGTTTTAAGGAAGATTGACCTAGGGTTGACGTTTAACAAAATTTGATTGCTACCTTGTGATGTTGTCAAGGGTTTGTGTCTAACGTGAATGTGACTACTACATGATGAGATCAAGGGTTTGAATGCTTTGAGTTTCCCTAATATTTTTGTGTATGAATGCAACATATGATATGCAAGCTATATTTTTTATCTAAATTTTAATGGAGAATTCAGATAACAATACCTAGCATTGAGCTCGTGGTCTTGTGAAAATAAACAAAATGCTCAATGTGTAGAACTTGTAAAAAGTTGCAGGCAACCAAAGAGGATTACTTATTGCATCAAAAGTTGGATATATACAGTCAGCAAGAATGTGAAAGGTCACCTTAGCCATAGAATTTGAAATGGATAGTTGGAAGGTGACAAAACTTAAAATTCACATTTCAGACTCATTGGAAAGATCTCCTGAAGAGCTAGATTGAGTTACATTGATCCCTGCCTATGGCTACTGCTCAAAGAAACCGATGAAAGTCTTGACCCCAAATTCCACTCTGAAAGCCTTAAAAAATGCCAATTACTAGGATGTAGACAAAACTGGAAAAAAATACTGAAAAACTAGAATATAGTTGCCTGAACAAATGCCACCCTAATGCTTCTGAATCTCTACAGGATCAATGCTTCCCCCTTGAGAGGCAATGGGCCCCATTGCACCTGTGTATTGCAGTAGATGAGGAAATTTCTTCTCAATCTGGTCCTTAGTGAACCATTTTCCTTGATGTGGAAGTTGTCATGCATGTACCACCTGATAGAGAGGAATCTGTTGTTTCTTCAATGTTTTCACCACAACATCAGTAATCTGATCACATGTGAGAGGGGCAGTAAGTGTCTAGATTCAACTCTGAGCAACTTATATGTTCTGTAACATCTGAAGTGTCCAACAATGGTGGAAATTATGGCCACAACAATTCAACATTAAAAATAGCATGTAGTCCAAGAAAAGATGGTAGATTGAGTTCAAAAGAATTTTCACCAACTTGTTTGATGATGGTGAATGTACCATATTGAATAGGATGAAGTTTATTATGAGGCCCTTGAAGTCGTTCTTTCTGAATATGAAGCCAAACCTTGTCCCCAACCTTAAACTAATGAGGTGTACGATGTTGATCATGTCTATCCTTGTATTTCTAATTACTATATAGGAGTATCTCATGGACTTGTTGCTAAATATGGCATATCTTCTCCACAAACTTAGTTGCCCCATCTACCTCTTTTTTTGAATGTGTTGATGGGTCACTCAACATAGTTGGCAATGCTACATCAATTGGAGCCAATGGTTGGTAGCCAAGACATACCTCAAATGGATTGTACCCTGTGGAACCATGTAGTGCTTGATTGTAACTATGCTATACATATGGAAAGATTCATCGCAAGTCTGAGGATGATTGGAATGGTACATCTACAAAATGTGAATGGTCATCCAATTCACCACCTTAGTTTGCCCTTCTGTTTGGGGATGGAAGGTAGTGGATTTTGTCAACTTTGTGTCCATCAAGGCCCAAAGTGCTGACCAAAAATTTCTAAGAAATCTACTATCCTTGTCAGATATGATAGTTTGTGGCAATCCAAAGTGTACCCAAACATTCTCAAAGAAAAGCTTGGTAGTTTCTTCTGCAGAGACTCCTTTCTTCCAAGCCACTATGATAGCCATTTTTGAAAACCTGTCTACCACCACATATACACAATCATATCCATGTCTAGTAGAAGGTAGTCCAGACATGAAATCCATTTAAACTAAATGCCAAGGTTGGTTAGGGACTGGAAGAGGTGTATACAATCCTTGTTTACAATTGGCAGGCTTTGCAATGGCACAAGTAGTACAAGCTCGAATGTATAAAATGACATCATGTCTCAGTTTGGGCCAATAAAAATACCTCTAAAGTACAACAATAGTCTTATTCACCCCAAAGTGTCCTGTAACATGGCTGTAGTGTGCCTCCCATATCATCTTTTGCCGCTCCTTGGTTGGAACACATATGTGTCCCATGTGACAGAGAATCCCATCCTTCAAGTAGAAATTAGTGGCTTGTTTTCCCTCTACTAGATTGTTGTAGATCTCAGCAAAATTAGGATCTATTCCATACAATTGAGGCCAATCTATTGTGTGGTGGCCATAAAAATCCAACACCGCTATCAGGGCTATGATCGGAGGTCTACTCAAACAGTCTACAATTTTGTTAGTAGCTCCCTTCTTATAGTAGATATTGAGATGAATGTTGCAAGTAGGAAGACCATCTTTGATGCCTATCATTTTGTAGCTTCCCTTGTGTTTGTAGAAATTGTAAAGGTTTATGATCCATGTGAATGATAGTCTCCTTCCCTAGAATGTAGTGTTTCCATTATTTGTAGGCTTGCATAATAGCATACAACTCCTTATCATAGGTGGGGTACTTTCACACTGTGTCAAAGAATGTCTCGCTACATGGTAGGCAATTGGATGCCCATGTTGCATGAGAACTGCCCCTAGTGCATAGTCGGAAGCATCTGTTTCAATTTGAAAAGATTGTTGTAGATCTGGGAGTGCTAGTACTAGTGCAAAACATAGCCTCCTCTTCAACTCCATGAATGCTTTTTGTTGTACCTCTATCCAACAAAACTTTTCCCTTGGTCCTCCCCTTAGTGCCTAATTCATAGGCCATGCCAAATGTGAAAAACCAAGCACATATCTTCAATAGAAATTGGCTAGACCCAAGAAGGTACGAAGTTCTGTGAGACTTTTGGGAGGTGGCCAATCTTTGAGAACCTGTATCTTTCCAAGGTCCACACAAACACCCATTCTATCCACAATGTATCCCAAATACTGAATACTCTCCATGCCAAAAGCACACTTATATCTATTATCATATAGCTTATGTTGTTGCAAGGTTGAAAGCACTATTGAACATGTTGCAGATGGTCACCTCATGTTTTGCTGAAGATGAGTATGTCATCTAAATAGATGACAACGAAAGAACCAATGAATGGTCTAAGGACATCATCCATCAATCTCATGAATGTGGCAAGGGCATTGGTCAAGCCAAAAGGCATGACTAGCCACTCAAACAACCCTTCCTTGGATTTGAAAGCAGTCTTCCACACATTTGATGGCTTAACTGGGACTTGGTGATATCTAGATTTCAAGTCAATTTTGGTCAAAAAATTGCCCCCTGAGCTGGTCCAGCAAATCATCAATGCGAGGGAGTGGATATCAGTTCTTTATAGTGATCTTATTGAGAACCTGATAATCAATATAAAGTCTCAACATTCCATCCTTATTTTTGGCCAAAACAATTGGACTTCCACATGGTGAAGCACTTGGGTGAATGTGTCCTTTCTTGATCAACTCTTGAATCTACCGCTTGATTTCTTCATTCTCCAAAATTGACCTTCTATATAGTGGCCCATTTGGTAATGGTGTCTCTAGAATTAGATCAATCTGATGCTTGACTTGGAAGTGTAGCGGTACCCCTGTTGGTGAATTGAATACATCCTGATATGTTGACAATATTTTCTCCATCTATTTCTATTCAGCTATGGTGGTGGATACTTTGGTATGACTACTGGCCATAATGGACCTTGCCTCCTTAGGTCAAACCATTAGTAGGACAAATTTTCTAGTGTAAGCAATCAAATGCTTACATTGTTTTGCAGTAATCAAAGATACTGGTTTTGTAGGACTTACCTCAGGTATTCGATACCTCTTTTCTCCCAGCTTGATGGTAATCCTACATGGTCTTGACTCATAGACTCCATGGCACTTGTACATGTATGGGTGTCCCAACAATACATCGCATACATCCAAAGGTGCCACATCACATATTACTTCATCTTTGAATGGCTTGATAGAATAAGGTAAGCAACACTATTTATTCACTAGAATGTCTTGTCCCTGACTTACCCATCCCATATGATATGGCTATGGATGTCGTGTCATCTGCAGATTCAATCTTTTCACAGTTTCAGCAGAGATCAAATTCTTTTGGCTTCCACTATCAACAATGAAATGTAGAGCCTTTTCTTTTACCCACATCTATGAGTGGAACAAGCATTCATCATCTTCATGGGGAATGACTTTGGTAGTGGCAACTATGGCATGTGGGTCAGCCTCAATGATTTGTTCACCATCATTTTGTTCACAAGGATTTGTAGTCAGCGACTCCTGTTCCATCTCTTCTTGATAGATTTCTGCCAACAAAGTCTTCGTGGCATGACAATCTTTAGTGTTATGACCATGGCTCTTATGGAATTCACACCACATCTTTTGTTTACCCTTATTTGCTGTTGATAAGGTTTCTAAGGAAAACTCCTTGGTTGTTTGTTTCCCACCAAATTTGTTACCACCTTCACCCTTGAATTTGTTGTTTGAGGGGAAATCCTTCTTCCCCTTTTGTTTGAATTTCTCCTCTATCTTTACTACATATTTGAAGGCGGTACTCAAGGTCTCAATGTGTAAGAAATCCATTTCTATTTAGATATACCGATGAAGCCCACTGCGATACTTCAATACCCAATGCTTTTCTGTGTCACGGATTCCCAATTTTGTAGAAAGTGTATGAAATGTATTTGTATAATCTTGAATAGTTGTTCCTTCTTTTGTTGAAGTAATTGCCACTGTATGTACTTCTCCTCATATGAATATTCAGGGTAGTATTCCTCCTTGATGTATTCCACAAATTCTCCCCATGTGGGATTGCCATCTTCCAACATTTCAAATCCTTGGCTGTCAAGGCCATCATCCCTGGCTAGTGGTCTATTCTCCCAAGATTGTTTCACATGCTCCTCAGCTTTGAGGAGTGAAAAGGTTATTTTTTCAACATCTGTGAAGTGGTTTATAGAAAAATATTTCTCTAATTTTGATAGCCAATCATCAATAGCATCTGCATTAATTTTTCCTTCAAAATTTGGAATGTCAAAATTTACTTGTACCTTGAATGGGGTGTGACCATGAAATGGTGCTCCAGCTACACCTTCTGGTTGATGATTTCATTGGAGAATTTGAGAGAATTCAGTCATCATATCCTCACGTTGCTTTGCCAAAGCTTCTTGTACCAGCTCCTTGTTCTCCCATCTTTGGTGGTGTGCATCTCAAGGGTAGGTAATCTAAAGGGTCTCTTGTTTGCAATCCCAACCTTGAATAACCAGACCATGTATGATGTGACATACATGAGAAAACTGCTCTGATACCATTGATTTGAATTTTAATGGAGAATTCAGATAACAATACCTAGCGCTGAGCTTGTGGTATTGTGAAAATACACAAAATGCTCAATGTGTAGAACTTGTAAAAAGTTGCAGGCAACCAAAGAGGATTTCTTATTGCATCAAAAGTTGGATATATACAATGATAAAGAATGTGAAAGGTCACCTTATCCATACAATTTGAAATGGATAGTTGGAAGGTGACAAAACTACGAAAATTTAAATTTTCAAAATTTCAAAAAAACTACTAAATTTTGGACCCCACTAGGCAGGGTCATTACTTCTAGCCAGCTAGTCGAAATCTAGACATTTCAGACTCATTGGAAAGATCTTCTGAAGAGATAAATTGAGTTGTGTTGAGCCCTATCTATGGCTAATGCTCAAAGCAATTGATGAAATTCTTGACCCCAAATTCCACACGGAAGGCCTCCGAAAATGCCAATTACTAGGATGTAGACAAAACTGGAAAAAAATACTGAAAAACTAGAATATAGTTGCTTGAATAAATGTCACCCTAATGCTTCTGAATCTCCGTGGGATCAATTTTTGTATTTTTATTGAATAAATAAATCAATTGTATATGAATGCACTTTATGATGAAGTTTACCTAATGCAATTCTATTCTATGTTTTTGTGTTTTTGACAATTTTTTAAATCTACTCTAAGAAAGCAAGTAAAAATATAACAAATGAAAGAAAATAAATTAATCTATGAAAATTAAACTTCTCTCTAATCTATTGTGATGAAATGAAAGTAAACTAACAACTCCTATCAAGAGAAAAATAACAAGTTACTTCCCTCAAGAGCAAATTTTCATTATCTAATTACTACAAAAACATGAAAAGAACTTGGAATAGCTTGGTGCATGATCTTTGCACTACCCTCAGAAATCATTTTTTTTGGAAACCTCCTCATCCTCTTGTAGCAGTGGGGTTCTCCTCTTGGTAGTAAGTGAGAGTATAGCAATTGAATAGCAATGATGTGAGCTTATGAAAGCTTGGAATGAATAGAGCTCGATTACAAGCTCATAAGTGCTATGAGAGCACTAATTTATCACTATGGCTATAGCTTTTGAGCAATATGAGAGCATGAGAATAATATAATAAGTTTTTGAAAGCTTAAACGACAAAACAATGGCAAACAAAAGGTACATGTGTCTTGCGTGAGCATCTAAGATGCTAATGGAGAGCAAATTAAAAGCATCGAATGGCTGCAATTCTTCAATTTGCCTCCTATGGGAAAGCCTTGAAGCTTTGCAACAATGAAAGATAATGCAATGAAAACTTTGAATCCTTAAAAAGACTAAAGAAATAAACTAAGAGGCTCAAAGGCCTCTAAAGAAGTTTGAGAAGCTTGTTGTTACATCCCCAATTTTTGTCTTGCTAATACTTTTTACTTTTACTTGGACATAAGTAAATTTATTCAGATTGTTAGATTAATGTCAAGGAAAGACATAGATTCTATTGAATGTTATTTATGGAATTATGGGAATGAATATGTTATTATCAATTGAATAATTACATTATGAGAATTTGGTTTATTATTTGAATAATGATGAACTGATCGTAATCTGTTGATTTCAAGTCTTATACATGATTACAGGTTTTTTAGATGACTCTTAGAGAAAAGAGAGAGAGGATCTTTCAAGGAGAGAGATATAGACCTCAAGTTATGAGTGATTATTTTCCAAAATGAGTATGAGTGTTTAACAAAAACATGAACCAGTATTGTAAGACGTGAGTCTTGTCTTGTTAGTGTGCTTTTGAATCTAGTCGACAGGTAGTTGATATCTTTCGATTCTTTTTTAGTTAGTTTGTTGTGTTTCAACATAGTTGTTTGTAAATTAAACGACGTTTTGACCATTTATGACTAATGTAAATATTATGATGTCATTGTCATAAAATGGTTATGTTTATATTCTTGAGTCACTTAAGGTTTTATTGTCGACATTTAATGTCAAGGATGATCTCATCAAAACAAGATGATGTGATTTATCGAGAAACTATGTAGGGGAGAGAAGCTTGACCCTTTCACAGTATTTGTAAGTGTTTCAATTTATTTTTATTGTCATATTTTGATCAAGGCATAAACTATCACTTAGGATAGGTGCCATGTTGAACCATATTTATTTGTATATATGTATATATATATATATATATATATATATATATATATATATATATATATATATATATATATATATATATCAATTGAGGATAATACCTCATGAATGTTAATAATGCTTACTCTTATGAGTAGCCGTAGTTAAATATTTTGGAGTACCTTCATTGTAAATGAATAGTGGATTGAATCACTCTTTGTGTTTATTAAATGCTCAATGATGGTTTAAATGTCTCATCAGCCTCTTTGAAAGAGGAGTGGTGGTTATTCTAACCACATTCATTGATCTCCCACAAAGGACGTTCACATCATCGACATATGTTGAGATTTGCATTTTAATAGCTATCGGTTGTAACCGAATGATCAAGTGGACTGTTTTGAATTCAATGTGTTTTCAAACTGCAAGAGTGGGGAACAAAAGTTGGGGGGACTCATTATGAGTCTCGTCGAGTCTTTATAGCCATGACTCAGCTAAGTCAAAGGGAGGATCAAGAAGTGATATGTTTTGGTAAAGAGTTCACGGTGAGCAGAGGGATAACGAGTTACAGAAAGGAAATAACGTGGATTGTCTTGGGTGACCATAGAAGTATATCTATATGCAAATCATTGTTAGCTTTGACCACTGCTACCAAGTAACATTTCTACATTTTATGCATTGAAAGGTAATACATGAAGCTGAATGTTTATTAAGTCTTCTGTATTTCTTTGTCTTGGGCAATCATTTATACTAGTATGGTTATCCTTTAAGTTCATTGTGTAATCTATTCAAAACAAGATGAACTGACTGTGTCAAATAGAATATCATTGATTTAACTTAGTTAACTATGTCAGCTATGTATAGTAAACTTAGTGGAAACCAAAGAGCAATGACTTAGCCTGAAAAGGCTGATGCAAGCAATATAAATGAATTCTATATCATTAGTACACAAAGCCGACAATATACCTTTTATTTTTAAATTGTTTGATATGTCAAACTATTGTATGGAGAATCAAATGACTATTAGATAACTTAGACAATTGTTAAATAAACTACCTAGAGGAATTCGATGGCATCGATCAAGTCTAGAAAGGCCGATGCTTGTTGATTTAATCGAATTCTATATCATAGCACACAGAGCTGACCATATGCTTATTATTTCAAAATAGTTAAACTAGTCTAAATTTTGTATGATGATTTATTGTTCAATACATTCTCATACCAAAGAAGGTTACTTTAGATATCAAGTGCCTTGTAATCCGGTCACTTAAATGTATGAGTCTCATCATGTATGAAGTCGATGATATAGATACATGTAAAATATGTAATGACTTTCAAAGATAGTAGTGTAAACTGAGAATATATTAGGTATATTCAATAGTTGTGAGTAATACATTTTCAACATTAAGCTAGGATATTATTTAAAAACCATTCTTGGTGTAGACTATATTTATATGTCAATGATTTCTTTCAAAGAAACTTAGAATCTTAGTAATCTATTGAAAGCTATCTTTTATCCAATCAAGTGATAGAACACTAGGAATATTATGATAGGAGAAGTAAGGTCCATAGAACCATCTTTATTACCTATTCTATTAATAATGATGAGTATAAGATTGTAGTAAACCATTACAACGGAATAGACTAAGTCTAACTAGGAATGATCTTGTATGGAATCATATATGAGTATATATAATGTGATTGTTAATGGCATCACATTAAGGAACGAAGGTATTAATACTCCTTGTATAGGAGCTATTATCTATTACAGAACCATATTAATCTTAATTTTGGTTGAGTTAAACCAAAGGTTGTTTATAAACCTTAGTCTTGAAGTTATGAGATAGGGTTATTTTGATATAATGGATTATTCAAGGGATAAATAAACCCTAGTTTAACCTAGAAGGGTTAAAGATTATTTGATGACACCTTTATGGATATAACCCATTTTAGTTATTTTATATGGATAGACATTAAAGGGTTGAGAACCCAAAAATAATAAATGTTCATATTTATCTTATTGAAAAGAGATTTGTTATTTATTCGATAATGTTTAACCTTAGGTAGAGAAACCTATTTGTTTGATTACAAGTTGACTTGAGATAGAATTCATAAGCCTAAGGTTTTGCAAGCATGCAAGAGGTACTATTAAATGGTTAGTCAACCATAAAGTTTATTAGACCTTTTTTTGGTCATAAACTTCTCTTAGCTATTACTTGTCAATAAGTGGTGAATCTCAAATGTTGAAAAGATGCAAAGAGATACCCAAGAATAGATAGTCATTCCATAAGGTCTATGGAGCAATGACAGCGTCATCTGAATCCACCTAAGTCAGAAAGACTAGATATGAGTTAGATAAAACTCTTTAGTTAAACCTTAACTTGACAAAATAAGGTAACTATTTATATTAAATTGTTGTGATCAATATACAGATCGTGATTGAAGGGAAAAGTACCCTAACTATGTTTATTTATTCTTACTTGTAAGAAAGGAAATAATTTCCTAGACTATGATGCTTAACCTAGGTAAGGAAACCATCTTAGTCATTATAAATCAACTTAAATTCTTATGTGTCAATAAGTCTTGGATCTCAGGTATTGCAATGATGCAATGAGAATTCTCGTAAAGAAAGGTAATCGATAATGTCTATGGAATATAGACAGTGTATGTAAATTTGTCTAGGATGGGAAGACTAAAATATTGAAGTTGTCAAGACTATATAGTTATACATAATTGACCAAGTCAAACTATAGGAATATGATAGTATCCAAGTCAAGTTGGTGTGGGTGAACATTATGACAATGTTCATTGCAAACATCAATTTATATTGAAACTATGGTCATAGTAATGCATATGTCTCTGCATGCATTATCGGTTCACTATATCTAGATTACACAACCTATCATAAATCATACTTTGCTAGAGGGTATCTAGGGTTGTATGGTTGATAGAGTTGTGTAGGATACAACACTATGTACTTGGGAAGGCAAATTACCACTGGTCACCTTTGGTCTATATTCCTTGTGAAGGGTAGGTCCACTTCCTATGTGGAAGATGTGTGTGAGACTGCCGGTCTGTGGATGGAGGTAAAGCACTGGGAAGATGCTCTCTCTCTCTAGTAAAAGACATGCTAAGGCTTGTAATAAAGATGTCAGATTTTTGGATGCAGAATATCTTTGAGACTTGTGTTTATTGAGACTATATAAAACATTATCTATTACATATATTTGTAATTGTAAAGACAAAATGTCATCTTTGTATATGATATCATGTTGCTTAATTTAGGATAGAAATCTTGCAATTTGTTGTTACTTGATTTTATGTTAAATAAAAGAAAAAATTTCTCTCATTTTTACTTTGTTGAATTACTTTATGGTAAATTCTTGATGTTACTATGTTTTTAGAACGTGGATGTTACATATGGTATCAAAGCTACTAGGTTCAACACTAGGGCTTATGAGTCCACTATGCTAACCTATAGTCAACATTATGTGGTTAGCTAATGTTTGAATTTCTTATGCCAAAATGGCATGGAGAAGAACCAAGAAAACTACTAGAAAGTCAGTTCCCTGACATTTGCCTGAATTAGTAGTTAAAAAGGAACCTATTGAGGAAGTGAAACTTAAAGAGCATATTAATTATACTAAGGGTGCATGGATGGAGGATTCAGAGACTTTTACTGATGCACTTAAGTGGATATGGCTAGAAAAGAGAACAACATTTTGAACTGGCCAAGAATCCTACTATTTCTACTTATGTAGTAAAACTTAGTAAACTGTAGCTAGTCATGACATGTCACTTGGAGGTTGTTGCGTTGCTTCTGTTTTAGGAAAAGAGGTGTTGGAGGAGTATCTATGTGTACATCCACCCTCTAAGTTTGTTTAATTGGAAGATATTTTAATCGACAGTGACATGTAGTCTTGTAATATCAACTATATAAATAAGGATGTAGTTACTCCTGAATAATTTATAATAAAGATGGGAATGTTTTGTACCAATCTATTAATTGTTATAAGTTAAATATGTTTTGATGTTTTAAGTTGTATTAGATTTAGAAAACTATTAGATAACTTATTTTTCTGGCATGAGAAAAATGACACATTTCATACAAGAACAAACAAGGGTGAGAGTCTAGATGAGAATAAACCACCAGTTAATCTCTTGGACAAATTGGATAAATCCTAACCATGTTTATAAAAACCAAGGAGAGACCTAGTATTTTGGAAAAGAAAGTAAGAGATCAAGGAAACCCTAAAGGGGGAAAGTTTTCTCATGGGATGAGCAAGGAAAATCACCAAGAGTATAGTGTGAAAACCTTGAAACCATAGATCCTAAAAGGAAGTAAAGGATAGGATTGCCTTATAACTCCCAAGGTTGTGAAGAAAGTCACTCCATTAGAGTTTAATGGAATTAAAAAGCCCCATTCTAAGAATTATTGGCTAAAGGTTTGATTAGATCTAGTATTTTACCATGGGGTGCATTAGTTATCTTTCTCAAGAAAAAGGACATAACTCTGCAATTGTGTATTTAGTATCATATGCTCATTAAATCAACGATAAAGAACAAATATCCTTTACCATTTATTGATGATCTCTTTGATCAGAGGCATGGATTTGTAGAATTTTCAAAGATTGATTTATGATAAGGATATCATCAGTTAAGATTGAAGGATGCGGATACCCATAAAACAACTTTTAGGACAAGAAAACGGTACTATGAGTTTGTAGTGTTGCCTTTTGGACTTACAAATGCCTCTGTTCCATTCATGAATCTTGTGAACAGTGTGTTTAGAGATTGTATAGACAAGTTTGTCCTAATCTTTTTGGATGATATACTTATTTATTCTAAGAATGAAGGAGAACATTATCAACATTTGCAAGTGATTTTGCAATGGTTAAGGGAAATCATTTGAGTGGATAGATAAATGTCAAGAGGCAATTGATCTATTAAAAGAGAAATTATAACAACACTAATTCTATGAGTTCTTGACCTCGAAGGATAGTTTGAGGGAATAACTGATGCCTCAGGAGAAGGATAAGGGGGTGCACTTATACAAGATGAGTGAGTGATAGTCTAAGATTCAAGGTGTGATGGGTTTCATTTTCAGTCTAATGGACTATTGAGATATAGAGAAAGAATGCATGTTACTAATGTAGCCAAATTAAGAATTATTGTGTGGAGAGAAGTACACACTGCACCATACTTAGGGTAACTAGAAGTAAAAAAACTTCTAATGGATGCAAAACCTCTTTAATTCATAAAAAGAATGAAGAATGATGTTGCAAAATTTGTGGCAAGTTGTCTAGAGTGCCAGAGGGTAAAAAAAGAACATAAACATTCCATAGGACTGATGTATCCACATGATATACCAGAATGGAAGTGGCAAGTCAGAAGTATGGACTTTGTTCATAGTCTTCCAATGTCTAAGAATAGACATGATGCCATTTTAGTAATGGTTGATAACTTACAAAGGTAGCACATTCCATACGATGGAAATTAACTGATGGAGCAATAGTATTGGCTCACAAACTTTAAAAGATTATCTCAGGTAGAGATGCGCATGTAACGCCAAGGTTTTGGAAAACTTTGTTCTCTGCGCTAGGGACTAAACTTAATAAGAGTACAACTTATCATTTTAAGAATAGATGGTTAAATTGAGAGAATTAACCAAGTTTTTGGAGGATTTATTACAATTGTATTGCATGGATCGGCAATATAAGTGAGAAGACTACTTACCACTTGTGGAATTTTCTTATATCAATACCTAACTTTTTTCTATTAAGATAGCTTGAATTGAAACATTAGATAGAAAAGATGCTGAATTCCTATAAGCTGAGTAAGCTAGAAAATAGGATTAGCATTAGTCCAGGAATGTTGTCATAAATGGATGAACAGATTAAGCTGATAAAAAAATATCAGTGGAAACTATTAATAAATAAAAAGTTATATAGATTTTAAGCGTACACTGAGACAATTCTTGGTTAGAGAAGAAAAAGTTCTTTTGAGGGTCAAATCCCAGAAAAGTTTCAAAAGTATAGAATCTATTCCAAACCAGCTCCTAGATATAAAGGAATCTTTTAAATTTTCAAGGTTATCAATTTTATTGATTACAAGATTCAATTTATCATCATTTATTGCTAGGAGGCATAATGCTTTTTATGATTTATATATGAAAGAATATATATATATATATATATATATATATATATATATATATATATATATATATATATATATATAATACATGAATATTATATTCTTAGAATGTTTGACAAGTACAGAACCTAGGAATGATTATGATCGAGCTTCTTAAATGCTTGTGGTTTGCAAACACTGCTTGTGTAACATAGAGGTTATGTAGTGCAAGGTCCAGTGGGACCAGTATGCAAAGGATAGTTCTACATGGGGGAAATTACCATGAATTGTATCAAAAATTTTCTCATTTATTTAATGCTTTTAGTAGTTAAACAAAAACTTGTTTTTAGGGATATTTTGGTACTTTATATCATCGAGGACGATGAATCTTTAGGGGAAGGTTATGTTACATGCCTAATTTTTGTCTTGCTAATACTTTTTACTTTTACTTGGAAATAAGTAAATTTATTTTGATGTTTAGATTAATGTCAAGGAAAGACAGATTCTATTGAATTCCATTTATGGAATTATGGAAATGAATATGTTATTATTGATTTAATAATTGCATTATGAGAATTTGGTTTATTATTTGAATAATGATGCACTAATCGTAATCTATTGATTTCAAGTCTTATACAGGATTACAGGTTTTTCAGATGACTCTCAGAGAAAAGAGAGAGAGTATCTTTCGAGGAGAGAGATATAGACCTCAAGTTACAAGTGATTATTTGCCAAAACGAGTATGAGTGTTTAACAAAAATGTGAACTAGTATTGTAAGAGGTAAGTCTTGTCTTGTCAGTGTGCTTTTGAATCTAATCAACAAATAGTCAATATATTTTGATTCTTTTTTAGTCAAGACATTGTGTGCTGACACAGTCATTTGTAAAGTAAATGATGTCATTTGAGTAGAACTTTGACCATTTATGATTAATGTAAATATTATGACGTCATTGTTGTAAAATGGTTGTGTTATTATTCTTGAGTCACTTAAGGTTTTATTGTCGATGTTTAACATCAAGGATGATCTCGTCAAAACAAGATGACGTGATTTATTGAGAGACTATGTAGGGGAGACAAGATTGACCCTTCCACAGTATTCATAAGTCTTTCGATTTATTATTATTATCGTATTTTGATCAAGGCATAAACTATCACTTAGGATAGGTTCCATGTTGAACCATATTTATTTGTATAAACAAATATATATATATATATATATATGTAATTATCAATTGAGGATAATACCTCATGACTGTTAATAATGCTTACTCTTATGAGTAGCCATAGTTAAATATTTTCGAGTGCCTTCATTGTAAATGAATAGTGGATCGAATCACTCTTTGTGATTATTAAATGCTCAATGATGGTTTAAATGTCTTGTTGGCCTCTTTGAAAGAGGAGTGGTGGTTATTCTAACCACATTCGTTGAGCTCCCACAAAGGACGTTCACATCATTGACATATGTTGAGATTTTCCATTGAATAGCTATTAGTTGTAACCAAATCATCAAGTGGACTGTTTTGAATTCAATGTGTTTTCAAATTACAGGAGTGGGGAACAAAAGTTGGGGTGACTCATTATGAGTCTCACTGAGTCTTTATAGCCACGACTCAACTAAGTTGAGGGGAGGATCAGGAAGTGATATGTTATTTTTGCATAATCATTATGATGGGAATGATATGTTTTGGTAAAGAGTTCATGGTGAGAAGAGGGATAACGAGTTAGAGAAAGGAAATAACATGGATTATCTTGGGCGACCACAAAAGTATTTCTATCTGCAAATCCTTCTCAGCTTTGACCGCCACTACCAGGTAACATTTCTACATTTTATGCATTGAAAGGAAATATGAAGCCGAATGTTTATTAAGCCTTCTATGTTGCTTTGTCTTGGGCAATCATTTATACTACTATGGTTATCCTTTAAGTTCATTGTGTAATTTGTACAAAACAAGATGAGCCGATTGTGTCGAATAGAATATCATCGACTTAATTTAGTTAACTTTGTCAATTGTGTATAGTTAACTTAGTGAAAACCAAAGAGCAACGACTTAGCCTAAAAAGGCTGATGCAAGCAATATAAATGAATTATATATCATTAGTACACAAAGTTGACAATATACCTTTTGTTTTTAAACTGTTTGATATGTCAAACTATCATATGGAGAATCAAATGGCTATTAGTTATCTTAGAAAATTGTTAAACTACCTAGAGGAATTCGATGACATCAATCAAGCCTAGAAAGGTCAGTGCTTGTTGATTTAATCAAATTCTATATCATAGCACACATAGCCGACCATATGCTTATTATTTCAAAACTGTTAAACTCATCTAACTTTGGTATGATGATTTATTATTCAATACATTCTCATACTGAAGAAGGTTACTTTAGATATCAAGTGCCTTGTAATCCAGTCACTTAAATGAATGAGTCTCATCATGTATCAAGTCAATGATATAGATACATGTAAAATATGCAATGACTTTTGAAGATAGTAGTGTAAAATGAGAATATATTAGGTATATTCAATAGCTGTGAGTAATATATTTTCAACATTAAGCTAGGCTATTATTTAAAAACCATTCTTGGTATAGACTATATTTATATGTCAAAACAATTTCTTTCAAAGAAACTTAAAATCTTAGTAAGCTATTGAAAGCTACCTTTTATCCAATCAAGTGATAGAACACTAGGAATATTATGATAGGGGAAGTAAGGTCCATAGAATCATCTTTATTACCTATTCTATTAATCATGATAAGTATAACATTGTAGTAAACCATTACGATGGAATAGACTAAGTCTAACTAGGAATGATCTTGTATGGAATCATATATGAGTATATATAATGTGATTGTTAATGACATCACGTTAAGGAAAGAAGAAGGTATTTATACTCCTTGTATAGGAGGTATTATCTATTATAGAACCATATTAATCTTAATCTTGGTTGAGTTAAATCAAAGGTCATTTATAAACCTTAGTCTTGAAGCTATGAGATACGGTTATTTTGATATAATGGATTATTCAATGGGATAAATAAAACCCTAGTTTAACCTAGAAGGGTTAAAGATTATTTGATGACACCTTTATGGATATAACCCATTTTAGTTATTTTATGAGGATAGACATTAAAGGGTCAAGAACCCTAAAATAATAAATGTTTATATTTATCTTATTGAAAAGAGATTTGTTATTTATTTGATAATGTTTAAACTTAGGTAGAGAAACCTATTTGTTTGATTACAAGTCGACTTGAGATATAAGTCATAAGCCTCAGGTTTTACGAGCATGCAAGAGGTACTATTAAATGATTAGTCAACCATAAAGTTTATTATACATTTTTTTGGTCACAAAATTGTCTTAGCTATTACTTGTCGATAAGTGGTGAATCTAAAATGTTAGAAAGATGCAAAGAGATACCCAAGAATAGATAGTCATTCCATAAGGTCTATGGAGCAATGACAATGTCATGTGAATCCACCTAAGTCAGAAAGACTAGATATGAGTTAGATAAAACTCTTTAGTTAAACATTAACTTGACAAAATAAGGTGATTATTTATATTAAATCATTGTGATCAATATATAGATTGTGATTGAAGGGAGAAGTACCCTAACTATGTTTATTTATTCTTACTTTTAAGAAAGGAAATAATTTCCTAGACTATGATGCTTAACCTGGGTAAGGTAACCATCTTAGTCATTATAAATTGACTTAAATTCTTATGTGTTGATAAGTCTTGGATCTCGGGTATTGCAATGATGCAATGAGAATCCTTGTAAAGAAAGGTAATCGATAAGGTCTATAGAATATAGACAGTGTATGTAAATTTGCTTAGAACGCAAAGACTAAAATATTGAAGTTGTTAAGACTATATAGTTATACATAATTGACCAAGTCAAACTATAGGAATATGATAGTAACCAAGTTGAGTTGGGGTGGGTGAACATTATGACAACATTCATTGCGAATGTTAATTTATATTGAAACTATGGCCATAGTAATGCATATGTCTCTGCATGCATTGTTGGTTCACTGTATCTAGATTGTACAACCTATCAGAAATCATACTTAGCTAGAGGGTAGCTAGGGTTGTATGGTTGATAGAGTTGTGTAGGATACAACACTATGTACTCGGGAAGGTAAATTACCACTAGCCACCTTTGGTCTATATTCCTTGTGAAGGGTAGGGCCACTTCCTATGTGGAAGATGTGTGGGAGACCACCAGTCTGTGGATGGAGGTAAAGCATTAGGAAGTTGCTCTCTCTCTCTCTCTCTCATAGAAGACATGCTGAGGCTTGTAATAAAGATGTCAGATTTTCGGATGCAGAATATCTTTGAGACTTGTGTTTATTGAGACTATGTAAAACATTATCTATTATAGATATTTGTAATTGTAAAGACAAAATGTCATCTTTGTATATGATATCATGATGCTTAATTCAGGATAGAAATCTTGCAATTTGTTGTTACTTGATTATATGTTAAATAAAAGAAAAATTTTCTCTCATTTTTACCTTATTGAATTACTCTATGGTAAATTCTTGATTTTACTATGTTTTTAGAATGTGGATGTTATACTTGTGAATATGGGAAGAGCATTATCCAACTTGATAAATAATGGAGAGGTGAGGGGTATTTATAGGATGGATTGGTACATGGGAATGGGAATTGTTGATCTCTAAAACTGATAGTAAGAGATACAACCTATGGGAAGTTCTACAAATGGGGGACTAGGGTGCACTCTGTAGAATAGTCTATGGGGTTTTAGAAGCTAACTCTTTAGAGGTCACCAGGAGAGGATGTTGTATCTCAGATTTGTACCCTTGCTGAGTTTGTAAAAACTTGGCAATCTAGAGAAACATGGGAATGATCTCGAAGTGTGGGACCTTGTGAACTAAGATCAGACCTCTGGAGAAGGACAACTACCTCTTTCTAAGCCTATTACTTAGAGCAATGTAACTAAATCTAGTGCTAATGCTTACAGGGGAAAAGGGTTAGAAGGAAACTGAAATGAAAGGGGTGATACACCAGATTTAATGAGCAATAGTGATTCTGGAAGAGAGACACAACAATGATCTCAATCATGAAGGAGTTCACATAGACTTATAGGGATGATTAAGGCTTTGATATGAAGATCTAACCTATAGAGGAGACATTGTACTAATAGAATAGATTATAACTTCAAGTAAAACACAGAAATCAGGACACGAGAGGCAAGAAGTCATGCATATATTGATCACGAAGGCCAAAAACCATTACATTATAGAATATTCAGTAGCAGAGGTATACCCAGTATAGCTAATCACATTCATTGGTGGATAAAAGGAAGACATAAGAGGCCAGATTCAGGCACAGTGAGTCACATTCCCATACCCATATAATTATGCTAAGAGGTCTAACTACAAAACAAAAAGGGCAGCATAACAGCTCCAAAATAATACCATCCTCCTAAAATAATGAGGTTACATTGCATTTTCTAGGTCAAGTTCCTATGTAGAAGGGATTGAAGTCGCTCCATAAGATCTGAGGTCATCAATGTAGGAACAAGGGTGCAGAGAAAGGGGCATGGTGAAAGGACAAGAACCATGTCATTGGCGGATCTGCAACCTGAGAAATGGTTGCCCAAACGCAAGATAGGATAGGGCATTAAAGAAGAAACCCCCAAAGTCGTCACCCAACACATGAAGATCAGCCAACAAGACACAGATCCCATACGCATTGAAGAGTGAAGCCATCTGCCATGAATGCACTTGCAAAACTCCCCAACCAGAGCTACTGTGAAAATAAACAGCCTCTGCACACACCAAAAAGGTCGTTGAAACATCTAGTCGGCTAAGCATGCCAAGCCAAATCAAAATTTGAAAGTGAGAAAATTCCCCTTGAAAGCCTGCCAGATGAAAGAGGAGACAAAAATAAGCACTTTTGCTAATTGAAGCATGCTAAAATTCACCAGGATATGGAAGATATTCACGATCAAAGCTACGATCAGCTACATCCTATATATCGCTTTGCATCTGCATATACAACTGTGGTATATATCAGGCTGTCAGAGAGACTATGAGTTGAGCTACCGATAAGCATGGTCTCACCGAAGATCCTGCATGTGCCTTTTGTAAATGCCGTGTATGTGCAAATGTATATACATACAATCACCAAGATATAAAAATAGCTTTAACCATTGTTTCACCTTGATTTGCCTTTGAATTGGCCCTTTGTATATACCATGACGTGTGTCATCGCTCCATTGGGCACTGAGATGAACCTGGGACCCATCGCTACATCCTTATCAGCCATTGGAAAGACCTTTGTATGAGCCACCAACACATATTCTTTCACCAAAAAAACTTTGTATGTGACCTTTGTAAATGCAATTGTATGAGATACAATCACATATACATATAATAGGCAAACCCCAACTTTTTATAAAGCAAATTGAACTCAGCATCGAGTCTGGCCTTTGCATGTTACCATCTTGTATGTACGTACCTTTTGACCTTGTATATGTAACATACAACTGTGGACTTTAAATGATTATTCACCATAATTGATTCTTCAGTCACATCTGGATTGTATGTATTCCCTTTTATATCGCATATACAATGCAAACATACAAACAAAACTGCATACAATCATTTGTACATACAACTGTGCATTTGACCTTTGTATGTGACCTTTGTATATGACCTTTGTATGTCTGACTTGTATATCGTAAACATACAATGTGAATCATACAAACAAAGATGCATACAAGGTATCTGCCTTTGAAGACCAGATTGCATATTCTTTCTGTTCCAGGCTTTGTATCTCAGGAATACCTATGCCATTGTATATGCAGATTGTATGTTCAAAGATACAATAGCATATACATGCAATAGGTGGACTCCAGCCTTTGTATTTGACCCTTGCATATTCACATGCATCGGCTGTCGGGGAGACCTTAAAATGAGCTGCCGATAAAACATGTATCTTGCCGATGTACATTCACCTTTGTATATGGCCTTTGCATTGATCTTTGCATCTTCCTTTTGTATCTCTCTCGTGTATCTACCTTTGTATATGCAAACATACAATGGTGAATGTATATGCGAATATACATTTGAAAATGCATACACAAATACTAAGCATGAAAATGAGAAACCCTATGATGGAAAATACTTGAAGCTAAAAGATTTCTAAGTTTTTCTGGGTTTTTGGTAAAGATTCTTTAGACAAGATTTTGGGATTTTTGTAAGGTAGAGCATGGGTTTTTTGAAGAATTTAAGACCTTCCTCTTTCTATTTAGGCTTTCTCTAATCAGATTTCTTTGATAGAAAGAGGGAAATAGGAATATTTTGGGGCTAGGCAAAATATGACAACAAAGAGAAAAGGAGAAGAGGGAAAATGATGAAATGAAACCTACATTAAGGCAATGTGCTGAAACTAAGATAGTCCATTCACTAGACAACAGAGTATGACTCTAGTTTTATTAATTTCAATAAAAAGTTTGGAAGAGTATTAAACATGATTCAAAACTTCCTTATCATCACATAAACTAAAACTATAAAAGATAAAAAGTAATAGTAAATGATCATAACAATTTTAACAGACATAGAGCAATATGCTTAGTATCTTTAATAGAACATAACACAGCATAGAGGTAAGAATTTGCACAGTTGATGTATTAGATCTCTATTCAAAACACAAAATGCTAAGGTCTCAGAATTATATTATAATCAAAATAACTACCAAGGTCTCCAAAATTATTTCTTTTCCAAAGTGATGAACCACAAACTAAACAACAATTCTCCCTCTTATAGAAAACCATCAGGAGAGAGAGAGAGAGAGCGAACAACTAGAATGATTTCACCCAAACCAGCATGACACCCATCACGGGTGCCATTACAACTATCATCTGAAAACTAAAAACATGTTCCCCTTTTCCAACTACTAGCGCCACCTATAGAAAATGCCAGGAATCCATTGGAAAAAAAGGGGAGATGCAACATGATGCTGATAAAACACATCATAGCATGGTATGCACCTGCCAGTAGCACACCAAGAAAAAAAACCAAAAGGACACAAGAAGTCCCTTAGAGCCTTGGAAATACTCCAACCTACGCCTGGTGGACACGTGGTTTGTTTCCCTACCTCCATGTGTTGCCAAAAAGAAAGCCAAACGCCTTTTCTAAACTGACAAAGGGGTGGATACATGGCATGATGGCATAACTTGGAGAAAGCCCTACCCTTCCTTTAGATATAAAATACACCATGTAAACATGTGGCACCCTCCATAGATTGTAAAGGATGTGAAGCAAAACCTAGTCCCCCCAAAACATATACTTAGCAATGCTGCTACGTGGTGTCCCCGCACTAGCTTAAAAAGAAAAAAGCTCTGCAAACATTAGAAAGTGCACCGTGTAGACATGTGGCACCCTCTGCAAATAGCATGATCTAGGAAATCTTCAGATCTACAAAAGGAAAGAGAAAAATTGAATGCCACTAAAAAAGAACTGTACAACTCTTGGTGACTCATTGGGGACCTCTGCCTACTAAAGAAAGAACCTAGAAACCTGGTTCTGAAAAAGGGAAAAGCTCAAAACTATAACTTTGAGAGAGCCGATTGCAAAGGTTCCTAGTCAGTCTCTATGGGCTATGTCTTTTGCTAGGGAGCCTCAAAAGCTTGATCGAGATTGATCATTTCCTTGAAAGACAAAACATTCAATGTGGATGATGTGGTCTTGATATGGAACTTCAAATGTGCCAAAGCATATAGAATTGCATCTACCTCTAGGGTGCTTGGAAAAGAACTCAGGGCCTAGAAAATAGACTGATCCTGTTGCCAATGCTCCAAAAGCTACTTGATCTGAGCCTTTGCCATGACTGACCCATTTGGGAGGAACGGGGAAGGAAGTCCAAGTTGGACCAGCTACTTGATATACCCTTTCATCTATTTTACTGTTTGTTCTTGGATACGTTGACATTCCTTAGCTTTCATGGCTACTTTATTGCACTTGATGAATTCATTAGCCTTCTTTGCCACTAGCGTCCTATTATTTATGCCTACAACTATCAAAGAATCATCAAAAGTGGTATACAACTTTTGGATTAACAATTGTGACTTAGCCACCTTTAGGGCAATGGAGTTCAAAATCTGCTCAATGGTGGAGTCGGCCTTTGCACTTAGCTCCTGAGCATCCACAATGAAATGCAAAACTAACTGAAGGGCCATGGAAACTATTTTAATATTCTCCCAATAAGAAGAATATAATTGTTGAAGCATTGGGAGAATGCTATTTTGCTGCTCAAAGTTTGCTAGTGCATTTTCTAGCTATTGGATCTACAAATCCTTGTCTTTCCCCTTGAGCTATAGCTTTGTAATTTTGTCCTCTGTTTACTTTCTTTTAGATGAGGCTTGTGATTTGAAATTAGAAAGGTTCTTTTGAGCTTGTACTAGGTCTTGTTCCTTGCCCTGTAGCCTTGCGTTAAGGCTCTCTTTCTCCTTTTCTCCACAGTGGCCTCAGCCTGAACTTGATCCAAATCTAATTAGAGCTTATTGCTTGTAGCCTCTTTAGCCTCCAAGACCCCTTTTAAGATTTTATCATCTAATTCCTTTTTCAAGTGAGCAATCTCTACATTCTTGCCTTTGCACTCAGCACTGAGCCACTCCACTATGGTCTTGACATTTTTAGTTCTTGCTCATGCTTTGTTGCCTATCTACTAGCCTTCAGATAATCTGTTGTGATGGCCTGCTGAGTCTCTTCCATCAGCTCTACTCTATCCTATGGGTAGGCCTAGCTAAGGTTGAGACCAATGGTGTGGACTATGTAATCATCTGGCTACATCTGGCCTTCTATCTTACTAATGCTGGGGATCATAGATGCTTTCAGCATAGTTTGTTGTGCTTCGTCATACACGATAGTCATTTTTGGGGATGCTGGTCTTAGCGCATCCTTCTATCTTCTTTTTGCTATCCTTTCCTCCTAGGATTTCTTAGTTGCATCAATTTGATTTTTGTATTTCCTAGGAGATTGAATATATTGGCCAATGAAAGGGGGACCTATAGGAAGACTAAAAGGAATAGGTATAATAGAAGATGCTTCTTGTGTCCCCGCAGAGGGGGACAATGGGAAACTCAGAGTAGAAGGTGAGTGATGCAGGGGCATTAGGAGCCCCATAGCAAGAATGGTTGTAATGTATTGGTTTTAGGTTGATATGGTGTTTTGGAGTCTAATAATGTCATTTATGACCATGTGGGATCATGTTAATCTATTTTTGGAGTGTTAATAGGGTCTTCGGTTCAAAAGTGTAAAAGTTGTCATGTAACTTTGGCAAAGTGTCAAAATTGAAGAAACAGTTACAAGAAAATCAAGAAACTATTACTAATCTGTTGGGATTGATTGGAAATGTATAAAGGCACCATGCAAACTTGAATGGAGAGGAGAGACATTGTTCTTTTGGAGTTTGATGAATGAAAAGCTCAATTTTGTATGCATTTTCTGAGTCCTACATTGTTTTCAGGTTGAAGTTGTGCATTGTATGACTTGGTATGGCTTCATATCAAGGAATATTATAGATGGATGGAAAGACATTTGTTTCTAGTTTACAATTCCTTTTGTTTCATTAAATTTCATTGATTTTTGTGTGAGATAAGGCCATTTTGGTGAAGGTTGCCTATTCTAACAATGTTTTCCAGAATTTGCAGTCTGAAAACATACTAGTACGACTATGTACAGTACAATATTGGAATGAAAACTATTGGAATGAATGAATATATGTTTCTATCTCTCATTACTTTGTTTAGATCATTTTCATGGAGATTTGAATAAGTTATGACCATTTTTGTAAGGACAAGTCTGAACCCTAACTAGGGTTCCCAATTCTATAACAATCCAATTTTTACCTATTCCGTACACAGTAACCCTAACCCATTTTGATATATGTTGAGTTAGGGCCAAGAGGGTATTCATAACAAGTTTCATATTTCCATTTGTAGGTATTTAGGAAATGTTATGACCAAAAAGGTCTAAATTGTTGCACTTGAAGGGCTACTAGACTATGGACAACAGAAACAAGAAAGATTGGACAAGTTAGAGTCTAGTTTTGTTTGTTTGTCATGAGTAATGATAGGGGAATGTAGTGAGAGGTCTTATAGACCTGTACAAAGGTTTTTGTAACTTTCTTGAAGGTTTATACAAGTTTTGTTGTGACTGTCCGAAGAGGACTAGTTATACAGTCATAGGTATGATGTTGGTGTCTAAACAAGACAGGGTTGTGTAGGAGTCTTGGCATTGAATACTTGATGGAATCACCTTTGAAATGTTGGAAAGAGGTCTCTAAGTCAGTGATTAAGGGTTTAAATTAGTCTATGTAGGTATTTCCTTAGTACATTGAAGTTGTCTCTCTTAGGTTGATCAATACAAGGGTTGTGAGTCCCATAAACTGTTGTATTGTTGAGTCATACATTGTAGTTATCCAAGATCATGTTCAAAGATCTTTCAAGACTCAAGACAAGTCTTCCCATGTCATTTGTACTATCCAAACAAGCCAGATCAAAGCCTTTAAGGGAGTTCAATGCTATGGTCTAGAAAGGTGCACCTAGGAGCAGCAATGGAGAAGGTCTAAGAATCCTTAGTCATTTTGTGTTGTTGCCTATAAGAAGGTCCTTCCTTTGCATCATATTGGTATCAGAGCCCAAAGATCTAGAAAAGGAAGTTTTGGGAGTTTGTGTATTGTCTTTTTTTTTATAGGTTGAAGGAAGAACCTGGATACCAAAAGACTAGGCCAGGGGAAAAGAAAGGGGCCTAAAGTGAGGTATCATGAAGATAAGAAGAAGCATTGAGAAGAAGTAAGGTGAAAGAGACTTGCTTGCAAGAGGAGAATGGAAGTGTTGAGAAGAATAATCCATGGAGACTTGAAGAGTAAGGAGTTACCAATCAAGAACAAGTGATGAGAAGAGTGAGAAGTGAGATGAAGAAGAAAGATGAGAAGGTAAAACAAGTAAATATTTAGCAAGAGATAATAGGGCTAAGACAAGCTTTGGAACAAATGTAAAAATTTGAAGAAAGAATACATAGTATAGGAACAAGTGTGTGGAGTTGACACATTTCCATTAACAAAATTGTCAAGTGGCCCATAAAGAAGATTATTCAGAAAAGAAGAAAGCAAAGGATGACTGCTTTCAAAATGGAAGGTGAACTACAGTTTCATGAAGCCTTGGAGAATGCTATGGAAAGACATGCAACATACATAAAGAAGGAGTTTGCAAGTAATGAAGTTAGAGAAGAAAGACAATCTATGTAGCAGACCATTGAACAGGTAATGGAAGTACAAATCTTGGTTTTGATCATGTATATGAAAAAGAGAATGTAGATATATAGAAACTTGATAGGGAGGAAAAGAAAAATTTGTCATCACAAGAGGCATGCATTCACCTAACCAGTAAATATTCAGATTTACATGTGACCAAGATGAAATCTATTGTCTAGAGGGTTTATTTGAAGTAGCATAGACATATTTTCAAGACAAAGCACACAAGAAATCTGATACTTCAATTACACAATTTGGTGGTAATATCCTAGTTGTTGCAGCCATGTTACTAGAAAAGGTTAGAGATGCAGATAATGTAGTAAGGTCAAAGGGAGATCAACTTTTGGAAGTGACTTCTAATTTGTTTGCCATGTGGAAGAGAAGTAAGGGTCATTCCAAAGCATTAGGGAGACCAAAGGTAAAAATGGAACAGGTATTAGGAAGTTTGAAAGAAGTGCAGGGCAACAGGGAAGATAACTTCACAAATTACAAGAGTCCAAGATGGAAGACATTACAGACCTCTATTCAAGTGGACTTGAATCTTTTCTCTCTGGGGAGTATGATGTAGGGGCATTAGGAGCCCCATAGCAAGAATGGTTGTTATGACTTGGTTTTAGGTTGATAGAGTGTTTTTAGGCTGAAGTTGTGCATTTTACAAGATAGAACAGCCTTGTATCAAGGAATATAATAGATGGATGGAAATATATTTGTTTCTAGTTTACAATGCCTTTTGTTTCATTAAATTTCATTGAGTTTTGTATGAGATATGGCCATTTTCGTGAAGGTTGCCCTATTCTAACAATGTTTTCCATAATTTACAGTTTGAAAACATAGTAGTATGGCCATGTACAATATAATATTGGAATGAAAAAAATTAGAATGGATGAATATACGTTTATATCTCTTATTATATCTCTTAATTCTTTTTGTTTGGATCATTTTCCTGGAGATTTCAATAAGTTATGACAATTTTTGTGAGGATAGGTCTGAACCTTAACTAGGGTTCCTAGTTCTGTAATAGTCCATTTTTGACCTATTCCATACAAAGTAAACCTAACCCATTTTGATATATGTTGAGTTAGGGACAAAATGGCATTTAGAACAAGTTTCATATTTCCATTTTCAGGTCTTTAGGAAAAGTTATGACCAAAAAGGTCTAAATTGTTGCACTTGAAGGGCTACAAGACTGTGGACAACAGAAACAAGGAAGATTGGATGAGTTAGAGTCTAGTTTTGTTTGTTTGTCATTAGTAATGATAGGGGAATATAGTGAGAGGTCTTGCAAACCTGTACAAAGGCTTTTGGAACTTTCTTGAAGGTTTATACAATTTTTGTTGTGACTGTCCGAAGAGGACTAGTTATACAGTCATAAGTATGATGTTGGTGTCCAAACAAGACAGGGTTGTGTAGGAGTCTTGGCATTGAATACTTGATGGAATCACCTTTTAAATGTTGGAAAGAGGTCTCTAATTCAGTGATTGATGGTTTAAATAAGTCTATGTTGGTATTGCCTTAGTACATTGAAGTTGTCTCTCTTATGTTGATCAACACAAGGGTTATGAGTCCCATAAACTGTTGGATTGTTGAGTCATACATTGTAGTTATCCAAGATCATGTTCAAAGATCTTTCAAGCATCAAGACAAGTCTTCCCATGTCATTTGTACTATCCAAACAAGTTAGATCAAAGCCTCTAAGGGAGTTCAATGCTAGGGTCTAGAAAGGTGCAGTGCACCTAGGAGTAGCAATGGAGAAGGTGTAAGAATCCTTAGTCATTTTGTGTTGTTGTCTATAAGAAGGTCCTTCCTCTGCATCAGTGAGAAAGGTGGAATTCTATGCAAAGGGGCCATAGAGAAACATGGGTGCGTATTGTTGGCAAGAGACACTATATGGATTCATGGTTGTTGTCATTGATGGCAACAAAGGTCATCCCACATATCCACAAGTCATGGTGTGTCTCTACCAGAAGTCAGAATAAAGATTGTTGTGGTCCGGTGAATAAGAACAGAGCATGTGGCAAGGTCCGACAGATTGGTCTGGATCTCTCAGAGGAAGTGTCTTAGTGCAGTGCGGATTTGGGGAAGTCAAGAGGACTACCTTGAGTGGTATATTCCAAGGATTTAGCCTCCGGTGATGGACAAGGAAAAAGATATGAATAGTTGAGTACCAGATTCCTGAGAGACAGTGAAAATAGAGGATGAACTGACTGACAGAGTATCAGACTACTTTCCGGATGTGTTACTATTGATGATAAAGGTTGTGAAGGCATGAATCATGTTTGGCCGACATGATTAATGATATCTACAAGTATATGCTTGATCCGCATTGCTTGGTGAGCAAGGATTCAGCCGACAGAACAGAGTTTGTAAGAAACTAGACTATTCCGGATGCCGACTAGAAAGGTGATGAAATTACTTGTGCGGATATATATAGAGGATGGATTTAGTTGTGAAGGTAGTGACGATGTGAATAATATATGCGAAGAAGAGCAGAACAGAGCAGAAATACCAAGACAGATCCGGTATGTGAAAGGATAGCAGAATAAAGAACAGAGAAAAGATGAAGTGCAGCAGATCAGTGTACTGAGCCTAACCAGAACTGAACTCCAGCATATGCAGATGCTTCCAATCAGTTCAAGACTGTGATTCTTATCACTTTGTAGACAGTGTGTCTTCTTGTAGGCAGTGGGCCTCTTGTGAGCAGTGTGCTCGGGCAGTGAGCCCTAATTGGCAAGTGCCATTTTGTAATTTCCTATTCTTCTAACAGAGAATAATTTTGGGTTAATCACCCCGTGGTTTTCTCCCTTAACAGGGTTTCCACGTCAAAAATACTGTGTCATGTGTTTCTTATTTCATCGTAATGTTTTTGTGTTTGATTCAATGCTGCATTAATTAATAAGAAAGTTCAAAAAGGAAATAATTAGGATAACTGATTCACCCCCCCCTCTCAGTTATCAACAATTGGTATCAGAGCTAAGTTCCTCCTAATAGAGCCTAACAGCTTGAGGAAGATCTGGGAGTTCAAATGGATGCATATGGTTTAAGGGAGCAACTCAAGACTACTCTTGAGGATCTTGAACAGTCAAATTCTGAAGTCAATGAATTAAAGGAAAGACTCAAACAGGCTGATGAATTCATGAGAGAATTAAAAGACAAATTAAGTCTCTCTATGAAAAAGAGAAAGGAGCTGCTCCAACAATTGGCAAGACAAAGTGAAGAAAGCAATACAAATGAAGAATTGACTGAGCAAATCAAGTTATGTGAAAAGTTATCAAAAGAAGTCATTATGTTAAGACATGAAATGGAATCAGGAACTATAAAGTTTACTCAAGAGATTGAAGAAAAAAGAAAGGCTGAAGACAATCTAAAACAATCTCTTAAAGAAAAATCAAAAGAATGCCACCAGATGGACAGGATTATCAGACATCTTGAATCTGATCTTGAAGATGCCAAAGATAATGAAGAAAAACTTGAGGATCAAATTGCCTCTCTCAAAAGAGACCTTCAAACAGCAAATGAATATAAAGAGAAATTCAAGATAAGTTCTGCTCAACTTGAAGTTCTTCTTGGAAGTCAAAAAGGGACAGATGACAAGTATGGTTCGGGATATGAGAAAGGAGAAAGCTCTAGATCTGGTCAAAAGAATTTTGCATCAGAAAATCCAAGAAACAGGCCTAGAAGACCTCCGGTAAGATAGCCCAATGCTCAAAGATATTCATCTTTCAATGGATACTGCCACAGCTGCAACCACTTTGGTCACAAAGCTAACCAGTGCAGAAAGAGAATGAATCAGATTAATTCATCCTTCTCCAGACAGTGCTTCAACTGCAAAAGGTATGGACACAAATCCCATGAATGCAGAAATATGCAAGTAAACAAATCATTCAAAGGTAGATGCTTTACATGCAATAGAGTAGGTCATATGGCTAATCAATGCAGATCAAGAGGATATCAGTCAATTATGCAAAGAAATGTTATTTGCCAAATCTGTAATAGGTCCGGTCATAATGCTAAAGTCTGCAGAAGCAAGAATCAGGACAAAAGAGGTCTGGTGTATAATCAGAATCAAGACAAGGGTAAACAAAAGATGAATGCGGATGAAGTTAGGAGTCAGATGAGCAAGATTTGGGTGAAGAAAAGTTCAGAGAATGTAGAGGTTGGATCCGCACCAGACTTTGGTGCTGATATTTCTTCCGAAAATTAAAAAGTTAGCTCTGGCTTAGGGGGAGACTCAAAGAAAATCCTGTTCCCCCAGTCAATCAAGTGGTGCCTGATGTGGCACAAGATGCGGAGTAAAAAGTTTAAAGATATAAGTCTTGAGACGATCCAAATAAGATTTCAGAGGTCCGCATGAAGCTGTGATCGATCAAGTAAGACCTGTTCCGGGAGATGCTCTGGTATGACAGAGGATTACAAAAAGGTCCGGAGAGATCCGGAAGTGCACTATCTTATTATGCGGATTGGACAGAGTGTTTGGGATGTTCTTTCAATGTGTCACCTTGATTTATTCATGATTGAAAGATCTGGATGATGTTCACAGATCAGGACTGATCCGGGATACTCCAAGCTATCCGGACAAGGCAAACCGAAATAATATAGGTGAAGCATTTATTGCAAACAGATATTAGGGTTTACGGAGCAATATAAGGGATTTCTCAAAGATCATTTGCTCATTCTGCACTCAAGAAGAAGCGAAAAGTGGAGCTCTGCAACAAGATTCATCAAGCACACCAAAGATCTCCTGCCGAAGTCATTGCATAAAGAAATCAATCCCACCACTCCGTGCAAACTGAAGGTGCATAAGGTATTCTCCGTTTTTCATTATCTCACTGCAAATATTTGAAGAATGGCTACTCCAAATATAGTTAAGATCTCTGATAGACCTCGCCCCACATTCAAGAAACATCCTTACAAATCATTGGAGGTAGATCCACTAGGAGCCTTCTCTAGTGTTCCTCATGGAATATTGCATACGGAAGATATTAGGGTTTACATCCATGCGAATCTTGAAGACTTTGGAGAATCAAAGCTGATGGATATCTATCACAAACAATTGATAGATGACTCCTTTGAGATCAAACCTCAGTACAAAGCCATCCGGGACAAACACTTTGCACAGTGCATTCATTTCCCCTGTTTTGAAGAAGATGAATGGGTCCGGTATGTACTAAGTAGAGTACATGACAACTTCCTATGGTTAAACCAGCCCTTCAAGATCACCAAAGATGCAATCAGGGCTGTAACCAGTCTGCACTCATCCGGTGGTTTACCTGTTCTCAAGTCTGTCAAAAATCAGACAGTTAGTGATGCAACCGGATCCAAGTTTGACAAGAGAGCTATGACAGTTGATGACATCACTGAACCGGATGTCAAATTTGCAGCTATGATAATTGGTTACAAAATCTATCATTCCAGTAGGGAAAATTCAGTACCGGGAACTACAATCTACACAGCTTATCAAATGTTAAAGGAGAATGTAGACTATGACTTGTGTGAGCTTCTTGTGAACCAACTCTTTGAAAATCTGCAGAAGATCAAGAAGGACAAGAAAAACTCCTTCAAGTATGGCAATCTGATCCTTTGTCTCTTCTTTTACTACATGAATGAGCTTCCCGGATCCAGTGGATGGATATGGCAGAATGACAGACCGGTTGCCATCCAAATCAGAGACTATTTGCATGGACTTGGGGATGCTAAAGCAAGAAATACAGCTCTATGGGGATACTTCAAGAACTTCCAAAGCATGATGCATGCAAGAGAAAGAATACCCCAATCCCTTGTTGAAAAGTACAAAGACATAGTATGCTTCATGGTTGAAACAGATCAGTGTCTAATGGAGGCAGTGGAGCCAAGGACTGTTTGGATCATGCCCATGGGGTATGAAGTGGATGAACAGATAGTAGAGCTGCATGTTCAACACATGCTAAGCCAGCCCAAAGATCCTAAGGCAGAAAGGTTTGGAACCTTTGAGGAACTGAGTGTAAAGATACATGTAGAACTCAGGGAACCGGAGATAAAGAGGAAGGTAAGAAAAGAAGTTGAGCATATTGCTCAAGGCCTAGGCATCTAAAAAGAGGCACTTGATGCCAGTCGAGAAAAGAGGAGGAAGGCTGAGGAAGAAGAGAAAAGTAAAGAAAGTGTTCCGGTTGAAACTCCCACCCGGACCAGATCATCAAAAAGATCTGCACCTCCCACAACCAAAAGTTCAAAACTGGAAGTCCAGGCATCCGGTAAAAGATCCAAGACAAAAGCCACAAGGGCTTATGAAAGCCAAAAGGATGAAGAGGAAACAGAGTCAGATGAGGGAGTAAAAGAAATAAAGAAGCAGAAGAAGAAAGGATCTGGTAAACCCTCCACAGGCCAAGACAAGGATGAAATGGCAGAGGTATCTGTTGAAAAGCCCACTCTGTCTCTAGAGAGTGTAATCAAGTCGGTCACGGTGGATGGAAACCTTCAACCAATGACTGAATTTTATGATGACTACAGTGAGGCTGACCAAAAGATTCTACAGGAAGCCACAGTCAAATATCTGAACATATACAATAAGGCTTTCATTGAGATCATATCTCTTATTCCTAAAAGCCTAGAAAAGGAATTAGAAATAAGAAAGAATAATGCTCATGCAAAAGATCTTGAGATCCGGGAGCAGATAGCTATTCAGCTATATCCTCAAATTGATCCCAAGACAATGAACATAATCTTCAAAGACTGCAAAGATGAGTTCAGAAGTAAAGCCAGGATGAATCAACTCATGCTTGGTGAGACTGACAAAGTGGCCCAAGAGACAGAAGAGATCCTCCGGAAGGCCTTCAAAAGGTTCAATCTTCCTGTTGTAGAGGACTTAGGTGCAGAAATAGCTACGGATTTGGAATCATCTGTTCCGGAAGAAGTGGGCCCTGAACAGACAAACATCTCTCCTCCGGTTTCCCCTACAGTCTCCGGATCCAAAGAAGAAGAGAAATTACAGGAGAAGGAAGCAGGGGTGGAAGATAAAGAGGTTGACAGTTCCAAGACTGCAGAAGAAAAGAAACATCTGTCTCCGGCAAGAGACACTGCACAAACTGTTCAGCAATTTTTGAGCAAAGCCACTATAGAAATTGATGAACCGGACCTGCTAAAAGGACCATTAGATTTTGACTCTTTGTCACCGGTGCAAACAATGAAAATAGCCTCATTTGCAAATGAGAAAGTCAAAGAGAAGCTGCTGAAATCTCACATGGAAGACTGTGAGCTTATGGAGGTAGCATCTGGAGTGCTAGAAAAGATCATGCCATCCTTTCAAAAGGATCCCACAGCCTCCTCTTCTGGTAATCTCAAAACCTTAGTCAGCAGTGTTAGTACACATTTTGAATCTCTAGAAAAATCTGCTGAAGAAAAGGTCCGGAAGGAATTTTTGGATAAAAGATTTTCAGAAGTATTAGAATTAATCTCTAAAGATAGGAAGATTGTGAGTATTGGAATAAAGAGCTTAGAGAATGCTCTTAAGGATGGCGGTGACATTTACAAATTTTGTATATCCTGGTCAAAGGCAACACCAGCAATTGATAAGAAAATAAAAGAGGAACAGGACAAGCTACAAAGCTTATCTCAAAGTTTTGATCCTCTCTCTTCCTCCATAATAAATCAAGAATGTCAGACTATTGCAGTCTTGAATGAAATAAAGAATCTTGAGAAGGAAAGGAAGAACATCACTAACCGGATGGGAGAACTTAGAAGGATTATAATCCCTAAGTTGGAAACTATGCATGAGGCCATCAGTGATGCTCAGACCACCACCCAAACAAATGATCCGACAGATCTCAAGCGGGCAGAAGATTTTGCATTTTTGTTGAGTGGTCACATTTCAATTTTGGATAGAATGAAGCAAAGTTGGGCTACAGAAATGATCCAATTGCAGACATCCTTTGCAGACATTCTTCAGTATATGTGAGTATGTAAATATACGGCTATGTATAGAAAATTTTTGAAAATTTTGATGTGCGGACCCTACCCTTTGCCATTGATGTCAAAGGGGGAGTGAGGAGCAGTGAAAAATGAGGAATCCAATTAAGGGGGAGTTCCATAAATTGTATATAAAGACAGAGCATCAGCAAAGGGGGAGCATAGTGTAAACACTTAGTCATTTTTCACTAAGTGTTGCCATCAATGCCAAAGGGGGAGATTGTTGGCAAGAGACACTATATGGATTCATGGTTGTTGTCATTGATGGCAACAAAGGTCATCCCACATATCTGCAAGTCATGGTGTGTCTCTACCGGAAGTCAGAATAAAGATTGTTGTGGTCCGGTGAATAAGAACAGAGCATGTGGCAAGGTTCGACAGATTGGTCCGGATCTCTCAGAGGAAGTGTCTTAGTGCAGTGTAGATTTGGGGAAGTCAAGAGGACTACCTTGAGTGGTATATTCCAAGGATTTAGCCTCCGGTGATGGACAAGGAAAAAGATATGAATAGTTGAGTACCGGATTCCTGAGAGACAGTGAAAACAGAGGATGAACTGACTGACAGAGTATCAGACTACTTTCTGGATGTGTTACTGTTGATGATAAAGGTTGTGAAGGCATGAATCATGTTTGGCCGACATGATTAATGATATCTACAAGTATATGCTTGATCCACATTGCTTGGTGAGCAAGGATTCAGCCGACAGAACAGAGTTTGTAAGAAACTAGACTGTTCCGGATGCCGACTAGAAAGGTGATGAAATTACTTGTGCGGATATATATAGAGGATGGATTTAGTTGTGAAGGTAGTGACGATGTGAATAATATATGCGAAGAAGAGCAGAACAGAGCAGAAATACCAAGACAGATCTGGTATGTGAAAGGATAGCAGAATAAAGAACAGAGAAAAGATGAAGTGCAGCAGATCAGTGTACTGAGCCTAACCGGAACTGAACTCCAGCATATGCAGATGCTTCCAATCAGTTCAAGACTATGATTCTTATCACTTTGTAGACAGTGTGTCTTCTTGTAGGCAGTGGGCCTCTTGTGAGCAGTGTGCTCGGGCAGTGAGCCCTAATTGGCAAGTGCCATTTTGTAATTTCCTATTCTTCTAACAGAGAATAATTTTGGGTTAATCACCCCGTGGTTTTCTCCCTTAACAGGGTTTCCACGTCAAAAATACTGTGTCATGTGTTTCTTATTTCATGGTAATGTTTTTTGTGTTTGATTCAATGCTGCATTAATTAATAAGAAAGTTCAAAAAGGAAATAATTAGGATAACTGATTCACCCCCCCCTCTCAGTTATCAACACGTATGAGAAAATAAGGGGAATAGAGATTGGCAATGTCATGGTGATCTGCATAGAAGATGAAACAAGAGGGGAAGTAGACACAACAAGAGATACCGATGTAGAGACAGAAGATGAGGGCTAAAACATAGTGGGAGAAACAACTATAGGGGTGAAGGTGGTAGTGGACACAATAAAAGAAACCAATGATTGGGAAGAGAGAGAAGGAGGAGTAAAACATACCTACACTACAGGAGCCACAAAGGTTGATGTGGTATCAACTACATTCTCCTCTTTCGTTGAGTTGCTTAAGCCAACCTTTCTTCACTTCCTCTTCTTTCTGGGATGAGAGGATACCTTGGAAGGAGACCACTCTACTACAAAACTTGAAGAAGCTACTTTTCTTCACTGCATACACTAACCTCTTTAAAAAGCTATATCATAAACTATTTGTCCCTAGGGAGGGGACGATTCCACAGGCCTCTCCTCAACACTCACTGATTGAGACTCACCTGCTATTCTCAGAGCAGCGGGTGTTTCATGTCCTTCATCCCACTTGGTATCAAATACATCATCAAAATCAAGGGAACCATAGGTAGAATTTAGGTCATTTATCTCCTGCCAATATCTCTAGAAAGCAATAATTTTCTCATTATCCCAATCCTCATTCTTCAAGTGGTTCTCTAGTCCCTTGTAAATTTTAACCATGGGCCAAAATCCCACTTTGACTTATACAAACAAAACCACACTGGTCTTGGTTACTCAATGGGGATGTATGCCAAATCCATAAAAGTGGCAGGGGATTCAATGCTAGGGGATTTCTACTCATCCCAATACCTTCACGGCTCATGCATAACTTGTGTTGTGACTTTCATCATTGTGAAACATCTATTAGGCTTAAAATTCCATTAGTCATAGATGATGTCTAGACCAAGCTTAGTGAGCTTGAATCCAAGTATCGTTTTTGAATCTCTTCTTTATGGTTGAACACCCACCCTAGTCAGCAGAGTGGAAAACATCGTTGCTTTCTTCCTTCTAGCACCCCATTCTCCATCAACAATGCTTATCTGTCAAGCCAGCTCCAAGGCCAAAGTCCTATCAGTTAAGTAGGCGGGGAGCCTGAAGGGCTCTCCCTTGAGACCATGTTTCCTAACAAAGGTAAAGTTGACTTCAAAGAACCATTCGGTGGGAGGAATGCTCTTTGTCATCCATTCTTTCTGGTGGTCTGCAATCTAGGCTAGCTTATTGATGCAGAGGGAAAACCAGTTAACAGATAAAACAGGTTGTGGAATCCTTGAAAAGCCCACAAAATAACCTTTATAGTGTGGATCGGCCAGATAAGGTAGAAGTCACACCGAAATGTACATATTCTTGCCTATCGGCAAGACTCTAACTATCAGCGGCACATTTTCTGCATCCCCCGACAACACACCTTTCACCGATGAGCCATCCATCGGCAAGACGTCTCGAATCTCACCCCAATCGACTTGACATAAATCATCAGCCACTTCATAAATTCCTTCACCGATAAGTCTCCTCTCCTCGATGGTTAGAACCATCGGCTAGACTGATACTGTCGGCCTAACTTTTAGTGAGTCTCCCGATGTGGTCACTCTTGCCGATGCACTAACGAGACTCTTCCACCGACACTCCCTCTCACCTTGATGCCTTAGGTCAAGGCAATCATCAGTGAGACTTTCACCATCGGGCCAGCCGCTTTCAGTTCCTCCGATGATGATTCTTTCGCCGATGACTTCGGCCACACAATACATGACCTCCTACCACCGATAACTCCTTTGTATTTCCTTCCACTGCGACCACTACTACCGGTCAACATTTGTATCTACCCCAATGTACATTAACAATGTACATTCGCTCATACATACAATCATGAAATGTAATTGTTGGATACACACATAATGTTTCTACATGCAAATGTGGTATACTCATAGAATGCACATTTCGTGATACAACCCAAAATTCACGCTGCTAACTTTCTTTGCACATTTTAACCGAACAGAACACACGAAACCTACAGAAACTATAGAACAGAAATAAATCTAACTACATGGAGGTCATTCCACTGATTTCAAAGAAATCCACCAGTGGAATGACTCCAAACGATATTTCTGTAATTAGACCAAGAATAAAACTACTTTATTCCTTCCAGAGGTTATACATACAAATTGTTCTTTTTCCTCTCTCTGTTCGTTCACTTCTCTCTATCTCCTCCTTCTACAAATACAAAGATAACTATTTAAAGACTCATACATTGGTAGTTACAGAAGGTGGAAGGCGAACCATTCCTCAACCACCTGCCAATCGGTTACATTCTACTTCTTTCTTGTTCGGTTACAATTCTTTAGATCTTTTCTTGACACATATGCAATCTTTCAATATTATGCCGTTACTCAGCCAACTAAGGTTCGACATGGCACTAAGGCCTTACAATGTGGTATTTTGGACATAACATAAAATGTATAGAATCCTTAGATTCTCAATGTCTTCGAGGTGCTTCTGCACCATACTCCCAGACTTGAAAATTTTCCATGTCCCATGGAAATGCTCAGTGAAAAGCCTGCAATATCTTTTGGCTTTCTCGATGTCTTCAATACTAACTGGATGCCTCTGCTGCTTCCTCTTTACCTTCTAACTGTGACTCCTATTAATGGAGTTTGACTGGCTGCATCCAAAATGCAACAACTAAAATCCACTCCTTCATGCTACACCAACACATCTATCCCTCACCTAGGAGTCCTCTCTTGCCTCTCTCCCCAGGACTTTTGGCGACACCAACTGGACCTCCTTCTCAGGCCCATGACAGATCTCTCATCTGCCTATCGTAGCGAGTGAATCTGCACCTGCAACTGGAAGTCAACAAAATTCTTTTCTAGCACTCTCTTCAGCTTCTTGCTTCTCTCTTCTTCTTCTTTCTTCTTCTGTCTATTCAATGACAGAATCAATACAACATCTCCTCCCAGAGCTTTTGCTAGCTCTGATACCAATTTGATGCAGAGGGAAAACCAGTTAACAGATAAAACAGGTTGTGGAATCCTTGAAAAGCCCACAAAATAACGTTTACAGTGTGGATCGGCCAGATAAGGTAGAAGTCACACTGAAATGTACATATTCTTGCCTATCGGCAAGACTCTAACTATCGGCGGCACATTTTCTACATCCCTTGACAACACACCTTTCACCGATGAGCCATCCATCGACAAGACGTCTCGAATCTCACCCCGATCGGCTTGACATAAATCATCGGCCACTTCATAAATTCCTTCGCCGATAAGTCTCCTCTCCCCGATGGTTAGAACCATCGGCTAGACCGATACTGTCGGCCTAACTTTTAGTGAGTCTCCCGATGTGGTCACTCTTGCCAATGCACTAACGAGACTCTTCCACTGACACTCCCTCTCACCCTGATGCCTTAGGTCAAGGCAATCATCGGTGAGACTTTCACCATCGGGCCAGCCGCTTTCAGTTCCTCCAATGATGATTCTTTTGCCGATGACTTCGGCCACACAATACATGACCTCCTACCACCGATAACTCCTTTGTATTTCCTTCCACTGCGACCACTACTACCAGTCAACATTTGTATCTACCCCAATGTACATTAACAATGTACATTCGCTCATACATACAATCATGAAATGTAATTGTTGGATACACACATAATGTTTCTACATGCAAATGTGGTATACTCATAGAATGCACATTTCGTGATACAACCCAAAATTCACGCTGCTAACTTTCTTTGCACATTTTAACCGAACAGAACACACGAAACCTACAGAAACTATAGAACAGAAATAAATCTAACTACATGGAGGTCATTCCACTGATTTCAAAGAAATCCACCAGTGGAATGACTCCAAACGATATTTCTGTAATTAGACCAAGAATAAAACTACTTTATTCCTTCCAGAGGTTACACATACAAATTGTTCTTTTTCCTCTCTGTTCGTTCACTTCTCTCTATCTCCTCCTTCTACAAATACAGAGATAACTATTTAAAGACTCATACATTGGCAGTTACAGAAGGTGGAAGGCGAACCATTCCTCAACCACCTGCCAATCGGTTACATTCTACTTCTTTCTTGTTCGGTTACAATTCTTTAGATCTTTTCTTGACACATATGCAATCTTTCAATATTATGCCGTTACTCAGCCAACTAAGGTTCGACATGGCACTAAGGCCTTACAATGTGGTATTTTGGACATAACATAAAATGTATAGAATCCTCAGATTCTCAATGTCTTCGAGGTGCTTCTGCACCACTTATCTCAGTGGGTTACATCTAAGAGTGGCGAAGTCAAAAAATGGTCAAAGAATGTATAATAGTTGGAAGAAATAGATAGGATATGAGTCCATGTAGATATTGTGATGGTCTTTGTAAGGTTGGACTCATCCACCACATTCAAATCAATGAAAGACAAGAAGAAATCAGCATTTTGGTGTAGTATCAAGTGGACTAGGACAAAAGAATACCTAAAAGAAGAATGGTTGGAGAATTCCATTAGTTGAGTATGAATGGCATTAGCAATGATGTCTGTGAAATCCATTTTGAACTCCTCCCATTGTTTCCTTAAACAGAAACCTAAAGCTAGCTAGAATTCTTTGATCCAAGAATCTTTGTCCATGCCAAAGATGAAAGCAAGCATAGAAAAGATATCTTGCATTTCAGGATATCAGAAGCTCATGAGTACAAGGGGCATGTTTAGCATGGTTGTATCTTCGTTATCTCAGCCAATCTCATGATTGAAAAACTTTACCTGACCCCTCCTTCCAGACTAGTAGAACTCTAGCTTTTTCTGATCACATATTTCTACTCGTGGGCCAGAAGGAGCACACAACATATCTAGGATGGCCTGGGCACTTACAATAACCTTGAGAAGGTGACCAAAAGTAATCCCAGTGTTTGCATCATACTCTCGTGCACAAACATCTACCAATTTAGGGCAAGGGTGGACCATTGGGACCAGGAACTAAGGGAGGCCATAGTTCCATAATCAGAAACCTAATGAATCATAATCCGCTTTTGCAACTTTGGCTAACATTCTCTCATGGGGGCCTGAGCAAAGACTTGTTGAGCTCCTATGTAGTCTAGGATCATAGATTTCATCTACATAATCTTCTACAAGACCCGCAACTCTAGAATTTCCCCTAGGAAGGTCTGTCATATTTGCTAGCTGCAGCTTTGGTGGTACAGGAACAAAAGCATATGACTCGCTCTTTGAAACATCAGGGAAGAAACCTGCAACTCCTACCTTGGCACTAGAATAAGCTCCAACAAGGTCAATAATCATAAAACCCTTTTTTAAAACCCTACGTGCTTGGTGAATTCATGTAACGGCAAACATATGAGACTTTGCTCCAACACACACTCCTAGTGTTCAAAAACTCCTGAAAACTCTACAAAGCCCTTGTTATGCACTTTGAAAACACTTCTATGTTGAAAATTCAACACTTAGATCACTTCTACTCTGGATTGCTTCAATCGCTGAAAACTACAAATGCTTGGAATGTTGTGAATGGGCTAAGGGAGAAGCATTTAACCGCCAATGCTTAATGCATTTATGTGAATTAAATTCATTCTCAATCGAGATGTACAGATTCATAATGGGTAGGTAAGGCATGACTTGTAGCATTGTCTTATGGGAGAATGTCAAGTCAAGGGTATAGAGGGGAAGGACACATGGCAAGTTGTTTTATGTAACCCAAGAGTGGCATGTGGTACACGGAAACCTAGTTGGTAACAACTGAGTAGGAAAGACACATAGAAGAAGAACAAAAGCAAGTGCACAAGGAGCTTATTGGAAGGAAACACATAGCGAAAGCAACAAGCAAACTATTTACAAGGGAAATCAAAAGAGAAGTAGAATTAATAAAAATAATTAAGATGGATCCTGAGGGCATTTCCCTCCAAATATTCAAGTTCAAAAGCATTGCTCTTCTTACAATTAACAACCCAGAAAGGGCCCTTCCATAGTGAATCAAACTTGGCATGTTGTCTTGGCTTGGTAGCTCGTTTATAATATTTTAGAACCAAATCCCCTTCATGAAAACCTGGATCTGATGTCTTTTTGCTGAACCATCTTTTGACTATTTGTTGGCAACTAATTAGGACATTATGAGCATTTTTTTGGCTTCTTATACATTGAGTAGCTCTACTAGTCTCATTTCCATATCATCATTTTCTTTAGTTTCCAGATATTTAAGCAACTACAATGCTAGAATTTCCATAGAAATTGGTAGCACTACCTCCTTCCCATAGACTAACTCATACAAAGACATCTTCAAGACTTGTTTAGGAGTAATTTGGTTGGCCCAGAGCATTGTCCGCAAATGTCTATGCCATTCTCTCTAGTGATCTGTGCCTATCCGCTTAATCAATATGATCAAATTCTTGTTCATATATTCCGCTAGCCCATTACCTTGCAGATAGTAGTTAGACAAAGCTTTGATAAAAATCCCATTGTTGAATCCAAAGTCTGATATTTTACAACCTAGAAAAGCTCTTGAATTATTTGAAATGATGGTTCTTGAGGGACTTAAATGTACCACTAAGTCTTCTAGGAAGTTGAGGATCTCATTTTCCATGGTATTTGTTAGCGAAACTGCTTTTGACTACCTTGTGAAGTAATATGTTGTTGTAAGGATCCATTTATGACCAAAAATGGATGTTGAGTTGATCATCCCAATAAAATCTAAACCCCACTGAGTGAAAGGTTCATCTACCATGATTGGGTTCAATGGCATGGCCAAATTCCTGCATTTGTTGACAAAGAATTGACACTTGACATTTCCTAGCATGATTATGGAAATATGAGAATAGAGTTGGCCAATAATATCCCGCGTACATGATTTTTATTGTGGTTGTTTTTTTCCAAGAAATGATCGCCCACAAGGTTATTGTGAAACTTGCATAGGATTCTGATTGCCTATAGATTATTCATGCATCGGAGGAAAACTCCATCAAAGTTCCTTTTGAAAAGGATTCCTTCAACTAATGCATACCTGGTTCCCTATAATCTATTGAATCTCTTTTTGTGAGAAGGGAGGCAGTTGAGGTACTTACTTGTTTTCATGAATCAGATTCTATCTGCAACCCATGATTGTTCTGATTTAGATTGATTGATCAGGATCTGCTCTGGTATTTCTTCTTCAGTTGGAGATTTAGCTGTGTGTGCTAAATAATCATAGAGTCCTTTCCCTTGGATCACTTTCATAGGTCTAACCACTATGTCACATTCTAAAGTCTTTGTGATCCAATTTTCTCTCTTATTGGTGATTTCTCCTTCCATGATATACTCCCGAACACTTGAATGTGCAACATAAATCATCACCTTGCATCCCATAATAAGGTGTCTGAATTTCTTCAAACCCTTCACTATAGTGAATTCTTTTTTTCCACAAAATTATATTTAGCCTCATATTCATGCAAGGTCTTTGAATGAAAGGCAATGGGGTGCTCCCCCTTCATCTCTACATCTTTCTACATTAATACTATAGCAATACTATGTTTACTACCATAAACATACATAATGAAGTCTTTTGAAAAGTCAGGATTAACTAACACTAGGGATAAAGAAATTGCCTTTTTGATATCTTTAAAAGCTGCTCTACCTTTGAGAGTCCACTTGGGAGCTTGATCCTTTTTTAACATGAGGGTGATCGGTCTAACTAGCCCAGAGAAATCAGATATGAATTTGCTGAAAAAATTAATCTATCTGAGGAAAGATTGGACTCCTTTCTTGTTCATAAGCAAGGGTAATCCCTTGATAGCTTGCACTCTTTCAAGGTCTATAGAGATTCCCTCTTTGGACACCACATATCTAAGAAGCTTCCCCTGTGGAACTCTGAATGCACATTTTTTTGGGTTTAAAGATATCTTGAACTCTTGACATCTCTAGAAAATGTTCTCCAAGTGATCAAAATGATCCTCCTTTGACTTAGAGAAGAATATAAGGTCATCTAGGTAAATAAGTATAATCACATTGATGAGACCTCTGAAGGCGACATCCATTGCTCATTGGAAGGTAGCTCCAACATTTGAAAGGTCGAAGGACATTTTATCATATGCAAAGGTTCCCCACTTAGTAGTGAATGTGGTTTTGTGTTTGTCTTCTTGCTTTACCTAGACCTAGTTGTATCCAGAGAAGCCATTTAATAGAGAAAACATTTTGGAACCTACTATAATTTGTAAAATTTGTTCCATGGAATGTAATGGATAATGATCCTTCAAGGATGCCCTGTTCAAATCTCTAAAGTCGACACACAACTTGATGTCTATTTTTATTTCAGACAGGAACCAAGTTGGATACCTAGGTAGAATGCTTGATTGGATATATTACTTTTGAATCAACAAGCTTCTTTATCTCCTGAGCCATCAAAGATTCTGTCCTAGGATTGACTAGTCTTTGTTTTTGTTGGATAGCTTTGGTCACTTCAATTAGATCATTAGTGTGTTGGATTAAATTATGGTCGTATCCTTTGAGATCATCATAAGACCATGCTACCACTCTGTCATATTTATTGCAAAAGGATATCAACCTTTGTTTATCTCTTTGTGAGACATCCTTCCCAACTTTTAGTTTTCTTCCACCTCTGATATCAAGATCAACATAGTCACCTTTATATGCAACAAACTTCTTTTTCTCGTTCCTGGCATCATCACCATCAAACATATTTTCTAGTGTGATCAAGCCTTTTGGGAGCTTATTTGTTCTAAGCTAAATGATATAGTCTTCATAGGATTCTTCAACTTTCAGGTGTAGTTGTTCAGCAAACTCACAGGATTTCTGGATAAATAGGGCAATCTAGCTGTCGTTCTCAAAAACTTGCCAGTTTTGATCATTGTCAGGGATTGTTGGTCTCACAATTACGTACATAGAATGCTTATTGTCTTAGAGGTTTGTGACCACGTCAAACTGTGACCCAATCTTGGCTAATCTAGTATCAACATCTACATTCTGAGATCTCAAGATCACTTGAATATTAAAGGCTTCGAAACCATCGATCAGGGCCCACACTCTATGGTAGTAGGACCATATTTGCACTTTTTTATTGTTGAAGTCCCTCTTGTTTTATTACTAGTTCAGAGTCACCAAAAACACTCAATTATTTCACTCCCACCTGCTCTGCCAAACTGAGGCCTTGGATGAGGCCCTCATATTCAACTTTGTTGTTAGTGCAGGTGAATTGAAAGTGTAAAGCTTGTATAGTCTCTTCCCTAAATGGAGATACTAGTCAGATGCAAGCTCTAGAACCATTCTTACATCTTGTACCATCAAAGTGCAGAGTCCATAGACCAGAATGATCACTAAGATCTCCATCAACAATACCTTGGCTTTTGGAGATGTTAGCAATGATTTAATCTTCATCATAGATTACATAGGTCCTAAGGTTGATAGCATGGTAATTGTTGAAAGGGTCTTCTTGCATGAAGGTATTGATCTGGGTTTTTTCTTCTTCACTTCTTTCTCCTATCACTTCATCTTCCAGGAGTTCTACTCGGTGCATTTCATCCTCATAGAAGGATGCATGGGTAGCCTCAAAGTTTTTCATGGCTTGATCGGGTATATGCTTAGTGTGTAGTGATTTAGACAACACCTTCATTTTAGAGCCATATTTGGTACTTAGGATTAGATGTGATCAATCAAGAGACAGTTATTCTCCAAGTTTTGTAGTAAAATCTATGGATAAGCATATGCCAAAAATAGGGGGAATGTCTATTATGACCACCTACTGAGACACTATGATACTAGGGCATAAGAATAGGGTCATTAGGAGTTCTTTGATTATACCTAGCATCTGAACCATCTTTCCATCAAGCTGCACAACTTCTTTATTTAAGGGTTCATATTGTAATTTTAATGCCTCATCTATTTGCTTAGGCATTACTGTAGTGCTAGCACCTGAGTCGATCATGGAATTATGCAATAACTTGTTTCCTATAATTAGAGCTAGGTAAAAGGGAGTAGGTTTCAACTTACCTATTTCTTTCTTCGCTTTCTCTTATCTTGAATTTGTGAAAGCCATGGCTGCTCATTTTGGGATGACTTGTGTTCTAGTAACTGGCTCTTTATCCTTTGTTTGAATGTTTTCCACAGTTGTCACCATTTGTATGGATCTATTAAGGGAAAATTGGATTCAAAAGAATAATAAAAAATATCAAATATCAAGATACCCAAAACTCAATGAAATGGTGAACAAAAGAGATTCAAATAAACAATGAACAACAACAAAGCAAACCTCGTTTAATTCATAGCTTCCATTGATCACCTATCACAAATGATCTTGTCTATGAATATGGCCCTCAGAAGGTGCACTTCCTTGCTATGATTCCAAAATGTCAATTGGGAATGTCTATGATAATATTGCCATGAAGATGAGCTTCACAACAATGATAGTAGTGCATAGTAACGAGTGTGATCACAAGAAATGAAGGAATTGGTGCCAAAGGTGCGCTATAGTTCCTGCAGAGTAACGATACTTAAAGCTTGGATGAATGAAATGGAAGAAGAGGGTTGAATTTATAGACTTGGGAAAGATGAGATCAACAGTATAGAATGATTGAGAAGATCAATGATATAGAATGGTTGAGGAATGTGCGCAAATAGGAAGAAGACATGTGTCACCCAAAAGCTTGTTTTATTTGAGTTAACTACTTTCTTTTCTAAAGATAAGACATGCTTTTCATAAATTAGAAAGCTTTTTTCTAATTTAAGAGATATTGATAAAAACAAGGTTGATTGAATAAATAACTCAACTTGAGATTTGATTTTGCATGGTTTGAGAGAAATTAAATAATAAATTATTTAATTTTGTGTGCATGAAGAAGAAGATTTATTTTTTAGAAGATTTGGAAGATATTTAGAAAAATTAGAAGATAAGAAAGCAAATTAAATAAATAAATTTATTTAATTGTTGTGCATGATTTGGAAAATAAATAAAATATTTGATTGTATTTTATTTTTGGAGATTGAGAGGATTTAAATAAATTTGATTTGATTTATTCAAATTTGGAAGAATGATTTGATTTAATTAAATAATTAAGAATTATTTAATTGTTTGGAAGAATTTAATTAAATAAAAGATTTTTATTTAATTTTGATTTTAGAAGAGGTAATTAAATATTTTGATATTTAATTAATTTAGAGGAATAGGAATCAAATAAATAAATTTGTTTATTTATTTATTGATAGAAGAATTAGAAGGGAATAAATATTCAGAATATTTATTTAGACCAAATCGTGTCATTTTTAGGCGTGTACATTTTGCCCCTCTTTGATGTAATGCAGTTTACAACGTTGCTTCAAAGAATAGATTTTTTGATAATAATACATGCCCCAGTTTGCCCCTGGTATAGGTTACGATGATAGGATGCCCCTCGGGAGATTGGACGAGAAGAAGGTAGAAGGCGTGAGATGGACAATCTCACATTGAAGAAGGGGAAAAACAAGTTAGGATTGAAGAAAGAGATGAATGATATGATATGCAAGATATAATGATAACACACACAAGCAAGTAAGCAAGTATGCACAAATGATACAAGAAAAAGCAAGGTATTTCCCCTGTCGAGTAGTAAACCAACAATATATTGATAACGATATGATATTGTTGTCATGGCGGGGAATGATATATCCCTAGACCAACACGGCAGACATGTTGTCATGGCAGGGAATGATAGATCCCTAGAGCAACACGAAGGATAGTGTATGGTTTCAGGAAATGAAACATGTCATGTAAGACGTGTGTGTTGGTCTGATTTCGACAATGTTACATCCTGTATAAGACAATTGATTAATTAACTGATCGAGTTGGTTTACGACCAGACAAGGATCAAGACCATTGATTGTGATTGGATCATTTATGCAAGATTGACTTGACTTGATTGGTATGGATTAAGGATGGAATTGCAATTAGATCATTGCTCAGACTGACCAGATTGAGAAGAATGGACCACAATGATAGATAGAATACTGATTGATAGAAGAATGACTCGACAGAAGCAATCACAAGCTTTTATTTGTAAACATTGATACTCTGCATAGAATTTGTACTGCATGGGACATGGTACAGATGCTTTGCAGATGCAAATGGATGAGAGTGGATGTGAATGGTTTTGCCATCTTGATTTTGCACTTATTTTGAAGTGCTTATTTCATTATTGGGCAATTTTTTTTTGGTACTTTTTTTGAATGTTGTAAGTTAATACAAGCATCTAGGTATAATTGATCTGAGTTGACCTGAGTATTGCTTACATGGATTTTTCTTTAGCAAGTTAATACAAGCATCGAGGTATAATTGAACTAAGATGACCTGAGTATTTCTTGCGTATCAATAGTAAATGATTTCCCTTGTTCATGTTAGACCTTTGATGTCCTCGATGATCTTTTGCTAATCATATCTTTAGACAAGGCATCACATTACTAAAGTTTAATCCACAAACAAAAAACAAAGAAAATAATCATGCCCCCATCATAGCGTCTCTAGCTTTTGGCATCCTCAAGTAGTGTAGAAAGGCATGATAGCAAAAATCAAGACTTTGTATTTTAACCATGTTTCCAATCCACAAAACATATTTGCATTTAGATGTATTTGTTTCTTGCGATAATTTGGGTAAATTCATTTAGAAAGCCTTAGGTGCTTGCTTGTTTTTCTTTGGATAGGTTAATGTCTTGCGTCAAGATTTTGCTTGAAAGCAGGTTTTGCTCACGCTTGCTTGCCTTGTGAAAGGTTCCACAATCCTTACTAGTGAGACAGACCTTAAGGGATTGACCTAGTGCCTCAGGGGCTCATTTCTAAATGGCCTTGCCTATGTGACGATCTAGAGGCAACGTAGTTTAGGGTAAACCCTAATGGACCTAAGACCTAGGTGGTAGAAAGTGGTGCAGACTCAGATAGATAGAAGGACAAGACATGGGACAGACAGGACCGTGGGAGCCTCGGGGGTGCATTTGAGAAATGACCTTGCCTACATGACAATGCAGAGGCAACATAGTTCATGGACTCGGACCATGTGGACCTAAGATATGGATTGGATGAGAGACAATATAGAACAAATATGGATCAGATATGGAACATATGTGGATCAGATAAGACATGATATGGAATAGACATGGATCAGACAAGACATGATATGGAACAAACATGGATCAGATATGGAACCGATATGGATCAGTTATGGAACATATATGGATCAGATATAGAACAGATATGGATCAGATACAGAACAAATATAGATTAGATACATAATAGATATGGATCAAATGATACTAATGACAAGGAAATGCCATGGATAGGTAGATGTATGGGTGATAAAGAATAGGTAGAAGGAAGCAAGGATGTGACCTCCAAGGACTATGTCACATAAGAATAATGCGCCCCTTTGTAGGTAGAATACTTAGGATATTTTTATGGTAATACCTATGACAATAGGAGGACGAGAGGATAATGAAGGATTTGTGTGGCTTGGAGGGATAAGATATGTCAAGAGCCATCTAAAACATTTGTCAACAATGTGCCCCCAATCTTTATCAAGACCAAAGAAAGATAGAGGAAAGGAAGATTAGGATAGATAGACTAGATAGTATAGGTACGTAATAGATAGAAGGATAGGATAGGAAATGGCATGGAAGGAAACTGATAAGATAAATTGATATGCTGATGAGACAAGGTGCCGCCAAGTGTAGGTGACATAGAAGATCAACTTACACACGATGCCTATTTGCTAGGTTTTCATCATGGTACTTATCCAAGATGCCTATTTGCCAGATTTTCACCATTGGACGAAGGGATTTTTCTTTACTTTTTTCATTTTTTTTTTGGATAGAAGGTGGAATACGGAAGAGAGGGACCCAAGTTCTTAGTTCCATGAAAGGTGATAGTCCCACTAGAAAGATGTTGTCGCATGGACCATGTCAAGTGCTCTCATAGATGTTGGTAGGAGATTGCATGATAGTGAGATGGAGAAGGTAAATAGCGGATTGTAGAAGGTGCAATAGTGGATGATGATGCAAAATACAGAGGGAAGGCTTATGCAAAAGCATGGACCATGGGAAGAGGATGAGGAAGGTGTGTAGGATAATAGTAGAAGGAAGGGGAGATGGAGGTATATGAAAATGTTTGTGGGATGGAAGGGAATCATGACCAACGGTTGCACATACCATGATAAACATTGAAGCTGGTGATGGGAAAATAGTGTAGGAAGCAATGGAGACTTTTGCTTGTGGATGAATGACTTAGGCATGTAGGGATCCACATAGACTATGTATTTTTCTAATTTTTGTTTGCCATATGGGATGGAAGAATTTGAGACTTTTGGATGGAATGGGAGAAAGTGGATGGTTTGGATTCTTGAGAGGTAGATGCCTCATGTAACTTGAGGGCTTTTTGCTTAGGTACCCAAGCCTTTTTGCTTTTAGATAGTACTTGTGAAGGTATGGGCTGGGGTGTATGCAACTTTGGTGTAGCTTCGGAGATAATCATTTGTTTGATGCAGACCCACACCTTTTTTAGTTTGGCATATAGGTGTGTGGGTGTATACAGCTCTTGAGAAGGATATTTCTTTGATTCTTGGCTTTTATATCCTAGGTCATGAGGACTCTTCAGACTTTTGACTTGACAGGTAGAGGCATCCATTTTTTTATTTTTGAATTCTCTTGAGATGGTGGAAGTGGAATTGGAGGAAGTTCTTTGTTTAGACAACATGTGCATCTGTTGGCCATGATTGGGTTTGTTAGAATATTCATAGATGGATGAATAAGGTGTTGGAAGAAACGGTGGTAAAATGCATGGAGAGATGTTAGGAGTTGGAAGTAGTGGAGGTAGATTGGATGGTGGAAGGTGTATGGTCACATGCTTTTGAGGATTATAGGATGATGGAGGTGGAATGGTGACATATGTTTTGGGGATATGATAGGGTTTGCGATGAAAAGTGGGGGATTTAGGAGGAGTGGAGGAAGTACCAACATCTTGAGATTGTTCACCTTGGGGTGTGTATTGAAGGCCATATGAAGGAGGAGGAACATTGACATGGACAAGCTCTAAAATACCTTGTTCGTGAAGGCCTAAGCCTTTACCTTGATAGTTCATAAGTTGGAGTATGCGGTGGACAGCGGGATTATGTGTAGGTGGAACACTAGACACAAGTTCCTTATTGGATGAAGAAGGTGGGATAGAGGATAATGGTGGTTGGTGTTCTAAGGAGGAACACTCATGAATGAAGGCGGTAAGGCCAAGGATACATAGTGGGCGATTTGTAACATGGTTGATAATGGATGGCGGAGGAGTATTTTTGGTTTGATCTTCTATGCTTGCTTGGGAGGCAAGTGTCTTATCAAGGGAAGTGGAAGTTGTTGGATCTTGGATAGGACTAGATGGGGTTATAAACTCAGGACCATGGAATGCATAAAGTAGACTAAGAGGATCATCATGGTCTGCTTGATCATAGATAGGCTCGTGATCGTAGATGGGATCTTGATCATAGATAGGATTTAGCATGATGGAATTAAGGTCCTCTTGTATAGGTTCGTCATCAATGATAATATCCTGATCACAGAAAGGATAGAGGTTATGGAGGGGCCAAAATTGGATCTCTAGCTCATGTATAGGATCAAGTTGCTCATGGATAGATTCTTCATCAAAGGTAGTATCTTGATCATGGAAAAGATATAGGTTATGAATGGCTTGAAATTGGATTTCTTGCTCATGTATAAGTATAGGGTCATCGAAAAGATAAAGGTTATGTAAGGGTCGGATGGGAGTTCTTTGATCTTGATTTAGACAAGGGGCTGATGTTTCCACATGTTCTAAAGTGTGCTCTTGACATAACTCTTGATGTGCCTGAATTGAAGGTGAGGTAGAAGACTCTTGGATAGGCTCTTGGTCAACAACATGACAGTGTGACAAACTTTGACTTTGGTGCATGGTAGGAGGTTCTTCAATATGCTCAAGGGGTTGCAGGTTACATGATGAGGTTAGAGTAATGGACATGCTTGAGGGTTGTTTGATAAGGTCAAGGACTGGAATTTGGGGACATGGTTGACTCTTTGCTAGTAGCCCTTGGATCACATCATTGGTAGGTGTAAGAGTAGAGGAGTGATGCAATGGATGAGTGGATTTGGAGTTCTCCATGGTAGGATTAGTATGCTTTGGGCCATGTGTTCTAGGAGATGGTGAAGGAGGACTAGTAGATGAATTGGTATATAATTTCCAACTTGAGGTGGTGCTTCCCCTATCAGGAGTATCAGGAAGATGGGAAAAGGATGTATGCTTTTGGTGAGAGGTGTAGCTAGTACTAACACATTTATCTTATAAGATTGCCATTTCTTGTTCTATCACTTGGAGTTCTTGGGCAATTGCTATATGATCTTGGGGCAAGAGATCAAAGTTTAATTGTTCTTGCAGGTATTGGAGTTCTTGAGAAATTACTTCTAATTGGTTTGTCATTTCAACAGAAACTGACACAAGACTGAAATGGGTACCTAGAAAACCTAAATTTTTTCTTTGAAAATATGTGGAAGTACTCACTGTCATGCATGTGTCGGAACAGATGCACTGCAAAAACTGGTAAATGCACTAGAAGTCAACACAGAAGCGCCGTACTAGTAAAAATCAAATGCATTGTAACAGGTAGTAAAAGCACCACAAGTCAGTACAGATGCACTGTAGGTTAGCACAAATGCACAGCAACAGAGGACTGATGCGCCACTCTGGTTTTTCTTAGTATTTTTGCAATTTTTTGGAAATTTTCTAATGTTTTTGGTACTTTGGTTGCAAGAAGGTCTTTTGATCTAATTTTTTGAAATTATGGCAAGAAGACACATCAAACACAAAGAATATTTTTATGGTTTTTTTTTGGGTGATTTTTTGACTCTTTTTGGACTAAAAAGAAAGCAAGTACACTCCTAGGCTTCAAATAAATTACAGGGGTTTTGGCCACTAGAACAAAGGTGAGTAATAAAGGCAACCATTCAAGTGGTTATACATGTGGCAGCACTACTCTCTGTTATGGAATCTCCCAGCCTGCAAGGGTTGTGCCTTGGAGGGTTTTGGGGGAGGTTGGTTGTTGGTATAACACAACTAGACTCGTTGTTTGAAGCTTTCACTCCAAACACAATTTATTTACAGTGGCTTGGAAGGGCTTGGCGTCTAGCCTGTTACCACTTAGGGTCATTCCTACTTGGATGAATGGTATCCAAGAGTAGGCCCCTCTAAAGGAAAAACACATGCAAAAATGATATGTCTATCATTTTGGTCACCCAAGATAGGGGAGAGCATAGGCCTGGTATCATTCCCAAAACACAGAATATAGTGGTTCTTTTCCCCTAGTTAAAATGAGAAAAACTAGATGAGCTATCTACTTGGGCAAGCACATAATTTTGTTAACTTTGAAGTGATAACAAGATAGCAATGGTCTAGTTTTACCAAGATAGCAATGATGAGATCAATTTTATCCCAGATAGCACGAATTGTTAACTTTGAAGTGACGATCGAGATAGAAATGGTTCAGTTTTACCCAGATAGCAATGATGAGTTCAATTTTATCCACACAGCATGAATTGTTAACTTTTGAAGTGATGGTCGAGATAGCAATGGTACATTTTTATCTAGATAGCAATGATGAGTTCAATTTTATCCAAGTAGCACATATTTGTTAACTTTGAAGTGATAATCGAGATAGCAATGGTTCAGTTTTACCCAGATAGCAATGATGAGTTTAATTTTATCTAGATAGCAATGAGTTGTTAACTTTGAAAAGATAGCAATATAGCAATGATTCAATTACCACCTTCCTAGTTAAACTATGTGAGATTTACATGGGCATCCATTTACTTTCCCATTATAAATTGAAGTGTGAGATAACAAGTGCAACTATATGATTCTAAACCAATACCTAACCTACAAAACAGATCAAGAGAGTTCCTGCACAAAGATGCCAGTATTAGTAAAAACTTTAAAGGAAACCCTAAAAATCATTGCCTAAAATAGATGTGCTGCATCAGAGACTAAATGTGTTGAAATAGAGAACAGAAGTGCCGTAGTACATATATGCTAAAATAGAGGTCAAAAGCACTAGAAAATAGTGTATATGCGCTGATCTAATATATGCACCGTATCTGAGGGTAAATGCGTCATAACAGAGTATGTGTGTATTGAAATGGTATATGCACCGGAACAAACAGTATATGCATCAGAAAAGAGACTATATGTGCTGCAGAAATGAATGCGCCATAACAGACAATATATGCATGTTAGGATGTATCAGATGCGTTGTTTCCTCCTATGTACAACTTCTAAAACATAAAAACTCAATTTTTGGGTTAAATTTGGGGCTAGGCTCCATGGTGGGCCTCAAAAATGTTAAGGGAAAATTGGATTCAAAAGAATAATCAATAATATCAAATATCAAGATATCCAAAACTCAATGAAATGGTGAACAAAAGAGATTCAAATAAACAATGAACAATAACAAAGAAAACTTCCTTTAATTCATAGCTTCCATTGATCACCTATCACAAATGATCTTGTCTATGAATATGGCCCTCAGAAGGTGCACTTCCTTGCTATGATTCCAAGATGTCAATTGGGAACAGCTATGATAATATTTCCATGAAGATGAGCTTCACAACAATGATAGTAGTGCGTAGTAATGAGTGTGATCACAAGCAATGAAGGAATTGGTGCCAAAGGCATGCTGTAATTCCTATAGAGTAACGATACTTAAAGCTTGGATGAATGAAATGGAAGAAGAGGGTTGAATTTATAGACTTGGGAAAGAAGAGATCAATTGTATAGAAAGAATGAGAAGATCAACAATATAGAATAATTGAGGAACGTGTACGAATAGGAAGAAGACATGTGTCACCCAAAATCTTGTTTTATTTGAGTTAACTACTTTCTTTTCTAAAGATAAGACATGCTTTTCATAAATTAGAAAGATTTTTTCTAATTTAAGAGATATTGATAAAAACAAGGTTGATTGAATAAATAACTCAACTTGAGATTTGCTTTTGCATGATTTGAGAGAAATTAAATAATAAATTATTTAATTTTGTGTGCATGAAGAAGAAGACTTATTTTTAGAAGATTTGGAAGATATTTAGAAAAATTAGAAGATAAGAAAGCAAATTAAATAAATAAATTTATTTAATTGGTGTGCATGATTTGGAAGAATAAATAAAATATTTGATTGTATTTTATTTTTGGAGATTGAGAGGATTTAAATAAATTTGATTTGATTTATTCAAATTTGGAAGAATAATTTGATTTAATTAAATAATTAAGAATTATTTAATTGTTTGGAAGAATTTAATTAAATAAAATATTTTTATTTAATTTTGACTTTAGAAGAGGTAATTAAATATTTTGATATTTAATTAATTTAGAGGAGTAGGAATCAAATAAATAAATTTGTTTATTTATTTATTGATAGAAGAATTAGAAGGGAATAAATCTTTAGACTGAATCGTGTCATTTTTAGGTGTATACAGGGTCTTTCACCTCCTTCTAAAGCTTCTCACAATAGTGATTTCTACTCCAAGATGGCGAAAATGTCCCATAGAGATACATTAGCGAGGGCCTTTTCTAATTGTTTGACTACATTGAGTGATCCTAGCGATTGAAACTTAGGATCCTTCGGCTTGTAGGAGAATGCCTCTTTTGGCTTTTAGAAGGGTTGGGTTACCACTAGGGCACTAGAACTCTTTTCAAAAAAAGGCCTAGGTTGTTGTTCCTGAGGTATAGGCTCACCAATGAGTCTTCTCTTAGAGTGGGTGTTGTAATTAGATTGAACCTATGGGATCCTTGATGGGAGGAACCCATTCGTGAATAGTTCATCCTCTTCTTCTATCTAAGAGAAAAGAGTGTGGTTTGAGGTAATTTCCCTTTCCTGTTCTAGGGACATTCCTTTGACCTAAGCTAATAACACAACACTTTCTACCCCTGGGGATTGGTAAGAATAAACCCCTGCGTCAGGTGCAAACCCCTAGTTCCATTATTATGCCACCTTCTGTTGTAGGTTACCTCTAGGGAAATTGTGAGGTGTGTGCAGGGTTTGCAAGGAAAGTACCATGCATTGATTTCATTTACTAAATTGTTTTGGCCTGCCATTAGCTTATGGTTCTAATTCAAAGGTATCACTTGCAGTGGGATCTGGACCATCACTATCTGGTTTGGGATTTGAGCTTGATTATATAGGCATGAACCACCTTGATAGTGATTGTGTTAGAAAGGAGGTCTTCTTCCTTGCTAGTTTGGATAAAGAAGCTTCGGGAGCATGGTCTACTACCTTGTGAGGTTGATTATCTTGTTTGAAAAATTCTATAGCAAAGACTTCACGTCATTCATCTCTATAGTTACGAAGATGAAGCAGGGGCATTTGTGTGTGTATTGGGGTATACATACATGGAAGGTGGTGTAGCAAACGTACTCAAAGAGGCATCTTCTGGTGACTGAGGTGATATTTCAAAGAATACCAGCATAGGTGGCTGTGGTGGCAGCTTTCCAACATCTATCAGGTTGTTTTCTGCTCTAACATCTAGATCATAAGCATCTGCGAGTGTTTGTCCTCCCAACGACTAAGTCATCATGACTATGTTTGAGTTCAAAGCTTTTAAGTAGAAGACAAATTCCATATTTGTTGGGGGTTGTACCACTATTGGGATTCTTTGCCAAGTCTTATGAAATCTGGTGTTGAAATCAAAGACGATCTCCTTTGGTGTCCTCTTAATAGTTATTAGCTACTACAACAAGGAAGATCAGTCTCCTTTCTCCATAAACCGTGCAAAAAAATGGTCTCCTTGCTAGTATCCTTGTTGGTCCCAAGTAGTGATAGAATTAATAGGCAACAATTCATACCAATCTTGGGCCTTCCCTTTAAAAGAAGTAGCAAGTAGTCTGAGTGCCATATTTTGCTATGTGACTTGGTGAATAGTGCAAGCATCGACTACATCTTGAAAATGTTCAACAAGAGTTTTAGAACCTTCTCTAGAAAACTTAGGGAGTTCCTTTAAAGCATTGGCTTGGATATGGTCCCATACTATGGGAGGAACCGAAGGGATGAGTGGGCTACCACTATTACACTGGATAAAATTTCTAGGTGGTTGAATGGCCATATCTGCTTGTGCTGGTGGCACTTGACCTTGGGCTTGAGTTTGATCTTGAGTCACTCCACCTTTTACAATCTTTTGTCATCCCACAGCTACCAATGGTGGTATGAGTAGTTTGGGAGACTTTTCTACTGATGACCTTGCAACAGGCCTTCGACTCATAAACTATCTTCTAGACCAAGATAAGAGCGATCTCATTAGGTGTGCCAAAAAAGAGCTATCAATCTCCAAAACTGAGAGTAAGAGATACAACCTATGGGAAGTTCTACAAATGAGGGACTAGGGTGTGCTCTACAAAACAACCTTTGGGGTTTTAGAAGTTAGCTCTTTGGAGGTCATTGGGAGAGAGAAAAGGGGAAGGGGGAAAATGATGAAACAAAACCTAAATTAAGGCGATGCACTGAAACTGAGATAGTCCATTCACTAGACAACATAGTATGATTCCAATTTTATTAATTTCAAAGAAAGTTTGAAAGAGTATTAAACATGATCAAAACTCCCTTATCATTACATAAACTGAAACTCTAAAAGCTTAAAAAGCAACAATAAATGATCGTAACAATTCTTTAATGGACACAAAGCAATATGCTTAGTAGTTTTAACAGAACATAACACAACATAGAGGCAAGAATTTGCACAATTGATGTATTAGATCTCTATTCATAGCTCAAAATTTTAAGGTCTCATAATTGTATTACAATCAAAATAACTGCCAAGGTCTCCAAAATTATTTCTTTTACAAAGTGATGTGTTGTGTGGTTACACAACACGCCCCATTTTGACTTGGCAAAACAGGGACCCAGCTTTTGTTTTGGCTTGTGTTGTCTGTTTCTGGCGGTTTTGGTAAAATTAAGTCAGGTGCATCATCATCATGAAGGTCAGGATGAGGTAGGTCATCATCATGAGGTTAGTTTGTCAAAGTTCATATTTTGTTTCTATGACTTCATGGTTAGAAAGAGTTTGAAATTTCATGCAGGTTTGCCTTTTGCATCACTTGAAAATTCGTCCATGTGAGGGAGTTGTGAGCAGTCAAAGTTTTGGTCAAACCTGATAATTGATGTGTGATGGTCATCATCATGATATTTGAAAAGCCCCCCGATAATATCCTGAGGTCGAAATATCCGGACGTCAAGTTTAAGTCGTAGTAGGTTCTCCCCGTCGGGCGGTCTTTTGTGTCTCCAAAGGTCATCATCATGATCTTACTTTATCACCTGATGAAAATCATGCAGTCCCGAAACATCCGGACGTCAATCTTAAACGCTAGTGTGTTTTACCCGTCAAGCGACCCTGGAAACATCATCAGCATCATGATATTCCAACATTGCGAGCATCATGATATTTAAAATCACCCGATATGATAATATCATGCTGATGATCATCGTCACCTTACTTAGAGAAATCTGCATAATTTGCGCGCGCACGACAGTCTTGGTGATCAACATCATCATGATATTTCGAGACCCGACATTTCCTAATATCCTCCTGACCTCCTTTTGCGTGATCATGATGATCACCTTATCTTTCGAAGCGGAGGGTGATTTTCATTTCTTAAGTCATGTTGAACATCATCATCATGATCTTTCTCTACCCGACAGTTCGTAATATCATCCTGCCGACGAGTATAACCTTTCGCAAATATGATGATGACGATGACGTCACCATCACCTTTGTCCTTCGGCAGGATATTTTCCAAGGCGTGATCCATTTCGCCAATATCCTGATGACGTCATCAGGACTTTCAGCAGGATCATATTTTAGGTCGCCCAGTGCGTATATGATGATGATGATGTTCATCATCCTGATCTTTCGAGCGGATAGACTTGGCCGAAAGGGGTCATATTGCTTTCATCCACCTGATCATCTTCCTTAGGGGGAACCCGATATTCCATTTACCTCCTGATCTTAATGAAACATGACGATGACATCATCCCTTTGCATTTTAACCAAGCCTGATGATGACGATGACGTCATCATGATTTTCCTCAGCGGCAGGATCATTTTCTGAGTCCTCCTGTTTGTCTTTATCATGATGATGATGACGATGTCTTTCTTTCCCGAGTGTGCAAAAACAAAACATCCTGATGTGCTTTTCATCAGAGCGTTGGGAAAGGAGGATCATCATATTTCAAATATCCTGCGGACAGACAGAAGGCATATAGTTGGTCATCGTCATGATTTTGGTCATCATCATGATTTTTGGCGTCGGTATAACTGTTGCCGTCGGCCTGAGAAAAATTGTCACCCTGATCATATGTAGTCACGCCGATGCAAATATGATGATGATGCAAGGCCGGTTTCTAAGGATGGTTGAAAGGCGATTATTTCTTTGTATAATCTAGCATCATCATCATCATATTCCGAACCCGATATACAGGAGAATGGGCAAAAACATGAAGCGATGGAAATTTGAAAGGGCCGACTGCCTGATTTTGGTCAACGAGGGTTGACCTGGTTGTTTTCATGCTGTTTATGCATTTAGTGCATATTTTTCACAGGTAAGACCTGTTTGCCTGTAGCTGCACATGGGGAGGTATGTTTAATAAAGTGTTTACTTCCTGTTGTTTATCATGATGATGATGAACCTAATGTTGTCTGTTTACTTGCAGGGAATCATCATGATGCTGCTGAAGCTGAACATTGAAGTCATGATGATGCCGCTGAAGCTGAACATTGAGATCATGATGCTGCTGAAGCTGAGCATTACAAAGTTGCGCATGGAGTCAACATGGGCTAGAAATGAGGAGGATATTGTCAAATATGCTGTTCGCCAGCTGGAGACCGAATCAAGTTGAAGATGCTGGAATATTCTGTGCCAGCTGTACATTTGCTAACTGACGAAGCATGTGCTTTTCATCTGGGCCGTTGTTTGTTATGAGAGGATCCTGATCCTTGGATCATTGTAACCGTTTTCTGGCAGTTGTTCTATATAACATCCAGAGCTTGTCATTTTAAAAGAAGAGGAATACATTAGAATACACAGACGCATCTGGCGCAAAGAATCAATTACTGTAGAATAAGTTAGGAGATCGGATTACTGAGACTAATGAGGATAGAATTGTTGAAATGTCAAGGTTCTTTCTTCAGATCACTGTAAATGTACCTGTTCTTGAGCATACTGAATGAATATGAAGTTCCAGATTACATCCTGATTGTAAATTTTACGTAATCTTCTGTTGATTTCTGGATATGTACTGGTGAATGCTGTGTTCAACTGGAAGCGCTTTCATTTCATTACATGTTGTAGTCAACTTTCCTTTGAAGCTTTGCACTAGATCATGCGGATTTGTGGAATGTCCTGGTGAAGTATGATTTCTAGTTTTCCTTCTTTTCATTGCAAGTATGGGAGCTTGTATGTGAATCAGTGATCTAAGTCCAGTAATTTTAGGAATCTCACTCTCTAACCCTTTTCCCATTTTAATTTCATTAATTCATCACCATAACTGCAAATCATGATAAATAACAAGCAGAAACAGTGAAATATGCTGAAATCCCGTAGGTAACTGAAGATCCTTAGCATATTTGGTTAAATGCATGTAGTATTGAAAATATCATGCAAAGAATCATAAATAATGATAGAAATCATGCAAATATCAGCCTGTATGCACATTATTTGACTAAATTTACAGTGCAGAGGTAGAATTGTTGGAGACTTATGCAGAGCGAACATCCAGAGCAGGATATTTGAAGATGATGATGATGAACAGTGCAGAAACACGTAAGGCCCCTGAATGGAAAACAGCAACACACATCAACCACTGAGTAACGTCAGTAGATTAAGACCTAATCAACGGAGACTTGGGATCATGAATTCTTTGAATTCATCGTATCTTTCAAGATGAGTAAAGGTTGTTGTGTAACTTTTATTCTATGTTTGCGAATGACTAACATCATGACCAACATAAATTGGCGCTAGAAGGAGGGCCTTGAGTCCAGAAGATCACATTCATCATCAGTACTTTCAGGTTTGAGGACGCTCAGAGTAAGGTAACTTCAGATCATTTGTGAATTTCATCAAATTGCGTAAATATTTGCTGCGACAAGTTTGTATTTGCACATTCTGTGTAAAGATTTCCAAATTTCACATAAATATTGCAAGCTTTGCAGTAGATTTCTTTAAATTCACTAAATATTGGCCAAAGATGCATAAATTTGTTCAAGCTTTGAGAATTTGAGCCTTAGACACGCGAGATCTGGTGCTGCCCGTCGAAATATCCCAATATCCTGTCATATTTGCAGTATCTTCGCAAATATCGCGTAAATATTCAGTCTGATTTGTAAGTTGACCGCAAATATCACCTCGTCCGGTGGAATCCAGCCAATATTTGCAAAGTTTCAGCTAATTGGCCTCCAAATTGAGAAATCCTGGCTCACAGGATAAGTACCAGGTCTAGACATAGTGAAATTTTCGAAGAATTGCCTGTCAGAGGTTTTAGACCTAAGACTGTAGACGTTCACCATACTCCAGAGTCTAGTGCATCCAGAACTTCACCAGGACCTCCTCCTGTAACTCCTGTTGGTTTGCAAATACCTTCAGGTATACCAGTGACACCTCCTGTTCAACCTCAGGGTATACCTTTAGTCCAACCTCAGCCAACTGCACCACCAGTTCAGCCCCTTCAGGTTGCAATGTCGTTCTTTGCAGCAGAATCACCATTGACCTTTACTGCGTATCATGAGTTACCAAAGTATCCGGACAAGCTTTGTCCAAAATACCATCCTTATCAGGATGCGGATGATCATATCAGGACGTTTAAAGAAGCTTGCTGCAGAGCCAGAATAGAGCATCAGGATGTGGTGTGCAGATTATTCCCTTTTTCCTTAGGGGAAGAGGCCTATAATTGGTTCATCAGTCTTGGTCAATCTTCTGTAGGTTCGTGGGCTGTCTTAGAGAAGGCCTTTCTTGACAGATTCAAGGTCCCTATTGATCCATCCATGAATTACCACCTGTTTGCCACAATTAAGAGATTGGAGCATGAACCTATTGCAAATTTCAATGCTAGGTTCCATAAAATGTTGTCCAAGCTAGTTACCCCATATGTGGTGGCTGATGATGCTGCCAGAAGTATTTATTATTCATCCCTGGATCCATTAACCGCCATGTTCATCAGGAGAACACATCCTGCGATCACCACATTGACAGGAGCTTTTCAAGAAGCTATCAAGGTAAATCAACAGCTGATACCTGCTCCTACTCGAAATATAGCATTCCCTGCTTTGCCTGGCATGCAGTCACAATATCCAGCACAGTATCCTGCAGCTTATCCTTCGCAATATCCTGCACAATATCCAAATGGAGCAGTGATGCCCCTAGCAATCATGCCTGCACCTTTGCAAGTACCTCCATTGAGTATCATGCCTCCTCCTAATGGAAATGGCCAATTGCCACAATATCCTGCACATACTCAGACACCCCAGGGTACAGACCTATCTCATAATAACCATGGATCTTCCTTTTTCCAGCCTCAAACTGAAAATGTAGTGGCCAAAGCTCAAGAGGAGAAAAAGGAAATCAAAGAAATGTCTGCTCAGTTGAGAAAGCTCACCACAGAAGTAACACACTTGAGAAATCAAGGGTTTTATTCACAGTCAGGTCAGAATAGGAGTTATTCCAATGACAGACCAAATTACCCTGACAGAGGATACAACAATAACTTCAACAGTAATGCTGCAAATAACAATAATCCTCCTAGGCAGCCTAGAGTGTGGAACTCCAGGCCAAATAATGGTTCATTACCATCACCCCTAGACAATCAGCCTCCTGGTGAAGCCAAACAGACTACTAGAGTCAATCTTGCTGAAGCAGCCCTTACCAATTGGTGCAGGATTCACAATACCAATGCACATGCAGAATTAGATTGTCCACAATTTAGGATTGCTGCCAGCATCTTTCAGACTGAAGTGTCTAATACTTCTGGAAATCCACCTCAGGCAGAAGGAAATGAAATAGTCCCTTGTGGATATGACTCAGCTTTTGTGCTGGAAACATACACTAATCAACCTCATCAGGATTATAATCAGACTTATGAAGAATCTGCCTTAACCTTTGAAGCAAATTATGTCTTCCCTTTTGAGGATGAAAATGAACCTACAAGAGAGCATGAGGAAGTACATGCATACCAGCAACAATACCCTGGTAAGCATAATTATAACCTGAGGAGTAATGCCAACAGACCTGCCGGTCCATTGACATCATCTCTACCTCCAAATAACTTCAACACACCTCCTGATCCTAAGGCTAGCAATAACCCTGGGTTCCCTAAGGTGAATGCTCAGTACTTGTCTCCTCAAAACACAGTAACAAAAGTTGCAAATGCACCTCATGAATCTGACAGGTTAGTCAGCTATTTGGCTGATGAAATGAAGAAAATCAAGATCAGCCTGTCCCTATCTGAGTTACTGAAAACTCCTGCCATCAAAAGGGCATTCATGAAGTCGCTGGATGATCCTGCTTCTAAAGAGGATAATCACCTTTTGAGTCAATCCAATAGCAGAGACCATACTGCTAAAGATAGCACTGTCAAGCCCAAAGTGTCAGCCACAGTCCAAGCTGCTGAAACCTCTCACATGACCTTGTACAGAGATAAAACTGAGTCACCTCCGTTTCTCCTCACCATAAGAATGTTCAGTAAGAATTTGCACAATTGTTTAGTTGATTCAGGAGCCTCAACTAATGTCATGCCTTTGTCAATATGCAACGCATTAGGACTGCATCCTGCTAAATCATTAAAGAAGGTCACCCAACTGGACAAGACAGAAGTAAGTGTCGTAGGAGAACTCACTCATATTCACATGCAGCTAGCGTCTGATCCTAGGATCCAGTATTACATTGACATTCAGGTAGTTGACATACCTGATACATATGGGATGTTGCTTAGCCGGGACTGGTCTAAAACGCTTAACGGATACATGTCCACAGACTTCAGTCACATGTGGTTGCCATGGAAGGGTATACCTAATCAGATTAGGATTGATGCTGAGCCTAGGATGAAACATATGATCACCGAATATAACAGAACAAATGAGATCATGTATGTAAACGTAGAACCTGGAGTTTATCACATCAGGCCGCAAACTGTCCAAATAGAAGAGGTCCTGATGCTTGATGTTCATCATCATCATGATGATGATTATCATGAGGATATGCCAGTTGTAGAACTTAATAATGATCCTGATAATGACAACGAAATAGATCGCTTCAGGGATTTTCAGATGCATTTATCTACTCAGATAAAACGTTGTCAATTATTAAATATACCTGCTAATGATATTTTGATTGACGGATGGTGCAGATTGCATGGCGAGGTACACTCGGAAAAGACTTGCGAACCATGCTTGGACATGATCATGCTGGAGCAGACGTATAGTGAGGCATCATCATCATATTCCGAGGTGAGTGCTACATCTGATGATGATGATGATACTAATTTTTATTTGTCTTCTGCAGGAACAGAAGAGTCGACGGATCCTGATGAGGATCATATCCGAAAAACAGAAGAGATCCTGGTGTCCAATCAGACAAATGATGCGAGAAAGGAAAAGATCACTCCTGGTAGTGATTGCTTCATGGAACTGGATTACGAGTTGTCTGATGAGGATAAAGGCAGTGACCTGACGAAGTTCGAAGAATTTCTGGTCAAAGAAATAGAAAAAATGACACAACAGTGTAGATCTCCCCAGGAGGTTTTAATCAAAAGTTGGTGTAGGCTGCATGAGGCGCCTCACTCAGAAACCACTTGCTCACTGTGCTTACACATTTTGAAGAAGCATGCAGCTGTATGTGCTGAGCATCATCCTCATGCTAGGGTTGAAGAGAAAACAGAAAAGCCGTCAGGCTCATCAGATAAAGGAAAGAAGAAGCTTGAAGATGACACACCTAAGTTAAGGTGGATATCAGGCGGAGCAGCAGCCAGAGCTGCAAAGAAAAAGGAAAGTTCAAATAAATGTCCTGCTGAAGATAAGCCTTGGATCCTGAGGTTTGATGGATCCAAATCCAAGCAAGGTTCTGGAGTAGGGATTGACCTTACTGATCCATCAGGGAAATCCCATTTAGCAGCTTACAGACTACAGTTCCCCTGCACTAATAATGTCACAGAGTATGAAGCTCTGATTCATGGACTGTTGTTTGCCCATAAGAAGAAGGTGAAGATCCTGCATGTCTTTAGAGATTCAGAACTAGTTGTGAGGCAAGTAAGGGGAATTTACTCTTGTAACTACAGAAAGCTGTCAAATTACAGACATCGTGTGTGGGACCTGATTGAAGACTTTGATGCCTTCAACATCGTTCACGTGCCAAGAGAACAGAACCAAAGGGCAGATGCACTTGCTCAGGCCGCCAGTACGCTGGAACCACTGTCTATATCTGGTCTGAAGAGATTTGCAGTAGAATTGGTGTCAGTACCTTCGGTACCTGACAATGTGACCAATCTCCAAGTGTTTGATGATGATCAGCACATCCTGGACTTCATATCAAACAGAGATGTATTTGAAGCTCAGATCATAGATGAAAATGGTATAGAAGATCATGTCTGGGAAGAAGATGAGATTTTAGAGTTGCCTGGCAACACAATTCCCAAAGGTATGATTGAATTAGAAAGAGCCTTTGATCTGGATAATATGCTCAAACATAAGGATCTGCCTAAGGCAGATGGAGGTCAATATTCACAGGTGAATATTGGACAAGCTGATGACAAGAAGAATGTCTTGTTGGGTAAGGTTTGTACACCTGAAGAGTTAGATGGAATAACTCAAGCCCTTAAGGATTATATACATGTAATTGCATGGACTTATGACGAGCTGAAGACGTATGACACTTCTGTCATAACTCATACTATACCCCTCAAGCCAGATGCAAAACCTTTCAGACAGAAGCAGAGGCCAGTCAATGCTCTGCTTGAGCCCATCATCCTTGAGGAGGTCAAGAAATTGTTGAATGCACGGATAATATTTCCAGTAAGGCACTCCACTTGGGTGGCAAATCTGGTACCAGTCAGGAAGAAGAATGGAGACATCAGATTGTGTGTGGATTTCAGGAACCTGAACAGAGCATCAGAAAAGGATAACTATCCTTTGCCCTCTTTGGATGAGGTTCTGCAGATGGTAAATGGAGCCAAGATGATGTCCTTCTTGGACGGTTTTTCAGGATACAACCAAGTGATGGTTGATAAAATTGACAGATTAAAGACTGCCTTCACCACAAAATGGGGGATATTTGCATATAGACGTATGCCGTTTGGATTGATAAATGCTGGAGCTACATTCCAGCGAGCAATGGACATAGCCTTCAGAGGCTTAATAGGAAAATGTATAGTCATCTACATGGATGACCTGACAGTGTTCTCCAAAGAAAGGGGAAATCATGTTGCTGATCTCAGAAGTGTGCTGAAGAAGTGTGAAGAATATGGAATATCTTTGAATCCCAAGAAGTGCATATTCGGGGTCACAACAGGAAAGTTACTAGGCCACCTGATCACAGAGGATGGGATTATCATTGATCCTGACAGGGTGGAATCTATTATGAAATTACCACTTCCAGGAAGCAAAAAGGAGCTTAAATCTTATTTTGGTAAGATAAATTTTGTGAGGAAGTTCATCACTGGCTTTGCTGAGATTGTCAGACCACTGAATGCCATGTTGAAAAAAGATGCACAAATTGACTGGACACCAGAAGCCAGAGCTGCTTTTGAAGATATAAAGAAGGCCATTTCAGATGCTCCTGTCCTCATTAGTCTAGATTATACAAAAGATTTCTACATCTACTCATTTGCTTCAGAACATACTTCTGCAGCAGTGTTAACTCAAAGAAATGAAGATAAAGAAGAGAAACCAATTGCCTTCATGAGCTGTCCTTTCAGGGATGCTGAGTTGAGATATGTAGATGTTGAAAGACAGGCACTTGCATTAGTCAGAGCAGTAAAAAAATTCAGACATTATATACTGAGGAGCAAAGTGATTGCTGTGGTACCAGATGCAGCAGTAAAGATGCTGCTGATGCAGAGTGAACCTGGTGAAAAAAGGGCCAAATGGATTACGGTACTACAAGAATATGACATGGAGATCACACCCATGAAGCTAGTAAGAGGACAAGCTCTGAGCCAGATGATATCTGAAACTGATCCAAACATCATCAGTCAGCAGTATGTGATAGATGAGAAGGACAATAAAGAATGGTATTCAGACATCAGGCACATCCTGATCACTGGAAGATGTCCTTTGAGGATGCAGGCTTCACAGAGAAGAGCCTTAAAGATGAGATCCCAGAAATATATGATGAAGGGAGGAGCCCTGTTTAAAAAGAATTATGAAGGGATATACCTGAGATGCTTAGAGAAACCAGAAGCTAATAAAGTTTTGACAGAGCTACATGACAAGTTTGGAACTGCCCACGGATCAGCGTTGGCCACAACACATGCAATCCTCAGAGCAGGATATTACTGGCCTACCATTTTTAAAGACACGGCTGATCATGTTAAATGTTGTCATGTTTGCCAGGTTGCTGCCAACAGAGAAAAATATGCTGCACAACCATTGCAGCCAGTGATGGAAGAGCGCCCATTTGCACAATGGGGCATGGATTTCATAGGACCAATCAATCCTCCGTCTTCTTCAGGCCAAAGGTATGTCCTAACAATTACTGATTATTGTACCAGATGGACTGAGGCTATCAGCAGCAAAACTTGTACTGCTGATGATGTCATTAAATTTCTGGAAAGCAACATTGTCACCAGGTATGGAACTCCTTATGCATTGGTAAGTGATAATGGTTCTGCCTTCATTTCCACTAAATTGTCAAGTTGGGCTTTTGATCATGGGATTATACTTAAGTTCTCATCCAATTACTATCCCCAGGGAAATGGATTAGCAGAATCCACCAATAAGAATTTACTGAGTATCATAAGAAAATTGATAGAGAAAAATCCCAGGGAATGGAATTCATTTCTGAAGTATGCCTTATGGGTAGACAGAACTAGAATGAAAATTGCATTAGGAAACTCACCTTTCCAGCTAGTATATGGGGTAGATCCTATCCTCCCTGTAAACTTGAAAATTCCTACTCTGCAGTTTGCCCAAGACTATCTAGGCATAGATAATAAACAAGAAGTCAGGTTGCTTCAGTTGATGCATCTGGAAGAAAAATGAAGCCAAGCAATTGACCAATTTGCAAAACATCAGGCTGTTGTCAAACGCTGGTTTGACAAGAGAGCCAGAATTAAAGCTTTCAGGATATCAGATTTAGTCCTGATGTGGGATAAAGCCCATGAAAGGAAAGGTGATCATGGTAAGTTTGACAGACTATGGATAGGTCCCTTTCAGATTTCTGAAATTTTAGGAGACAGCACTTATAGGCTTAAGAACCTGACAGGTGAGGATGTCCCGTTGCCAGTCAATGGACAATTCCTCAAACATTATTTCCAGGCCTGAGTGACTTCATGGCAGTCTTGTGTATCATATTGTATATTTGTATAGTTGTTTGTACAGTGTTTGCTTGTTGTTGTTGTTGTTTGTTGGTTGGGACCTTGTTCTGGTAAGTCAGGATGATGCACTTCATCACCTAAGAAAATAACTAAATTGTTAGGATTCAAGTGATGAGATCAGATTTAGATATAGATTGTAATTCATTCTGATAAATACTCATGATCAGGTTTATGATGTCTTTTCATCAGGGTACTTTTTCTTGTCCAAAGTGAATCAAACACAATGAAACACCTAATAGCCTTGGGTTTGTTGAAGATATGAGTATAGGTGTTAAGTGAAAAATCTAAAGGGACTCCCTTGCTACCAATACAATCTCCAACCTAAAGCTGCAAGTGACTACACCTTGTACAAATGAGCAGACATGATGATATCAAATTTAATTTTTAAAGGAAAATCAGAAACAAAATAAAATTAGGCCATCTAAGTAACTCTACCGGGGCTATGGACGCCTGCTGGCAGTGGGGCTCTACTTAGGGAGATTGTATAGATAACCTTGCCGGGGTTATAGACACCTGCTGGCAGCAAGGCTCTATCCAGGTTGGCTATGAGGGATGATCTCCAACTATGTAGTTTAACACCAGTTACTTATGTTTTCAACTTGCTTTCAAGATGAGGATAATTAATCATCTGCACACACATGATCCTTTGTTAGCTTTATCACCATAATGAAATTTTATCATTCAAGGATCATGATGATTTACTTAGACAGAATTAGAACACTATAGATGAATATGATCACATCACTTGAATCATTTGAATTTTGTTGTTTTCTTTGGTGGCAAGTTGTTGTGTGGTTACACAACACGCCCCATTTTGACTTGGCAAAACAGGGACCCAGCTTTTGTTTTGGCTTGTGTTGTCTGTTTCTGGCGGTTTTGGTAAAATTAAGTCAGGTGCATCATCATCATGAAGGTCAGGATGAGGTAGGTCATCATCATGAGGTTAGTTTGTCAAAGTTCATATTTTGTTTCTATGACTTCATGGTTAGAAAGAGTTTGAAATTTCATGCAGGTTTGCCTTTTGCATCACTTGAAAATTCGTCCATGTGAGGGAGTTGTGAGCAGTCAAAGTTTTGGTCAAACCTGATAATTGCTGTGTGATGGTCATCATCATGATATTTGAAAAGCCCCCCGATAATATCCTGAGGTCGAAATATCCGGACGTCAAGTTTAAGTCGTAGTAGGTTCTCCCCGTCGGGCGGTCTTTTGTGTCTCCAAAGGTCATCATCATGATCTTACTTTATCACCTGATGAAAATCATGCAGTCCCGAAACATCCGGACGTCAATCTTAAACGCTAGTGTGTTTTACCCGTCAAGCGACCCTGGAAACATCATCAGCATCATGATATTCCAACATTGCGAGCATCATGATATTTAAAATCACCCGATATGATAATATCATGCTGATGATCATCGTCACCTTACTTAGAGAAATCTGCATAATTTGCGCGCGCACGACAGTCTTGGTGATCAACATCATCATGATATTTTGAGACCCGACATTTCCTAATATCCTCCTGACCTCCTTTTGTGTGATCATGATGATCACCTTATCTTTCGAAGCGGAGGGTGATTTTCATTTCTTAAGTCATGTTGAACATCATCATCATGATCTTTCTCTACCCGACAGTTCGTAATATCATCCTGCCGACGAGTATAACCTTTCGCAAATATGATGATGACGATGACGTCACCATCACCTTTGTCCTTCGGCAGGATATTTTCCAAGGCGTGATCCATTTCGCCAATATCCTGATGACGTCATCAGGACTTTCAGCAGGATCATATTTTAGGTCGCCCAGTGCGTATATGATGATGATGATGTTCATCATCTTGATCTTTCGAGCGGATAGACTTGGCCGAAAGGGGTCATATTGCTTTCATCCACCTGATCATCTTCCTTAGGGGGAACCCGATATTCCATTTACCTCCTGATCTTAATGAAACATGACGATGACGTCATCCCTTTGCATTTTAACCAAGCCTGATGATGACGATGACGTCATCATGATTTTCCTCAGCGGCAGGATCATTTTCCGAGTCCTCCTGTTTGTCTTTATCATGATGATGATGACGATGTCTTTCTTTCCCGAGTGTGCAAAAACAAAACATCCTGATGTGCTTTTCATCAGAGCGTTGGGAAAGGAGGATCATCATATTTCAAATATCCTGCGGACAGACAGAAGGCATATAGTTGGTCATCATCATGATTTTGGTCATCATCATGATTTTTGGCGTCGGTATAACTGTTGCCGTCGGCCTGAGAAAAATTGTCACCCTGATCATATGTAGTCACGCCGATGCAAATATGATGATGATGCAAGGCCGGTTTCTAAGGATGGTTGAAAGGCGATTATTTCTTTGTATAATCTAGCATCATCATCATCATATTCCGAACCCGATATACAGGAGAATGGGCAAAAACATGAAGCGATGGAAATTTGAAAGGGCCGACTGCCTGATTTTGGTCAACGAGGGTTGACCTGGTTGTTTTCATGCTGTTTATGCATTTAGTGCATATTTTTCACAGGTAAGACCTGTTTGCCTGTAGCTGCACATGGGGAGGTATGTTTAATAAAGTGTTTACTTCCTGTTGTTTATCATGATGATGATGAACCTAATGTTGTCTGTTTACTTGCAGGGAATCATCATGATGCTGCTGAAGCTGAACATTGAAGTCATGATGATGCCGCTGAAGCTGAACATTGAGATCATGATGCTGCTGAAGCTGAGCATTACAAAGTTGCGCATGGAGTCAACATGGGCCAGAAATGAGGAGGATATTGTCAAATATGCTGTTCGCCAGCTGGAGACCGAATCAAGTTGAAGATGCTGGAATATTCTGTGCCAGCTGTACATTTGCTAACTGACGAAGCATGTGCTTTTCATCTGGGCCGTTGTTTGTTATGAGAGGATCCTGATCCTTGGATCATTGTAACCGTTTTCTGGCAGTTGTTCTATATAACATCCAGAGCTTGTCATTTTAAAAGAAGAGGAATACATTAGAATACACAGACGCATCTGGCGCAAAGAATCAATTACTGTAGAATAAGTTAGGAGATCGGATTACTGAGACTAATGAGGATAGAATTGTTGAAATGTCAAGGTTCTTTCTTCAGATCACTGTAAATGTACCTGTTCTTGAGCATACTGAATGAATATGAAGTTCCAGATTACATCCTGATTGTAAATTTTACGTAATCTTCTGTTGATTTCTGGATATGTACTGGTGAATGCTGTGTTCAACTGGAAGCGCTTTCATTTCATTACATGTTGTAGTCAACTTTCCTTTGAAGCTTTGCACTAGATCATGCGGATTTGTGGAATGTCCTGGTGAAGTATGATTTCTAGTTTTCCTTCTTTTCATTGCAAGTATGGGAGCTTGTATGTGAATCAGTGATCTAAGTCCAGTAATTTTAGGAATCTCACTCTCTAACCCTTTTCCCTTTTTTAATTTCATTAATTCATCACCATAACTGCAAATCATGATAAATAACAAGCAGAAACAGTGAAATATGCTGAAATCCCGTAGGTAACTGAAGATCCTTAGCATATTTGGTTAAATGCATGTAGTATTGAAAATATCATGCAAAGAATCATAAATAATGATAGAAATCATGCAAATATCAGCCTGTATGCACATTATTTGACTAAATTTACAGTGCAGAGGTAGAATTGTTGGAGACTATGCAGAGCGAACATCCAGAGCAGGATATTTGAAGATGATGATGATGAACAGTGCAGAAACACGTAAGGCCCCTGAATGGAAAACAGCAACACACATCAACCACTGAGTAACGTCAGTAGATTAAGACCTAATCAACGGAGACTTGGGATCATGAATTCTTTGAATTCATCGTATCTTTCAAGATGAGTAAAGGTTGTTGTGTAACTTTTATTCTATGTTTGCGAATGACTAACATCATGACCAACATGATGAAATGCAAAATAAACAATAATTCTCCCTCTTATAGAAAACCACTGAGAGAGAGAGATACGGAACAACTAAAAAGATTCCCCCCAAACCAGCACAACACCCTGTTGTGATGCTCACAACATGCCCCATTTTACTCCTTAGCAAAATGAGGACCCCTGCTGATGCTAGTTTTGCTTTTCTTGTTGGTGTGGTTTGCTTGGTGGTAAAAGGGAAGAGGAACTAAAAATACAAACCTTGTTAAAAATAAGGAAAATTTGCATTTGAGTACTAGGTCAAAGTATAGGTGAATTCCTTGTTGAAAATAAACAGGGTTGCTTTTTGAATTTTTCTAAAATTCGCTATATTTTGCAAGTTATAATTGTTTTTTGGCAAATGTACAATTAGAGGGTTTGTGCCTTGTATATACAAAGTTATTTGTATATGCAATGTCGTTTCATATACAAATGTGTTTGTATATTGTACTTTTGTGTTAGTCGCAAAGGGGGAAGTCATCGGGTTTCCTTATTTTGTTGCTTTTTTCCTTGTATGCATTTAAGAAATGTTTTATACATACATACAGGGTGTACCCAAAAGGAGTTAGGTTGGAGTGTATACATGTTGAAATCCGCTATGTATATTTCAGTTTGTATATTTGGCAAATGAAAGACATACAAGTAAATATACAAGGGATTGTACATAGCGCAAAATTAAAGAGATATTAAAGTTGGTATAATCGATATATGTTCGACACTTGTATATTTGGCAGATGCGAAATATATAATCATGAGATACAAAGAATAATATACATTGTGGAATTGAAATGTTATTAAATAAAGCATAATGATTGTATACATTGGGTTTTGTATGCAAGGTTTCGGGAGGCATGCATTCCGTTTTATACAATGCAAGTTTGAAAGTAAAGCAAATTTTGGTAAATACAATGTATCGGGACTTAATGAATATCAAATATACATTGTGTTTTATACAAGGTGGAATTGAGAAGGGTTCAAAGTTCAAGTGGATAAATAGTTAAGTCCGTCACCTGTATATCGGGGTTTGTATATTTGGATGAAATGAAGTATACAACGAAATATACAAACACTTTATATAGGCCGGAATCGAGGCAATTATGGAATAAAGTTAGGCTGTTGTATGTTTTTTTTTGCCTTATGTATGTTTCAGGATATACAAGGTAAAATATATATTGTGTTTTATACAAAGCGCAGAATTAAAAGTAAATTGAAATATAGTATAAATGATGCATTCGGACTTGAAGTATATTTCATGATGCATCGATTTATATGAAGCGCGGAACTGAAAAGTTATCAAAGACAATAAAGTTAATGTATATTGTGTGTTGTACATTTCTTATATACAACTCCGATATACATTGCACTTTATACAAACCGGAACCGAAGGGATTATAAAATGAAGTTAAACTATTACATATTTTCGCTTGTACGTATGTTTGAAATGTACATCGCTTTTCACATACAAGCTGGAACTCAAGAAGATTAAAGTATAGTTAATTCAATGTATCACATCCGAATTGTATATGGAGAGATATGTTGAGTTTTGAACATCGCGGAGATACAAAGGAAAGGTAAGGTGGGTCTCGGCATTTGTACATTTGAATGTTTGTATAATGGGAGTGTATGTTTTATGATGTACAAACAGATGCGCATTTGGAGATAAAAAGCGAAAATACAAACCGGATGTCAGAAAAAAGTTAAAAATGGAGAAGTCCTTGTATATTGGGTGTTTGTATGTTTATAATGTACAATCCCAATATACAAAGAATCAAAGGGCATTGCGAAAGAATAAAAGGTAAAGAATGTTTGTATAATGTGTTTGTATATGCGATTATACAATAGAATATACAAATGAGGTATACAAGCAGGAAGTACAAAGGGTATATGGAAAAGGGAAAAAGGCTTTAGTTCAATTGTATGTATAAAGTGATTGTATGTTTGAAGATACAATGAAAAGATACAAGAAAAACATACAATGAGATATACAAAAGAAAATGTGTGTTTAGTTAAGCTAATGGTTGAAAGTTTAAAAAACTCAAACACTGAAAAAGGGAAGCCGAAGGTTGCAGCGCATTAGTTACTGTAATTAATGCGAGTTTAATGCTCAAACAAAGGGAATTTAATGATGGTTAGGGCAGAATTATTGTTATTTTGCTTTCAAGATATATTGTTAACGTTGAAATTTGCAAAGAAGGCGCTGTCACAGTAAAAATTGAATGGAATTTACTGGATTAATGAAGTTATAGTTGCTGGGTGAAGGTGAAAGGTAAAAGTAAGTCAACGTCAGAGGTTGAACGGTCACGGAAACAGGTATTTATCTTGGGACCCTGTTTAATTTTTGAATGGTAAAACGCAACTGTTAATTATAGTAATTTCGCTTTCAAAATGCATGCATTTGTTAAAATTACTATTTTAACTGTTAATTAGCTAAACAGAGCTTAATCCATTTAAGGGTAAAATAAAAGAAAAAACAAACAAGTTAGGGTAAATGGTAGAAAATAGATATTCACAGTAAAACCCTAGATATGAAGTAGAAATGAAAATTGAGACCTGTATACTTTTACACGATGGCCCCTAAACAAAAGGACTCTGGGGATGAAGTAAAGAAAGAGAGAAAACCAAGTAAGGAAGTAGAAAAAGAAGAATTGCCGATATATAGAGGCTGTCCAACCCTGATTGGTACAAGTGGAATGGGTACTGAAACAAACATAGGAACTTATGATGCAGAGGATGTGTTGAAGAAAATCACTATTGCAAATGCCTCCCCAAATATGAAGTGTATTTGGAATAGTGGACTATATAGGGCTGTAGGGTTTCCTCTGGCTATAGAGGGAAAAGATCTATGCCTAGAGTGTGTAATCTTGTATGACCCTAATACAAGGAAGGTAATGTTACATGACAGATTAATTATTGATCTGACCCCTGAGGGGATTGCAGGAACTTTTGGATTGGAGATCAATGATAAGATGACAGATATTGATATTGATCAGTATAATGAGAGTTTCTACACAAATGATGGAGACTGTAAGGGTAAAATATTTTGCCACTGGTATAGTCCAGAGAACAAACCAAAAGCAGTCGCCAGAATTCCTAAAAATCTATTGAGGATACATTCCAAGGAAGAAATATATTTGATGATTACTATGCTGAGCGGGCTGGTTGGGTTGAGGGATGGCACCAAATGTGAGCCTTGGATGTTCACTGTCATAGAATACCTAAGAACAGGGGAAAAGAAACAAGGACCAATTCATTGGGCTAAGGCCATTAGTACAGCCATATGGAGGCAGGCTATGATGAGATAGAAGAAAGGCTTGCCCTTTTATATGTCTTCCTATATATTATACTCCTGTGCTGCAGAGATTAGACCGCACATACATGGACTAGAAAGAATTGTTGTTTTAGGGAATGGTCCTGAGCAGCGGTTGGTGTATGAACATTACCCAGAATTACAAGAGGAGAATGCTGATTTGCTTTAGTTAATGATGTTTTCTATACCTACATGGTGAGAGTACTAAATGAAGAACTAGACAAAAGGTTGTCTAAAGAGGATGAACATATAATTGGATGGCATTGTTCGTGGTTCATATAGTTTGAACAATTTTCATACATAAGAACTGAAGGATTTGAGAGGAGACCATTTATGCTCCCAAGATACCCTTCTGACAAACTGCTTGTCTTGGGGTTTTCAAGACATAATTTGAATGCTTTCAGGATGTACAAGAGGAAATTCAATGGCAGGGGAAATGTGAAATTGCCTTGGGCCATTAGTAGGTATTCTTGTATTAGTGAGAATATTGTAGCCTGTTTAGAACAAGAACTAAGGTATTATGGGTTCCAGGAATTCGATTTGGCTAGAAAGTTTGATCTATTTCACAGAATTCAAAACTTTGTTGATAAGAAGTACAAACATCAAGTGCATATTGAAGATTTCTAGGCTGATTGCAAGAGTGAATTAGAAGTAAGAAAGAGAGCTCATAAGAGATTGACTATTGAACAAATGAAGTCTATTGGTGATATCTATGTTCCTCCATAGTTTCGTGAGGATGACAAATTGTTGCACCAAAGTTATGCACAGGCTAGGCTAGCTCCCATTACAGAGCCTAATTGGTCATAGCCTTGGAACACATCATTGGATATTTTGACAAAACCTGTGATATTATTTTCAAAAACATGGCTTAAGAATACGATAGAAGAGCTCAGGGCTGAATGAAAAGAAGTTACCTTCCCAAAGAAGGGAAGGAAGAGAAAGGCAGAGCCCAGTGAAGACTTGCAATGTTTCTATCAGAAGAAGAGAAAGGTTGTAGAGGCACGAATTATGGAGAAGAATGAGAATGCTACATTGATGGATCCATATGCTTTAGGCATAACAGTAGTAGTGGCATCTCAAACTTTTGTTGATGCAAAATCCATGAGTCATGAGATCAGTGCAAAAGAAGCATAGGCTGCAAAAAAGGTAGCAGGACCATCAATCATGAGGGCGATTCCCATAGGTTTGTCAAAAGGGGAAACTTCTAGGCCGGTTGATGTGATTAGAGCATAGGAAGTAAGAGAAAAGATAAAGAATATAGCCAGTGCCTCCACATCAGTAGAACCAAGACAAACCTTTATCAGAGTAAAAATAGAATTGGCTGGAGAGAGGCTGCAGGAGTCACAAGTTGGTAAAGCCAGACCTACTACTGTAGAAACTGTGTAGATTGAAAGCAACGATAGTGAAGAAAGGAAAATGTATAAAGGGAAAGTGATTGATGTGGAGGAAGAATCAAGTGATTTCATCAGTGAAGAAGAAGAATTAAACCTGCAAGATGAAATGGAAACAGAGCAAAATATAGAAATTGAAAAAGAAGGGGTAGAGATAGAAACATGATCTGTTGATCCATTTGGTACTCTAGTACCACCAGAAATCATTAGAGATGTGCAAGAGGAAGCACATAAGATTGAAGAGACTAAGAAAGTTAGATCATTTGAAGAGGTAAACACAAAAGGACATGTAGCACAAGAGGACACTTCAAAGGTGGATGCATTGGATATGCTAAATATGTATGTCGAGCTTAGTGAAGAAGAAAGGAGTGAAGAGGGTGTGCAAGACCAAGGACAGGAAACAAAGGAAGATAGCACAAAAGAGGGGTCTCCTACACATATAGAACAAGTACAAGAAGGAGAAATAGATAGAGCACAGGATGAGATCAAATATCCTGGGGAGGTAGGAGGAACATAAAAGGAAGATGAAAATAAAGCAGATAAACAAGCGGAAGAGATTAATCTACAAAATGAGGAACAAATAAATGAAGAAGAAGTTCCTGAAGAGGAAAATCCTGAAGAAGAAGCTGAAGATGGAAGGGACACTGAGGTAGTAGGAGAGGGAGATAAAGCTAAATCAAATGGGCAAGGAGAGGACCCTATAGGACAAGAGCTCCCATTTCAGCAGGAACAACAAGAAGAACAATAGGAGGAGCCACTTCAACTACAAGAACAACAGCAAGAGGAACAACAAGAAGAACAACAGGAGCAGCCACTTCAACTACAAGAACAACAGCAAGGGCAACAACATGAACAACAGCAACATGAGGAAATTGTGATGGATAAACCTCATGAAGAGGTGATTGATGCAGAGAAGGTTGCAGAAGGCACAAAAGAGGTTCTTGCATGGCTAGAAGGGGAAATAATAAGGGAGGAGAAAGAAATATAGCTAGCTCCAAATGATATTAAGAGCTTATTGGGAGAAAAAGCCACTCCAAGGAAAGAGAAAAGAAAAGCTAGGATGGTGTCTACAATATAGAGAGGTCTAGATGGATCTAGAACTTTGAACCTAGCTATACCATAGAAGCAGAAAGAAAAGGGTGAGATTACCTTGGAGGAGTACAAAATACTAAATCTAGACCTCGGGCATTCCACAAGGGAACAGCACATCGCTGAGTGGAAAGATATGAACCAGGTGACAGCAAAAATGTTGAGGAAAGACAAAAATAAATAGGAGGTATTAAAGGGACACATTGTCCAGCTCCAGCAATTCATTAGGGGAATATTTGACCCCAGTGCCACAGTGCCTGACTTACCTACTAACATGACAATAGTATCCAAGGAGGAAGTGCAGGACATGGAAAATAAAAGGTTCAAGGCCAACATTTTTGATGAATGGTTTCATGATTTTTTGCAAGAGGGCAAACAAACAATAAGACAAGCTGTGCAGAGCTGGAAAGTAGCCACAAAAGAGAGGAGCAAATGTATGGTATTGATAAATAATTGTCAAACAAGAGTAGAAGAGTGCAGACTTGAAATTGAACAATTGGCTGAAATTGAGACAAGAGCTGAAGAATTGATAAATAAGGGGGCACTCAGTGTTACATTGGCAAATCAAGTGCCACAAATGATTTTGGAACTCAAATTTGAAGAGGATAACCTCAAAAGAAATGTAGTTGTCATGCAAGAGCTAGTAAAAAGAGCAGAAGAAATAATAAAAATGCACAAAAGAATCATAGAAAAGCTCCTGCAACATGAATGTGCAGAGACACCAACATATAACTCAGACATAGCAATAACAGAGTTCAAGGCCATATTCATGCCCCATACAAAAAATCTTGATGCAATCCTCAGCAAGCAGATGATTGATACATTGATGGAAGAGAAGGCCAAAATAAAAAGTACAAGAAAAGAAGAGGAAACTTAGAGAATGAAGAAAAAGAGTTGAAAGAAAAGGTGATGATGCAAGAATATATTTTAGTAAAAAGTCCAGGAGGGGACTACACCTTTATGGAGGGTGTGATTGACAACTTCAAGAAATATATGAAAATGTGAAAAGGGCAGCCAGGAGTAAAGAATTTTGAGAGGAAATCAAATGAAGAGCCTCGGTGAGAAAAGGACACATGAAGTGGGAATCTTATTTGTGAAAGATTCCAAGAACATCCTTTGAGAGGAAAAGATGCCAAGTAGTGGACTGGCACATGGTTATGAAATGAAGGCACACCATTGGTCAATAATAAAAGGACCTTAACAGTGGAATAGTGGTTTTAACCATGGAATGGAAGTTGTAACCATAGCATAGGAAGAAATTCAAATTCTATATAAGGAACGTGCTACTTGTATATTATTTTACATAGGGATTTTTAGCATTTAGCCTGAAATTGTAAATTCTTTATGAGAATTTTGAGTAGAATATTTTAGTTTAGAGGAGGTCGCCTGTTGTCTGCATTAAGGAATGCGTGGAATATCCATCTTGCTTAATGTATCTGTAAAGCATTGTAAGTTTTTTGGTATAGTTGATTAATAAAGCTAAGAGTCATTCCTACATTATAAATCTTGTATGACTGTGTTTTGAAGATAAGTGAATCTGGAAGTCTGCGTCTATTTTCTGAGTGTCTTCTAGCTCTTCCTTGCATTTAAAATAATTCCTCTTAAAGCTTGCAATCTTGAATGTAATATTCATGAAAATACCCAGGGTATTCACATTTAATGGTTTAGTTTGCTGGTTTAATTGAGTTTATTGTATTTCTTACTGTGTGCATAACGGAACATTTAGATCCTGTAGTGAATGATGGTAGATTTAAATTTCTCTAACTTTTCCCAACAACTCTAAAATACTTAGCTTAAACTTTAAAATCCAAAGGAGATTATCTAACATTTGAAGAATTTTAAGAGCAATAAGTTGGTATTTGATAATCTTCATAAATATTTGAAAAGCAAAGCATGTTTGAATATATATCATATAAAGCTTTGAGGTACAATAACGATTTTATGCAAATGAATGATTAGAAAGTTGATATTTGTATTAGTTCACATAATAGGAGTCCAGTAAGTCACAAACTCACTTTAAACCACGTAAGGCCCCTTGCATATTACAGCTTCATAATAAACTATTGAACTGTCCAATAGGTCAAGACCTGACCAATAAGGAAACTTGGGAACAAGTAATCTTAGTTGATTTCTTCGTATCTTTCAAGATAGTTAGGTTCATTTATGAATTTTAACTTTTGTTATGACTATCTCAAAACAATCATCAATAGTTTTTGGTGCTAGAAGGAGGGCCTAATTGGAGTTAAGGATGAATTTGAGTAAAATTGGCTCATAATAGTAGTAGAGTGACCAGGTCTAGGGTTAATCCTGATGACATATTTGTGTAGCTACCTGATAGAAGATAGAGTAGGAACCCTTTTATTTGGAGTCCTAAAACATCAAATATAGGAAGTTCATCTGGAACGCCTCCTAGATCACCTTTTTACACGCATAGTATTGGCAGTCCTAACAGTTCTTCATCTGGATCCTTAAGTCTTGGTTCAGGTTCTCCCAGAGGTCCCAGTCCTCCCAGAAGCCCAAGTACACCTAGAAATTTAGGTACTCCTACAAGTCCAGGTCAAGCACAAATACTAGCAATGGCGTATTTTAATGTCAACTCACCCATATATTTTGTTGATTATCATGAGATGCTGAAGAACCCTGAAAAAAATATGCCCTAAATACCAGTTACACCAGGATCTAGAGGATCATATAAGGATATTTAAGGAAGCCTTCTTTAGAGCCCAGTTAGAACATGAAGATGTAGTCTGTAGGTTATTTCCTTATACTTTCAATGAGCAAGCATCCAATTGGTATGTGAATTTACCTAATGGCTACATTTCTTCCTGGATGCTGATGGAAGAAGCATTTCCGTCTAGATTTAGGGGACTAGTCGATCCTTCTATCTTATATCATAAATTGGCCAAAATCAAAAGAGGTGAGGGGGAAATAATTGATAACTTTAATGATAGGTTCCAAAAGGCATCTTCTAGGTTAGTAGCACCATACACAGTAGTTCCAGACACACTGCTGGCTATGTATTATGTTGCTTTAGATCCATTGACCACCATGTTTGTCAAGAGGAAGCCTAACATAGACACAGTATCCAAAGCCTACAAGGAAGCAGCCACTATGAACCAGGAAATGAGGTAGACAACCTATAATCCATTCCTCAATGGAGGAAATCCTGGAATGTAAAATCAAGTGCAACCTTGGAATGGAGCTCCTACACGAAACGCTCCAATGCTCAATCTAGTCCCTACATACACAACTATGTATAACCCTGCTCCAATTCATGCTATAGTACCTTATGCTGGTAATACTGTCAATCTTAATCAGAACAATGGCCAATCATTTTTCCAACCACCTCAAGATACATTTATAGCAAAAGCACAAGAAGAAAGGGAAGATATCAAAGAAATCACTGCACATCTGAGAAGATTGACCATTGAGATGACACAGTTAAGAAATGAGAATTTCTACGGTAGAAATAACCTGAGGTATAACCAGAACTATAATTAGAGTCAAAACCAGAACTGTAGCCCCAATTATAACCAAAATCAGAATCAGAGCCAGGGTTATAACCAAGGTCAAAGTTCTAATCAGGGTCAAAATCATGGTCAACATCAGAATCATAATCAAGGACAACAAATGCAAAATAGAGGACCGACTATTGATAACAGAGCCTGGAATAACAATAATAGGAATCAAAATCAGCCTAGGCCACCCAAAACTTGGAACACAGGGCCTAATAATGGTACCCTAGCTTCTCCATTCAAGAATTTAGACAACTGGGACACAAAACAAACAACAGGGATTCAAATGGCAAATGTAGCACTAAAGAACTGGTGTAAAATTCACAATACCAGTGCTCATGCTGAAACATACTGTCCTCAGTTTCATCTAACAGCAAGTATTTTTAATGTGGATGTACAGGCTCCTACTTCTGAGTTCTTAGTTTCCAAAGGTAATGAGATAGTACCCTTAGGATATGATACTACTCTAGTTTTAGATACTTTTACTTTTAGAGAAGAGGAAGATGACCAATTGTTAGATGATGAACCCTATTACTGTGAAAACCTATATCCTGAGATAGCCTTAGTATTAAATGCTTTTCAGTTTCCATTTGAAACTAAAAACGAGGTGTTGGGTGAGACAGAGCAGGTGCAAGCCTTCCAATAGTCAAGTAAGAATTATACTTACAACCTGAGAAATAATCCAAGGCCAGGAGGACCTTTCACCACTTCCACTCCTCCTAACAATTACAATACTCCACCAGACCAGAATGCTAGCAACAACCCTGCTATACTGAAAGCCAATCATAATGCAAATAATGGAATAGTAACTCAGAGGGTCTAGACAAATAAAACAAAGACAACAGAAACATTGGGACTGATGAGTTATCTATCAGAAGAAATAAAGAAAATCAAGGTTAGTATACCTTTGTGTGAATTGTTAAAAAATTTAGAGGCTAGAAAGGCCTTTATAAAATCTTTGGATACATCTGTAACAGGAGAGACTTCTACTGAGGTACTTGTGCCTAGTAGAGAGACACAGCCAAAAGAAAGAAGTAAGAAAGTTGAGCAGCCTTCTAACACAAATGTAGTAATGTATGCTGATAAGAGGGATACTCCTCCCTTCTTGTTAACTGTTAGATTGTGTGGAAAGAACATACACAATTGTATGGTGGATTCAGGTGCCTCAGCTAATGTGATGCCTCTAGGTATATGTAAGACATTAGGTCTGACTCCCACCAAGTCTACCAAAGTTGTCACACAGTTAGATAAGACTAAAGTTAACGTGATAGGGGAACTAATGCATATTCAGATGCAGTTAGCTTCCGACCCCAGGGTAAGTCAGTTCATTGACATCCAAGTAGTTGATATACCTACAAATTATGGGATGTTATTAAGCAGGGATTGGTCAAAAACACTGAACGGATACATGGCCACTGACTTTTCACATATGTGGTTACCTTGGAGAGGTGTGCCTAATCAAATCAGAATAGAGGCTGAACCTAGGATGATGCATATGATCACAAAATACAATAGGACGAATGAAATATTGTATGCTTCTATTGAACCTGGTGTTTACAGGGTCACCAATAAAGGGGTACAGATTGAGGAGATATTAATGCTAAATTTTGGAGAAAAACCAGCCAGTAAAGATACTGTACTATTCATTAAATCTGATGGAAATTCTTCTGATGAAGAAGGTAATACACTAAATAATTTCAGTCAGATCATTAGGTAGGAAATAGAAAAGTGCATGGAACTAAATATTTTAGTCCAATGCAAGTTATACAAAGATATGTCTAGAGTTCATGATATGCCATATTCTGAAGAGAAGTGTGGAATGTGCAGGGAAATTATTGAGTATCAGTACTTAAAGTACACAAAGGAGTGGGAATTTCATGAAGAAAGGGTGAGTTCTAGTCAACCTAAGAGGTACTTTTAGAGCCCCATAGATGTAGAAACTCCAGAGTTAGGAGAGAGTTCAGGCAAAGATCTTTGTCACTCAGATTTGCACACAGAGAAGGTAAATGAACAAGCAAGTTAGAATGAACTGCATATGGATGAACAAGATAACACCACACACGTGGTAGACAAAGGGAAACATGTCAAAGGAAAAGGTCAAAGGAATAAGAGTGGCATGTGGACATTAAAATGTGATGGGTCCAAGTCTAAGCAGGGCACAGGTGCAGGTGTAGAACTCATAGATCCTCATGGTAAATCATATCTAGCAGCATATAGGTTACAATTTGCTTGCACTAGCAATGTTGCTGAATATGACGCTTTAATTTATGGACTAGTCTTAGCTATAAAGAAGGGGGTAAGAATGATCAGAGTATTTTCAGACTCTAAGTTAGTAGTCAGACAGGTTAGGAAGTTGTACGCTTGTAATTATAAGAAAATGGTTTGCTATTGACATAGAATCTAGGATTTAATAGTCATTTGATGCTTTCAACTTAGAGCATATCCCTAGAGAACAGAACCATAGGCTTGATGCGCTAGCTATTGTTGCTAGCACTTTAGAGCCTTTAACCCTATCAGGTTTAAAGAGATTTGCTGTAGAACTGGTAAATGTGCCCAGTGTGCCAGACAAAGTAACTCATTTTCAGGTATTTGAGGGAGACCAGCAAATTGTGGATTTTCTAACTTGCAATGAAGTATTTGAAGCCCAAATCATTGATGAACAAGAGAGGCCTGATGTGTCTTGGGATGAGGAAGACATCATCAACTTAAAGAGTAATTTCTCGCCTAAGGGGGTAATAGAGTTAGAACAAATCTTTGACTTTGACAGGGTAGTGAAACAAAAGGACTTACCCAAAGTAGAGGGAGGTAAATGTGATCCCTATAACTTAGGAACAAAACAAAATCCCCAAAATGTACAAATTGGAAAGGTTTGTCCTAAGAAGATTAGAAAGGAGGTCATAGATGTACTGAAGGAATACAAACACGTGAGAGCATGGACATATGAAGGTTTAAAGACATATGACACATCCATTATAACACATGTCATACCATTAAAACCAGATGTCAAACCATTTAGGCAAAAGCAAAGGCCTGTAAATGCAATTTTGGAGCCATTGATATTTGAGGAAGTAAAAAGACTACTATCTGCCAGAATAATTTTCCCTGTTAGACATTCGACTTGGGTGGCTAACTTAGTGCCTGTTAGGAAGAAAAATGGGGACATCTGGTTATGCGTAGATTTTAGGAATCTAAATAAGGCGTCTGAGAAGGACAATTATCCTCTGCCTCCCATGGATGAAGTATTACAAGCAATAAATGGAGCCAAGATGATGTCCTTTTTGGATGGTTTTTTAGGTTATAACCAGGTCCTAATTGATGAGGAAGATAGGCTAAAGACCACTTTTACTAGTAAATGGGGTAATTTTGCATACAGAAGAATGCCATTTGGTCTAATCAATGCAGGTGCCACATTTCAGTGGGCCATAGACATTGCATTTTGTGGACTGACAGGTAAGTGTATTGTGATTTGCATGGATGATCTAACTATGTATTCTAAGGATGCATATACTCATGCTGAGGATTTAAGAAGAATACTCAAGAGATGTGAGAGGTATGGAATTTCTCTCAACCCTAAAAAATGTGTATTTGGCGTAATAGAGGGTAAATTACTAGGGCATGTCATTTCTGAGAATGGTATATCCATTGATCCTAATATAATAGAAGGGATAAAGAAATTACAGTTACCAAACACTAGAAAAGAATTAAAATCATTTTTTGGTAAAATTAACTTTGTCAGGAAGTTCATTACAAGATTTACAGAGATCGTGCAACCGTTGAACGCCATGTTAAAAAAAGATGTAGTGATAGAGTGGACACGAGTAGCCAAGGCCGCATTTGAAGATATCAAGGAGGCCATTTCTGACACTCCTAGGTTGACAAGTCTAGACTATACCAAGCCATTCTACATTTATTCATTTGCATCCTCACATTCGATTGCAGCTGCACTGACCCAGAAAGGAAAAGATAATGAAGAAAGGCCTATCACTTTTATGAGTGCACCTCTAAAGGATGCATAGCTGAAGTACCTGGATACAGAAAGATAGGCATTTGCACTGGTAAGGGTAGTGAAGAAGTTTAGGCAATACATTCTATGCAGTCAGGTTAAAGCCATAGTACCTGATGCGGTAGTTAAGATGCTATTGATGCAAAATGAGCTTGGAGAGAAAAGAGCTAAGTGGATCACCACTTTGCAAGAGTTTGACATCAAAATCATACCGATGAAGCTAGTTAGGGGACAATCTTTAGTGCAGACCATAGCCAATACAAACCCAAATCTGGTAAAACAGCAGTATGTACTAAATACAAGTGATGCATCAGGGTGGTACAATGATCTCAACACTTTCCTAATATCAGGGAAATACCCAAACAAGATGAAATCCTTGTAGAGGAAAGCTTTAAAGATCAAAGCACAAAAGTATATGGTGCAAGGAGGTGTTCTATTTAGGAAGAACCATGAGGGAATTTATTTAAGATGTTTAAATAGAGATGAAGTAGATAAGGTGTTGTTGGAACTGCATGATAAGTATGGGACTACTCATGGCTCCCATTTAGCCACAACACATAAAATATTGAGAGCAATTTACTATTGGCCTACCATGTTTAAAGATATAGAGCATCACATCAAAAACTATCACATTTGTCAAGTTACAGCAGATAAAGGGAGAAATCAAGCCAATCCATTACAGCTAGTCATTGAGACTAGGCCATTTGCATAGTGGGGCTTGGATTTCATTGGAGTCATCAATCCTCCATCATCTGTAGGACGCAAATTCATATTGACAGTGACTGATTACTGTACAAGGTGGACTGAAGCCACATGTTGCAAATTCTCCACTACTGAGGTAGTCATCAAGTTTCTTGAAGAGAACATCATCACTAGGTTTGGAGTTCCTTATTCGCTAGTATGTGACAATGGCCCTACATTTTCTTCTTTAAAATTTTCTGAATGGGCGTTTGAACATGAAATTGTTTTAAACTTCTCTTCAAATTATTACCCTCAAGGGAATGGGTTAGCTGAATCTATGAATAAAATCTTACTGGACATAATTAAAAAGCTAATTGAAAAGAACCCAAGAGAGTGGAATACATTGCTAAAATATGCACTATGCGTAGATAGGACCAAGGTTAAGGCAACTCTGGGTAATACACCTTACCATTTAGTTTATGGGACTGATCCCATACTTCCAATAAATCTAAGAATACCAATATGGAAGTTTGCGAATGAATACTTAGGCTTCAATGATCATAGGGAAGCCAGAATCATTCAAATGATGCAATTAGATGAGAAGAGAGATCAAGCTATTGAAACATTTGCCAAACATCAAGCAGTGGTAAAAAGATGGTTTGATAAATCAGCAAGAGTCAAAACATTTAGGATTTTAGACTTAGTGCTGTGCTGGGATAAAGCACATGAGAAGAAAGGTAGCCATGAAAAATTTGACAAGTTATGGTTAGGTCCATTACAGGTGTCGGAAATAATAGGAGACAACACTTTAAGGCTCAAAACCTTGATTGGAGAAGATGTGCCATTACCAGTTAATGGCCAGCATTTGAAACACTACTTCCAAGCTTGAGGTGAAGGTTGTTGGTCTGTTGTATCATAATGTGGATAAGTGTATAGGTTTGGCTTTGTTTTGTTTGTTGTTTTCTATTGGTTGCTGTTGGGTGTTTGTTTGTTTGTTGTGTGTTGCTTTAGCAGAGATGCTTGTCTTGTTCTAGAGTATCAGCAGCAGATTAGCAACCATTAAAAATAATATAAATTTTGGAGCATTCAAGTTAATCATTTGAAATTTATACATAACTTGTTGTGACTGTCATGAATGTAGAAGGTTAGCTGACTTGTGAAATTTTGTATTCAATAAGAATGGGTTGAGTATTCAAGGGAAGTTTCTCACAATGACACACCTAAAATCCTTGGGTTTGTTGAATCTACCAGTGTAGATATTAGGTGAAAAATCAGAGGTCACCCTTGCTACCATTACAATTCTCAACTTAATTCCTGCAAGTGACCATTCCTTGCATCATAAAGTTACAACTGTTATATCTTATGAAATCTCAATCTTTATCAAAATATAAAATAAATAAATAAATAAACTAGATTTTACTGAAATCCAGTTAAGCCATCTAAGTAACTCTACTGGGGCTATAGACGCTCGCTGGCAGTGGGGCTCTACTTAGGAGAATTGTAATGATAACCTTGCCGGGGCTATGGATGCCTGCTGGCAGCAAGGCTCTATCCAGTCGGCTATGAGGGAATGACATCAACTAGGTAGTCTAATGTTAGTCACTGGCTATTCAACTAATTTTCAAGATGAGGAAGATTAATCACGTGCACCCACTTAAACTGAAAAGGAAAATTCATGCACCTTATTGAATACATTGAGTTGTAGGTTAAATAATGAATTGCAAAGAAAGATAGTCAGAAATTAAGGATTTATTTCATTTTGTTTCCTTTAATAGTTTTAATTTAATTGTTTTATTTGGTTGCTAGTTGTTGTGATGCTCACAACACGCCCCATTTTACTCCTTAACAAAATGAGGACCCCTGTTGATGTTGGTTTTACTTTGCTTGTTGGTGTGGTTTGCTTGGTGGTAAAATGGAAGAGGAACTGAAAATACAAACCTTGTTAAAATTAAGGAAAATTTGCATTTGAGTACCAGGTCAAAGTATAGGTGAATTCCTTGTTGAAAATAAACAAGGGTTGCTTTTTGAATTTTTCTGAAATTCGTTGTCTTTTGCAAGTTATTATTGTTTTTTGGCAAATGTACAATTAGAGGGTTTGTGCCTTGTATATATATACAAAGTTATTTGTATATGCAATGTCGTTTCATATACAAATGTGTTTGTATATCATACTTTTGTGTTAGTTGCAAAGGGGGAAGTCATTGGGTTTCCTTATTTTGTTGCTTTTTTCCTTGTATGCATTTAAGAAATGTTTTATACATACATACAGGGTGTACCTGAAAGGAGTTAGGTTAGAGTGTATACATGTTGAAATCTGCTATGTATATTTCAGTTTGTATATTTGGCAACTGAAAGCCATACAAATAAATATACAAGGGATTGTACATAGCGCAGAATTGAAGAGATAGTAAAGTTGGTATAATCGATATATGTTCAGCACTTGTATATTTGGCAGATGCGAAATATATAATCATGAGATACAAAGAATAATATACATTGCGGAATTGAAATGTTATTAAATAAAGCATAATGATTGTATATGTTGGGTTTTGTATGCAAGGTTTCAGGAGGCATGCATTCTATTTTATACAACGCAAGTTTGAAAGTAAAGCAAATTTTGGTAAATACGATGTATCGGGACTTAATGAATATCAAATATACATTGTGTTTTATACAAGGTGGAATTAAGAAGGGTTCAAAGTTCAAGTGGATAAATAGTTAAGTCCGTCACCTGTATATCAGGGTTTGTATATTTGGATGAAATGAAGTATAAAACGAAATATACAAACACTTTATACAGGCCAGAATCGAGGCAATTATGGAATAAAGTTAGGTTGTTGTATGTTTTTTTTTGCCTTATGTATGTTTCAGAATATACAAGGTAAAATATACATTGTGTTTTATACAAAGCGCGGGATTGAAAGTAAATTGAAATACAGTATAAATGATGCATTCGGACTTGAAGTATATTTCATGATGCATCGATTTATACAAAGCATGGAACTCAAAAGTTATCAAAGACAATAAAGTTAATGTATATTGTGCATTGTACATTTCTTATATACAACTCCAATATACATTGCACTTTATACAAACCAGAACCAAAGGGATTATAAAATGAAGTTAAACTGTTGCATATTTTCGCTAGTATGTATGTTCGAAATGTACATCACTTTTCACATACAAGCCAGAACTCAAGAAGATTAAAGTACAGTTAATTCAATGTATCACATCCGAATTGTATATGAAGAGATACGTTGAGTTTTGAACATTGCAGAGATACAAAGGAAAAGTAAGGTGGGTCCCAGCATTTGTACATTTGAATGTTTGTATAATGGGAGTGTATGTTTTATGATGTACAAACAGATGAGCATACAAAGATACAAAGCGGAAATACAAACCGGATGTCAGAAAAAAGTAAAAAATGGAAAAGTCCTTGTATATTGGGTGTTTGTATGTTTATAATGTACAATCCCAATATACAAAGAATCAAAGGGCATTGCGAAAGAATAAAAGGTAAATAATGTTTGTATAATGTGTTTGTATATGCGATTATACAATAGAATATACAAATGAGGTATACAAGCAGGAAGTACAAAGGGTATACGGAAAAGGGAAAAAGGCTTTAGTTCAATTGTATGTATAAAGTGATTGTATGTTCGAAGATACAATGAAAAGATACAAGAAAAACATACAATGAGATATACAAAAGAAAATGCGTGTTTAGTTAAGCTAATGGTCGAAAGTTTAAAAAACTCAAACACTGAAAAAGGAAAGCTGAAGCTCGCAGCACATTAATTACTATAATTAATGCGAGTTTAATGTTCAAACAAAGGGAATTTAATGAGGGTTAGGATAAAATTATTGTTATTTTGCTTTCAAGATATATTGTTAATGTTGAAAATTGTAGAGAAGGCACTGTCATAGTAAAAATTGAATGGAATTTACCAGATTAATGAAGTTACAATTGCTGGGTGAAGGTGAAAGGTAAAAGTAAGTCAACATCAGAGGTTGAACTGTCACAGAAATAGGTATTTATCTTGGGACCTCGTTTAATTTTTGAATGCTAAAACCCAACTGTTAATTATAGTAATTTTGCTTTCAAAATGCATGCATTTGTTAAAATTACTATTTTAACTATTAATTAGCTAAACAAAGCTTAATCCATTTAAGGGTAAAATAACAGAAAAAAACAAATGAGTTAGGGTAAATGGTAGAAAATAGATATTCATAGTAAAACCCTAGATATGAAGTAGAAACAAAAATTGAGACCTGTATACTTCTACAGGATGGCCCCTAAATAGAAGGACTCTGGGGACAAAGTAAACAAAGAGAGAAAACCAAGGAAGGAAGTAGAAAAAGAAGAATTGCCGATATACAGAGGCTGTCCAACCCTGATTGGTACAAGCGGAATGGGTACTGATACAAACATAGGAACTTATGATGCAGAGGATATGTTGAAGAAAATCACTGCTGCAGATGCCTCCCCAGATATGAAGTGTATTTGGAATAGTGGACTATATAGGGCTGCAGGGTTTCCTCTAGCTATGGAGGCAAAAGATCTATGCCTAGACTGTGTAATCTTGTGTGACCCTAATACAAGGAAGGTAATGCTACATGATAGATTAATTGCTGATGTGACCCCTAAGGGGATTGCAGGAACTTTTGGATTGGAGATCACTGATAAGATGACAGATCTTGATATTGATCAGTATAATAAGAGTTTCTACACAAATGATGGAGACTGTAAGGGTAAAATATTTCACCACTGGTACAGTCCAGAGAACAAACCAAAAGTAGTGGCCGGAATTCCTAAAAATCTACTGAGGATACATTTCAAGGAAGAAATATATTTGATGATTACTATGTTGAGCAAGTTGGTTGGGTTGAGGGATGGCACCAAATGTGAGCCCTGGATGTTCACTATCATAGAATACCTAAGAACAGGGGAAAAGAAACAAGGACCAATTCATTGGTCCAAGGCCATTAGTACAACCATATGGAGGCAGGCTATGATGAGACAGCAGAAAGGCTTGCCCTTTTATATGTCTTCCTATATATTATACTCCTTTGCTGTAGAGATAAGACTGCACATACATGGACTAGAAAGAATTGGTGTTTTAGGGAATGGTCCTAAGAACCGGTTGGTGTATGAACATTACCCAAAATTACAAGAGGAGAATGCTGTGAAGAAATTTGCTTTAGTTAATGATGTTTTCTATACCTACATGGTGAGAGTACTAAATGAAGAACCAAACAAAAGGTTGTCTAAAGAGGATGAAAATATAATTGGACAGCATTGTTCGTGGTTCATACAATTTGAACAATTTTCATACATAAGAACTGAAGGATTTGAGGGGAGGCCATTTATGCTCCCAAGATACCCTTCTGACAAACTGCTTGTGTTGGAGTTTTCAAGACAGAATTTGAATGCTTTCAGGATGTACAAAAGGAAATTCAATGGCAAGGGAAATGTGAAATTGCCTTGGGCCATTGGCAAGTATTCTTGTATCAGTGAAGGTGCTGCAGCCTGTTCGGAACAAGAACTAAGGTATTATGGGTTCTAGGAATTCGATTTGGCTAGAAAGTTTGATCCATTTCACAGAATTCAAAACTTTGTTGACAAGAAGTACAAACATCAAGTGCATATTGAAGATTTCTGGGCTAACTGCAAGAGTGACTTGGAAGTAAGAAAGAGAGCTCATAAGAAATTGACTATTGAATAAATGAAGTCTATTTGTGATATCTATGTTCCTCCAAAGGTTTGTGAGGATGACAAATTGTTGCACCAAAATTATGCACAGGCTAGGCTAGCTCCCATTACAGAGCCTAATTGGTCATAGCCTTGGAACACATCATTGGATATTTTGACAAAACCTTTGATATTATTTTCAAAAACATGGCTTAAGAATAGGATAGAAGAGCTCAAGGCCGAAGGAAAAGAAGTTACATTCCTAAAGAAGGGAAGGAAGAGAAAGGCGGAGCCTAGTGAAGACATGCAATGTTTCTATGAGAAGAAGAGAAAGGTTGTAGAGGCAAGAATTATGGAGAAGAATGAGAATGCTACATTGATGGATCCATATGCTTTAGGCATAACAGTAGTAGTGGCATCTCAAACTTTTGTTGATGCAAAATCTATGAGCTATGAGATCAGTGCAGAAGAAGCACAGGCTGCAAAAAAGGCAGCAGGACCATCAATCATGAGGGCGATTCCCATAGGTTTGTCAAAAGGGGAAACTTCTAGTCTGGTTGATGTGATTGGAGCGCAGAAAGTAAGAGAAAAGCTAAAGAATATAGCCAGTGCCTCCACATCAGCAGAACCAGGACAAACCTTTATCAAAGTAAAAATAGAATTGGCTGGAGAGAGGCTACAGGAGTCAGAAGTTGGTAAAGATAAACCTACTGCTGTAGAAACTGTGTAGATTGAAAGCAGTGACAGTGAAGAAAGGAAAATGTATAAAGGGAAAGTGATTGATGTGGAGGAAGAATCAAGTGATTTCCTCAGTGAAGAAGAAGAATCAAACCTGCAAGATGAAATGGAAACAGAGCAAAATATAGAAATTGAAAAAGAAGGGGTAGAGATAGAAATAGGATCTGTTGATCCATTTGGTACTCTAGTACCACCAGAAATCATTAGAGATGTGCAAGAGGAAGCACATAAGATTGAAGAGACTGAGAAAGAAAGATCATCTAAAGAGGTAAACATAGAAGGACATGCAGCACAAGAGAACACTTCAAAGGTGGATGCATTGGATATGCTAAATATGTATGCTGAGCTTAGTGAAGAAGAAAGGAGTGAAGAGGGTGTGCAAGACCAAGGACAGGAAACAAAGGAAGACAACACAAAAGAGGGGTCTCCTGCACATAGAGAACAAGTACAAGAAGGAGAAATAGATAGAGCACAAGAGGAGATCAAATATCCTGGGGAGGTAGGAGGAACGGAAAAGGAAGATGAAAATAAAGCAGATAAACAAGAGGAAGAGATTAATTTGCAAAATGAGGAACAAATAAAAGAAGAAGTTCCTGAAGAAGAGGTTCCTAAAGAGGAAAATCCTGAAGAAGAAGCTGAAGATGGAAGGGACACTGAGGTAGAAGGAGAGGGAGATAAAGCTAAATCAAATGGGCAAGGAGAGGACCCTATAGGACAAGAGCTCCCACTTCAGTAGGAACAACAAGAAGAACAACAGGAGGAGCCACTTCAACTACAAGAACAATAGCAAGAGCAACAACATGAACAGTAGCAATAGGAGGAAATTGTGATGGATAAACCTCATGAAGAGGTGATTAATTCAGAGAAGGTTGCAGAAGGCACAAAAGAGGTTCCTGCATGGCTAGAAGGGGAAATAAGAAGGGAGAAGAAAGAAATACAGCTAGCTCCAATTGATAATAAGAGCTTATTGGTAAAAAAAGCCACTCCAAGGAAAGAGAAAAGAAAAGCTAGGACGGTGTCTGCAATACAGAGAGGCCCAGATGGATCTAGAACTTTGAACCTAGCTATACCACAGAAGGAGAAAGAAAAGGGTGAGATTACCTTGGAGGAGTACAAAATACTAAATCTAGACCTCAGGCATTCCACAAGGGAACAACACATCGCTGAGTGGAAAGATATGAACCAGGTGACAACAGAAATGCTGAGGAAAGACAAAAATAAATAGGAGGTATTGAAGGGACACATTGTCTAGCTCCAGCAATTCATTAGGGGGATATTTGACCCCAGTGCCACAGTGCCTGACTTACCTACTAACATGGCAATAGTATCTAAGGAGGAAGTGCAGGACATGGAAAATAAAAGGTTCAAGGCCAACATTTTTTATGAATGGTTTCATGATTTTTTGCAAGAGGGCGAACAAACAATAAGACAAGCTGTGTAGAGCTGGAAAGTAGCCACAGAAGAGAGGATCAAATGTATGGTATTGATAAATAATTGTCAAACAAGAGTAGAAGAGTGTAGACTTGAAATTGAACAATTGGCTGAAAATGAGACAAGAGCTGAAGAATTGATAAATGAGGGGGCACTTAGTATCACATTGGCAAATCAAGTGCCACAGATGATTTTGGAACTCAAATTTGAAGAGGATAACCTCAAAAGAAATGTAGTTATCATGCAAGAGCTGGTAAAAAGAGCAGAAGAAATAATAAAAATGCACAAAAGAATCATAGAAAAGTTCCTGCTGCATGAATGTGCAGAGACACCAAAATATAACTCAGACAGAGCATTAATAGAGTTCAGGGCCATATTCACGCCCCATACAAAAAATCTTGATGCAATCCTCAACAAGCAGATGATGGATACATTGATGGAAGAGAAGGCCAAAATAAAAAAGTACAAGAAAAGAAGAGGAAACTTAGAGAATGAAGAAAAAGAGTTGAAAGAAAAGGTGATGATGTAAGAATATATTTTAGCAAAAAGTCCAGGAAGGGACTGCACCTTTGTGGAGGGTGTGATTGGCAACTTCAAGAAATATTTGAATAGGTGAAAAGGGTAGTCAGGAGTAAAGAATTTTGAGAGGAAATTAAATGAAGAGCCTCAGCGAGAAAAGGACACATGAAGTGGGAATCTTATTTGTGAAAGATTCCAAGAACATCCTTTGAGAGGAAAAGATGCCAAGTAGTGGATTGGCACACGGTTATGAAATGAAGGCATACCATTGGTCAAAAATAAAAGGACCTTAACAGTGGAATGGAAGTTGTAACTGTAGCATAGGGAGAAATTCAAATTCTATATAAGGAACGTGCTACTTGTATATTATTTTACATAGGGATTTTTAGCATTTAGCCAGAAATTGTAAATTCTTTCTGAGAATTTTGAGTAGAATATTTTAGTTTAGAGGAGGTCGCGTATTGTCTGCATTAAGGAATGCGTGGAATATCCAACTTGCTTAATGTATCTGTAAAGCACTGTAAGTTTTTTGGTATATTTGATTAATAAAGCTAAGAGTCATTCCTACATTATAAATCTTGTATGACTGTGTTTTGAAGATAAGTGAATCTAGAAGTCTGGGTCTATTTTCTGAGTGTCTTCTAGCTCTTCCTTGCATTTAAAATAATTCCTCTTAAAGCTCGCAATCTTGAATGTAATATTCATGAAATACTCAGGGCATTCACATTTAATGGTTTAGTTGTTGGTTTAATCGAGTTTACTGTATTTCTTACTGTGTGCATAACAGAATGTTTAGATCCTGTAGTGAATGATGGTAGATTTAAATTTCTCTAACTTTTCCCAACAACTCTAAAATACTTAGCTTAAACGTTAAAATCCAAAGGAGATTATCTAAAATTTGAAGAATTCTAAGAGCAATAAGTTGGTATTTGATAATCCTCATAAATATTTGAAAAGTAAAGCATGTTTGAATATATATCATATAAATCTTCGAGGTACAGTAATGATTTTATGCAAATGAATGATTAGAAAGTTGATATTTGTATTAGTTTGCATAATAGGATTCCAGTAAGTCACAAACTCACTTTAAATCACGTAAGGCCCCTTGCATATTAAAGCTTCATAATAACCTACTGAACTATCCAACAGGTCAAGACCTGACCAATAAGGAAACTTGGGAACAAGTAATCTTAGTTGATTTCTTCGTATCTTTCAAGATAGTTAGGTTCATTTATGAATTTTAACTTTTGTTATGACTGTCTCAAAACAATCATCAACACACCCATCATGGTTGTCGTTACAACCGCCATCTAAAAAATAAAAATGTGCTTCCCTTTTCCAACTGCTAGTGCCACTTGTAGAAAATGTCAGGAATCTGTTTGAAAAAAGGGGGACATGACACGATGCTGATAAAACACATCACAGTGCAGCATGCATCCGCTAGCAGCACACAAAGAAAAAGAACCAAAACTACATGAGAAGGCCGTTAGAGACTTGGAAATACTCTAGCCTGCACCTAGTGGACACGTCATTTGTTCCACTACCTCCACGTGTAGCCAAAAATAAAGCCAAATGTCTTTTCTAAACTGACAAAGGGGCAAATATGTAGCACGATGGCACCCTTTGTAAACTGCAAAGGATGCAAAGAAAAATGTAGTCCCCTTAAAATATATACTCAGTGATGCTGCTACATGGTACCCCTGCACAAGCTTAAAAATAAAAAAGCTCCATGAACATTAGAAAGTGTGCTGTGTAGACATGTGGCACCCTTCGTAAATAGCCTGATCTAGGAAATCTTTAGGGCTGCGAAAAGAAAGAGCAAAACTGAATGTCACTTGAAAAGAAGTGTATAGAAATGATTTAGGAATTAACTCTCTTGATTAGAGAGTTAACTTCCTTGATTGGTCAATTAGATTCAATTTATTTTATTGTGAACTCAATTGATTGAAGAGAGATATGAACTTAAGGTCTTATCACTCATGGAGGAATGGCTATTAGGAGGAGATAGAGAGGAGTGAAACTTAGATCACATGGGCTAAAATTAGTTGATTGGGAGTGTCAAAGGAATTAATTATGGTCTCTTCTATGTTTAGCTTTAAATTGTTTGAATAGGTTATTGGAAACTTGCTGGTGTTGTCATTGATGTCAACCTCTAGTAGGTAGTTCACTTGGTTTCCAAGTGCTTTTGAAAAAAAATGCTGAAAAGGTGTGTAGTGTGACAGAGGTATCCTCAATATTATGCTCCACATTCAATCCTAATTGAAGATATGATTGTGTAGTTTGGAAGTGTTTATTAGAGGTGTTCAGATGTATTATATCTAGAGTATTAGGTTCTAGATCACGTGGAAATAGAAGATTTGTTCGATAGAGTATTTGACTGTGAAGAAGACTATATGGGAGAAATGATATTTCTCTGTATTTCTCCGCATTGAGGTTTCATGTCCTGCGGATCTAGGGATATTTCTACAGTCTATATCTACCTTTCCTTGAAGTTTCTTATGTTGGGTTACTCCACAAGATTAGTTCTTGCATTGGTGTTCAGTGGTAGTAGATCCTAATGTGCTTAATGAAGATATTCTTTGTGTTAGATGGTTACAGTAGTGTTGCAGAGTTTTTGATGATGTTGAATGTTGTGGAGTGTCTCTATGTGGTCCGTACGATGTGTTTGGACTTGGAGAAGCGTGAATATGGTCATTAGCTTAGGTTTGGCCGACCTGGCTTACTAGCGCCATTTATGGAGGTACCTCATGGATTATGGATGTGACAAGTAGCTTGATGATACAAATTTGAGTCTTGGTTATCCCTTGACATGGTCTACTTTCACTTCTTTCCACCGTAGAAGTGTTTAGTGCTAACCTAAGTTATGTTGCATGTGTGTAATGCACATGCTTCATTAGGACCAACCTAATTGAGATAGGTCTTGGTTATAGATGGTATACATGCAAGATGAAGTTGAATGGAGCAAAGTATAGAAGAATATGTGAATATGAATCAAGGGAAGTAATATTGTGTGTGAACTTAAATGCTTATAACTTTGGAATGCAGTGAGCTGAAGGTGTCTACATTTTAGTGTGCCAGAAGTTGCTAGAGGTAGTGAGCCAAAGGTTGCAAATGGCAAAGAGTGGCAGTGGTGGATCTCTCCTATTGCTTTGAGGTAGTAAATTTCTCTATAACAATTTCCTTCTTTCTTCTCTCTTCTGGGAAGTGAGACTTTCTCTTGGGTAGTAAGCCCTTGGTAGTGAGCCTATTGATTTTTAGTGTTGTTATTCATATATATGTGAGCTAATCCTCACCGTGATTTTTCCCTTATTGGTTTTTCCATTTAAATCTAGTGTTCTTATGTGGTTGGATGTGTTTGTATTGATGCTTCATATGTTTACAATCTGCTAATGCATTATAAGTAGATGATGTTTGAAATTGCTTTGAGAGCTTGAAGTTTTAACATACAACTAATTCAGCTCCCCCCTCTCAGTTGTCCTATGCATTCCAACAATTGGTATCAAAGAAAAGTTCCCTTAAGAAGATTAACGATTTTGGGTAGATTTGGATGGTGCAGAGAAAAGGCATGGAGGTTCTAGTATTTGATGGAACAAATTATGCTTTTTGGAAAACCAGGATGGAAAGTTTTCTTGTTTCATTAGGATATGGAGTATGGAAGAGAGTTGACAAAGAGTATACTATACCTAAAGATGGTCCAAAAAATGAAGATGAGATTAAAGAATATGAGAACAATAAAAAGACAAGGAGTACTCTTCTAAACAATCTTTCAGACTCTAAATTAGTGAAGGTAATGAGTCACAAAACTGTTCATGAGATTTGGAGGAAATTGGAAAGTACCTATGAAGGAGATGACAAGGTCAAGCAACCAAAGTTACAGATTCTAAAGTCCAAGTTTGAAGCCCTAAGGATGTCAGAGGATAAAGATATTGGAAGCTACATGCAAGGAGTTGATGAAATTGTCAATTTCATCAATGGCCTTGGTGGAGAGCTAGAGGAAAAAGAAGTGATAAAGAATGTACTAAGAACTCTTCCTAAATCTTATAGTGTTAAAGTTTCTGCTATAGAAGAGACTCAAGATCTAGATAATTATTCTAGGTATAAAATGTTTGGTACTCTAACTACTTTTGAGATAAGAGAATTTGGTCAAGATGAGCCAAGAAAATAAATTGCTTTTAAGGCTAGCAAAATAGAGAAGACTATTGAATCAAATTCAGTTGACTTTGATGAAGTGGAAACAAATTCTGTAAGTAGTTTGAAAAAGGGTTCTGGAAAATACAAAGGTAAGTTACCCTTCAAATGTTTTAACTATGGAAGGATAGGTCATTATGCTTCTAAATGTCCAATCAAAATTTTTTATGACAAATATAAGGAGAACAAAGGTAAATCATTCAAGAAAAGTTATTATGTCAAAGAAGATGATAGCATATCTAATGATGATTCTGACTATCCAGATGATGATGGTAATGAATGCTTGTTCATGGTTTTGAATGTTGGAACTAATTCCACTAATACCAGAAGTTGTATGAAGAATATTGCTCTGGAAATAAGGCACCACATTGAAGGGGCATTGATTACTGCTTTCAATGCAAGAGAGGAGGAATATCTCTAGTTAATTGATAGTGGTTGTTCAAATCATATGATAGGTGATAAGAATAAGTTTGTGAATTTTGAGAAGTTTGATGGAAGTTTTGTTATGTTTGGAGATGATGCATTTGCTAAGATCTGTGGAATGGGTTTAATAAGTTTTGATAGCAAGTACAATATAGATGATGTCCTTTATGTCAAGGGTCTCTGGAACTATCTTCCAAGTGGAGGACAAATGTGTAGTAGAGGATATAATCTTGTGTTTCAGGATGATAACTGTAAAATCAGAAAAAAAGACTACAAAACTCTGATTGCTACAGGAACAAGAAAAAAATGAAATATATATCAGCTCAAAGGTGCTAAAGGTGTGTACCTTATGACTCAAATTAATGAGATTTGGCTATGGCATAGAAGAATGTGTCACATCAATTTTGACAGCTTAGTAAAGATCAGCTCTAATCAAGTTGTAAGGGATTTGCCAAAGATTACAAATCCTACCAATGCAACCTGCAAGGAATGTCAGATTAGGAAGCAAACAAGGAATGATTTCTTGAGATCAAAAAGTATTCCACCACTGGACCTCTAGAGTTGGTGCATACAAATCTATGTGGACCTACAAGAGTAGGAAGCTTTCAAGGTGATAGGTAGTTCATGTTGTTGATTGATGATTTCTCTAGAATGACTCAGGTAACTTTTCTTAAAGAAAAATTAGAATCTCTACATAAGTTTAAGGCATACAAGATTATGGTTGAAAATGAAATTGACTTGAAAATCAAGTACTTGAGGTCTAACAAAGGTGGTGAGTTCACCTCCAATGAGTTTAATTGCTTTTGTGAAGATCATGGAATAAAAAGGCATTTGCCGGCACCTAGGACTCCTCAATAGAATGGAGTTGTGGAAAGGAAGAATATGATAGTTTAGGAAGCAACAAGGACAATCATAATAGAAGAAAATCTACTAGATATCTATTGGAGAGAAGCCATTTACACTCCAGTCTATATACAAGACAAAGTGCAAGCCAGGGTCAATAGTTCAAAGAATCCATATGAATTATGGTATGGAAGAACTACTATAATACTTTAGAGTGTTTGGAAGCAAATGCTACATTAGAAGAGATGCAGAGAACTTGGTAAAGTTTTATGCAAGATCAGATGAAGGAATCTTTGTTAGATATTCCACAAAGAGCAAGGTTGACAAGTGTTACAGTAAGAGGCTAAAGAAGCTAGTTGAAAGTGCAAATGTCAAAGTTGATGAGAATCCACATCAAAGCTCAGTAATGATAGAAGAATATGAATCTAATGATCCCCCTTGTAGAAAAGAAGAAAGTGAAGAAGAAAAGAAAAAGGAGATGCAAGTTGATGAAGAAGATGCTTCAGAAAGGGTTCTTACTTGAATCCCAAATATGTGTAGAAGAATCATTCAGAAGATTAGATCATTGGAGACAAGAACAAAGAAGTGTTAACAAGAAAGAAAATTGCTATGGAAGATGAATAGGTATATTTGTGTCCATTGTCTATAATAGAACCCAAAATAGTGATTGAAGCATACAAAGATGAGCATTGGATCAAGGCTATGGAAGAAGAACTAATGTAGATTGAGAAGAATCAGACTTGGGAAGTTGTCCCAAGACTAGTAGACAAAAATGTGATAGTAACCAAATGGGTCTTTCGAAACAAATTGAATGAGAATGGAGTAGTCAGGAATAAGACTAGGCTTGTGTGTAAAGGCTACTCACAAGTGGAAGGAATATATTATGAGGAAACATTTGCTCCAGTGGCAAGATTGGAGGCCATTAGAATGTTCTTGGCCTTTACAACTCATAAGGACTTCAAATTCTATCAGATGGATGTGAAATCTACATTCTTGAATGAAGAGGAGGTTTACATTGAGCAACTGGAAGGGTTTTAGTTATCAAAAGATCCAATATGGTCTGCAGGTTGAAGAAGGCACTATATGGACTCAAACAGGCTCCTAGAGCATGGTATGGAAGGTTGGATAAGTACCTATTATAGTAAAGTTTCAAAAAGGGTACCAAAGATAGCAATCTGTATTTCAAAGTTGAAGAAAATCAAATCCTAATTGTAGAAGTGTATGTTGATGATATAATTTTTGGAGGTAATGAAGGTATGTGCAAGAGATTTGCAGAAGAGATCTAGAAAGAATTTGAAATGTCAATGTGTGGGGAAATAAATTTCTTCCTTGGATTACAAATCGGTCAATCAGAAAAAGGTATTTTCATTTCACAGACAAAGTATGCTACGAAAATGTTGAAGAAGTCTGGAATGGAAGACTCCAAACTGGTGTGTACGCCCATGACTACTAGTTGTAAGTTAAGAAAAGATGATGAATCCCTTAAGGCTGATCAGAGTAAGTACAAATCAATGATTGGTGGATTGTTATACCTAACTGCTACTAGACTAGATATCATGCATGTAGTATGTCTTGTGGCTAGATTTCAAGTTGATCCTAGAGAGTCACATGTTTTAGCAGTAAAGAGGATATTCAGATATCTAAAAGGCACTCTGGAGTTTGTCCTATGGTATCCCAAGGATACTAATTTCTCCTTAAGTGTGTATACAGATAAAGATTGGGCAGGATGTACAAATGCTAGAAGAAATACAAGTGGGGGTACTTTCTTTCTAGCAAGCAGACTTGTCTCATGGCTAAGTAAGAAGCAGGACTCAGTGTCATTATCTACTACAGAGGTAGAATATATTGCAATAGCATCTTTCTGCACATAGGTGTTATGGATGAAGCAAACATTGAAGAATATCAAAGTGTCATATGATGAACCTATTCCTATACTATGTGACAATACAAGTGCTATCAACATTTCAAAAAATCTGGTGATGTATTCAAGGACAAAGCACATTTCAATCTAGTATCACTTCTTAAGAGAAAAGGTTGCAAAGAATGAGGTGAAGTTGGAGTATGTACCTACCAAGGATCGAGTTGTAGACATCTTTACAAAGGCTCTTCCTAAGGATACTTTTGAGTATCTCTGATAGAAGTTAGGAGTTATTGCCCCTCCTTCTCCTAACTAGATGCATAAATATGTGCATCTGTCCATGAAGCATTTCAAGATACACTTTTGGCCCTGGACTGATGTTGAAGGCTACCTCTTAGGGGGAGTAGGTAGTGATACTATTGATTGGTATAGTCAAATGGAGCATATCCTATGACCTTAAGGGGGAGAGTGCAGAAGAGGTGAGAGCACTAGAGATAGAGAAGATACTTACTAGTGTTAGAGTTGTTGCCCTTTGCCATTGATGTCAAATGGGAAGAGAGTTGAAGTTATTGCAAAACTATTGTACAAAGAGGTGTGTGAAGATTAAAAGTTATTTCTATTAAGGGAGTATGAGTATTACTGGTTGCAGAGCTACTAATTGATTGCTTTAGGTCTTGATGATTTTTCAAAGTGTTGGTGTTGCCATCAATGACAAAGGGGGAGATTGTTAGAAATTTGTTAGTGTTGTCATTGATGTGAACCTATAGCATGTAGTTCACTTGGTTTCCATGTGCTTTTGAGAAAATTCAATAAAAAGGTATGTAGTGTGATAGAGGTATCCTCAGTATTATGCTTCATATTTCTTCCTAATTGAAGATATGATTGTGTAGTTTGGAAGTGTTGATTAGAGGTGTTTAGAGGTGTTATATCCAAAGTATCAGGTTCTAGATCGTGTGGAAATAGAAGATGTGTTTGACAAAGTATTTGATTGTGAAGAAGACTGTCTAGGAGAAATGATATTTCTTTGCATTTCTCTACATAAAGGTTTCATGTCCTACAAATATGGGGATATGCTTCTATAGTCTATATCTACCTTTCCTTGAAGTTTCTTATGTTGGGCTGCTCCACAAGATTAGTTCTTGTGTTGGTTTTCAGTGGTAGTGGATCCTGATGTGCTTAATGAAGATATTCTTTATGTTAGATGGTTGTGGCAATGTTGTAGAGATTTCTAATGATGTTGAATGTTGTGGAAATGTGTGTGGATGTTGTGGAGTGTCTCTCTATGGTCTGCAGAATGTGTTTGGACTTGGAGAAACGTGAATATGGTCATGAGCTCAGGTTTGGCTAACTTGGCTTACTAGAGCCATTTGTAGAGGTACCTTGTTGATTGTGGATGTGATAAGTAGCTTGATGATACAAATTTGAGTCCTGGTTATCCCTTGACATGTTCCACTTTCACTTCTTTCCATTGTGGAAGTGTTTAGTGCTAACCTAAGTTATATTGCATGTGTGCAATGCATGCTTCATTAGGACTGACCTAATTGAGATAGATCTTGGTTATAGATGGTATACATGCAAGATGAAGTTGAATGGAGAAAAGTAGAGAATAATATGTGAATGCGAATCAAGGGAAGTAATATTGTGTTTGAACTTAAATTCTTATGACTCTAGAATGCAGCAAGCTGAAGATGTATACATTTTAGTGTGCCAGAAGTTGCTGGAGGTAGTGAGCCAAAGGTTGTGGATGGCAAGGGGTGGCAATGGTGGATCTCTCATGTTGCTTTGAGATAGTGAATCTCTATGTAATAGTTTTCTTCTTTCTTCTCTCTTTTGGCCCGTGAGCCTTTCTCTAGTAGTGAGCCTTTCTTTTGGGCAGTGAGCCTATTTATTTTTAATGTTATTATTCATATATATGTGAGCTAATCCTCACCATGGTTTTTCCCTTATTGGGTTTTCCATATAAATTTGGTGTTCTTATGTGTTTGGATGTGTTTATATTGATGCTTCATATGTTTACAATCTGCTAATACATTATAAGTAGATGATGTTTGAAACTACTTTGAGGGCTTGAAGTTTTAACATACAAGTGATCCACCTCCCCTCTCAGTTGTCCCATGCATTCCAACATAGGTGTGTTGTACACCTTGCATAACATTGATAAATTTTATTCATGTAAAATAAATATTTATTTGTGGTGCATCTTAATTGATGTCTTTAGATACATTAAAAATTTATTTGGCTCCACTTGTATAAGATGTATGTAACATTGAGTTAGATACTTTATGTGTGGGAGACATAAGACAAATATTTAATATTTGTGGCAAATATTTAATTTTGGGGTCAATGCTTTTGTGTTACCATGGTTTTGGGACACATCGTTTACCCAATACTACATCTTGTATTTGTGTGAGCTTGATTTATAAAATCAAGCACATGGTTATTAGTTTGGGTTTGCTGATTGATTATTATGGTTGTACAAAAGGTTGTGTAAGAGGTTGTTGTATTGAGTTTCTTCTATAACTGCATTGTGTGAAGCATGGCATGGGATGTGTGGATTCATGCTTGGACACATGGAGGATGTATTGGAGGAGCATGATGTTTTAGAGGTGTTCATGGAGACTCTACATATGTATTGTGATTTTTATTTCTAAATAATACATGAGAGATGGATGCTTTTGGAAGCTGGGTTTTTTCCTCATGGAGACTTTTCCTAGGGTATCTTGTGTTATCTTGTGTTTACCATTTGATCTTTGAATTATGGTTACTTGTATGCATCATGTTCTCCTTTTGTGTTATGTGGAATTGGTTTGATCAACTTGCAAATTCCTAGCATTTGGTATCAGAGCCATGTTCATGGTTGTGGGAGGTGTGAGTATAACCCTTGTGTGTGTAAGTCTGATACAAAGTGGATGCCATTGAAATGCATGAAAGATTTCAGACATTATAAGAGAATTTTGTGCATGTTTTTGTTTGCAAATTTGGGCTTTTTGGTGTTGTGGATTTGTTGAGAATATTGTAGACTGGTGTGTTAAAAATTGGTTGCAAAAAAGGGTTTCTTGGATGGCTTTAATTAGGGTTTTGAGGAGGGACTTTTCATAGATAACCTCATGTGAAAAAAAACCTCACAATTGGATTCAAGAGGCCTAAGAGGTGAAGAAAAACATATTATTTGCCTTGTTTTGGCCACTGTGGCCTAGAGAAAATGTTTTGCCCACCTTGCCTAGTTTAGCCATATAGATCTGCATGTATGCTTGAAAACAAAATTCCCTAAGTTGATATAGTTTTTTCTATAATTTGAAAAAAAAATTCAAATTATTTAATTTTAAACTATAGAAAGGAAATTTTTGAAAGACATTAAAAAATTGATTTTTTTCGAGGGGGTGGTCCACAAACCATGGTACCTTGACTTGGCATGTACAAGCTTGCCAGCATAGGCTATCTAGCTCAGTAGGGCCTTGTCGGCCCTGGCCAGCTAGCGGCACTGTGACAATAGGTACTTGGTCAGTGGGGTCAAAGCCTTGGTTCGGTAGCCTGGCTGACCAACCTACCAGGTCTGGTAGGGTTTAGCCGGGGCTGAGGTAGAACAATCCTGCAAGTGGAAGAATGGTCTTCAAATCTTCAAATATAAACCAAAATGAAATCTATCGTTGGGTCCACCATATAAAGACTTTTAACAAAATTTTAACACATTTAAAAAATTTTCATGTCCGTCATACACCAGTCAACTCACTAGTGGGTGACATCAGCAATGTTAGCACTGTGTCACCTTGTGCCACATTAGAGCCACCTAAGCCCATGTCACAACCTAGTTAGCGATGATGTCAGTGGTATGGATAGATCCCTGAGATTAGAAAAACCAAATGAAGATAAATACACTAAATAATGCATTAAAAACACTATTTTATACCTTCAAAATGGATTCCTTCTCCTAGCTAAGATGGAGAGCCTTACACCCTTAGACTCTTGCTTTACCCATGGCTTTCCAATGTGAAATGCTTTATAACTCAAGTGAAAATAACTACAAAACCTAGCTCAAGAGGATGAGATTGATGGAGATTTTGGCATTATAAGTTTACTCAAATTGTGGATGATCAAATGGCTTGGATGATGGTGTATTTATAAGATTTTTGGAGGGAGATTTGATCCAAGGGTTGAGATTTGAAGTTAAGATCAATGGATGAGAATGCATGTGAGGTGGAAGGCTTATATTCAATCATCAAAAATAGAGGGATGCGAATAAAGATGAATTTTTAATTCATCTTAGGAAGAGGAGAGGATTAAATGAGGGTAGATGAGGTTGATTAGATGTGAATTTTAAATTCACATGGGGAAGAGGTGAGGATTAAAAATGAATTTTTAATTCATTTTGGGAAGAGTGGTGATTAATGAAAGTAGGTGGTGTAAGAGGTCATTTATGGAGTGTATGACTAATGTGTATAAGAAATTGTTTTATGTGGCATAAAAATTAATTTTTTATTTAGAGTATGTGGGGGAGGAGTGTTAAACAAGTTTTAACCATATTAATTAAGGTGATTAGCCTAATTAATATGGATGTAGTAAATTAGTGCATGGGTTAGGATTAATTAAATAGTGTTTAATTTAATTAATCCTAGGTCTAGGGTCATGTAGGTTAGACTAGCTAATTAAATAATAGGTATTTAATTAACTAGTGTAGGGATAGGCTAATTAGTAGGATGAATTAATTAAATAAACATGATTCATACAATTATTTAGGTTTAATGAAAATGGGTGAATTAATCAAATAAACATTTTCATATTTATTTAATTAATTGGGCTAATGTTAGTAGAGGGGTAACTATTGAATTAATTAAATTAATTCAATTTAAAAAAGGAAATGATGAATAATTAGGTGTTTGAATGAATAATTAATTAAATAGAAATTTAATTAATTAAATAAATAATTAATTAATTAGAAGGGGAAATTGGTGATATTAGTGATGTCAGAGATCAGTTAAATGGTGAAGACATTTTTAGGTGTCTACATTTGCCCCTCTTGACGTGATGTCATGACCTAGTAGGGAAATGGCATCAAGTTAAAGAAAATGCCCCAGCTGCCTCAAGAAGACATGGAATGGATGAGGGATGCCCCTTCTAGAGGTCGGGTGAAAAATAATTTTTTTTAGGTGACTCTCGAAATGAAGAAACGAGGGTGAAAATGGATAGAGGATGGAAAAACAGGTTCATGGGAAGAAAAATGGGTGAAAAAGGTTATGATCTACACCTTGGGGAGGAAAAAATTGTGTTGGAGGATGACAAGGGTTACTATAAATAGAAAAAGTGGGCCCTAAAGTGCCACATTTGTACTCATTAAGCAACTTGGATGAAGGACAAGAAGAGACATGATGGCAAACCCTAACCCACTCTTCCCGTGCTTTGAGCACTTGTTCAAGTGAGTCCATTCCTACAGGTGATTAGCAGAGGCTGGTGACTAGGTAGGCCAACCACCCTATCTTTGTCATTTTTTCATTTATCACATTTATTACCTTGGGAAATGGGTCATTAGGGTTTGTCATCATCAGGAGACCGATTGGCATGAAATGGGCCTGGATTGGCACCATTCTCTAGAATGGCACCATCCGCACAGAGGGATTGGGCAGTGCTTGGTCCTAAAGCTAAAAGATTTGGTGCAATGTTGCAGATTGGTGCCAAATTGGGCCCTAGGGTTTCAAGCGTGCATTAGCGCTAAATGAGCATTTCATGGTGCCATTCTCTTGACTAGTGTCACCTAGGGATTTGGCACCATTGTGTTGATTAGTGCCATATGGAAGCGTGGCACCATTCTCTAGAATGGCGCCCAAAATGTGGTAAACTCTAGGTGCACGCTAAAATGGTGCCAAATGAAAGAGAAGCGGTGCCATCCTCTAGAATGGTGCCTTCTTGAGAGGGAGTGGCGCCATTCAAAAGAATGGTGCCATCTTTGGGAATAGTAGTGTCATCTTGAGCATTGGCACAATGGAGAAGAAAAACTAGTGCCAAATGGAATTTGGCTCTAGAAAGAGGAAAAATTAGTGTTAAATAGCTGAGTTGGGAGAAAATGTAAGTTTTTTAACTCACATTAGGCAGATGTAGGTTCCAAGAGGGATCATGGGGTCACGGGAGTGATGCATTCCCACGGTGATGCAGTTATTAGATGGGTTTGATGGAGCCACATGATCTTGACTAGCGAGATTGGGTTTGTTGATAGTAGCATATATGCCTCTCTTGCAAGCACATAGGGTGATGATGACAACTATTATAGAGTGATGGAAATTTGAGACGTGTTCCTTTCTCTTTCCAATAGGGGAGATTACCATCACTAGAGGATGTTTATCGCATGCTCAAGCTACTGATTCATGGAGCACAAGTGGTGTATCATACGAGGAGGGGATAAGTATCCATAGGTAGAACATTTGCCCTGGGCCACCCAGAGTTGTCATAGGATAGACAAGAAATGAGTTATGACCAGACTTTAGTAGTAGGTGTAGATCATTTTACCTTGTTTCTTTATGTGTTGATTAGAGGTGTGGTGATGCCTGATTAGTGTGCATGGGGCTTTCCTGTGGGGTGGGGCGAGATGATAGAGAGGATGGTGTGAGATGAGATAGTTTATGTATGGGGGCCATGCATGTTAGGGTAGTTGTATCATGAGATGCATAATGTGGTATATTGGTATGATTAGGTGTTATCGGTTGGGGTCACACTGCTGAACATGTGGGCCTTTGAGTACATTATGATTACCAGGCCACAGGGGGCATATTTTCGATGACAGTTTAAGGCATTTGTGTTTTTATAGTGGTAGCCCATCGAGTACTCTCATGTTGGACTGTTGTGTTACTGGCAGAGACTTCTTGATGATCTGATTCAGGTTACATGGTGGCCTTATATTGGAGTAGAGCCATGGCCAGATGATGATATTCATATGCCTTATACATTTCAGCCACATTATTTGATGGGTCAGGGTGATCACACCATTGGTATGTATCTTCCTTCTTGGGTTATGCGTCAGTTTGGCTTACGATAGGATCTTCCCCAGGGGATGGCAGTGTTTTCCTGGATAAGGCGGGATGTGAGATAGCCACCAACCATAGCACCACAGGTGGTGATAGCTAATTTTGTAGCTTTACAGCCCCAGTAATGGGATTGGGGGAGCAAGTTGGTAGACGCAGGGACTACTCCTGTCTATGACCAGTGGTGGGTGACATGGTAGTTGATCCATTTGACAGATTCAACTGAGGAGCCTGACATGACTGTGGAGCCAGAGGAGGAGGGAAATATAGTTGAGGAGGAGATAGTGATCGAGGAGGTAGAGGGGGATGAGGATGATCCCATGGGGATGTTGGCCATAGTAGCCTATGAGCAGGCGATGGCAGTGAGAGTGCAAGGGAGAGGGAGAGGTAGACAACAGTTGGCACCAACATTACACGTACAACAATAGGTACAGTAGTAGGCACTACCATAGGTGTAGGTTCCTGCATAGCAGGGGTAGGGAGATCAACATGTAGTGAGGCCCAGGAAGTGGGTTCCACAGTAGCAGCATCCTCTACAATAGGTATAGACAGGGCAGGTGTATGGAACACAAGTACCTCGACAGCATGGTCCTAGGTAGGGACCACCTGCCCAGTGGGCACAGGGAGAGTGTGCATCAGCAGCATGCTCCAGAGGCTGCCATGACATTTTTGGGGATTTGCAGGATAGAGGCAAGTAGGTCAAGGGTAGGGCCAGGGCTAGTTCCAAGGGGGCACTCATCTTGTCAGCGCACTCGAGTAGATGATGAAGAGGAGGTGGAGAGTCTCTGAGGTCAGGTGGCTAGTTTAGAGGATACAGTGCAGAGACAATAGTAGGAGATTGTACAGCTTCGAGGGGCAACTTCATTGTTAGATGGATCAGATGGACAGGTTTGTGCACTCCAAGTGCAGTTGGCATAGGCACAATCTCAAGTGGCCACCCTGACAGGTGAGAGAGACTTAGAGTGAGCCTTGCGGTAGACTGCAAAGGCTAGGGCCCAATAGATAGAGGCACATGTGGTGAGTTTGTAGGGGATGGTGGCAGGCACTAGTATGGGTCTGATGCTTACATAGCTATAGGGACAATTGTAGCAAGCATAGAGTCAGCTCCTAGATCAGAGTATTATTATGGAGCATATTGTTTTGTAGTCCCTGAGGGTTAGTGCATACCTAGCTATAGTTAGTGCAACAGATCCAGGATGACTAGGTCTTATAGATCTAAGAGGTCTGTCCTAATAGTTTAGTAGCCTACAACACCTCCACCACTGGCACCCCAGCAGCCATAGCAACCACTCCCATAGTAGCAGTAGCAGCCACGACCAAGGTCACCCATAGAGTCAAGCATGGGTTCATCAGTCCAGGGTTGATGTGTTGACATAGATTGGTGTATTTTAGGCCCTTAGAGGTAGTTTTGTATCATGACTTGTATATTTATTTTGAGTGATGTATTATTTTTGTAGCGATATATTTGATGATACTTATGGATGTCCATGTTGACGACATGATTTTATTTATGATATGTTATTTTATGGATCCTATATATTGTGATGTGATGGTTTATGCTTTGCTTATGATGTTTATACATTATGGTGATGTTCATGGATGATTATGACTATAGATGCATTTTATGATGTTGATGCATGTTATGATTATGGATGCACTTTATATAGATGATATTATAATGTTGATGTATGTAGGTGCCTATTATGGATTATGATGTGGATGTAAAAATGGATGAAAAATGGTTTTGTGGAATAAAAATAAATGCTTAGATTAATAAACATATATTATGGATGCAAAAATGAATGAAATGGAAATATATGCTCAAATTAATAAACATATATTGTTGATTAAAAAATGAATGAAATGGAAATATATGCTTAAATTAATAAACATATATTGTGGATGCAAAAATGAATGAAATGGAAATATATGCTCAAATTAATAAACATATATTGTGGATGCAAAAATGAATGAAATGGAAATATATGCTCAAATTAATAAACATATATTGTGGATGCAAAAATAAATGAAATGGAAATATATGCTCAAATTAATAAACATATATTATGGATGCCAAAATGAATGAAATGATTAATGTAGTGGATGCTCAGATTACACTTGTGTGAGAGTTTGATTTGTGTGACAATGAAATCATCATGGTTAACTCTTGAAGATGTCTCATATGCATGTAATATAACCACTGCCAAATGTACAATGCTTTTGGGAAAGTTGGGAAGGGAACAAGTGATAGAAATTGTCAGGTGATGTGTTCCCTTTAGAATCTCCATGGCGAACGTGAAATGATGAAGTAATGAGTATACAATGATAATGAATTAGTACAATAGTTAATGAAATGAACAAGTCATAATACATGTTATGTGTGTGTTAAACCCTAGGTGATGAGGGTGGATGATAGGGGATAGGTTGGGGGGAGGGGGGGTGGTTAAGATAGGTTTAGGATGGACTAGGAAGATTCAAGATGGGATTGTTAGGGTGGTTTAGGGAATGCTAGGTTATTGGACACCATGTCATTAGAGGGATAATTCTAGGTTGGGATGATCTAGGTTGGTTGAATGTTGATGGGTAAGTGAGAGGGGGGATGTTAGTTAGGGGGGTGTTAGAATGGATGGATGGGGGGGGTTCAAATGGATTAGTGTGGGTAGATCAAAATTCTAAGCCTAGGTTATATGTTTAGATAGATAATGAAAAGAGATGAATGAGCTAGGTAAAGTACTTGCATTACACTTGTTGAGAGTATTTATAAGTTTATTATAGCAAAGTATGATATATTTCACCAAGGTATGAAAGGACCTAGGTGATGACTTTTATCCCACACTTGCATGCACTAGACTTGCAAACAATAGGTTGATTCCATGCATGGCCAAGGTAGTATAACCTTGCCTAGATGAGGGAAGGGGACTCATAACATAATTTCTCATAGTACATAGAAGGTATGAATAACCTAATATGAAAATGGGAAGCATTATGCTAGAACTGACCCTATCTTCAAGATATGAATACTATTCTTGGAGTAATGCAATCAACCCACAAGCACAGCATACAGAAACAATGACCATGTCTATTCTAGGTGTTGCCCGCCACTTACCATGGTATCATGGGATCAAGGTAGCTTTGGAAATGACCTAGAATAGGACAAAAAGATAAAAATCAATAATCAAAAGACCAACCAAAACAACATAAACAACCATTGTATTATGTTGCCAAGATAGGAGTTGATAGGATGATGGATTCTATCCAATGTAGGAATGTTGTATCCTAAGAGGCAAATCAGTTGGATTTTGTTGGATAAATTCTAAAAAGTGGGAAAAAGGATAGTCAGGCCATGTGTGATGATTATAGTTGGTATGTTGATTGATGATTTTGGGGTGAGATGTGATGTTTTGGGCGTATGCTTAGCATGTGTATTGCTCGGTGAATCTAGTAAGCTCAAAAGATAGAGACCATCCAAATGGGTTGTATGGGTGCATATTGCATACCTGAGTATTGGATACTTCCTTTGTATTCCATACTGCCTACATACCCTGTGTCAACGGGATCAAGGCACTTTTAAGATGCAGGTGAGATGAATATGTAATTCTGGTAAGACTTGATGATGTGGGAACAATTTTTGGGATGGGTTTAATGATGTGGGATATGATGATGATGATGATAATGTTTTTGGATTTTTGTGGATTTTTCTAATGTTTTTGGATTCTTGTGGATTTTTCTAATGTTTTTGGACTTTTGTGGATTTTTCTAATGTTTTTGGATTTTTTTGGATTTTTCTAATGTTTTTGGATTTTTTGTGGATTTTTCTATACAAAAGAAGCCTACAAGGATCCTCGTTCCACATATTAGCTTTGGGTGGTGTTTTGTGGTTACACAACATGCCCCATTTTGACTCGACAAAATAGGGACCCAACTTTTTTACTGCTTTGGCTTGTGTTGTTTTTTTGCTTTTTGGCGGTCTGGTAAAAGTAAGTTAGGCAGGTAATCCTACATAAGAAGGTGGGTAGGTCCCCATGATGAAGTTAGTTTGTCAAATTTAGTATTTCATATCATTAACCTCATAGTTGGAAAGTGCATAAAATTCCATGCAGGTTTGTCTTTTGGATCACCCTGATATTCCTTAAGGGAAGAAAGTTATGGTAAGTCAAAGTGTCAGCCAAACCTGATATTCTGAAGGGGGGTCATATTTCAAACATTAGTCACCTTGCTTAAGATCACCTTGATATAGGTTTATCACCTGATAATCATTTGGTTCGCAAAATTTGGACGTCAATTTTATGTGATAACTATATCTATCCATCGAACAACTTCATATATTTTGCGGGGGTCATATTTTCAATATCACCCTATCGCAAAATATCACCCAAATGCCAATATGACAATGACATCATCTAAGCCTGATTAATAAAGGAAGTCACCCTGACGGTGATGTCATCATTCTTTTTACCTCGCAGAGGTATGTATCCAACAATCATCCTTGTCAACAACATGACAGTGACGTCATTTTAATGCAACGTTCAGATGAAGTCATCTACACACTAACGTCATCCTAATCTTTTGAAAGGGAGGTCACTTTATTTGCTGGGTCACATTTTAAACATCCCCTGATCTTAAAAACATAACCAGATATACACATGGTAAACCTTTGACCACATCACCCAATGTATTGACATTAGTTTTGCCACTCAAAGGTGGAAGGCCATGTTACATAGAGGGGGTCATATTTTGATATCACCCGATCTTCTGAAGATACCTGCCCTCATCTTGCTTTGTAACAATAAATGCCCATGAATGCAGTAGGTGGATTCCTGTCGATTGCGAATAAGGTTCAAACAGCTGGCAACATCCATGGATTTTGTGTAGAAGATCAATGGTTTTAATTAATTTTAACCTAGTTTTACCCTAATCTTCCCTACAGGTGAGTTTAAAGGTAAGTTTCCAAAGTCATTTTCATCTACCTTGTGAAAAAACAAGAATTTATAGAGCAAAGAGTCGAACCCTCATATGAGCTACCTGTGAACGGACAACAGCTTGTAGCATAATGGAATGGGTGATTATCATTAATTGTAACCCTTTTTTCGTAATCATCAACCTAATCTAGGAGAGAAGCATTATTAGGTAAGTATTTAAAAAAAAACCTTCTTGTTGTCATTTTCAGCATGTAGCATAATGGAATGGGTGATTATCATTAATTACGACCCTTTTTCGTTTCCAGTGGTTTGAATATGTAAATAAGCATATCATGATGAAGTAATCAATATTAAATGATACAATATGCATCATGTCATAGATATAGATGTGATATGAATGAATATGAATATTATGGTAAGACCAGTCATGTTTATTACAAGAATCCATGGTGGACTTCAGGAAGAATAGATCTGGAGCAGAATTTCTTAAGCCCATGTACGTTCAGCCCAAAGGAATACAATTCAAATATGGCACCATCGGGGACACTCACCAAGGAGAAATAGATCTAGTGGCATGGTCATCTAGGATACATGATGATAAAGATAGTACCCTGCTAGATGCCATATATGTGTCAAGAATGTGACATGTGGCTGGATTTCCCTATACCATGGAAACCCTAGAACTGATAGTAGAATGCACCAAAAATTATAACCCTCAGACAAGGCAGGTTGAAAAACATGGAAGAGTTTATGCAAACTTGTCAATTAAAGGGATCATGTCTACTTTCAATCTCCCAGTTGGAAGGAAGGTAGTCAATGTGGATCTATACAAACTAGAGATAGAGTATGAAAACAATAAGAAGAATTCCAAGAAAAGGATGTACCAGTGGAGGTCTAAGAACAACACCTACACTGCCTCTGCCAAATTGTCAGTGAATATATACAAGTTTGATTTTGATGATGAATATTATTACATGATTTCCCTACTCAATAAGATGACAGGCTAGCCTAATGCTGGGAGTTTCAAGAATTGGATGTTTGGAATCATCCAGATTGTCCTCTACAGATAACAAGCCACTATGGGCCAAGGTCATCAGTGATGCCTTAGATGAACAAATGAGGAACCTGGGAGGTCTGGAATGCTCATTCCACATGAATTCATATGTTGTTTATTCGTGTGCTTACAGAGGAACATTTGATGCACTGACTGCAGTGGGTAAGATTGGCAGTAGTATAGATGATGCCCATATATTGGATTATTATCCTCAACTACAGAGAAGGAACTACCTCTTTGATTATAAATTGGTAAATGATGCATTTTCTATGCATCTAGTTAGGACTATGGAAGAGGATAGAACCAAAAGATTGAGCATGGAAGCTCAAGAGGTTATATACAAACATGGCACCTAGTTCATCCATTTTGCCACTTTCTCATATATCAGAATAGAAGGTTTTGAAGAACAACCCTTTATGCTACCCAGGTACCCTACTGATGGGGTAGTCCTGATGGAGTTTTTGAGACAAATATCTACCATACTGGATGCATATAAAGCATAGAAGAAGCTACCCCTAGTACTCTTTCCAGTATCTATGGGTTGGTACATGTGCCCTGATTCACAAAGCATAAAGGATGTCATAGGGAGTCTGAATCTGATGTACCTACAGCCATTTCCATTGGCTAGATCATATGACCCCTATGGTAGAATGTAGAAAATAATGGGGAAGCCCATACATCAAAAGCACCTAGAAGATTTATGGACTGATTGTGAAGATGAAGCCGAAGTAAGAAGAAGAAAATATCAAAGGCTTACTTTAAATTAGATAAGGACATTTGACTGCATCCCAGTGCCTACTCAGTTAAGGAAGGATGATGGCAAGACTATGTCAAATGAATATGAGGACAAGAAGGTGTATAATGACACCATCTCAGCCCCTAACCTAATGCAGCCTAAAGACATTTCCTTGGATAAGTTTATAGGTGGGGTGTTGTAGTTGACCCAATCATGGGTAAATGAATAGATAAATACACTAAAGAAGAGAGGTGTAGCCATTACAGTGGATAACAAGAGAAAAAGGCAGGAGATTCTTGATGAGGAATATGATGACTTTCTTGGTGAGAAAAGAAAATCTAATGGAGAAAGACTGCCTCCCCAGAAACAAAGGAATGGACCCCCCAGAGGAAAGAAAACTAATAATGAACCTAAGGGGGTGATAATTGAGAGAATTGCCATATCAGCTGAAGGTGCATCTGCATCAGGATAGGCATCAGCCTCATCTGCACCACCTTTGATGGATAAAATGAAAAACAAAAAAAATCCTGAGGCCAGCTAAAGATATTGCTGACGTACAGGATGAAGGCCAAGCCTCACAATAGAATGTGGAGGAGGACTTCCCTCTTGAAGAGGAGCCAGTAAGTAAAGACCCTGCATGTGATGACCCTATGATGGTCACTAGGAAGAGGAAGACATCATCCCTAATGTCACCACCCAAGAAACAGAGAACACATATGAGGGGTGAGATTAGGACTAACCCTATAGTATTAAGGGGAGCTGGTAGTGAAGTGTTTAGAAAAGAAATGCAACATGATGTGCCATGTCTAACTGTCATCCAATTCAAGACTAAGAAAGCAGAGGAGCAAGCAAAAAAAACCTCCAGGGCAGGTTAGGGTGGTACTTTCTCCTTGGAAGACACCATTGACTTATCAGATGATGAGGTGGTGTAGAACGTAGCTTCTTAGTAGATGGAAACCCTTGCTTATAGTACCCACAGAACCCCACATGGAACCCCATCAGCACAGATGGCGGTATTAGAAGAGTTGAAAAAAATAGAGCAAATAGAGAAAGAAAATAGTCCAGAAAGGGCAGCCCAACAAATCAGGCTGGATAAGTTAGTGGACTAGGTAACTAGCCCTGTAGTGATAGAATTGACATATAGGGAGGAGGTAAGTCCCAAAGATAAAGTAGGTGAACCTGATGTAACAAAAAAAGTTGAAGAAGTCAAACAACCAAAAGTAGAAAGTGATACTTTGGATATAGGGCACCAACAACAAGAGATACCTGATGAGCCTAAGATAGTTGAAGTCCAATAAAAGGCCAAAGGTGATAAAGACACATCAGGTTATGATGCCGTCAGGACTCAACATACCATAGGAGATAAGGATACATTAGGTCATGAAGACCTTAAGATGCCAAAGGTCAGTATATCAGGTGCGAAACAAAATGTAGCCCAAGATCAGGGTGATGCACCAGGATTAAACACAAAGACATCCACAGATACCAATGCACCTCAAGGTGAGGAAAATACTAAGGTGGATGAGACACATAAGGAGGTGGTGCAGGATCAAGCTCAGGATCATCATGTAGATACACCACAAGATTCTCCCCCACAAAAAGAAGTGCCTCAAGAGGAAGAAGTAGAACAAGATCCCCTCATGAGGAACATCATGAGGAAGAAATAAGGAAATCACCCTCTCCACTTAGAATAGAAACAGACACCAGAGATCAAGGTGAACATGATGATGATAAAAAACAACAAGGATCCGAAGATGAAGTACCTCAATGGCTTGAAAAGGAGATAGGTACGGAACAAGGCCTTGAAGTTCAAGAATTTGATGTTTCAACATTGTTTGCAAAGACAATAATGAAGCCAAAGAGGAAAGCCAGGTTGACCTCGGCTATCAGAAGAGATCCTACTATAGGTAGAAGGACTGCCCAAGTAGCACTTCCCATTGTTGAAAAGGAGAAGGGTAAGATCACCCTGGAGGAGTTCCAAATCACCACAGTTGATTTGGGCTTTGCTAATGAGGACCAAGAGGGTCAAGAGGGGAAGGATATCATTGATTCTTTAACCCAAAGGGTAAAGAAAGAAAAGGAGAAAAATAAATAGCATAAAGAGCACATTGCTCAACTACATTTATATATAAAGGGGTTGATTAACCCTGATAGTACACCAATTGATCAGGTAGTCCCATTGACTATCATCTCCCAGGAGGAAGTTAATAAATTGGACATAATGAAGCATGAATCAACCATCATGAAGAAGTGGATGCTATTAGCCCTCACTAGAGTTGAAGAATTATTGAGAACCTCTTTAGAGAGGTGGAATTCTTTGAGCACTTTGAAGAAGAAAGTGGATAAAATGCAAAATGAGGTGGGAAAGAGGTCATTCCAGCTAGAAAAGGCCTTAGGTGCTCTAAGTGAAATAAAGATGATTGATCCTCAGATCCTGATAAATAATCAGGTATTAAATAATAATACTACCCTGTTAGTAGAAGTATGGTATGAAGATATTAGGTTCAAATGTAATATCATAAAGAAGTGTAGTGGCAAGTTAAGAGATATCAGTATAAAGTTGTACAATATGATGGCATATGAAGCAGAGATATTGGAAGCATTGGAAGAAAAAGTAGAAGGGAAAATTGAAAACCAAGCTGTAGACTTTGCCATCAAGGTACTGCATGATAATTTCCAGCCAATGGTTGAAGATCCCATCACCCACCTGACAGAAGAGGAGATGAATAAGATCATGAGGATCAAAGTCAGGGTGGAAAATTACAAGCAGACTTTAAATAACAGAAAATGCAAGTTAGAGGCACTAAAAGATAAAGTTTAAACTCATAAGCACGCTGTCACTAAAGCCAAAACTCAAGATGGCGGAGAAGTAGACAAAGTAGTACAGGCTTATGAAAATATCAGGATGGCATTAAAGGTCCATATACAGGAGGATATTCGTCAGGGTGATAGCAATACCGAGAGTGATGATCATGATGATCATGATGAAGAAGAAGAGTCTAAAGAATGAAAGGAAGATGCATCTCCAACGAAACATATGCATCAGGTACTTATAAGAAAATAAGTCACCTAGATGGTTGTCAGCTGGTAACCTATGCCACAAAGGATAGTTGACTAAGTCAAGGAAGGAATATCTACCATTGATTTTAATTGATAAATCTTGACCGTAGGTCATTTGTATCCGCTCCCTCACCTTATTCTATAAAAGGTGTAGGGATGCCATATTTTAGACATTCGGAAGCTTAATTGAAATTTGATTGCTGATATATCAGGACCTATTTCAAAGTTATTGTAAACATACATGTTTTTGCATACTTAATGAAAGAGAAGACCATTTGATTACAAATCATCATAAATCCTAAGTAATATGTGTTTGAATTCTTGATACATGCTTTGATTAGCTGTATCCCTTGGAGTGCTTATCAGTTTGCATGTGTTGTTTTCATTCCTTATCTTTTGAAGTTAGCATCATCTGTATCTAGCTGTGAAACATCCTGGTGAAAATATGGTTTGATTTCTTCTCCTCATGACTGTATCTAGTGTGTATGTGGTTCAATAGCTAAAGATTCACCAAAATTTTAAGCATTCTTTTAATTTTCTTTGAATTTCATAACATTTCATCATCACAATTGCAAATAACAGAAGATTATAAGAAAATAACATGAAATATGCTGATATCTCGTAGATAATTGGAAATATAGAGCATATTTAGAGTTAAAGCATGTTAAATTGATAAATATCATTCAAAGATCTAAGCACAGACACATTATTTGAAGAAATATACTGCGTAGAGTAACCTTTCTGTGTAGCATACTTGTAGAAACTAGAATCTACTGATCAACGTAAGGCCCTTGAATGATTAACAACAACACACATCAACCACTGAGTAACGTCAATAGATTATGAACTAATCAATGGAGACTTGGTATCATGAATTCTTTAAATTCATCATATCTTTCAAGATAAATAAAGGTTGTTGTGTAACTTTTATTTTATGTTTGTTTATGATTAACATCATGATCAATAGGTGGGATGATGCGGGGTGGGCGATTGATGTTTCAGAATTCCAAGCCATGGGATGTGTGCAATGTGGAGTGTTGTGATAGAAATAGGATTTATTAGATGGTGGAATTGGCCATTACACATGGCACCTGAGATATGTTTTCACCATGGTACTTATCCAAGGCATCAACGAAGTGATTTTCACCATTGGACGGCTTTATTGCACTCAAGTTTTTCTTGATTTTTTCAATTTTTTGGTATTTTCTATTTTTCTATTTTTTTGTATTTTTGCTTTGGGATACCTAATGAGTTATGCATAGAACCTTCATGGGTTCATCTAGAGGCTGCCCCTCAGGGGTTGTAAGCTAATATGCCCCTGATCCACAGCTGGTTGTGATAACATATGGTCCTAACCAATTGGGCTTGAATTTTCCCTTTTTGGTGCACTCCTAGAAATTTTTCTAATTTTCCATGAGGACAAGGTTGCCTACTTCAAACTTGTGGTTCTTGATCTTTTTGTTATAGCTTCTTCCTAGGTGGTTTTAGTATACTTGAAGATGGGTTAGAGCATCCAAGCATTTCTCATCCAATAGTTCTAACTCATGCAGTCTTGCAACTCAATACTCTTCATCAGTGATCATATTCTGTAAAGAAACCCTTAGCGGAGCTCGACCTCAATAGGTAAGATGACTTTAGAACTGAATACTAGGGAATATGGTGTGGCTCCAATAGGTGTGTGGATGCTTGTGCGGTAGGCCCATAGGGCAGGATTGAGTTAAAGGTGCCGGTCACAGCCAACTTCATTAGCCATCTTCTTTAGAAAGTGTAGGATGGTTTTGTTAGAAGCTTGGGCTTGAATGTTACCTTGAGGGTAATAGGGTGTGAAAAAGTGGTGTTGGATCTAGAATTTCTCACATAGAGTGTGGAATTCCTAGTTTTTAAATGGTTTCCTAGGATCTGTTGTAGTGCCCCTCAACTAGTTGTCTGTCGGATTGATGTTTGCTTAGTAGTATTAGACATTATGACAGTATCTTAGATCATTTGATGATGGATTCCTTGTTATTTTGTTAATTCATTATGGACCTGATCGTGATGAAAACAGTTGTTGATGTTGGATTCTGTTATTTTATGCTTTACAACTTGATTAATATATTAGATGTTATAATTGCCTTAATGTTAATTGCTATAATAGATTGTTTTATGTTGTTGATTAGTAATCAGAAATCTTGTTCAATGTCAAGATTGTTTATGCATGAACATGAATGGAACAGTGTTGTATTACTCGCTCTCAAGTACCCTACCTCACTGCGATTTCCATTCACTATATGACTGCATCTAGATATATATATCTTGTTATGTTTAACCATGTGTTTGCTACAGGATGCAGGTACTAGGCATCGACTCCACCTGATTTACCAGGTCTGAGCGTGCCTTCGCCAATGGAATAGTTGTTTGGAGTTAACGTGAGGTCCCTTGTCAATGTTGTCTGGTTGTTAGTTTACCCTTGTGGTTATTGTCTGTCATTCGATCATGACTTGCAGACAGGTAATATTGCACCTTGGAGTCTAACTAGGTTAGAAGGTGTCTAAGTGTGTAAGGTAAAGCTGTGCATTAGATAGAATTATTATACGAAAAAATATAATAATTGTAAATGTTGATAATTGTTAATAATTGTTGTAAATAAATTATTATTTTATTGGAAGTAAAATTGTTAAATAAAAGTTGTAAGAAATTTTCTATTGTTTAATATAATATTATTTACAATGAATATTTAAATAAATTAATTAATTGTAAGTCATGTGGTAATTCATGATTTACAATTTAATTGATAAAATAAATTATAATAGAGTTGTAAATTTATAGAGAGATGCAATGTTATAACTTTATTAATAAAAAAATATAGTTGGTTGTTCATAAAAAGAATAAATTTAGTTGGAATCATATATAATATTGATAAAAATCATAATTTTAATAAAAATCAGCTTAGTGGGATCATTAAAAATAATAAAAAAATATTATTTGAAGGAGGGAGGAGGCATAGGATCGCATATTGTATCCTTGTAAGGTGGAAGGTTTTTTTATGAAAAGGGGAATTTGTAGAGAGAAGAGGGGATTTTGTGAGGAAGGATTGTAGGAGGAGAGCAGAGAAGAAGACTGGGAAGAAGCTTGATCTGCAGTGGTTGGAATAGAATTCTTGATTCGACGTCGTAGCCAGGTTCCTCTGAATGCTTGATTTCTTTCCTCTGATTCTGAAACTATCAATATTGGTGTTGATTGTTCTTTTATTCTAAATGGATTGCTCAGATTGAAAATTCTGCTTCAAGACTTATTTCAATTCACAATTAATTCTGTATTCTGAGTTTTCCCCTACTCCATTTGCCAAATCATTCTGTCACTACTACAATTATTCAGTTTCAATGGACTTCTTCATCTCATTGACGGTGTATTTATGCCAATTCCTTGGTATGCAATCTTGGACCAGCGTATAGATGGTAGGTTTGAACATATAGTTTAGATGTCTTCTCAGATCCCTCAGATCACCCTTGTAAATTCCTTGCACCAACTTGATCATGTATTTCCTTCTATCAACTTCCTTATTCTCTCTCAGCCATTTAACTGTTTCGTTAAACATCAATTCTGTATTGCAATTTATCAGTCCTCAACTATCAATTTATAAAAATGGCAGCAATTCTTAGATCTATGATGATTTGGACTGTTGTCAGACCTGGCATCTAGCATTTAAACCAAAAGTAGCACCTTAGTCTAGTTGTCTCTGGGATAGTTTTAGATGAGACTGCCACCAATCTCATAAGTAACTAGTTTTTCCTTCAATCGTTGCATTTTTGCATAAATGTTATTGGTGTGAATAAAAAATAGTGATGCTGTAATTACTCCTAAGCCTATATTCATATGTGATTTACAGTTACTAAGATAATATTTCCACTCAACAAGCTTTGATTTAACAGTTGACTCAATGACAAAGTTAGGATCTCCTCCAGATGGTTGTCGCGGCCCAAGAAGATCAACCATGTGCACATAATGATATGCTGTAGGTGCAATTCAATAAAGGATATAAATGTGGTTTAAGTTTGCAAAGCTTCCATGGCCGCACGAGCAGACTGGAGGAATATCTATTAAATAAGTTTTTTTTTTCATTCTCTTCAACCATTTAGAGTAGCTTACTTGACACCTAGATGGATAGCTATTGTTTAATTAGAATCAATGCTTTGTAGCATTTACATACTCACTTATGTAGAATGGAAGGTCAGAGAGAAATGAATATCTATTTTTTTATTGTGTCATCATTTATACAGCTTCCACCACCACTGAGATCCTATAAAATTGGTGCTGCTCAATCAGTTATTCAATACCTGCTGAAGCTAGTAACCGAGGCTCCAGAGGATGCCACAGCAGAGAGTTCACATCCATTACATGAATTTTGTCCTTCTTGAAAATCATCTTATATGATGGGAGTCCAATTGTCATAGCAGAATCATCTGTGATCTCACTATAAAGCCGTAAACAATCATTAGCTAGCTCTCTTAGAATGAAATCAACCTGTGACTAGTGAACTAGGAATATCGTTCATTCATGGTTGCCAGAGATGGCACATAGATGTTTCCAGGGCACAGAACCATCACCATTGCTTTCTGTAGGGTTAGCGTTTATATCCCACACCTTCAATGTTAAGTCATCACTGCATAATACCAATCGATCTTCTGAAGATTTAAAGGACACTCCCCACACCATTGATGTATGACCACTGCTGGAATCACTTAAGTTTGCACACATATCCAATCATCACTATCTCCATTCCCTTGTCTTCTAGGAATGCCTTTCCTTCGTACATGTCGAGACACTCTTCTCTGGCCTCTGTCTCCACTATTGGAAGAGGCGCTACTGGTAAAGGAGAGTAATTACAAATGAGAATGTATCAAACCTCTAATTTTTTGAATGACACAAATCCTCTCAAGGCATGGATTTCAGTTCCCAAAGCAACTTTTGGTCCTAAAAGGTGGGCTTTGCCTTAAGAAGAATTGCCCTTACAAGATTCAACTGCAATGAAATAAGATAAAGTCATAGTGACTTCATTGTAGTGCAGCCTCTGGAGGATAGAGTATGCATGTAATATGACTAGTTGTTTATATTATGCAAATAAAACTGTAGTCGGTTGATGTCTGTCAGAAATAATCTCATAGCAGTGTTTAAAACTGTAATTGTACTTTCTTGATTGGAGCTCTGTACAGCGGTTGGAATCAATGGCGAGTTGCTGGGCATTAGAAATGCCCTTGGAAAAACTACAAAATATTTTTTTTAAACCTTTTTGCCTTCGACCATCGTCTTACGGAGATATTTGAATAAAGAGAGAAAAATTCTCGAAGTTGATACTGATTTGCAAGGCGCTACCAAAAGTTGTTAGACTGATTAATTATCATCCACGTTAATGGTAAAATAAACAATAACAATTTTACACCTCCTCTGTGATATATGTCAAACCGTTCTTATTCCATTTTTATGGGAACAGTTACGACTCTCTTATAATTCAAAAGGTTAACGCTCGTGACAATTGTAGTTGGAACATTTACGTGAAAACATGAATGCCTTGGAAATAAATGCAGATTATACAACTACCAAATAACGATCGACCATATCGTTAGATCTAAATCATCGTGGATAAATTCATTTCCAAAGACGTCTATATCACGAGAACCATCAGAATATTATTACTCATTCTACATTTGGAAATGGTATTTTGGTTGGTAAAATAATTTGTTATCGTAATCGAGTGAAGTTTTACTGGTTAAATCATTAGATTAATCTAAAGTCGAAAGAAATTCATTCAAGAGGGTCAGAAGATATACCTTGTATCGGTTGTTAAACATGATAGGGAAAACAGTTGTAAACGTATTTCTTGAATGAGGATAACACAAACTAAATAATGCAGTTCAGTCGAAAGATTCTCTTGGAATGGATTGTAAAAGCTTGCTTGGTTAAATCTTATAATTTATTTTTAGAAACAATACGAAGAGTATTTAGATAATTTAAGTTGTAATGTATTAATATAATTGTTACATTAAATTTATAATCAATTGGTTCAGTTAAAAGAGTTAATGTAATTTGTTATTGATTTTATGACAAAGTTATTTACAAGAAGGAATTTTAGTGTAATTCTAGTACTTGAATTGAATTGTATGAATTAAGAATTCTTGTTGTCGTAATATGGTAAATTGTTAATGGTCAAAATTCTAGAGGCATAGTATGTCGTGTTTTGAGTACAACCAACATGTGGATAGGTGTTCTAGTGTTGTGGTGTCTTAAACATGTGATTCTAATTGAGTATGAAGTACAATTTATTACAATGTAGAATTGTCGAAAGTTGTTAATGTACTTTGTGGATATAATATTCTCGGGATGAGATATTTAACCACTTGTGACTATCTTGTATCCGTTTTGTCGAAATTGTCATATGGAGAGACTTGGAATCTGTAAAGAGTAAAGTGTTGTAATGCTATAAGCGATGGATAGCAATTGGTGTTATGATTCTATTTTTTATGCAAGAGGGTAGTGCCTTGCAGTTATTGTGAATATTTATTAATTTTAATGTCCTGTATGATGGTTAAGGTTTACTAGGTGTTAGGAAGGAGAGTGGCTTTCAATGTGGGGCCGATGCCAAAGTGGCAGCCAGGGTAACCCATTGAAAGTAGATTAATCAAGTGATAACCTAAAATGAACTAGGGGGTTAAGGGTAGATTTCACATTAAACAAGATTAACGGATTCCTCTCCCATGGCCTGTAGTACTCTTTTAGACTAAGGATGGGTAGAGAAGGCCTAGTCGGCAAGATTGACTTCCTTGTCCTCACAAAAGGAAGGTCAATTCCGCATGTGTCACCCTATGGGGCCGGAGTCTAGTAAGAGACTGCCAGGGTAACCATAGATGGGGGCCAGAGTCTAGTGAGAGACTGCCAGGGTATCCCATGCTAGGACCGTGCGATGACACTCTCCCTACTACAACCTAGCATTCCTTGTATGGTCTCTCCACATATGTTATGTGTTGCCTTTGGAAGTTGTGTTGTGATGTTTATGTTATTTGTCATGTTTGTCTTTTGTCTACCTAACTATTGTTGTTTGGGACCTCATGTTAACTCCTAGCTCGGGGGGTGGACCTTAGGGTTCCACATGGTCGGGTGGAAGAGCTTTATTATCCATTGGTTATTCCTTGTCGAAGTTTATGTGCAGAAAAGATTTATCTCAGTTTTCAGATAATTGTTCTTGTACCAGTTGATGAAGATGTATGTGTATAATCTTGTACTAGACTTGTGTATCAGATCATTCATATTGTATGTAATTTTGATGTAGTTTGAAAATGGCAATGTAAACTATGTAATGATGTACTTATGTGTAAGGAAAAATATTTCAGCTATGTTTATGATCATGTAGATTATATTATTTGATGACATGCAATGAATATGAATAAGTTATTTAATTGTGCATTGGATTTAGATCAGTTACTGATGTTACTAATGTATGTTAAATTATGTTAGTTGATTTGTAAGTAATGCAACCCTGAATCCTTAGAGAATTTGTTGTAAGTTTAATGGCGTAATTAAATATGTTGACATTACTTTGTTATCTTATTCATTTTTTTAAAAAAATTCTTGTTTCATATAGCATAAATGTAAAATTCTCTAAGGTGTTCATGGCGGGGCGTTACATCTGGTATCAGAGCCTAGTTTCTAACACTGGGTACTCTGGGTTTTATATTAGCCCATTAAGCTATACTAGTTGCATAAACTCTGAAGAATAAATTCATTTGTAGTCCTCACCTAGCAACCTGAAGTTGTTCTTGGGTGTGTTGTCCATGAAGATGCCTAGGGTACAAGGTCGAGGACGTGGATGAGGTAGGGGTCGTGGGAGAGGTGTTGATAATAGCCCTCCTCCTAGTTCCCCTCATGAAAGTACACAAGAAGGTGGGGGCGAGAATTAGGAGAATTAGGGTCAGCCAGAGGGTGCTCAGCTACGCCAGCTTCTTGAGGAGGTTCTTGCTTGTCTTGGTCCCAGGCAGGAGGTGGATCAACCAAAAAATAGAGAAAGAGAATGATCTCCCAGAAGGAGAGAAATCATAGCTGAACGAGAAGCTATTCTTGCAGGCCACATGAGAGACCTTATGAGAGCCCATCCTCCTACTTTCGATGGTTCTAGTAGCAGTATGGAAGTAGAGACATGGCTAATTGATTTGAAGAGGTGTTTTGCTATGCATCCTTATGGTAGCAACACTGAGGCAAGATGTGCCATCATGCATCTCAAAGGTTTCACCTCTACATGGTGGTGACTAGAGGAATAGAAGTTGCATCTAGATATTGCCACAGTATCTTGGGAACTATTTCTAGATAGGTTTAGAGCTCGATTTCTGTTAGACCACTGGAGGCAATGTCAAGCAGACAAGTTCCATGGGTTGAGGCAGATGGCCATGATAGTGGAATAGTACGAGCGCGGGTTTTATGGACTCAAGCAGTATGTAGGCATTAGAAACGATAAGGCAATGTTGGTCCAGCATTTTATTAGAAGTCTGAATGCATGCATCAGTGGAGGAGTTCATGTTTTCGAGCTGAAGACCATGGAGGTAGCAGTTGAGAAGGCTCGACTGGTGGAGGAGAACTTGACCATGGCCCTAGGGGGTCATACAGGTGTACAGATTGGTAGTACATCTCGAGCAGGTTTTGGTTTCTGAGGTGGTCAGTCCCATACAGTGGGTAACTCGAGGAGTCATTATTTACCTTCCAAGAGTGGACAACAACATCAGTTTTCTCAGACAAAACCAAAGCACTCTCAGTCTTTGCAGAGCAATAGGTTCTAGTCTAAAGATTAAAATTGGCTAAGAAATAAACGTCATCATCCTAATCAGCCAACTCAGAGTACACAGTCTGTAGTGAGTAGAGGAAGTTTTCAGTAGTCGAATGCTCCTATAGGTGGTGGAGGTTTTGGTAGGGGAATAGGATGTTTCTCTTGTGGCCAGCAAGGCCATATTGCTAGACAGTGTCCGCGTAAGAATACTACAGGATTTGGACAGAGGCCCGCAGCTTCAGAGCCAACTGTCGGAGATGCAGGTAGGTCACATAGGGTGTTTGTGGCGGTAGATAATCACCAAGCAGACCATCAAGGCACCGTTGTGGAGACTACAGGTATCTTGCAAGGTATTACTATTTCTATTCTTTTTGACTCTGGTGCTTCAAATTCTTTCATTTCCCCTTCTATAGTGGAGTGTTGCAAATTAGTGGCAGCAAAGCAAGATGTTAAGTGGTAGGTGGAATTGGCCTCTGGATCTAGGGTATCAGTAGACTCTCTTGTGTAAGGTTGCGAGTTGAGGATAGGTCCTTTATCTACCATGGCAGATCTTCGCATTATACCACTAGGATCCTATGACATAGTGTTGGGAATGGATTGGTTGGATGCTCATCGAGCAGTGATAGACTATCGCCAAAAGTTAGTGAGGTGTGTTGATGAATTGGGCAATGAAGTAGAAGTTGTTGGGATTCAGAGACCCATCTCTTTGCGTATGATTTCCGCCATGCAATTGAAGAGATGTTTGTGTCAAGGATGCAAGTTGTTTACCATAATGGTTAATGACTTAGATTTTGGAGAGAATAGGGAGACATCCCTTGATGATCATCCTATTCTCAAGGAGTATGAAGATGTGTTTCCTAGTGAGATCCTAGGTATGCCACAGAAGTGTGATATTGATTTTAAGATAGACCTTGTTCCCAGAGTAGAACTTATTTCATGAGCTCCATATCGGATGACTACTCAGGAGCTTAAGGAGCTTCGGTTGCAGCTAGAGGAGTTATTAGTGAAGGGATTCATTCGTCCTAGTGTCTCTCCATGGGGAACACTAGTTATTTTTGTGAAGAAAAAGGACAGATCTCTGTGGTTGTGCATCGACTATCGACAGCTTAATAAGGTGACTGTGAAGAACAGATACCCATTGCCATGAATTGATGACCTCTTTGATCAGATCAAGGGGGCTAAGGTATTTTCAAAGATAGACTTAAAGTCAGGATATCATCAGTTGCACATTTTTGAGGCTGACATCCACAAGATAGCATTTTGCACCCATTACGGGCATTATGAGTTCACTGTTGTACCTTTTGGGTTGACGAATGCACCATCCGTGTTTATGAGTCTAATGAATGGTGTATTTTGCACCTATCTCAATAGATTTGTTATGGTATTCTTAGATGATATATTGATTTACTCAAGGACTATGGAGGAGCATGAAGAACATTTGTGACAGGTTTTGCAGTGTTTAAGAGAAAATCAGTTATATGCAAATCTAGCTAAATGTGATTTCTTTCAAACAAGTGAAATATTTGGGACATGTTATTTCTGACAAGGGTATTGCGGTGGATCCTTCAAAGATTCAAGCTATCATGGATTGGCCTGCTCCCACCAATGTTTCAGAGGTTCGTAGTTTCATGGGTTTAGTAGGCTATTATCGATGATTTGTGCAAAGATTTTCAAAGATAGCTCACCCTATAACTTCTCTTCAAAGAAAAGGAAAGAAGTTCATTTGGTCAGAACAGTGTCAAGCAGCTTTTCAGACTCTTAAGGAGCGGTTGACTAGTGCACCTATTTTAGCAGTGCCTAATCCTGTCGGAGATTTTGTGGTATGTACTGATGCGTCCTTGGAAGGGTTAGGAGCAGTTTTAATGTAGGAGGGTCATGTTATAGCCTATGAGTCCTGCAAACTCAAAGATCACGAGTTGAACTATCCTACACATGACCTAGAGTTAGCTGCTATTGTACATGCATTAGTAAGATGGAGACACTTTTTATTAGGGCATTGGTTTGAGCTACATAGTGATCACTGAAGTTTATAGTACATTTTTACACAGCCAAACCTAAATGCGAGATAGAGGCGGTGGATGGAGTTTCTATGTGAGTATGATTTTGAGGTAAAATATATCCAAGGTAAGGAGAATGTGGTGGCAGATGCGCTTAGTCGGCGAAGACATGAACTTTCATCAATCACTCTTGGAGTGGATTTGAGAGGATATATTCTTGTAGCACTCCCTGTAGATAGATGGTATCAGGAAGTGAAAGTAGAAGTTGAGTCTGGTAGAACCTTGGAGGGCAGATATGCTGGATATTCTATCAAGTCAGATGGTCTCTTGCGACATTTAGGTCGCATTTATGTTCCTTCTACAGAGGGTCTCTGCACCCTAATAATGATTGAGGCACATTGGGCACCTTATTCTGCTCATCCAGGTGTCAAGAAGATGTATGCAGACCTCCACCAGATATATTTTGGTCTAGAATGAAGAGGGATATTGCTGATTTTGTTTCGAGATGTCTAGAATGTCGAAGGGTTAAGGCGGAACATCAGCATCCCGCAGGTCTTCTCTAGCCACATCTTATTCTGGAATGGAAATGGGACATCATTTCAATAGACTTTATAGTTGGTTTACCCATGTCCTCTCATCGTCATGATGCAATAATGGTCACTATAAACAGGCTTACGAAAGTAGCATGCTTTTCTCCTATCTGACCTTCATATAATGCTTCATCTGTGGCCAAAATTTTTATGGAAGACAGTTAGATTGCATGGGATTCCTCGCAAGATTATCTTTGATCATGATCCAGTGTTCACTTCATCTCTTTGGACATCCCTTCAACATGCATTGGGGACTCAGTTGAACTTTAGATCAGCTTATCATCCAAAGACTGATGGGCAAACTGAGAGGGTCAATCAGGTCCTTGAGGATATGCTTAGAATGTATGTTATGGATCAACAAAACTATTGGGAAGATTATTTGTATTTGGTGGAGTTTGCGTACAATAATGGGTACCATAGTTCTATTGGCATGGCTCCTTTTTAGGCTCTATATGGTCGTCCTTGTCATACCCCACTTAGTTGGGATCATCTTGAGGATAGAATTCTCCTTGGACCACAGATACTCCAAGAGATGGAGTAGCAGGTTGATCACATTAGAGAGCATCTGGTGGTAGCACAGGATAGACAGAAGAAATATGCAGATGCTCATAGACTTGATCGTCAATTTTCAGTTGGTGATCAGGTGTTCTTGCGGGTGTGTCTGCGAAAGAGTCCAATCCATTACGGAAAAGGCTCTAAGCTCGCACCACGCTTTGTAGGTCCATTTGAGGTTTTGGAGAGAATTGGTCCTGTTGCATACTGTCTTGCTTTTCCATCTAGCTTGTCATGCATCCATGATGTATTTCATGTTTCTATTCTTAGACCCTATCATCCAGATATTTCTCATGTCCTTGATTGGAATGCCTTACAGGTAGAGGATAGGCAGCTAGCTTTGGAGCCCGTAGGCATTTTGGAGCACAGGAGACTCGCTCTAAGGGGCAGAGTCGTAGAGCAGTTAAGGGTCCAGTGGGATCCTAGTGATGAGACTTCAGCTACCTGGGAAGATAAATCCTGAATGCAAGAGCTATATCCATATTTGTTTGCAGGCTTCCAGGAGTAAGCCTAATCCTAGGGGGGAGGATGTAGTGCCCCTCAACTAGTCGTCTGTCAGATTGATGTTTGCTTAGTAGTATTAGACATTATGATAGTATCTTAGATCATTTGATGATGGATTCCTTGTTATTTTGTTAATTCATTATGGACCTAATCATGATGAAAACAGTTGTTGATGTTGGATTCTATTATTTTATGCTTTACAACTTGATTAATATATTAGATGTTATAGTTGCCTTAATGTTAATTGCTATAATAGATTGTTTTATGTTGTTGATTAGTAATCATAAATCTTGTTCAATGTCATGATTGTTTATACATGAACGTGAATGGAACAGTGTCGTATTACTCACTCTCGAGTACCCTACCTCACTGCGATTTCTATTCACTATATGACTACATCTGGATATATATATCTTGTTATGTTTAACCGTGTGTCTGCTGCAGGATGCAGGTACTAGGCACTGACTCCACCTGATTTACCAGGTCTAAGTGTGCCTTCGCCAATGGAATAGTTGTTTGGAGTTAACGTGAGGTCCCTTGTCAGTGTTGTTTGGTTGTCAGTTTACCATTGTGGTTATTGTCTATCATTCGATCATGACTTGCAGACAGGTAATATTGCACCTTGGAGTCTAACTAGGTTAGAAGGTGTCTAAGTGTGTAAGGTAAAGCTGTGCATTAGATAGAATTATTATACAGAAAAATATAATAATTGTAAATGTCGATAATTGTTAATAATTGTTGTAAATAAATTATTATTTTATTGGAAGTAAAATTGTTAAATAAAAGTTGTAAGAAATTTTCTATTGTTTAATATAATATTATTTACAATGAATATTTAAATAAATAAATTAATTGTAAGTCATGTGGTAATTCATGATTTACAATTTAATTGATAAAATAAATTATAATAGAGTTGTAAATTTATAGAGAGATGCAATGTTATAACTTTATTAATAAAAAAATATAGTTGGTTGTTCATAAAAAGAATAAATTTAGTTGGAATCATATATAATATTGATAAAAATCATAATTTTAATAAAAATTAACTTAGTGGGATCATTAAAAATAATAAAAAAATATTATTTGAAGGAGGGAGGAGGCATAAGATCGCGTGTCATATCCTTGTAAGGTGGAAGGTTTGTTTTATGAAAAGGGGAATTTGCAGAGAGAAGAGGGGATTTTGCAAGGAGGAAGGATTGCAGGAGGAGAGCAGAGAAGAAGACTGGGAAGAAGCTTGGTCTACAGTGGTTGGAACAAAATTCTCAATTCAACATCGCAGCTAGGTTCCTCTGAATGCTTGATTTCTTTCCTCTGATTCTGAAACTGTCAATATTGGTGTTGATTGTTCTTTTATTCTAAATGGATTGCTCAAGTTGAAAATTCTGCTTTAAGACTTATTTCAATTCACAATTAATTCCGTATTCTGAGTTTTCCCCTACTCCATTTGCCGAATCATTCTGTCACTACTGCAATTATTCAGTTTCAATGGACTTCTTCATATCATTGATGGTGTATTTCTACCAATTCCTTGGTATGCAATCTTGGACCAGCGTATAGATGGTAGGTTTGAACATACAGTTTAGACGTCTTCTCAAATCCCTCAGATCGCCCTTGTAAATTCCTTGCACAAACTTGATCATGTATTTCCTTCTGTCAACTTCCTTATCCTCTCTCAGCCATTTAACTATTCCGTTAAACATCAATTCTGTATTGCAATTTATCAGTCCTCAACTATCGATTTATAAAAATGGCAGCAATTCTTAGATCTGTGACGATTTGGAATGTTTTCAAACCTGGCATCTAGCATTTAAACCAGAAGTAGCACCTTAGTAGTTGTCTCTGGGATAGTTTTAGATGAGAGCACCACCAATCTCATAAGTAACTAGTTTTTCCTTCAATCGTTGCATTTTTGCATAAATGTTATTGGTGCAAATAAAAAATAGTGATGCTGTAATTACTCCTAAGCCTATATTCATATGTGATTTACAGTTACCAAGATAACATTTCCACTCAACGAGATTTGATTTAACAGTTGACTCAATGACAAAGTTAGGATCTCCTCCAGATGGTTGTCGTAGCCCAAGAAGATCAACCATGCGCACATAATGATCTGCTGTAGGTGCAATTCAATAAAGGATATAAATGTGGTTTAAGTTTGCAAAGCTTCCATGGCCGCACGAGTAGATTGGAGGAATATCTATTAAATGAGTTTTGTTTGTTTTTTTCATTCTCTTCGACAATTTAGAGTAGCTTACCCGACACCTAGATGGATAGCTATTGTTTAATTAGAATTAATGCTTTGTAGCATTTACATACTCGCTTATGTAGAATGGAAGGTCAAAGAGAAATGAATATCTATTTTTTTATTGTGTCATCATTTATACAGCTTCTACCAACACTGAGATCCTATAAAATTGGCGCTGCTCAATCAGTTATTCAACACCTACTGAAGCTAGTAACCAAGGCTCCAAAGGATGCCACAACAGAGAGTTCACATCCATTGCATGAATCTTGTCCTTCTTGAAAATCATCTTATATGATGGGAGTCCAATTGTCACAGTAGAATCATCTGTGATCTCACTGTAAAGCCGTAAACAATCATTAGCTAGCTCTCTAACAATGAAATCGACCCTTGACTAGTGAACTAGGAATATCATTCATTCATGGTTGCCAAAGATGGTGCATAGATGTTTCCAGGGCACAGAACCATCACCATTGCTTTCTGTAGGGTTAGCGTTTATATCCCACACCTTCAATGTTACGTCATCACTACATAATACCAATCAATCTTCTGAAGATTTAAAGGACACTCCCCACACTGTTGATGTATGACCACTGCTGGAATCACTTAAGTTTGCAAACATATCCAATCATCACTGTCTCCATTCCCTTGTCTTCTAGGAACACCTTTCCTTCGACCATGTCGAGACACTCTTCTCTAGCCTCTGTCTCCACTATTGGAAGAGGCGCTATTGGTAAAGGAGAGCAATTACAAATGGGAAGGTATCAAACCTCTGATTTTTTGAATGCCACAAATCCTCTCAAGGCATGGATTTCAGTTCCCAGAGAAACTTTTGGTCCTAAAAGGTGGGCTTTGCCTTAAGAAGAATTGTCCTTACAAGATTCAACTGCAATGAAATAAGACAAAGTCACAGTTTCAACAGTGACTTCATTATAGCGCAGCCTCTGGAGGATCGAGTATGCATGTAATATGACTAGTTGTTTATATTATGCAAATAAAACTGTAGTCGGTTGATGTCTGTCAGAAATAATCTCACAGCAATGTTTAAAACTATAATCATACTTTCTTGATTGGAGCTCTGCACAGTGGTTGGAATCAATGGCGAGTCGCTGGGCATTAGAAAACCCTTGGAAAAACTATAGAATATTTTTTTTCAAACCTTTTTGCCTTCGACCATCATCTTACGGAGATATTTGAATAGAGAGAGAAAAACCGTCGAAGTTGATACCGATTTGCAAGGCACTGCCAAAAGTTGTTAGATTGATTAAATATCATCCATGTCAATGATAAAATAGACAATATCAATTTTACACCTCCTCTGCGATATATGCCAAACCATTCTTATTCCATTTTTATGGGAACAGTTATGACTCTCTTATAATTTGAAAGGTTAACGCTTGTGACAGTTGTAGTTGGAACATTTATGTGAAAATGGGAATGCCTTGGAAACAAACACAGATTATACAACTACCAAATGATGATCAACCATACCGTTAGATCTAAATCATCATGGATAAATTCATTTCCAAAGACATCTATATCACGAGAACTGTCAGAATGTTATTACTCATTCTACCGTTGGAAATGGTAATTTGGTCGGTAAAATAATTTGTTATCGTAATCGAGTGAAGTTTTACTAGTTAAATCATTAGATTAATCTAAAGTCAGAAGAAATTCATGCAAGAGGATCAGAAGATATACCTTGTATCAATTGTCAAACATGATAGGGCAAATAGTTGTAAACGTATATCTTGAATGAGGATAACACAAACTAAATAATGCAGTTCAGTCGAAAGATTCTCTTGGAATGGATTGTAAAAGCTTGCTTGGTTAAATCTTATAATTTATTTTTAGAAACAATATGAAGAGTATTTAGATAATTTAAGTTGTAATGTATTAATATAATTGTTGCATTAAATTTATAATCAATTGGTTCGGTTAAAAGAGTTAATGTAATTCGTTATTGATTTTATGACAAAGTTATTTACAAGAAGGAATTTTAGTGTAATTCTAGTACTTGAATTGAATTGTATGAATTAAGAATTCTTGTTGTTGTAATATGGTAAATTGTTAATGGTCAAAATTCTAGAGGCATAGTATGTCATGTTTTGTGTACAACCAACATGTGGATAGGTGTTTTAGTGTTGTGGTGTCTTAAACATGTGATTCTAATTGAGTATGAAGTACAATTTATTACAATGTAGAATTGTCGAAAGTTGTTAATGTATTTTGTGGATATAATATTCTCAGGATGAGATATTTAACCACTTGTGACTATCTTGTATCCATTTTGTCAAAATTGTCATATGGAAAGACTTGGAATCTGTAAAGAGTAAAGTGTTGTAATGCTATAAGTGATGGATAGCAATTGGTGTTATGATTCTATTTTGTATGCAAGAGGGTATTGCCTTGCAGTTATTGTGAATATTTTTTAATTTTAATGTCCTTTATGATGGTTAAGGTTTACTAGGTGTTAGTAAGGAGAGTGGCTTTCAATGTGGGGCCAGCGCCCAAAGTGGCAGCCAGGGTAACCCATTGAAAGTAGATTAATCAAGTGATAACCTAAAATGAACTAGGGGGTTAAGGGTATATTTCACATTAAACAAGATAAATGGATTCCTCTCCCATGGCCTGTAGTGCTTGTTTAGACTAAGGATGGGTAAAGAAGGCCTGGTCGGCAAGATTAACTTCCTTGTCCTCATGAAAGGAAGGTTGATTCCGCATGTGTCACCCTATGGGGCCGAAGTCTAGTAAGAGACTGCCAGGGTAACCATAGATGGGGGCCGGAGTCTAGTGAGAGACTGCCAGGGTAACCCATGCTAGGACCATGCGATGACACTCTCCCTACTACAACCTAGCATTCCTTGTATGGTCTCTCCACATATGTTATGTGTTGCCTTTGGAAGTTGTGTTGTGATGTTTATGTTATTTGTCATGTTTGTCTTTTGTCTACCTGACTGTTGTTGTTTGGGACCTCATGTTAACTCCTAGCTCGGGGGGTGGACCTTAGGGTTCCACATGGTCAGGTGGAAGAGCTTTATTATCCATTGGTTATTCCTTGTCGAAGTTTATGTGCAGTAAAGATTTATCTCAGTTTTCAGACAATTGTTCTTGTACCAGTTGATGAAGATGTATGTGTATAATCTTGTACCAGACTTGTGTATCAGATCATTCATAATGTATGTAATTTTGATGTAGTCTGAAAATGGCAATGTAAACTATGTAATGATGTACTTATGTGTAAGGAAAATATTTCAGCTATGTATATGATCATGTAGATTATATTATTTGATGGCATGCAATGAATATGAATAAGTTATTTAATTGTGCATTGGATTTAGATCAGTTACTGATGTTACTAATGTATGTTAAATTATGTTAGTTGATTTGTAAGTAATGCAACCTTGAATCCTTAGAGAATTTGTCATAAGTTTAATGGTGTAATTTGTTGGATCTAGGGCATACAACTGAGAGGGGGGGGGTGAATCAGTTGTATAAAACTTCTTGCTCTTTCAAACACTTGATTCTTTGTTGTTAGTTAGTAGCATATCAATTAATCATCCATGAAAGCATAATACATAAACACAAGAGCAGATAAGCATCAACACATTGAACACCAAGATTTTGACGTGGAAAACCCGGTTAAGGGAAAAACCACGGGGTGATTAACCCAAGAATTATTCTCTGTTAGAAGAATAAAGAAAAATGAATGGCACATGCCAATTAGGGCTCACTGCCCGAGCACACTGCTCACAAAGAGGCCCACTGCCTACAAGGAGACACACTGTCTACAAAGTGATAAAAATCACAGTCTTGAACTGGAGAATGACATCTCTACCATGTCCGGATCAGTTCCAATTAAGCCCAAAAACCTCTGTTCTGCCTTTCGCACTTCTCTTCTCTATGCCACACTTATCCACACACCCATACCTCGAAATGAACTCACAGACCGTTATTTATACAAGACATCGACTTAGGATCAAACATCTAAGTCGGCAAACAATCATAAGAGTATCCGCAAGATGAATAACACATCCGGTCGGCCACCACAAGAACATTCGCAGGATGAACAACTCATCCGGTCGGCTAAACAGAGCAAGAGCTTCATCCAGAAGAATAACTTCAATTTTGGGCTCTACTATCAATGCAGATCAACAACACAACCTCGACACGATCCAGAGAACTTCACACGCCTGCCTGAATGTCTGGATACATCCGCACTTCCTTTACTTGCTGGAATCTCTTGTCTTCCTCATCCGGAACTTCAAGAACACAGTCTGTCGCCACTGTAGAAGGTATTTCCGGACCTTCAAATCGTACATTATCAATGCGGACCAATGACACAACCTCAACATGATCCAAGAACCTTCACAAGCCTGTCTGAATGACCAGGTACGTCCGCATTTCCTTTACTTACTGAAATCTCTTATCCTCCTTATCCGGAACTTCAAGAACATAGTCTGTCGCCACTGTCATAATGTAAGAGGTACTTCCGGACCTCCAAATCATACACAACTCGAGATGGCACATCACAAGGACATCCCAAATACTCTTTCCAATCTGCAGATTAGGATTGTACAATTCCGGACCTCACCGAACCTTTCTGTGATCCTCTGTCACCTCTAAGCACTTGCCGGAACCGGTTCCACACAGACAGCCATAACTTCTTCAGGTCTTCATGTGGACCTCTGAAAACTTGACTGAAGCATCTCAGGACTCATGTCTGAAAACCCTTTAATCCGCATCCTCCAGTTTTCAACCTATCCAATATATTTGCCTTCTTCTCATCACTGTTCTTCACTGTTCCTGACTGAGGGTAATTTTCTCAATATCCTCAACACACAGCTCATCCAATCCTTCTTGTTAATGTAATATGAGTATGTTGACATCAATGACAACACTGGTTCACCTCATACTTGCAACAATCTCCCCCTTTGTCATTGATGGCAACATATGATGTGAAAAACCATCAAGACAAGAACTTCTCCTTTCTGTCACAGCTCCCCCTATCAACAACAACTTTTTACATGTCTTCTCTCCCCCTTTGATCATTAACCACTTGTTTTTCACATGTCTTCTCTCCCCCTTTGACATCAATGGCAAAGGGCTCATACTTGCAATTCTAATACATCAGAATCATACCAGCTGCTCCCCCTTAGTAGCAGCTCCCCATCATCAATCCGGATCACAAGATATGACTGTGATATCCACCGGACTGATGCACATCAGTGCATCTTAGTTTATCACCGGAGGGGCCATGACCCCTAACTTCTCCCGAAGATATTCAAAATAGTCCTTGGGAAGAGGTTTTGTAAAGATATCTGCAATCTGATCCTTGGAGGGAACATACTCCAATCTGACTTCTTCCTTGTTTACTTGTTCTCTCAAAAAGTGAAATTTGATAGATATGTGCTTAGTCTTAGAGTGTAATACCGGATTCTTAGAAATATTAATTGCACTTGAATTATCACAGAAAATTGTGATAGGCTCCTCATATTCAACTTTGATGTCTCTTAGCATCTACTTCATCCATAAGATTTGAGTGCAACTACCTGCTGCTGCAATGTATTCTGCTTCAGTTGTAGACAGAGATATTGCATCTTGTTTCTTCCTTAGCCAAGAAACCAATCTCTTCCCCAAAAAGAATGCTCCACCACTAGTGCTCTTCCGGTCATCCACATCTCCTGCCCAATCTGCATCTGTGTAAGCATGAAGAGAGAAATCCAAATCTCTAGGGTACCATAGACCATACTCAACTGTTCCTTTCAAGTACCTAAAAATTCTTTTGATTGCCATAACATGAGATTCTCTAGGATCAGCCTGGAATCTTGCCACAAGACCAATAGCCTGCATTATATCTGGTCTAGTTTGAGTGAGATACAACAATCCACCAATCATTGATCTATACTTTGTCTGATCTGCCTTTGGAGAATCATCATCTTTGCTTAACTTACATCCGGTTGCCATAGGAGTGTTCATAGGCTTTGAGTCTTCCATACCAAATTTCCTTAACAATTCTTTCACATATTTGGTCTGAGAAATGAAGATCCCTTCTTTTGTTTGAGTAATTTGCAGACCCAAGAAGAAATTCATTTCACCAAGCATAGACATTTCAAACTCACTTTTCATCTGATCTGCAAAAGTTTTGCACATACTATCTCTTCCTCCAAAAATGATATCATCCACAAACACTTCAACAATCAAAATGTTTTCATGATCAATTTTGAAATATAAGTTACTGTCAGCAGTACCTTTGTTGAATCCAATCTGCACAAGATGCTTATCCAACCTTTCATACCATGCTCTTGGGGCTTGCTTCAATCCATACAAAGCTTTCTTCAACTTGCAGACCATATCATCATTATCAGACAATTGAAATCCATCCGGTTGTTCAATGTAGACTTCTTCTTCCAGATCACCATTTAGGAAGGCAGACTTGACATCCATCTAATATACCTTGAAGTCTTTGAAGGCAGCAAATGCAAGAAGTAATCTGACTGCTTCAATTCTTGCCACCGGAGCAAAAGTCTCTTCAAAGTCAATTCCTTCTATTTGAGAGTAGCCTTTGCAGACCAATCTAGCTTTGTTTCTGATTACTTCACCAGCTTCATTTAGTTTGTTCCGGAAGACCCACTTGGTTCCAATTACATTCCTGTCTCTAGGTCTGGGAACAAGATCCCAAGTATGATTTTTCTTAATTTGCATCAATTCATCTTCCATTGCTTTGGTCCAGTTTTCATCATTGCAGGCTTCATTTATTGTTTTAGGTTCAATCTTTGAAATCAGACAACATTCATCCTGATTTTGAGCAACATTCCTTCTAGTTTGTACACCTTTGCTTCTGTCACCTATGATCTGATCTTCAGAGTGGTTCAGTCTTACATACCTTGGAATTTTGGGAGTATCCTGCACTGCTGCTTCTTGATCAGGCTCATTCAAACCTATCTCTTCTTCCTGATTTACCGGATCAGGCTGACTTTGTCTCACCGGAGAGGATTGAGGTCCTTGAACACTGTCTTGGTCATCTTCATCAAACTCATAAAATCTTGAAGGCTTCTCAATTCCTTCATCAACTTTCACATTGGTGCTTTCTATCATCTTCCTCAATCTCTTATTGTAACATCGGTATGCTTTGCTTTGAGTGGAGTAACCCAAGAAAATTCCTTCATCACTTCTAGCATCAAACTTTCCTAGATCTTCATCTCTTTTAATATAACACTTGCTACCAAATACTCTGAAATATTTCACAGTAGGGGTGATGCCAAACCAGAGTTCATAGGGGGTCTTACCGGTGTTGTTTCTGATTTGAACTTGATTGAGAGTGTAGACTGCAGTGCTGATAGCTTCCTTCTAAAACATTTGAGGAACATTTGCTTCCAACATCATTGTCCTGGCAGCTTCCTGAATGGTCCGGTTCTTTCTCTCAACCACTCCATTCTGCTGTGGAGTCCTAGGAGCAGACAACTGTCTCCTTATACCCTGCTTCTCACAAAAATCAATGAACTCACCAGATGTAAATTCACCACCTCTATCAGACCTTAGACACTTTAGTTTCAATCCGATTTGATTCTCTACCATAGCTTTGAAGATCTTGAACTTCTCAAATGCTTCTGATTTTTCTTTTAGAAAGGTAACCCACATCATCCGGGAATGATCATCAATTAACAACATGAAATATCTATCACCTTGAAGACTCTTGATTCTTGTCGGACCACAGAGATCAGTATGTACTAATTCCAACAATCCGGTAGAAGACTGATCTTTGCTTTTGAAAGAGACTCTGCTTTGTTTACCTAGCTGACATTCTTTGCACAAACTATTTGTAGGTTTCATCAATTTTGGAAGATCTCTTACGGCCTGAGTATTGCTTATCTTGATGATGTTATCAAAATTTACATGGCACATTCTTCTATGCCATAACCAACTCTGATCAATTTGAGCAAACAAACAATTTTTATTTGAACCAACCAGATGAAAGATATTACCTTTTGTCTGAGTACCAGATGCAATCTCAGTTCTGGAGTTTGTAAAGATTCTGCATTTTCCATTTTTGAACCAGAGATCATAGCCTTTGTCCACCAACTGACCAACACTAAGAAGATTGTGCTTCAATCCTTCAACATACAGTACGTTACCTGTTTTGCTCTTTCCATCGAAGGAAATAGTTCCCCTGCCTCTGATTCTGCCAGCAGAATTGTCACCAAACTTTACCATTCCTCCTTCATACCTTTCCAATTTCAAGAACTTATTCTTGTCACCAGTCATATGGTGAGAACATCCACTGTCAATAACCCAATCATCCTTTTCTTCCACTTGAGCAGCCAAAGCTTTTTCAACAACTTTGTGATTGACAGATTCAGAGAGTATTGAATCTTCTTCCTTGATGGCAATAAACACCCACTCATTTCCGGATTTGCTTCCTAGTTCTGATTCATCATCTGTTACTCCTTCATTGTCATCTTCTTCATGAACATAATAGCAATTCTTTTGAAACCTTTGTCTGTTAGTATTAGACCTTGCAGATCTTTCCGGACATCTTGAAGCAAAATGACCAATCTTATTGCAGTTGAAACACTTAAAGGGTAGTTTTCCTTCATACTTACCGGATCCTCTTGGCAGTCTCTTTGCAATGAGGGCTTCAAGTTGAGCTGTTTCTGCTTCTTCTTCTTCCATGTCTCTTCTTGCTTGATCATACCATGACATTTTCCTTGATGAGTTTTCTCCCGGATCAAATCTCTGTTTGCCTTTCACATAGGCACTGGCTTTGAAAGCAGATTCAGTCTTGGGAGGATCATCTCCAAACTCGGTCATTTCAAATGCAGCTAGTTTGCCAGCCAGTTGTTCTCTAGTGACAGTTGTGTGGGCTCTGAATTCATCAATGGCAGCAACCTTGATTTTGTAGGCAGCAGGAAGGGATCTTAGGATTTTGCAGACAATCTCATTTTCATCTAAAGTTCCACCAGCATTTCTGATTCCACATACCAGCTCATTCACTCTTGGCATAAAGGTAGTGATGTTTTCATCATCTCTCATTTTCAATCTTTCAAATTTCCCTTTCAGACTTTGCAACCTTGCACTTTTGACAAACTCATCTCCTTCATACAGAAGTTCTAGTTTAGTCAAGATCTCATATGCAGTTGGCAGGTCAATAACATTCAAGAGATCTGAGTCATTCAATGCGCTTAGAAGAGCTTCCTTGGTTCGCAGATTGTTTTCAGCTTTTGTGATTTCATTCAGAGTTGTCGGACCACCTTGTGGAGGTACATATGGTTTTGAAACCATAGCCAAATATGCTTTTCCCATACATTCCAAGTGACACTTCATGCGACCTTTCCAGAGAGTGAAGTTGGTTCCATCGAACTTCGGACTATCCTTCTTGTATGACGACATCCTGGATCTCCTCAAGCGGTTAAGCTCCTATCAGAGGAACTTAGCTCTGATACCAATTGTTGGATCTAGGGCATACAACTGAGAGGGGGGGGGGGTGAATCAGTTGTATAAAACTTCTTGCTCTTTCAAACACTTGATTCTTTGTTGTTAGTTAGTAGCATATCAATTAATCATCCATGAAAGCATAATACATAAACACAAGAGCAGATAAGCATCAACACATTGAACACCAAGATTTTGACGTGGAAAACCCGGTTAAGGGAAAAACCACGGGGTGATTAACCCAAGAATTATTCTCTGTTAGAAGAATAAAGAAAAATGAATGGCACATGCCAATTAGGGCTCACTGCCCGAGCACACTGCTCACAAAGAGGCCCACTGCCTACAAGGAGACACACTGTCTACAAAGTGATAAAAATCACAGTCTTGAACTGGAGAATGACATCTCTACCATGTCCGGATCAGTTCCAATTAAGCCCAAAAACCTCTGTTCTGCCTTTCGCACTTCTCTTCGCTATGCCACACTTATCCACACACCCATACCTCGAAATGAACTCACAGACCGTTATTTATACAAGACATCGACTTAGGATCAAACATCTAAGTCGGAAAACAATCATAAGAGTATCCGCAAGATGAATAACACATCCGGTCGGCCACCACAAGAACATTCGCAGGATGAACAACTCATCCGGTCGGCTAAACAGAGCAAGAGCTTCATCTGGAAGAATAACTTCAATTTCGGGCTCTACTATCAATGCAAATCAACAACACAACCTCGACACGATCCAGAGAACTTCACACGCCTACCTGAATGTCCGGATACATCCGCACTTCCTTTACTTGCTGGAATCTCTTGTCTTCCTCATCCGGAACTTCAAGAACACAGCCTGTCGCCACTGTAGAAGGTATTTCCAGACCTTCAAATCATACATTATCAATGCGGACCAATGACACAACCTCAACATGATCCAAGAACCTTCACAAGCCTGTCTGAATGACCAGGTATGTCCGCATTTCCTTTACTTACTGAAATCTCTTATCCTCCTTATCTGGAACTTCAAGAACACAGTCTGTCGCCACTGTCATAATGTAAGAGGTACTTCCGGACCTCCAAATCATACACAACTTGAGATGGCACATCACAAGGACATCCCAAATACTCTTTCCAATCCGCAGATTAGGATTGTACAATTCCGGACCTCACCGGACCTTTCTGTGATCCTCTGTCACCTCTAAGCACTTGCCGGAACCGGTTCCACACAGACAACCATAACTTCTTCAGGTCTTCATGCGGACCTCTGAAAACTTGACTGAAGCATCTCAGGACTCATATCTGAAAACCCTTTAATCCGCATCCTCCGGTTTTCAACCTATCCAATATATTTGCCTTCTTCTCATCACTGTTCTTCACTGTTCCTGACTGAGGGTAATTTTCTCAATATCCTCAACACACAGCTCATCCAATCCTTCTTGTTAATGTAATATGAGTATGTTGACATCAATGACAACACTAGTTCACCTCATACTTGCAACATAATTAAATATGTTGACGTTACTTTGTTATCTTATTCATTTTAAAAATAAAAATTCCTATTTCATATAGCATAAATGTAAAATTCTCTAAGGTGTTCATGGTGGGGCGTTACATCTGTGATGATTGAATGGGGAATACCATATTGGCATATCATGTAATAGAGAATGAATTTGGCTATTTGGATGCCTGTAGTGAATGTGAGTGGAATTGCTTCAACCCACTTGGTAAAGTATTCGGTGGCGGTGATAATGAACTTATGACTATTGGATGATGGAGGGTGAATCTTACCTACAAGGTCAAGTCTCCATTGTGAAAAAGGCCATGGAGTTGTTATTGGTTGTAGCTCTTGTGATGGTTCATGGATGAAGTCCCCATGTTGCTGACATGACAAGCATTTCTTCATGAACCTGTAAGTGTCTTGCTCCATGGTCAGCTAGTAGTATCCTATTCTTAAGATCTTCTTGGCTAGGGTAGGTCCACTAGAGTGTGCCCCACAAATGCCTTCATGTACCTGGGTAAGTGCAGGAAGATGGGGGGCCAAAAAGGGGTCTTAAGTGGCCACTTTTTTTCTGAAATCAGAAAATACTGGCCTTGGATGAGAAATTGAGCATAGTTACACTCAAAATTTGGAGATGCAACCAAAACAATGTTCGTAGTGCTCCGAGTCTACTTTCTAAACTACTATTATTTTTGAAAATGGCATAGATTAAGGGGTTCAAAAGAGGGAGCCACAGAAATTGGTGTTGTTTCTGTCAAAAAAACATAACATAGCATGTTTTGTGGCTCCCTCAAAAGGTCAACTTTTTTTTAGTATTTTTAAAATAGCTTCAGTGAGAAATTAGCTAATAGCATGTAGTTTATGCCTGATTTTTCTGATAATTATTTGATGAATATTTGATTTTTTACTAATTTTCAAAGTGGACACATCCTAAAAAATAGAATTTTGGCCGTGCTACCCCTATAAATTTTGAAAACTAATCAAAAATCATTTTTTTCTTTTTTTAATATTTGTAGAATGGAGTCTAGTTTCTAAATATGTAATTTTTTTGAAATTTCAATGAATAGTTAATTTACAATGAAAAAAAGACCAAACAGTGGTTTTTGCCCAAAAACGGACACACAAACAAAAAAAATTAAAGATGAAAGGCTTAACATTGTTAAAATGTGAAAAAAATTACATCGTCAGATAGCTAAGAGAAATCCTAACATTACCCAGGTGTTTGATTTGTTTGACCTTGAAACACGTGCAAATCTGAGGGTTAGCACGAACAAAATTATCTAAAATCTTGAAGAATATGGAAAAACACGTCTGTTACTGTTCATAAGGCACTCCAAGCCTTTGGGTTGGAAATCCAAAGCAAATCCCAAGCCCAAGGCTTGGGATTCCCAAAGCAAGACATAACGCGAGCGCGTTATAACGCGCTCTCGTTATAACGCGCTCTCGTTATAACGCGCTCGCGTTATAACCCAAGCGCGTTATTATTTTCTTTGCATTTTTCCTTTACAACAAAAGTTTGTGCTATTTTTCATGTTTTAAATAACGCGAGCGCGTTATGTTAAACTTAAATTTTTTTATGTTTAAGGCTTTTAATCATGTATGTAGGTATGCCTGTATGTATGTATGTATGTATGTATGTATCTATGCCTATATGTATGTATGTATCTATGTATGCCTATATGTATGTATGTATCTAAGTATGCCTATATGTATGTATGTATAGTGTTGACGGTAGAGGAGGGTAGAGATGGGAGTGAGCCAGATAGGGGAGGAGAGGGGTGGATAAGGATTGAGTGATTAAGGTATAAGGTTAAGGGTTGAGCATTTAGGGATAGGATTTGGAGCTTAGGGATAAGGGATTAGAGTTTAGGACCTTGAGGGGTTAGGGTTTAGGGTTGAGGCTTTAGGGATAGCATTTAGGGTTAAGGGCCGAGGGATTAGAGTTAAGGTAGACTGTTGAGGGTAGAGGGATTAGGGATAGGGTTTAGGGTTGAAAGTTTAGGGTTGAGGGATTAGGGTTTAAGGTATAGTTTAGTAGTTCTTGTGGATAGAACCAATAAACAATGGGAGATTATTTGCTTGTTTCATAACAATATACCTCCCCTAAGTGCGGGGTGCACAGCAAGAAACATAGATGTACCCCAATGCAAATCTTTTCTCATAATGATCATCCTTCTGATTTCAACTATTAATTACTCACTGTGGATGTACCATATGCAAAGCTTTTCTCACAGTGTGTACACCTATTGGCATAATGAACCCCAAATGGGCCAGAAAAACATGCCATATAACATTACTAACATTAAAAAAGTTCATAGCCATTTTTCTGACATATTCTTGCAACTCAAATATCTTTAAGAGAAGAGTGTCAAAAATGATGGGTTTAACAACCTAACATAAGGCAAAGTAGTTTTGTTGGGTTTAGGGATAGGGTTTAGGGTTTAGGGTTGAGGGATTAGGGTTTAGGGATTATGGTTTAAGGTCTAGTGTTGAGGGTTGAGGGTTTAGGGATATGATTTAGGGTTGAGGGATTAGGGTTTAGGGTTGACAGATTAGGGTTTAGGGTTGACGGATTAGGGTTTAATGTTGAGAGTTGAGGGTTGAGGGTTGAGGGTTTAGGGATAGGGTTGATGGTCAAGGGATTAGGGTTAAAGTAGAGTGTTGAGGGTAGAGGGATTAGGGATAGGGTTTAGGGTTGAAGGTTTAACGATTGAGGGTTGACGCTTTAGGGCTGAGGGTTAAGGGATTGGGGTTTAAAATATAGTGTTGAGCATCGAGGGTTTATGGATAGGTTTTAGGGTTTAATTTTTAAGGGTTAAGGGTTGAGGGATAGTATTTAGGGTTTAGGGATAAGGGATTAGGGTTTAAGGTATAGTGTCGAGGGTTGAGGGTTTAGGAATAGGGATAGAGTTTAGGGTTTAGGGATGAGGGATTAGGGTTGAGGGTTGAGGTATTAGGGTTGAGGGTTGAGGGATTAGGGTTTAAGGTATAGTTTCAAGGGTTGACGGTTTATTAATAGTGTTTAGGGTTGAGGGTTGATGGATTAGGTTTTAGGGTTGATGGATTAAGGTTTAAGGTATAGTGTTGAGTGTTGAGGGTTTAGGGTTGACAGATTAGGGTTTAGGGTTGGCGGATTAGTGTTTAATGTCAAGGTTAGGGTTAGAGTGTCGAGGGTAAAGGGATTAGGGATAGGGTTTAGGGTTGAAGGTTTAATAATTGAGGGTTGAGGCTTTAGGGATGAGGGTTTAAGGCTTAAGATATAGTGTCAAGTGTTGAGGGCACAGGGATAGGGTTTAAGTTTTAAGGGTTAAGGGATAGGGTTTAGGTTTGAGGGATTAGGGTTTACGGTTGATGAATTAGGGTTTATTGTTTAGAGTTGAGTGTTGAGAGTTGACAGTTGACGGTTGAGGGTTGAGGTTGAGGGATAGGGTTAATGGTCAAGGGATTAGGGTTAAATAAGAGTGTCGAGGGTAGAGGGATTAGGGTTTAAGGTATAGTATTGAGCCTATTGAGGGTCTAGGAATAGGGATAGCATTTAGGGTTTAGAGATGAGGGATTCAAGTTGAGGGATGACAGATGACGGATTAGGGTAGAGGGTTGAGGGATTAGGGTTTAGGGACAAGGTTTAGGGTTAGGGTTGAGGGATTAGGGTTTAAGGTATAGTGTTGAGGGTTTAGGGATAGGGTTTAGGGTTGAGGGTTTAGGGTTTAGGGTTGAGGGATTATGGTTTAAGGTATAGTGTTGAGGGTTGAGGGTTTAAGGATAGGATTTAGGGTTGAGGGATTAGGGTTTAGGGTTGACGGATTAGGGTTTAATGTTGAGAGTTGAGGGTTGAGGGTTTAGGGTTTAGGGATAGGGTTGATGGTCAAGGGATTAGGGTTAAAGTAGAGTGTTGAGGGTAGAGGGATTAGGGATAGGGTTTAGGGTTGAAGGTTTAACGATTGAGGGTTGAGGTTTTATGGCTGAGGGTTAAGGGATTGGGGTTTAAAATATAGGGTTGAGGATCGAGGGTTTATGGATAGGTTTTAGGGTTTAATTATTAAGGGTTAAGGGTTGAGGGATAGTGTTTAGGGTTTAGGGATAAGGGATTAGGGTTTAAGGTATAGTATCGAGGGTTGAGGGTTTAGGAATAGGGATAGAGTTTAGGGTTTGGGGATGAGGGATTAGGGTTGAGGGTTGAGGTATTAGGGTTGAGGGTTGAGGGATTAGGGTTTAAGGTATAGTGTCAAGGGTTGAGGGTTTATTAATAGTGTTTAGGGTTGAGGGTTGATGGATTAGGGTTTAAGGTATAGTGTTGAGGGTTGAGGGTTTAGGGTTGACAGATTAGTGTTTAATGTCAATGTTAGGGTTAGAGTGTCGAGGGTAGAGGGATTAGGGATAGGGTTTAGGGTTGAAGGTTTAAGAATTGAGGGTTGAGGCTTTAGGGATGAGGGTTTAAGGCTTAAGATATAGTGTCAAGTGTTGAGGGTATAGGGATAGGGTTTAAGTTTTAAGGGTTAAGGGATAGGGATTAGGGTTTAAGGTATAGTGTTGAGGGTTGATGATTTAGGGATAGGATTTAGGTTTGAGGGATTAGGGTTTACAGTTGATGAATTAGGGTTTAATGTTTAGAGTTGAGTGTTGAGGGTTGAGGGTTGACAGTTGAGGGTTGACGGCTGAGGGTTGAGGTTGAGGGATAGGGTTAATGGTCAAGGGATTAGGGTTAAATAAGAGTGTCGTGGGTAGAGGGATTAGGGTTTAAGGTATAGTATTGAGCCTGTTGAGGGTCTAGGAATAGGGATAGCATTTAGGGTTTAGGGATGAGGGATTAGAGTTGAGGGATGACGGATGATGGATTAGGGTTGAGGGTTGAGGGATTAGGGTTTAGGGACAAGGTTTAGGGTTCAGGTTGAGGGATTAGGGTTTAAAGTATAGTGTTGAGGGTTTAGGGATAGGGTTTAGGGTTGAGGGATTAGAGTGAAGGGTTGAGGGATTAGGATTTGATGTTGAGGGTTGAGGGTTTAGGGTTTAGGGTTTAGGGTTAGGGTTGAGAGTTGAGGGATCAGAGTTAAGGGTTGAGGGATTAGGGTTTGATGTCGAGGGTTGAGGGTTGAGGTTTGAGGGTCAAGGGTTTAGGTATAGGGTTGAGGTTCAAGGGATTAGGGTTAAAGTAGAGTGTGGAGGGTGTAAGGATTAGGGATAGGGTTGGAGGGTTTAGGGATAAGGGATTAGGGTTTAAGGTATAGTATCGAGTCTGTTGAGGGTTTAGGAATAGGGATAGCATTTAGGGTTTAGGGATGAGGGATTAGAGTTGAGGGATGATGGATTAGGGTTGAGGGTTGAGGGATTAGGGTTTAAGGTATAGTTTTGAGGGTTGAGGGTTTAGGATTAGAGTTTAGGGTTGACATATTAGCATTTAATGTCAAGGTTAGGGTTAGAGTGTCAAGGGTAGAGGGACTAGGGATAGGGTTTAGGGTTGAAGGTTTAAGGATTAAGGGTTGAGGCTTTAAGGATGAGGGTTTAAGGCTTAAGATATAGTGTCAAGTGTTGAGGGTGTAGGGACAAGGTTTAAGTTTTAAGGGTTAAGGGTTGAGGGATAGGGATTAGGGTTTAAGGTATAGTGTTGAGGGTTGATGGTTTAGGGATAGGGTTTAGGTTTGAGGGATTAGGGTTTAGGGTTGATGAATTAGGGTTTAATGTTGAGAGTTGAGGGTTGAGGGTTGAGGTTGAGGGATAGGGTTAATGGTCAATGGATTAGGGTTAAATAAGAGTGTCAAGGGTAGAGGGATTAGGGTTTAAGGTATAGTATCAAGCCTGTTGAGGGTCTAGGAATAGGGATAGCGTTTAGGGTTTAGGGATGAGGGATTAGAGTTAAGGGATGACGGATGATGGATTAGGGTTGACGGTTGACAGATTAGGGTTTAGGGACAAGGTTTAGGGTTAGGGTTGAGGGATTAGGGTTTAAGGTATAGTGTTGAGGGTTTAGGGATAGGGTTTAGGGTTGAGGGATTAGAGTGAAGGGTTGAGGGATTAGGATTTGATGTTGAGGGTTGAGGGTTTAGTGTTTAGGGTTTAGGGTTAGGGTTGAGAGTTGAGGGATTAGAGTTAAGGGTTGAGGGTTGAGGTTCGAGGGTCAAGGGTTTAGGGATAGGGTTGAGGTTCAAGGGATTAGGGTTAAAGTAGAGTGTGGAGGGTGTAAGGATTAGGGATAGGGTTGGAGGGTTTAGGGATAAGGGATTAGGGTTTAAGGTATAGTATCGAGTCTGTTGAGGGTTTAGGAATATGGATAGCATTTAGGGTTTAGGGATGAGGGATTAGAGTTGAGGGATGATGGATTAGGGTTGAGGGTTGAGGGATTAGGGTTTGAGGTTTAAGGGGGAGGTATATTGTTATGAAATAGGCAAATAATCTCCCATTGTTTACTGGCTCTATCCACAAGAACTACTAAACTATACCTTAAACCCTAATCCCTCAACCCTAAACTTTCAACCCTAAACCCTATCCCTAATCCCTCTACCCTCAACACTCTACCTTAACCCTAATCCCTCGACCCTTAACCCTAAACGCTATCCCTAAAGCCTCAACCCTAAACCCTAATCCCTCAAGGTCCTAAACTCTAATCCCTTATCCCTAAACTCTAAATCCTATCCCTAAATGCTCAACCCTTAACCTTAAACCTTAATCACTCAATCCTTATCCACCCCTCTCCTCCCCTATCTGGCTCACTCCCATCTCTACCCTCCTCTACCCTCGACACTATACATACATACATATAGGCATACATAGATACATACATACATATAGGCATACATACATACATACATACATACATATAGGCATACATACATACATGATTAATAGCATTAAACATAAAAAATTTAAGTTTAACATAATGCGCTCACGTTATTTAAAACATGAAAAACAGCACAAACTTTTGTGGAGAAGGAAAAATGCAAAGAAAAGAATAACGCGAGCGCGTTATAACGCGATCGCGTTATGGCTTGTTTTTGACAAGCCTAAGGCTCGTCATTACCAAGCCATAACGCGATCGCATTATAACACGAGCACGTTATAACGCGCTCCCATTTTGACCTTTTTTTTTTGAAATTAATTTGGCCACTTTTTGGCCCCCCATCTTCTTGCACTTACCCACCTCTTGTAAGGCCACTTCAGCTTCCCTAGAGTTGAGACATTGTAAAAGCATACCATCAAGACTCCTTTTGTAGAGGGTGTCTCCTATAAAGGTGAAGCTTTTGCATTGTGAGGATGATAGGTTGGGTGGCATGATGTTGTCATGAAGGTACATGTACGTCTCTTGATACCAGGGAGATAGGGGACCAACAATGTCATAGACCAGTTTTGATTGTGGAACATCATAAGCCAGTATGGGGAGTTCTTTGATTAGGAACTCACATTTCTTGCTATCTTTCTTCATGTCCACCAAGGATCCTATCATGGCCATGGCATCTGCTACTTTATTATTCAACCTTAGAATCTGTTCAAAATGGATATCGTCAAAATAATCTTTGAAGTTGTCTACCATTCTTTTATAGGGCAGGAGTTTGTCATCCTTAGTCTTGTATTCATTGTTTACTTGTCGAATGACCAATTGGGAATCTCCATAGACCATCAGCTTCTTGATCTTCCATTAAATCACCATGCAGAGTCCTATGATGAGGGCCTCATATTCTGCTACATTTTTTGTACATGGAAATGTGATCTTGTATGATTTGGGTATGGTTTCTCCTTGAGGGGTAACGAACAAAATGCCTGCCCCCAAGCCTCGATGCATATAAGACCCATCAAAATACATTTTCCATGATTCTGTTGTTGGTGTTACCATCAATATAGACTCATCCAGAAACTCTACAAGTGTTGGTTGTTCTATTAAGATTGGTGCCTTAGTTAATTGATCAGCAATTACGTGTCCTTTGACGGCTTTCCTCTTTGTGTATTCAATATCAAACTCACTCAGGATCATTACCCATTTATCCATTCTTCCTATAAGGGCAGCTCTAGTCAATAGATACTTCAACAGATCAATCTTGGCAATGAGCTTAGTCTTTGGATTAAGCATGTAGTGTCTTAAATTTTGTGAAGTGAAGACGACAACCAGGCATGCCTATCAATTGGAGTATAATTTACCTCATAGGACACCAAGGTATAGCTAATATAATATATGGGTCTTTCTTTTCCTTGTTCATCGTGTTGCACCAACAAGGTCCCTATAGTTATTTTTGTTGTTGAAATATATAAGAGGGGTTCTCCTTATTTTGGTGGAATAAGGAGAGGTGGGTTAGCAAGGTATTCTTTTAGCTGCTCAAAAGCATCCTGACACTATCTATCCCACACAAAGGCTGTGTTCTTGTGGAGAAGATGTTGGAATGGCTGACATTTATCGGCAAGATGTGCTATAAACCAATGGATAGATTGAAGCTTTCCTTGTACACTTCGCAGTTGCTTAAGTGTCTTTAGAGGAGGCATCTCCATTATAGCTTTGACATTACTGGGGTCTACTTTGATTCCTCTTCTCAACACTATGTATCCTAGAAGCTTCCCAGAAGTGACCCCAAAGACACATTTCTCTGGATTCAACCATACATTATACTGCTCTAGCATGTCAAATATCTTGGCCAATACATTTAAGTGTTCTTCTCTGGTTTTAGATTTTCCTAATAAATCATTGACATAGTCTTCCATTACGTTGTGGAAGAGATCATGGAAGAAGACCATCATTGCTCGTTGATATGTAGCACTTGCATTCTTCAAGCTAAAAGGCATCACGACCCAGCAGTATATACCCCATGGGCATATGAAGGATGTTTTATGGTGGTCTTCCTTTGTGATCCTGATTTGATTGTACTCTGAGAAACCATCCATCAGAGACAACATCTCATGACCTGCTGTGAGATCCACTATGATGTCAATGTTGGGTAGCGGAAAGTCATCTTTAGGGAAAGCTTTATTAAGATCTCTAAAATTTGTGCAGCACTAGATGCCCCCAATGACTTTGGCTACAAGTACAATATTGGATACCCATTTAGGGTAATCTATTGGATGGATAAACCCCACATCTAGGAGTTTCTTATGTTCTACTTTGACAAGGAGCACAATTTGAGGATTCAACTTCCTTAGCTTTTGTTTCACCGGTTTCACATCAGGACGTATCGTAAGGTGATGAACAACCAAGGCGGGATCTAGTCCTGGCATATCAGCATAGGTCCATATGAAATTATGGTTTGTTTGCTTAAAAAAGGCTAGGAAGTTCTCCTGTTCTATCAATGTAAGGGACTCTGCTCTGAATGTGACTTTTGGCGCTTCTTTTGTTCCAAGGTTCATTTCTTGTGATTCTTCCACTATGATAGGTGATCTATTTGGATATACTTCATCCACTTCAGGAAGACCCATGCTCTCATCTCCTAGGGCCTCATGGAAGTTTTCACTAGGTGATACGTCTTTTATTTTGATTTTTTCTTCACCTGAAAGTGCCACAGAGTCATTTTCACTAGGGGGTATTATTTTTATTTTTATGTTTTTGTGACTAAGAGCATGGATGGTTTCTCTGAAGTAGGCAAATGTATTGAGCTCCATGATGTATCCAAATTTATGGTCTCCATGGGGGAAGTGATCTCTGACTGCCATCATCTCAGCTATTACTTCATCATTCTATGCAACATCAAGGACAAGAGGTCCTTGTTGGTCCCAATCTATAAGCTGGGGGTAAACAAGAGGTAAGTCACAGGAGTTAGATGGAGTGGTGGTTAGGGTATAGATAGTTTATATAGAGGTTTAAAAAAATTTGGTGAAATAACTAAAGGAGTCTTGATGGTCTGCTTCATTGATGTTATCGATTGTAGGGGAAACCTTAGAAACCTCACCTAAGATACATTAGAAAGGATGGATTCTCATTTCCCATACCCTAATCCATGAAGATGCGAGTTTCTTGTTGCTTGAATAGGGTCCACAATTCCTTTCTCATGAAGGCCTATACCACCTTGTCTTTTATAGGCCATATACATGACAATCTTGAGACCTTTTCCATAGATTTCAGCTGGGATAATAGGGGCTTCCTGTTTTGCTTCTTCGTCTTTGTATAACCATGAGGATATGTCTTCGAGAATATCTTGGTCAAGGAGGTGCTTCTTATCAAAGGTGGGTGATGGTTTGCATTTGATGACTATCGTGGAGACTTCTTCTTCCCTAGGAGCACCAAATATCGTAGGAGTGGATAATAATCCTACACAAAAGGCACTGTGTAGGTCGTATTTGCCACACCCCATGTCGCTCAGCTTGATCTTGACTTCGGGTGGTGGAGATGTTTGTGATGTAGTGGTAATGTTGGAAGGGTCAAAATATGAGGTAGATGATGTAGGATTGGCTTAGGAGGTAGATTTCTTAGTGGCATTGTTATATGGGTAGAAGGTGAGGTTGTGTCCTTCCAAAAGATATAATATTGGAGAGGATGGGGATCAGCATAGATAGTAACTTCTATGTTGTTATGGGGGAATTTCAAGCATTGGTGGAATGTGGAAGGGATGGCTTGCATGGCATGGATCCATGGTCGACTGAGGAGAATGTTGTAGGGAAGGAAAAGATCAAGCACCTGACACTTGGTTTTCAAGATTTTCTACCCCATTTGGATAGGGAGCTTGATGGTGCCTTCAAACAGTTTCTCAGTATCATCCTACCCCTTAATGTTTATACATTCACTAATATCCACAACTACATCTGACTATCCCAAATGATTTAACAATTTTAGAGTGCACAGGTTTAGGCCGGAGCCACCATCTATTAAGACTCTTTTTATGATGTGTTTGTGGATGTAGACTTCAATGTGCCAGGCATCATTATGTAAGTCATCAGAGGCAAGAAGATCCTTTTTAGAGAAGGTGAGATCGTGTGGTTGGAACTGATCCACATTCAAGTTGGTGGGGACTTGGGTCTCCATTAAGGCTTTGTCAAGGATTTCTTTGTGAAGGGGAGATGTGCGGAGAAACTCAAGGATGGAGATTTGCGCAGGGGTCTTGCCTAGATGGTCTAGGAGGTTGTATTTGTGGGTGGATTTGTAGATGTAGATGTGGAAGGTTGGTCATTGGTGGGTACCCCATAGATAGATACACGGTCGTGGTGAGTAGTGACGACACAATTTGGGGTCTTGGGTCAAATGGTGATGGTGTTGATGCAGTCGGGAGAATCTTCTATTTGACCCACAATGGAGTCAAAAGAAGCAGGAGGTGGTACAACATTGTAGGCTTGATTGGATGAGGATGCTTTTCCTTTGTTTTGGTCAGGTAGAGGATCCTTGTAAGCTCCTAGGTTAGCAATGGGTGATTACTTAGGTCATTCATCAATGGTAATGCCTCCCCTGTTGATGAGATCTTGTATGTAGTGCTTTATCCTTATTTAGTTTGACATTTTGTGTCCTTTCACATGATGATACTCACAAAAGAGATTTTCATCAAACCAAGTAGGTTTGAATTGATTCTCATCATAAGGTCTAATATGGGGTAAGATGATCAAATCCACCTTCACAAGATTATTCAAAATATTTTCAATAGGCTCCCCCAAGGGTGTGAATTTCTTCTTGGGGTTATTATTTTATTTGGGTGGTCCCTTGGGGACATTGACATTGTTTGTGGTCGATGTGCATGTTGGTGTTTGATGTTGTACATGTTGAACAACCTTCACATCAGTGACATCATCATTAAGAGTGTTCTTGTCTTTCCCCAAAAGTGAGGTTTATTGTTTGATTGCATGTTGTTGTTTGTGTTCAGGGTGTTGTTGTTGACCTTGTTATTGTTGTTGTTGGTTTTGTTGTCATAGAGGTTTATCTAGCCTTTGGCAATAAGGGCTCTCTCAATTGTTGTTCCTTTTTCGATGACCTCTTCAAAGGTGGATGCACACTGAATTTGTAAATGGAAACCCATTTCTTGACTAGGATTAGCCACAAATATGGTGACTAGTTGTTTTTCGGTGATAGGCCAAGGGATCTTACTTACCAAGCCTCTCCATCTTTGCAAAAAGGCATTGGAAAATTCTTCATTCTTTTGTTTGGCATTGCAAAGATTTGTCATTGATATTTCATGTTCAAAATTATAGGAGAAATGGTTTACAAACTTCTCCATTAGTTCATGGAACATTTTGACACTCGGGGGAAGGTGAGAAAACCATTCGGTGGCTTGACCACCAAGGCTTCTAGGGAAAAGTCTCATTAAATAGGTATCATCATATGAGACCTCTAGGCAAGTGATGTAGAACTCTCAAAGGTGTTCCCTAGGATCTCCCTTTCCCTTGTACTTGTCAAATTTAGGCATTTCAAAGTTTTTGGGAAAAAGGAGGCATGTACGATGTCCTATCAAATGGGTAAGGGAAATTATCCTCAAAAGAATATTGCCTTCATTTGTTTCCTTGTTGCATGTTGTCTACCTTTTGGATTAATGTTTGGATGATGCTAGCTAAATATTGGTTGAGAGGTGGTTGTGGGATGTGATTTTGTTGATTTTGCATGAGTTGTTGGAGAAAGGGTGGAATTTGATTTTGAGGTGGTGTTTGATATTGGTTTGTTTGATTTTGGGCATTTTGGTTTTGGAGTGCGAGATGTTGTTGGTATGCAAGGATTTGTTCTAAGATGTGTGGTAGAAGTTGTTGGTTTTGATTGGGATTGTGTTGTGTAGTTTGGACGGATGATACAATGAGTGCTTGGGAGATGGGGTTTTGTACATATGTGAAATTAGATGACGGGTTGGCACATGGGTTGGTATGGGTTGTGTTAGGGGGTGGTTGTGAAAATAAGTGGTTTATAAAGACTATAGTGTTGGCATAGAATTAGGGAGCACTTGTGGAAGTGCTAGGGTGTGTGGTGTTGTTAGGAATGCTTAAGGTGATTTGGAGTATAGATGAGGTGATGGTAGATGTTGATACGTTTGAGATGTTTGGTGTGGTTGATACATTTGTGGGATTTGTGGATATGGTGACATTAGAGTTAGTGGGATTTCTGGATATGGTGACATTAGAGTTAGTGGGAATTGTGGAAGTAGTGATGTTTGAGGCTTGCTATGTGTTAGGGTTGGTATGGGATGTAGATGGTTGTGATGAGGTTGTGGTGTTGTTTGAGGTGGATGCATTGTGAGGTATGCTAGCACCATTTTTGAGGAGGAACTCAAGGTATCTATTAGGGTCCAATCTTAGGACTCTATCAAGCATATCCATAGAATCAGCATCTTATGTAAAGTCTAAGATATCTTAATCTACTTGGTTGGTGTTAGATGGTTGTGTTTGTGATGGGAAGGGGAAGGGATTTAGCATAGCGGTAGCATCATATGATGGAACTTGTTGGATGATGGGGGCATTATTTTGGTCAGTTTGTGGCATCCCTATGCCAAAGTTGTTTCTAAGATGGGTCATTTCTTGATTCTTCTTTGCTTGTGATCTTGTTATGGGCATGCAATGGTGTGGATTTGGTTGGGGGTGGATGAAGGTGAATACCTTAGAGGATAGATTTTGATTTATTGGACCCAAAGGTAAGTGGGAGTGAAGATGTGAATGTTTGGAGAATGGGGATGAAAGGGGTAACAAAGTGATTGAGATTTGTTTAGGGAATCAAATATTTAGATTTTGGATAATAAATATCCTCAAAGTCTATATCCAAGGACAATGGTGTGATTTGGATATAGGTTTTAACTTTTAGAGAATAAATCCTAAAAAGTATCAACCTAAGGAAGGTAAATGTTTAAAATATGAGGATGGTGGAACAACCTTAGAGGTTAAGACCTTTAATGAGGTGGGTGAATTGATTTTCAAAAATTTTGGACCAAAATGATTGAAAGAGGTAGATGGATGTAGGTGAAAATAATTTTGGAGAGATTTGAAGGATGTTACTAAGGATACTAATCAACTAAGGAAACCTTAGGTGACTAGGGTTAATGATTTTGGATAGTAATCAACTAAGAAATCTTTAGGTGATTTGGATGTTTAGATGATTCTGATTATGTTGGTGGGATACTCAAATCAAAAGGTGAGCTTGAATAGATCTAGATCTTTAGGAATTTTTGTAAATATTGGTGTTTCTTTTTACATACAGTAGACTAATGACCTTAGGCAAAAAGGGCATGATTAGTCTACTTGAGGGTAGACTAATGACCAACAAGCAAAATAGGAATTAAAGGATGATAAGATCTAGGTTTAGTTCTATACTCAAAGTTTTGATTGGAATATGATTATGGATTTGATTGAGAGATTGATTTTGGATGTTTAGATGGTTTTGATTTTTGAAAGTTTAGATTTTGAGGTCTGGATAATGTTTGGATGGATAAAGTATAGGTCCAAAAGATGAAAATCACAATGTAGGGCTAAATTGGGTTATGTATGGAGATGGGATTAAGGGGGATTATGGTTGGGCTTAGTGATCTGATTGGTAGTGAAGGGTCCAATAATGAAAGAGATTATTCTCTAAGGTCACAATGGGAATATGGATGAAAATTTTGGGTCAAAAGGATTAGTTGATGTCAACTTTTGGATTGTTTGAAGGTCAAATGATTGATTCTTTGGGAAATGTCAAATGTTTCAATGATGGTTTCTTGACAAGCATACCAACACTTCAAACAAGATAACACAATGGCCAAAGGTTTTATTGTGAAAATGTGGTAATTTGAATATTCATCAAGCAGTTGTACAACCTAAGGTGACAAAAAGACAATATTTGTTGGATTCCCACTATGGATAAATCTGAGCTCCACTTATCCAGAGCAGATAGCTTAGAAGTTTTATGGAACTAGCTCCCCCTTACATGGAACACAATTCTCAGGCACACCAAACTTTAGATTCCCAAAGACCCAAATATCTCAAGGAATTTGCTATCTCAACTTTGAATTGTGAGAACGTGGGACAACTTCAGAGGTTTGACCTCTTGTGCCAACAAATAGAAGGATTTTGGCCACTAAACAAAGGTTTCTAGTGGGGGAACATTTAGGGGATTGGTACATTACGAGCATCTAGTAAACCATGTAAGGTTTTAACTAGTTCTACTAGGATTATCATATACACCAAGTACAACTTCCTTTCAAACTAGCATTGAATGGTAAGTGCTAATACTGATTTGGATTTGGCTTTTGCCTTATCCTATTTTGTATAGTAGACTGAATGAAAGTACCACTTGGGGTCGCTAATGAGTTCTCCTCATGGATGTGTCTCAAGGGCAGGCCCTCTCAAAGAAAAAGAAAAATAGAGTAGAACTATTTCTCTTCACCCAAGATCCTTTTGAAGGCAAGGGGAGAGGATACTTTGATTCTATCCCTTAGGTTTAACACAATTGTGTAAGTGCACAAGACACATCAAACAAAAGCTACATTCCTTTTAAAATCCAAAATGAAGTGTTCCTATGATTGTTTGCAAACAAGGTTAATTTTAATGCACCAAATATAAGTGTTGTCTAAGCTAAACAAGCAATGTTTGTTTTAGTGCACCAAAATGAAGTGTTTCTAAGCTAATAAAATCCTACAGAAGATATTAGTAGTTTGATTTTTGAGTCTTGGACAAATGTTAATAACCTGCAGAACATTGTCAACCACCTGCACAGATTCCAAGATTATCATAGAACAAGGCACCAAAATAGAATGAAAAGGCACCACAGAATGCAGAAATGGCACCACAAAAACTAAAAATGGCACTGCAGAATGATAAACAACAACTTCTGACTGTAACAGAAAATGGTGCTATAGGAAGTCAAAATGGCACTATAGGATAAAAAGGCACTATAGGAATGAGAAGTGGTGCCAAAAATTATTTTACTTCAGTTTACCTTGTCTGTCAAATTTGATAGTGCCAAACTAGGTAGATATAGCACCAAAATGACGTAGAGCTTCAACAAGGCTTGCAAAAACACATTTTAGTCTCAAAATCTCAGCTTAAGTAGGGTTAGTACTTGTCTCCTTGTCAAATAATACCCAAAAGACTAGAAAGATGGTGATGTAGATGTTATAAGCAAGCAAAACAAACTAGGGTTAGATGGAAAAGTATTAGATATATCCCTAAACAAATTTTGCCATAATAACCTCCTCCTGTGTATTTTCTGTGAAAACCAAGAGTAACTTAGCCTAAAAGCCTTAAAAAACACCAAAAAAGCATAAAAAGCCAAATGTTAGAGCCAAAAGTGTTAGTAAAATAACTGGGAAAAATAACACCATAACAGTCATAAAAGGTGTCATAGAATGCATAAATGGTGCCCCTATAGGAAGAAATGGCACCAAACAAAGAGTCTTTAGTGCTAAAACCTACAAAAACACGTCTTCAACACAAAAAATTCACACAAAAGATCAGCTTGGACATTACGGGTCCCACCGAGCATGCCAAATGAGATTAGGAAAACCAAATGAAGATAAATACACTAAATAAATGCATAAAAACACTATTTTATTCCTTCAAAATGGATTCCTTCTCCTAGCTAAGGTGGAGAGCCTTGCATCCTTAGATTCTTTCTTTACCCATGGCTTTCCAATGTGAATTGCTCTACAACTCAAGTGCAAATCACTACAAAACCTAGCTCAAGAGGATGAGATTGATGGAGATTTTGGCATAATAAGTTTACTCAAATTGTGGATGATCAAATGGCTTGGATGAGGGTGAATTTATAGGCTTTTTGGAGGGAGATTTGATCCAAGGGTTGAAATTTGAAGTTGAGATCAATGGATGAGAATGCATGTGAGGTGGAGGGCTTAGATTCAATCATAAAAAATAGAGGGATGAAAATAAAGAGGAATTTTTAATTCATCTTGGGAAGAGGAGATGATTAAATGAGGGTAGATGAGGTGGATTAGATGTTAATTTTAAATTCACATGGGGAAGAGGTGAGGATTAAAAATGAATTTTTAATTCATTTTGGGAAGAGTGGTGATTAATGAAAGTGGGTGGTGTAAGAGGTCATTTATGAAGTTTATGACAAATGTGTATAAAAAATTGTTCTATGTGGCATAAAAATCAATTTTTTATTTAGAGGATGTGGGGAGGAGTGTTAAACATGTTTTGATCATATTAATTAGGGTGATTGGCCTAATTAATATGGATGTAGTAAATTAGTGAATGGGTTAATTATTGGTTAGGATTAACTAAATGGTGGTTAGTTTAATTAATCCTAGGTCTAAGGTCATGTAGGTTAGTCTAGCTAATTAAATAATAGGTATTTAATTAACTAGTGTAGTGATAGGCTAATTAGTAGGTTAAATTAATTAAATAAAGATGATTTATTCAATTAATTAGGTTTAATGAAAATGGGTGAATTAATCAAATAAACATTTTCATATTTATTTAATTAATTGGGCTAATATTAGTAAAGGGGTGACTATTGAATTAATTAAATTAATTCAATTTAAAGGAGGAAATGATGAATAATCAGGTGTTGGAATGAATAATTAATTAAATAAAAATTTAATTAATTAATTAATTGGAAGGGGAAATTGGTGATATTAGTGATGTCAGAGATCAGTTAAATGGTGAAGACATTTTTAGGTGTCTACAGTCCCCATGGGGCCATTTTTCCCAGGAGGCATAACTTTCATCCACAATGTCAGGTTTTTGACTTCTTATAGTTATTCAAAAGGTCTCTTCATGAACTAGGCAGTGATGTAGGTTTAGTTATCAAAGATTTCTATTTGTATCATAATTTGGTGCCTGAAGCCAGACATTGCTCCTGGATAGTTTTATACTCATAACTTTTGCATACGGAATCAAATTTTTGATTTCAAATAGGTGTTGGAGAGCTATTGTTGTGCACTATAGATTGGATTGTGTATATTTTTATTTTAGTCTAAAGAGAGAGATTCATACTTTTTTGGTCACTTGTGGGATCCTAAGATTCAGGGTGCTATTGTGAGAGAATTCAGATGGATTTTTATGCACAAACTTGTGGGAGTGCATGTTGCTATGTGACCATCATCATGGTATAGTAGGTTTTCAGATTTGGTACTTCTAATTATAGGTTTACATGTGTTTTTAGAGTTTAGACTTTGATGGAGATGGGTACACAAGTTGTCTTCTAGTTTAGGACATGGTTTATACACGTGTGAGACTAGGAGTCTCATTTCAGTGGGAGTTGAGTATAGGTATAGTGATGATGATGATTATAGTATCATGGATATGTAGGTACACTTTTGCATTGGCATGACATGATCATGTATACAATTGACAAGTATAGGTTATGATGTTTGATTCATGATTATAGGTTGTGGTGTGGTGTAATTATAGGAGGTTGTTCTTATCTCCTTGATGCTTGATTAGTTCCTTGACTATGGTTACTTGTTTGTGGACTTGTTTGTAAAATTGAATCTAGCATTGATTTAGTGTTTGAGTCTTGAGGTCTACATGTTATCTTCTTTGATATATCTCTATTTGCAGGTTACTAATGTGATGATGAGTTTGCATGTTACATTTGTTTTAAATCTTTGAGTTATGTAGTTTTGTGGATTCGCTACCCCTTGACTATAGTGAGATGACTCAAATGTGGATTGTCTTTATCCATGTGATTGATTCAGTGTTTATGTAGACTTTGTTAGTTGGCCTTGTTTGTGGTCATTTGCACATTGGTATGCTACATTCAGATGAGAGGATGGATGATTAGAGTGCATGGATAGTCATCTATTGGGACTTGTAGCATGTTTATCATGATGTCATGGATATCTTGGATACATGGTTTTATGTGAGCTTTTGACAGTGACGATTTTATCTTTTTGGTTTGGAGATCATGGTTTACTTGACTTTTTAGGAGTTGTTGATGTTGTTGGGATAAGGTGCCATTAACCTTGTAAATCCCATTATTGTATTATTCCATTTATTATTTGTAATTACCCATAAGGGATGTACAAGTTTCACTGGTAGTGGTAAAAATTATTTACTGTCCACGGTAATTACGAAGTTACTGTGTGGTAAGTCCCAGAGTTACCGATGGTAGTTACGGGATGTCATTTACTATGGTAAATGGTAATTGGTCAAAGTGGGGTGCACATGTCGGTAAGTGCAAAAAGATGGGGGGCCAAAAAGTGGCCAAATAGTTTTAAAAAAATAATAATACATAACGAGAGCACGTTATAACGCGCTCACATTATGGGTTGGTAATGACAAGCCTAAGGCTCATCAAAACCAAACCATAACACGAGCGCATTATTAACTACTATAAATTAAAAAAAAGGCTTGTCATTTCATTTCATTTCTATTTTGCTCCTCTATCCCCGCGGCTTGCAAACCCTAGGAAGCGCGCTCGCATTTTAGAAAAGATAATTCAACACCAAAATCTTGCTGATTCATTGCCAAAATGCTACCACGACGTCGAGCACACCAAAGGAGTGAGTTTTATTTTTTTTTTGTTTGAATTTGCTTCTAAATAGGTAGGTTTGAGTTGTTTTTTGATGTATATTTCGTTAATTGTCAAGAAATGTTAATGCACCTCCTCCTCCTCCTCAAAATCCACAAAATCCTACAGAACAACAACCTCCTCCATCCATTCCTTGACATGCCCCTGGAACACAAGAAAATATAATGGGGCAAATTGAAAACAACAAAAAAGAAATTGAAGATATAATTGCAAGGTTGAAAGATCCTTCCACTTCAACCTTGCATAGGTCCATGCTTGCTGAATCTCTTGAATCTATGTTATCAAATGTAGATTCAATTAGCAAGAAAATAACTAGTTGGACGGATAAGAGGAGAGAGTTTAGAGATTATTATGTAGACAAGCTATCATACCAAGATGTGAAAAAATTACAAATCACAAAATTATACTTGTGTTCGATTTTCACAAACCCACAAACAAATCAACCTCCACCCATTACATGCAAGAGGTTCCCTATCCATTGGTGCAACAACTAAGTGATGCGGGACAATTTTGGGCAGAGGTGGTGGATGGTTTTTGACCATCCTCCATGCAATAATAATGAGGTCCCACAATACTTTTTGAGAAAACTCTACTACGAGTTTGTCCTCAATAAAGTGCCAAACTATTTTGATATGCGGGACTTCCAGGGTAGAGGTAGGGGGTCAGCACAAGATAGACCAGGGGTATGTCTTGACCCATAGCGGGTAGTGAGACAAGTAATCAATAGACCAGCCCACGAGCATGTTTCTATTCCTTCCATTGTGAAGGAGAGTGTTGAGGTTGATACACTTCAGTCCATTAGTTCCTTGACCTAGAGCATCATAGAGCATGCCGGTCCTGCAGCACAGAGTGGGTTGGGAGATATTGCGAGGAGTAGGGTCCCACTCCATGCTTGTCAGGCTTGCGGGTCAGCCTATGGTTATGACCCCATGGATAGTCAAGACGCAGGTGCATAGGCTACATCTGCAGCTGAGCAGATGGTGATGACAGACACCCTCCTGAGTGAGACTTTCAGCCTTGATACTCAGGTAAATATTAGCAAGTTTATTGAATTTAATTTATTAAATTTCATTTTTGAAATGCAAGATTAACTAATTTAAATTGATGATTTTAATGAAATTTCAGGGTCATAGCATTGATGCAGTTTTCAGTGGTTCTCCACCTGCATTTTACACTAGATCATCTACTGTCGGGGTATGTAACTAGTAAACAATTATAAATATTACATGTGAATAGCATCGTTATATGAATGGTATTCTAATATCTAATTTTGGATGTTGAAAAGGTTAATATTGTAGATTTCATGACAACACCTGCCAGTAGTGGTGGACTTCAAAGCTTTATGGAGGGAATAAAATAAATAGTCTAATGAATGAATTGTGCTTACTAGATTTTTGTATGTGACTTGTGTTCTTTATTGTGTGTACTTCCATGTTTAGATGAACATGTGTGTATGTTAGGAGCCATGATTTGCATCACTATTATAGTTTTTGTAATTGAATAATGTTGTTTTATTTCTAGATGATGTAGGCTGCGGAGACACCTCCCCATGTTCATAGGGCAATGGAGCATGGTGTGGCCTCTGCGATTCATAGCTCCATGGCATTAATAGGGGTATGAGGTAGATTAGTAAATTTCAATTTACATTCATTGTTATAGTTGTCTATTTTTAAAAAATCAAAAGATTATTGATTTGAAGTTTAATTTCTATCTGGATAGTTTCTATAGGACATGACATCACCACATCCTATTCCTGCTACTGAGGCAAGTGAGGAGACAGATTATATGGTAGTGGTAAGTGATTATTTTGTTAAATGTTTTATTTTTTATAATATGTAATTTCTATATATTAATGTCTATACTTTTTATTGTAATAGTTAAAGATGCAGGAAGAACTAAATAGAAGGAGTAGCCCTCAGGTTCATAGTAGACCACCCACATGCGTGTCTCCATCCCCTAGAAGATCAAAGGCTGCTCGTGATCTATTCTCTTCACCAGCCAGAGGGGAATGAATTTTTATTGTGTTCCTTTGTTGCATGCCTATATGGCATTTGTGGACATATATTTTGTATTGTATATAGTTGACATTGTATGCCTATATGGCATTCTTGTAAGCCTATATGGCTATTTTGTATATATGTTATACTTATATCGACATATATTGATGTATGCCTATATGGATATTTGGTTAATACAAATCATTTTTATTGATGGTGTCCATACATGCATTGTAAATCCACGTTTGAATGGATATTTGTAGATGGCTACTTCAAATATTTAAAGTCCAATTGTATTACATAGGATGTTTGTTGATCCAATAAGCTAGCTATTGTTATTCAAGTATCACCTAAACCTCATTTTAGAACTAAAAGATAAAAGTTGTATTTAAAAAAAAAAATGAATCATCATGTTGAACACAAAATATTAATATTCTTTATGAGTAGCATACAATGTCAACTATATGCAATAAAAAAAAATGAATCATCATGTTATTCTTTATGTTTGAGATCTTGAAAATGACTAAGTCTGGTAGCCTGATATCCTAAAACACTAGGATGAATATCCAAGTCATTAGGATGATTGCGCCTTGAGAAAAAGTCATTAAGATGAGTGCCTAAAGGAGACTTTCTTAAACATTCAAACATTGTGCAACAAGCATGAAGGGTTAAGGCACAATTTAAAACTCATAAAGCCTCAAAAGGGTGCCCAACTTGGAGAGAGCATTCATTAAGACAAGGTGCCCACTGACACCTATTCCACCATAAAAGTGCGCCTAAGGTGGAAGGAGAACAAGCCTCTAGTAAGTGAAGCGCACCTATTGTGTAAACCACTTCATTATGGCACCTTAGCATGAGGTGGAGTATATAAGTCAATAGGAAATGGCACCTATAATGCAAATGAAGGACTAAGTGGCATTTTCAATAAGCATCAATTCACCTTGAGATTTCAATAAATACATCAAATTGAGCCCCATAATCCTAGGCGCCCTTTGCCTTCAAAAGAACCTTGTATTGGCGCCTTGGAGGAAATCAACTTACAATGACAAGTCTTGGAGGTTTCTCATTTTGGATTATGTCTTTTGAGATTAACTACAATGATTGAAAGTTAAGATGAGTGGAAAGAACCTATCTTGAACCTTAGGCACCCTTCATGTAATTTCCCACCATCATGAGCGCCTAGATCTAAGAAGGAGTGAATGAAGGATCTTAACATCAAGAAGCATGTTATCAATCAACTTGGAGAAGTCTTTGACAATAATTATGATGAATTGAGTACATGGAAGTAAAGGAAATACATATCAACTCCAAAGTGTGCCTAATGATCAATAAGAAATTCTTCCAAAGCAAAGGCCCTCATTGTGAATTTTCCTACTAGTTTTGGTGCCTTGAAGTCTAAGTGCATGAAAATCATGAGGATGAGTGCTTAGGGATGAGATAGTCTTCATAAGAGTTTAAATAAGAACATCATCAAAATGCACCTTGGTAGAGAGACTTGAGACCATCATTAAATGAGCCAAAATATCTATCTCCAATCTAGGTGCAAATTCTAACTCCTCCCAACTCAAATGAGCGCCCAAGTTGAAGTCAACTTTCATCTATACAACCCTCAGATTGTGACTTGAATGTTAAAATTTAATCATCTCAAGACAAAAGCTTCCTTAGACACTTGGCATTTGATTGAAATCATTGAGAATTAGAAAGAACCACCTAAGGATATAAGACGCACTTTTCACCCATACAAGCCTAAAATTGCGCCTAAGGGAAATAACTTGATTTCATATCAATAGGTGAGTGCCTTGAGAGAAAGGATCACTCTAGGTCATTTTCAATTGTTGAAAGCACAAAAATGTTAAAGATAAAGGCAATTGAGTTAGGCGCACTTTAGCCTCTGAGGACACCTCAATGAGCGCCTTGGTTGAAATTGCATGAGATGACCTTTTGGAGTGAGCGCTTGAAAGATAGAATTCATTCTAAGACATGTCTCATCATTTAGAATTGCAAAATTACAAGTATAAAGACATTTAAATCTAGGTGCACTCTCCATCAGTACAAACCCATTCTGGCACCTAAGGGAGAAATTGCATTGAAAGACACCTTTTGAATGAATCTCTTAAGGGAGATTGACCTCTTTAAGCCATTAAAATTGTTTGAAATCATTTAAAGTGATAAATATGGACCAACTTGTGTTAGCGCCCTTTGCTCTTCTTTTAACCTATATATGCACCTAGATTTGTAGTAAGATTATTCCATGTTTAAAGAGGATTCCTTTGTGTTATAAAATGTTTATCATGAGGATTGATGTGTTTCTTGGTTTGTATTGTAGGAAGATTGAAGGAAAAGGTAGGAGTAAGAGCTTGGAGTCACCTAGAGTCATCATGTAGCTGCTCCAAAGGAGCCTTTCACATTCATTCATACCAGAGAGTTAAGATGGAAGTAATCATTGCCAAGGAAACACCACTTCAAGAGGTAGCTGCTCCAAGAGGTCACAACAAGATATATTTCAAGTCTTCTTCATCAACGACATCACCAGTTGCATCATGTTTGAAGACTTCCATCTATCACTTCAAGATTAACATGTAGCCACTCCAAAGGAACCTCTCATCATCATCAAGTATTCCAAAGACATCCATTTAATTTCAAGTCCCTCTGATACATTCAAGCCTCCTTGAGAAGTCATCTACTTCACATATAAGGGAAAGTGTTATCATCAATATCTACACTTCAAAGGACCTTTCAAGTTGGAACACTTCTTCATCAAACATTCGAAGACATCCATCCAAGCTTCAAGTTCTTTCACAATCTTCAAGTCTAGGAGAAATTGCATCTAGTGAACTCATTAATTGGCGCCTAGGAGGGAAAGACCTTAAACTTACATTATTGAGTCAGTACTTTAGAAATTGAGCCATTCCTAGTCAATTGGAGTCATAAAATATCAAAGACAAAGTCAAATTGGACTTAGACACCCCTTCATGTAATTTCCCACCATCATGAGCACCTAGATCTATGAAGATCATCCAATTGTGCCTAGGAATAAGATACAAGTCCAAGACCTCAAATTTGAGCACCTAGAAGTGTGATGGATTGAAGAAGCTACATTGCGCCTAAGGGTAAGTTGTATCTAATGACATCACCTAATTGAGTGCCTAGGAGGTATAAAGCTTAACATTGACATGAGGACAAGTGCTTAGTAAAGGAGAGTTTCTCAAACATTTAAACATGTGAATGAAGTCATAGAAATGCACTAAGTCATCTAGGCCCCATTTCCCCCTTGTGTACCCTTACATTTACGCCTAAGAAGAAGTTGCTTCAGTTCATTGGAGTGTTTGAGTATTGAGGATTTCTTAGCAATGCTTTGCAACTTTACATTGCCTCCTTCTGATGATTTTTGGGGCAGCAGAAAACCTTTCACCACGGGCAAACACCTTAGAGATAGAAAAAACTGAGAGAGGTTATTGTAGAGGCACTCTACATGATGTCGTTGTCTTAGACAAAATGTTTCTAAGTGACACAATTTTTGAGTAACATCTCGTCAAAGATTGCTACCTTTTTGCACTTTGGACGTTTCAGGGATATCATCGGTACAATGTAGCTTGGGCTATTTTGACATGTTTGGGTGAAAAATAGGACCATTCCTAGCATAAATGTACCTATCTAGATGCGTTGGAATAGTCATTTTGGTCGCATCAGAAGCAGGATGAAAGTTACACCCCTTTGTAACTTTACATTGCCTCCTTCTGACGATTTTTGGGGCAGCAAAAAACCTTTCACCATGGGCAAATGTCTCAGAGATATAAAAATTTGAGAGAGTTTATTGTAGAGGCACTCTACGTGATCATGTTGCCTTAGATAAAATGTTTCTAAGTGACATGATTTTTGAGTAACATCTCGTCAAAGATTGCTTCTTTTTTGCACTTTGGACTCTTCAGGGATATCATCGGTATAATGTAGCTCGGATTGTTTCGACATGTTTGGATGAAAAATAGGACCATACCTAGCATAAATGTACCCATTCAGTTGCATTGGAACAGTCAGTTTGGTTGCATCAGGAGCAAGACGAAAGCTACACCCCTTTGCAACTTTACATTGCCTCCTTCTAATGATTTTTGGGCAGTAGAAAACCTTTCACCACAGGCAAATGCCTTAGAGATATAAAAAAACTAAGAGAGGTTATTATAGAGGCACTCTACCTAATCACGTTGCCTTAGACAGAATGTTTTTAAGTGACATGATTTTCAAGTAACATCTCGTCAAAGATTGCTACCTTTTTGTACTTTGGACTCTTTAGGGATATCGTCGGTACAATGTAGCTTGGACTGTTTCGACATGTTTGGGTGAAAAAAAGGACCATGCCTAGCGTAAATGTACCCATCCAGATGCATTGGAATAGTCAGTTTGGTTGCATCAGGAGTAGGATGAAAGTTACACCCCTTTGCAACTTTACACTGCCTCCTTCTGATGATTTTTGGGGCAGTAAAAAAATTTTCACCATGGGAAAATACCTCAAAGATATAAAAAACTGAGAGAGGTTATTGTAGAGGCACTCTACATGATCGCGTTGCCTCAAACAGAATGTTTCTAAGTGACACAGTTTTTGAGTAACATCTCGTCAAAGATTGCTTCCTTTTTACACTTTGGACTCTTCAGGGATATCATTGGTACAATGTAGCTCAAACTATTTCGACATGTTTGGGTGCAAAATAGGACCATACCTAGTGTAAATGTACCTATTTGGATGCATTGGAACAATCAGTTTGGTCACATCAGCAGCAGAACGAAAGTTACACCCCTTTGAAACTTTACACTACCTCCTTCTGACAATTTTTAGGGCAATAGAAAACCTTTCACCATGGGCAAATGCCTCAGAGATATAAAAAACTGGGAGAGTTTATTATAGAGACACTCTACATGATCACGTTGCCTCAGACATAGTGTTTCTAAGTGACAGGGTTTTTGAGTAACATCTCGTCAAAGATTGCTATCTTTTTGCACTTTGGACTCTTCAGGGATATTGTTGGTACAATGTAGCTCAGACTGTTTCGACATGTTTGGGTAAAAACAGAACAATGCCTAGCCTAAACATACCCATCTGGACGCATTGGAACTATCAGTTTGGTCACATCAGGAGCAAGACACCAAAAATGCATAACATGATGATGTAAAAATGTGTATATGTGTAAAAATGTAGCAGGAAATTAAAAAAAGACAAACCTTACAAATTAATGTGCATACTTACAACTCAATGTAACATGACTTTACAAAATCAATGTGAATACTTACAAATTAATCTAATGAACCATCTAGGTCTGCTCTACTCTTTATTGTGTCAAGTATTGCTTCATGGTCAGACTCACGCACCTTCCACAAGATTTTGTTCAAAGGTCTACCCCGATACTTTATCAAATGAACATTGGATGCCATGACAAGGTTTGAGTAATGAAGAATCTTCCGATGCGTGTCAAAGTCTTGAAATAGCCAAACATTAACACTCTTATGTGGGTACCTTCTAAGCCATGTTCCAGTAATAACCACTGAGCCTGTAGGGTATTCGATGTTTTCTCCATCTGTAACAGGGGCCTCCAATTTCTTTTTGGCCTCAACACAATGACATAAGTAATAATCTATTCCCTCTTCATTATCTTCATCTACAATAACTGCAGATACGTTCCCTACATTGATATGTGTAGCAAATTAGATGAAATTAGTCAACATTATAAAAACACTACAAAGTAAGATGACATTACCTGGTTGAACTAGATGAAATTAGATGCATATACGTGCCCTATATTACCTGGTTGAACTAAATCTGATATGTGGTCAAAGTCAACTGATGATTCCACCTGTGGTAGTTCCAGTGTCGTCGGGGCTTGATACGTGTCAAGTGGGCTAAGATAACTTAACTGCCATTCGTCAACCCACTCCTTTGACTCGCACTCATCCCAGACTTGAATTGTATAGGAAGAACAAAAGCATGACATCTTTCGCATATGGATACTCCATGAACCTGCAATTGAGCTTCTGAAAGAGTGCATCTCATTTGATCCTGTCAATGTACAATAGTCCTCATATGGTGCAATGTTAGTATCATCTTGTTAGCTGCCATTGCACCAAAAGATCAGCTTGTTAATGCCTGATACAACCACTTGACTTAACAAGCACAGGAGGCGGTTAAGCCCTTGTTGCAAACCACCATAGCATTGTGCTGAACAAGGAGATCAAGGGCCACACCTTGCAATAGCCCCCCAGCACAAGCATGGGGTTTGAAACTATGACCTCAGCTCTGATACCAAATGTTAGCTGCCATTACACCAAAAGATCGACCAATTAATGCTTGATACAACCACTTGACTTAACAAGCACGGGAGGCGGTTAAGCCCTTGTCGCAAACCACCTCAACGTTGTGCTGAACAAGGAGACCAAGGGCCACACCTTGCAACACATCTATCAACCAAAAAAATCTATGAACTAAAGACTTGCCTTCATTACCTGGACCCATGGAAGCATTACACCACTCGACAATCAATTTTGCATCTGTCAACTTTGCATTGTCTTTATACTTTAACTCTTCTCATGCTATGGCTCTTTTGATACATGCTCCTGCACCATCATGCTCCCCCTTTCCATGCTTGGCCTCACAAAAGTTCCACATATGCTGAATACCTGTAAAATTATGCCTCCTACTCATCCAATAGAAATTTTGCGAGTTCTTGAATTGTCACACACAGTTATCTGACCATATGATATGCTGACTAAACGATATGCCCCTTCTTGCCAAATCATTGTAGAACACATGAAAGCAACCTTGCACGAACTCCGTAGAATGCATGTAATCATCACTAATATAGAAATTATACTCCCTTATAATCTTTTTGTCATCCTCTGTACTATCATTCGCATGAATGAATGAGATGTGCACAAATATAGAAACCTATGTGGAGTTGTAATATTGTGATTGCACCTCACGCTGTGGCTGTAGACTATAGTTCTCTGTAAAGTCGACAACTGAAACAATACTACCAACTAGAAATGTGTCCTTGCATAACTTGAATTGCAAGTCCAACCATTGAGCTCTATGGGCATGTCTTGCATACTCATACACTATGCTGTCACGAAATATAGGCATAAACTGATACACTTGAATCTTTTCAATAACCAATTCACACCTCTTTGCTTCTTTACCATCTTTTGTATTGTATGCCACTATTTTATACTTGCCAAACTCTACTAGTTCATTTCCAACCGCATGTGTTCTTTCCATATGTTCACATATTGGCAAATGTTGCAAGCCACCGCAACGATGACATGTGCCATCCAAGCATAATTTCTTGTAGAATATTTGACCTTCATCTTTTTCACATAAAATTCTTGATATGAAGTCTCTTGAAGATGTTGGTGGGGCACATATGACACAACCCTACAAAACATTGTTAGTATGCATATCTAAACATATAGACCTATAAGCATCAAAATGGTTAGAAAATTCAATATGTAATCTACAACAACAAGTAGTGCATGTGTGATTTATCTTGACATAGAAAGGTTTTAGCATTTCAAAATATCTTTGACAAATTTTAATTTGAGGATACTTCTCTAGAAATTTACCATAAAACTATGTTTGAGTCTCATCCAAAAAATACTTTAGATGTGGCTCACGGTTCTGACTACCGATTCTCCTTCTTACCACATCCCTTTGATTCAGAGATACCCTTGTGTAATTCTTCCAAAAGTCTTCAATTAGTGATCTCAATGCTTCAACAATTGGTTTATCTTTTCATGGTAGTCTCCCTGAGAACGTCCAAAGTTTTCCTATTAATTCTCAATTCTTGACTCATCTTTCTAATGAGACAATCTTTCTTCATTTGACTACTTACTATAGTCGATGTAATCACATGCTGTGTTGCATTACTATCTTTTGTGCATGAGGTGTTACCCACACTCTCATATGCACTCATTAGATTCTTGACAATAGATTTTTCACTTGAAGCCTCTGATGATCTCAACCCAAGAATCTTCATGATGGACCTATACTTTATACTTCGCATCATTGCAATGAATAGTTGACATCTTGCAGTCTCATTTAACTTTTCAAAGAACAATCTCCAAATCTTATGAGCATATCTTCTACAAGTGCATTTTGGAATCTTACCTTCCATTGGCTACAAAATATTCTCATCAATTTCAATCAAATACTTTGGCTTTCTATGCAAAATTCTAGGTGGTGTTAAGTTAGGTAAATTCATCTCAACATTAGGAATTTCATCAATATTTAAATGAGATGGGCTAGATGGCATACCTTCGATTGAATATGGAATAGATGATATACCTTGAGGTTGAGGTGAGAACGATGGCGTACCTCCTTCATCACATGTGAGTGATGATGTACTCTCAACTTGAGATGTCGTAGATGGTGTCCCTACATGTTGACTTGAGGTAGAGGACGTGTCTCCAACTATGGTATTCAAATCTCTCGTAGCATGAAGTTTTTGCATTCGTTCTCTTTGTATTGCCAATACCATATCTCTTTGTGATGGTTGTGGTTCCTCTTCAATTGGTATGTCTTCATTTATCGTGTCCAATTTCCTCTTCTCATGAAGTTCCCTCATAGCCACTACTTTCTTTGCATTCTTAACTTCTATCTCTTCCTGTGTTGGTTTAATTCTTGATCATTTCCTCAGCATGATGAAAAATTTGTCTGTAGCATGATAAAGAGACCAATATTACTTCCTAAGAAATGAATACAAGATAATAGTGGGATTGTATTTTTATTATTTTGTAAGGATTTATTCTTGTATAGTTTGACATCATGGTATGTTAAGGTCTGTTTATTACACATAATTATTAAAGAGCCCAAGTGTAGAAAATATACATGGCATCATGTGAGATTGTAGGCTACTTTCTTGATTGGGAATGTGTCTATTTTAAACATGTATGATAAAGCATGATAAAGTAATTCAATCTAAATTAAGGAAAATGTAAAGAACATGCATGTAAAGACTTGACATACCTAAAAAATGAAGATTCGAATGGAGAGAGTACCCAATTATGTAGTTTTTTTTTCTTCTTGCATCAAACTCCTCAACAATTTGAGTTTTTCACCACTTGCTTCCTTTTCAATGTTAAATTGAATAACACCCAAATATAATTACTAACAACAATACTATTAACAATCTATAATGTTAAATTCCTAAAATTGAATCACAATTAACATTGCAACACTACAAAAATTGAAACTTGAATAGATATATATCAAACTTGGTTTGAAAACTATGTTATTTCCTCCTTGTCAAATTGGCAAAGCAGAAAAGGTGGTGGAAAGATCATGCAAAGGTGGTACAAAGTGTCAAATGTGCATGTGAACTTCCCAAAAGCATGAAAGCACTTCTTTTTTGTCGAAGCACACATAGAATTAGTATGAAAACAAAGCATGTGGGCCTCGATCATGGGGGTCAACACTTTTTTACCATTTCTATAGCAAGACAAAACGCGAGCACATTATAACATGCTCACATTATAATGCGCTCACATTATAACGCGCTCGTGTTTTGTCCTGCTATAGATTGATCACATCCTGTGCATTATCTTCTTTGGTGATCCATTTCTCTTTCCAAACCTTTCCCTTCAGACTTGAATGACCACAACATTTTTGAGGGAGAATTTTTCCTGTTTCCTGTAAGAGCTTGCCAGATGCTCTGCCATATGATAGGCATAACAATGAAGGGGCAAGCCCTCATAATCAAGTTCTTGATAGAAAATGCCCATCAAGAAAGAAAGACAGATCTTCTTTGGAAGCAGAAGTTCTAGTTTGTGACAAATCCTTATCCAAGCATAAATAGTAGAGGTTCTATCAAGCGATTACCAATCCACTTCCACAAAGTCTCTTGAAGACTTCCTCATTGATTGTAAAACATTCACACCCCAAAACTGGAGAGGCAATCAATATAATCAAACCCATAAATCTGCATTTGATGACAGAAACTATCTTTAGGCTAGATTAAGAGTCCAACATTTTAGCTCAAGTCTAAACCCATCAACATCTAAATAACCTGAATACAAAATCTTTGTTTTCCTATTTTTCGAACTCAACCCTCAATGTCAAACCCTATCCCTAAACCCTAAACCCTAAAGCCTCAACCCTCAACCCTCAACATCAAATCCTAATCCCTCGACCCTTCACTCTAATCCATCACCCCCTAAACCCTATCCCTAAACCCTCAACACTATACCTTAAACCCTAAACCTTATCCCTAAACCCTAATCCCTCAACCCTCAACCCTAATCCATCATCCCTCAACTGTAATCCCTCATCCCTAAACCCTAAATGCTATCCCTATTCCTAAACCCTTAACAGACTCGATACTATACCTTAAACCCTAATCCCTTATCCCTAAACCCTCCAACCCTATCCCTAATCCTTATACCCTCCACACTCTACTTTAACCCTAATCCCTCGACCCTCAACCCTATCCCTAAACCCTTGACCCTTGAACCTCAACCCTCAACCCTCAACATCAAACCCTAACCCTCAACCCTTAACTCTGATCCCTCGACCCTCAACCCTATCCCTAAACCCTAAACCCTAAAGCCTCAACCCTCAACCCTCAATGTCAAATCTTAATCCCTCGACCCTTCACTCTAATCCCTAAACCCTAAACCCTATCCCTAAACCCTCAACACTATACCTTAAACCCTAATCCTTCAACCCTTAACCCTAAACCTTATCCCTAAACCCTAATCCATCAACCATCAACCCTCAACCCTAATCCATCATCCCTCAACTCTAATCCCTCATCCCTAAATCCTAAATGCTATCCCTATTCCTAAACCCTCAACAGACTTGATACTATACCTTAAACCCTAATCCCTTATCCCTAAACCATCCAACCCTATCCCTAATCCTTATACCCTCCACACTCTACTTTAACCCTAATCTCTCGACCCTAAACCCTATCCCTAAACCCTTGACCCTTGAACCTCAAACCTCAACCCTCAACGTCAAACCCTAATCCCTCAACCCTTAACTCTGATCCCTCAACCCTCAACCCTATCCCTAAACCCTAAACCCTAAAGCCTCAAGCCTCAAGCCTCAACATCAAATCCTAATCCCTTGACCCTTCACTCTAATCCCTCAACCCTAAACCCTATCCTAAACCCTCAACACTATACCTTAAACCCTAATCCCTCAACCCTCAACCCCAATCTATCATCCCTCAACTCTAATCCCTCATCTCTAAACCCTAAATGCTATCCCTATTCCTAAACCCTCAACAGACTCAATATTATACCTTAAAGCCTCCAACCCTATCCCTAATCCTTATACCCTCCACACTCTACTTTAATCCTAATCCCTCGACCCTCAACCCTATCCCTAAACCCTTGACCCTCGAAGCTCAACCCTCAACCCTTAACTCTGATCCCTTGACCCTCAACCCTATCCCTAAACCCTAAACCCTAAAGCCTCAACCCTCAACCCTCAATGTAAAATCCTAATCCCTCGACCCTTCACTCTAATCCCTCAACCCTAAACCTTATCCCTAAACCCTCAACACTATACCTTAAACCCTAATCCCTCAACCCTCAACCTTAAACCTTATCCCTAAATCCTAATCCCTCAACCCTCAACCCTAATCCATCATCCCTCAACTCTAATCCCTCATCCCTAAACCCTAAATGCTATCCCTATTCCTAAACCCTCAACAGACTCGATATTATACCTTAAACCCTAAACCCTCCAACCCTATCCCTAATCCTTATACCCTCCACACTCTACTTTAACCCTAATCCCTTGACCCTCAACCCTATCCCTAAACCCTTGACCCTTGAACCTCAACCCTCAACCCTTAATGTCAAACCCTAATCCCTCAACCCTTAACTCTGATCCCTCGACCCTCAACCCAATTGCTAAACCCTAAAGCCTCAAGCCTTAGCCCTCAACATCAAATCCTATTCCCTCAACCCTTCACTCTAATCCCTCAACCCTAAACCCTAACCCTAAACCCTCAACACTATACCTTAAACCCTAATCCCTCAACCCTCAACCCTAAACCTCATCCCTAAACCCTAATCCCTCAACCCTCAACCCTAATTCATCATCCCTAAACTCTAATCTGTCATCCCTAAACCCTAAACACTATCCCTATTCCTAGACCCTCAACAGGATCGATACTATACCTTAAACCCTAATCCCTTGTCCCTAAATCCTCCAACCCTACCCCTAATCCTTGGACCCTCGACACTCTACTTTAACCCTAATCCTTTGACCCTCAACCCTATCCCTAAACCCTTGACCCTCGAACCTCAACCCTAATTCATCAACCCTAAACCCTAATCCTTCAAACCTAAACCCTATCCCTAAACCATCAACCCTCAACACTATACCTTAAACCCTAATCCCTATCCCTCAAGCCTTAACCCTTAAAACTTAAACCCTATCCCTACACCCTCAACACTTGACACTATATCTTAAGCCTTAAACCCTCATCCCTAAAGCCTCAACCCTCAATCCTTAAACCTTCAACCCTAAACCCTATCCCTAATCCCTCTACCCTCAACACTCTAACCCTAACCTTAACATTAAACGCTAATCCGTCAACCCTAAACCCTAATCCATCAACCCTAAACCCTATCCCTAAACCCTCAACCCTCAACACTATACCTTAAACCCTAATCCATCAACCCTAAAACCTAATCCCTCAACCCTCAACCCTAAACACTTCAATAAACCCTCGACACTATACCTTAACCCTAATCCCTCAACCCTCAACCCTAATCCCTCATCCCTAAACCTTAAACGCTATCCCTATTCCTAAACCCTCAACCCTCGACACTATACCTTAAACCCTAATCCCTTTTCCCTATACCTTAAATCCTATCCCTCAACCCTTAACCCTTAAAAATTAAACCCTAAAACCTATCCATAAACCCTCGATGCTCAACACTATATTTTAAACCCCAATCCCTTAACCCTCAGCCCTAAAGCCTTAACCCTTAATCATTAAACCTTCAACCTTAAACCCTATCCCTAATCCCTCTACCCTCAAAACTCTACTTTAACCCTAATCTCTTGACCATCAACCCTATACCTAAACCATCAACCCTCAACCCTCAACTCTCAACATTAAACCCTAATTTGTCAACCCTAAACCCTAATCCGTCAACCCTAAACCCTAATCCCTCAACCCTAAACCCTATCCCTAAACCCTCAACCCTCAACACTATACCTTAAACCATAATCCCTCAACCCCTAAACCTAATCCATCAACCCTAAACCCTAAACCCTATCCCTAAACCCAACAAAACTGCTTTGCCTTATGTTAGGTTGTTAAACCCATCATTTTTGACACTCTTCTCTTAAAGATATTTGAGTTGCAAGAATATGTCAAAAAAATGGCTATGAACTTTTTTAATGTTAGTAATGTTATATGGCACGTTTTTCTAGCCCATCTAGGGTTCATTATGCCAATAGGTGTACACACTATGAGAAAAACTTTGCATATGGTACATCCACAGTGAGTAATTAATAGTTGAAATCAGAAGGATGATCATTATGAGAAAAGATTTACATTGATGTACATCTGTGTTTCTTGCTGCCCACCCCACACTTAGGGGAGGTATATTGTTATGAAATAGGCAAATAATCTCCCATTGTTTACTGGCTCTATCCACAAGAACTACTAAACTATACCTTAAACCCTAATCTCTCAACCCTAAACTTTCAACCCTAAACCCTATCCCTAATCCCTCTACCCTCAAAACTCTACCTTAACCCTAATCCCTCGACCCTTAACCCTAAATGCTATCCCTAAAGCCTCAACCCTAAACCCTAATCCCTCAAGGTCCTAAACTCTAATCCCTTATCCCTAAACTCTAAATCCTATCCCTAAACGCTCAACCCTCAACCTTAAACCTTAATCACTCAATCCTTATCCACCCCTCTCCTCCCCTATCTGGCTCACTCCCATCTCTACCCTCCTTTTTCCTCAACACTATACATACATACATATAGGCATACATAGATACATACATACATATAGCAATACATACATACATAGATGATTAATAGCCTTGAACATAAAAAATTTAAGGGGAACATAACACGAGCGTGTTATAACGTGCTCGCGTAATTTCAAACATGGCAAACAACACAAACTTTTGCAGAAAAGGAAAAGTGCAAAGCAAAATATAACGTGAGTGCGTTATGTTTTGCTTTGGGAATCCCAAGCCTTGGGCTTGGGATTTGCTTTGGATTTCTAACCCAAAGGCTTGGAGTGCCTTTTGAATAGCCACAGACGTGTTTTTCCATATTCTTCAAGATTTCACATAATTTTGTTGTTGCTAACCCTCAGATTTGCACATGTTTCAAGGTCAAACAAATCAAACACCTGGGTAATGTTAGGCTTTCTCTTAGCTATTTGACGATGTGATTTTTTTCACAATTTAACAATGTTAAGCCTTTCATCTTTAATTTCTTTTGTTTGTGTGTCTGTTTTTGGGCAAAAACCACTATTTGGTCTTTTTTTCATTGTAAATTAACTATTCATTGAAATTTAAAAAAAAATACATATTTAGAAACTAGACTTCATTCTAAAAATATTAAAAAAAGAAAAAAATGATTTTCAATTAGTTTTCAAAATTTATAGGGGTAGCATAGCCAAAATTCTATTTTTTAGGATGTGTCCACTTTGAAAATTAGTAAAAAATCAAATATTCATCAAAAAATTATCAAAAAAATTAGGCATAAAATATATGCTATTAGCTAATTTCTCACTGAAGCGATTTTAAAAATACCAAAAAAAAGTTGACCTTTTGAGGGAGCCACAAAACATGCTATGTTATGTTTTTTTGTTTAATAGAAACAACACCAATTTCTGTGGCTCCCTCTTTTGAACCCCTTAATCTATGCCATTTTCAAAAATAAATAGTAGTTTAGAAAGTAGACTCAGAGCACTACGAACATTGTTTTGGTTGCATCTCCAAATTTTGAGTGTAACTATGCTCAATTTCTCATCCAAGGCTAGTATTTCCTGATTTTAGAAAAAAAGTGACCACTTAAAACCCCTTTTTAGCCGCCCATCTTCTTGCACTTACCCATGTGGAGGAATAATCTATTTTTAGTGTTATGATGCATGTCATAGATGCTATAAGGGGGTGTAAGAGATTCTATGACAACTGTAAGTTGTCATAAGAATCTATGACACTAATAATAGCATATGACACATCATAAGATGTTGTAAGTGGTTATGTTTTACCCCAAGGCATTCAAGCTTGCATGGGCACTTTTTCCCAAGTGTAGGATGCATGTATGACAACATTTATGACCTCGTAAGAGCCTATTCTTGGCTATGGACGCCCAAGGTTGTGTTGTTGACTCTTGACAAGTGTTATGGGCTTGTAAGAAGTCATTTAATGTCTTGAGGTTGTGTAAATTCTATAAAAACCATAGCATAGTAGATGAGGTTCATATAACAGTTTACAGGTACCCAGGTTTGACCTCAGTGAAGGTTGAAGGATAGAGGAAGTGAATGTATTTGTAATCTCCTTTTGTGAAGACAATACAACTTGGCCTTTTTTCTTGGTGGAGTTTTTTATTTGAAAGGGTTTTCTCCATGTTAAACACTTGTGTTATGTGCTTCATTCTGCTTCTGGTATATTTATATATTGTGGGTTTTATGTTTTGTTACAATCTCCATTAATAACACACAGTTAAAGTTTGTTGAAATTTATCTCAAATCAGATTTCCATTGAAGTAGTGTTGCTTTCTTTTCTAACATTTGGTATCAGAGCCTGGCCAGATTTGACTCTTGGGTGGTAGTGTGTAAGCTGTAGTTGCAATGGGAGATTTGGCTACATTTATTTTGTAGATCTTGTGTTGTTATTATGGCTGCATCCACCATTGCATCAACCTCTCGAATGGACATTGAGAAGTTCAACAAAACGGGGTATGAGTTGTGGAAGCTGAAAATGGAAGATTTGTTGGAAGAAAGAAACAAATGGTTGGCTGTCCAAAAAGAGAAGAAACCTGATGATGTTTTTCAAGATGAGTGGGATAAATTGGATAAGAAGGCATGGGGAACCATACAGTTATGTCTTTCAGACTCTGTCCTATTGAATGTTGCAAAGGAAGAGACTGCATACAAGTTGTGGAAATGGCTGGGTGAGATCTATCAAGCCAAGAGTATGGTAAATAAACTTTATTTAAAAAGAAAATTGTTTTCCATGAAAATGAAAGAGGGTGAGTCAATTGCAAAGCATTTAAATTCTTTTAATTTATTGGTGAGTCAGCTTGATTCAGTAGATGTTGAGGTTAGTGAGGAAGATAAATGTATCTTACTTCTTTGTTCTTTACCTAAGTCTTGGGAGAATGTTATCCTTGCTATCACTGCTAACCTTGAGGATACAAAGTTGGATGCTCTTGTTTTAGTGCTATTGTCACAAGAATTGAGGAAGAAGAGTTCAGATAGTTTAGGGGATGCTCTCAGTGTCAGGGGAAGGTCTAAGGAAGATCAAAAAGGGGATAAGGACAAGTCCAAGGGCCAGTCTAAGACTCCTAGTAAACAACATAGAGTTAAGTTTTGGAACTGTGGTAAAAGGGGACATGTGAAGGAGTGCAGAAACCCCAAGAAATAATGGGAGAGTGCTTCGGATAAGTCCTCGAATGCAGGTGAAGAAGTTTTACTTTCTGCATGTAATCTTGTTTCTAATAATCATTGGTTGATTGACTTAGGATGCTCATTTCATATGACCCCTCATAAGGAATGGTTCTCCACATATGAAGAATATGATGGAGGTAATATCTACCTTGGTGACAACTCTAGATATCCGATTGTCGAGAAAGGAAAGGTATTGTTGTGTTTTAGTGATGGGAGGATTAAAACCCTCCTTGGTGTTTTGCATGTTCCTGGATTAGCTAGAAATCTGATTTTAATTTCAAAGTCGAATGATTTGGGAATGCATGTGACATTTGACAAGCATGGCTACAGATTGGTGAGAGGGAACTTGGTGGTAGAAAAAGGGAAGAGATTCAGGAAATTGTTTAAGCTTGAAGCCACTACAGTTTGTAATGCCTCCTATGTATCTGAGGCCACTACTGAAAATACATGTATGTTGTGGCACCATAGATTGGGCCACACAACCAATAATGTATTGAAAACTATTAAGAATAAAAATTTGTTGGATGGTTTCTCCTATTCTGATGAGCACTTTGATTTCTGTGAGCATTGTGTGTTTGGTAAACAAAATAGAAAATCATTTCCTTCAGGAAGCAATAAAGCAAAAGAGAAATTAGAGATTATTGATACCGATGTGTTTGGACCTGTGGATATTGAATCTATTGGAAAATCTCGTTATTTTGTTACCTTCATTGATGATGTATCCAGATTTACATGGATTTATTTTATGAAGCATAAATCTGAAGTTTTCACTAAGTTTAAGGAATTCAATGTCTTAGTAGAGAACCAATCAGGTTTAAAGATAAAAATATTAAGATCTGACAATGGAGGGGAATATTGCTCTAAGGAATTTGACGAGTTTTGCAAGCATGCAAGTATAATCAGACAAAAGAGAACTCTGTATACACCACAATAGAATGGTGTTGCAGAAAGGATGAAACGAACAATTATGGAAAGGGCCAGAAGTATGCTTAGTAATGCATAGTTGGATAAATGCTTTTGGACAGAGGCTATGTGTACTACTTGCGACTTGATAAACAGATCTCCTTGTAAGGCTCTTGATTCAACACCTTATGAAGTGTGGATAGGTAAGAGACCTTCTGTTTCACATTTAAGGGTTTTTAGTTGTGAGGTTCTTGTTCATGTGCCTAAGGAAAAGCAATCTACGTTGGGTCCAAAGGCTAAAAAGTGTACATTCATTGGATATGGTGATAATGTGAAAGGTTATAAGCTTTGGAATCCACTAACCCACAAGATTATCTTTTCTAGAGATGTTATTTTCAAGGAACTTAGAGTTATTTCTAAACCTGAGCAACCAAAAGAAAAAGATGAAAAGGTAAAGAAGGTGCACTTTGATTTAGAGCAACAAGATGCACCTCAAGAAGAACAGAATGATGGATTAAAGGGTGAAGAAGAAGAAGAATATTCAAGTAATTCTGATGAAGATGAATCTGTTGTGACAGAAGAATTTGGTATAGATGATCATGTAGAAGAACGAGTAGAGTCTCTTACTCCACCCTTGAGGAGATCCACAAGACAATGGAATCTAGTTGACAGGTATAGCCCACTAGATTTCCATTGTGTATATGCTTTATTGAGTACTAACGATGAACCTAGATCCTAGAGGGAAGCTATTTCTGGAGATGATAGTGAGTCTTGGCAGCTAGCCATGCAAGAGGAGATGATGGCTTTGGACTCTAATAACACCTGGGATCTTGTTCATTTTCCCAAAGGAAGAAAGGCCATAGGATGTAAGTGGGTCTTCAAGAAGAAGTTTGGAGCCAACGGGTCATTCGAGAAGTACAAGGCTAGACTGGTAGCCAAGGGCTACTCCAAGAGAGAGGGAGTTGATTTTGGTGAGATATTCTCTCCTGTTGTTAAATTGACTTCTATTAGATTTCTCTTATCCATTGTTGCAGCTTATGATTTGGAGATTGAGCAAATGGATGTTAGGACTATGTTCTTGCATGGAGATCTTGAAAAAGAAATTTATATGCAACAACCTATAGGTTTTGAGGTAAAAGGAAATGAACATTGGGTTTGTAGGTTAAAGATGTCTCTTTATGGTCTGAAATAGTCCCCCAGAATGTGGTATCAAAAGTTTGACTCATTTGTTTGGAAATTGGGTTTTGTTAGAAGTGAGGAGGATCATTGTGTTTACATTCATTGTGTTGATGATTCTATACTAATTATTGCTTTGTATGTTGATGACATGTTGTTTTTCAGCAATACTAAGGGTATGGTTAGTGAGCTTAAAGCCCAAATTTCAGGTGCATTTGAGATGAAGGATCTTGGTGTGCAAGGTATATTTTGGGAATGGAGATTAGGAGGGATAGAGTTAATAGAAAGCTTCTCTTGTCACAAAGTAAGTATGTGAATACTATTTTGTAGAGGTTTAGTTTGCGGGACTGTAATCCAATTAGAGTTCCTTTACCCATTGGTACTAAGCTTTCATTAGATATGTGTCCAAAGACTGAGGATGATCTTGAGGATATGTCTAATGTGCCATATGCTAGTGTTGTAGGGATTTTAATGTATGTAATGGTTTGCACTAGACCAGATATTGCCCAAGCAATGGGAGTTTTGAGTAGATTTATGTCTAACCCTAGTAGACAGCATTAGAACTATGCGAAGATGGTGTTTAAATATCTTGTAGGTACTCTTGATCATTGTTTGGTTTATTCTGGTACTAATTGTGCTGATAAATCTTTGGACATATAAGGTTTTGTTGATGCAGATTAGGCAGGTGACTTGGATAGTCGAAGGTCCACTAGTGGCTATGTGTTTACTCTGTTTGGAGGTGCAGTGAGTTGGATGAGTAAGAGGTAGCCCACAGTTTCTTTGTCCACCATAGAAGCAGAGTATATGGCTAAAAATCATGTCTCTAAGGAGACAGTTTGGTTGAGGAAACTATGTACAGGTATTGGTTTTGATTGTAGGAATATTCAGATTGGTTGTGATAGCCAGAGTGCTATTTGTTTGGCTAAGAATCCCATGTATCATGCTCAAACTAAGCATGTTGATGTTCAGTATCACTTTGTTCGAGAGTTGGCTGCAAATGGACAGATTGAGTTGAAGAAGACAGACACTTAGTAGAATGTTGCAAATTCATTAACCAAGCCTGTGAGCATAGAGAAGTTCGTGTGGTGCAGAGAGGCCATGGGCCTTGTTTCTAGTGCCTAATTATTTTTCATTTGATTTCCTATGGGTTGATTTACAATGTATAATGTCAAGTGGGAGAATGTTGGGATAAGGTGCCATTAACCTTGTAAATCCCATTATTATATTATTCCATTTATTATTTGTAATTACCCATAAGGGAGGTACAAGTTTCACCGATAGTGGTAAAAATTATTTACTATCCACGATAATTACGGAATTACTGCGTCGTAAGTCCTAGAGTTACCGGCAGTAGTTACGGGATGTCATTTACTATGGTAAATGGTAATTGGTCAAAGTGGGGTGCACATGTGGAGGAATAATCTATTTTTAGTGTTATGATGCACTTCATAGATGCTATAAGAGGGTGTAAGAGATTCTATGACAACTGTAAGTTGTCATAAGAATCTATTACTCTAATAATAGCATATGACATGTCATAAGATGTTGTAAGTGGTTATTTTTGGCCCCAAGGAGTTCAATCTTACATGGGCACTTTTTCCCAAGTGTAGGATGCATGTATGACAACATTTATGACCCCGTAAGAGCCTATTCTTGGCTATGGATGCTCAAGGTTGTGTTGTTGACTCTTGACAAGTGTTATGGGCTTGTAAGAAGTCATTTAATGTCTTGAGGTTGTGTAAATTCTATAAAAATCATAGCATAGTAGATGAGGTGCATATAACAGTTTACAGGTACCTAGGTTTTGCTAGAGTGAAGGTTGAAGGACAGAGGAAGTGAATGTATTTGTAATCTCCTTTTGTGAAGATAATACAACTTGGCCTTTTTTCTTGGTGGAGTTTTTTACCTGAAAGGGTTTTCTCCATGTTAAACACTTGTGTTATGTGCTTCATTCTTCTTCTGGTATATTTATGTATTGTGGGTTTTATGTTTTGTTATAATCTCCATTAATAACACAGTTAAAGTTTGCTGAAATTTATCTCGAATCAGATTTCCATTGAAGTACTATTGCTTTCATTTCTAATAGATGTTACAGTGGGATTCCTTGATTGTGTGGGGGCCATTGATAATCTTCATTTAGGAGATGGTTAACCCGTTTCCATGTATAGCTTGGGATCACAATTCAGTGGTAGATTTGGTAGGTTATGGTTATTTTCATGTGATTGGATATGTTGATCTTTGGTTTAAAAGTATTGATATTGTACCTTGATGGACTCTTGATTGTACATTAGAGTGTTGACATGATATAGGTTCTCTTAAGACTAGGATGTGTACATTCATGCATGTGATATTCCTTTGATAAGATGATTAGATCATGATGTCATGATGCATTCCTTGATTATGTAGATCTATAGTGGGAGCATTGAAAATGATCTTGTTGGCTCTCTTAGCATTGATTACATTGGTCATTTTCTTGAGAGCTTCATGATAGTGTGTTGTTGTATTTAGCATTAGCATGGATTGTTCATGGTGGTACTCATAGATACTTGGAGACTTAGGTGAGCCTAGAGTTCCCTTGGGATTAGAGAAATTTATTGAAACAGTTACTCATTGGAGGTTTTAGCAGAAAGACCGAGGAGCTGACACCTGGATATGGATGTGAGTTCATTATAAACCAAGAGGAGATTGTTCTTGGAGAGAGTCCTTATGGATTGGCTATCTTGAAGGAGCATTCTCATTCCCCACTCTTGGTCTACTCAGTGGATTATCATCTATGAGGTATTGCCCATGCTTTTAGATACATTTTTCTCTATGTTTTATCTTCACATGCTTATGGATCTTGATCTATGGTTATTGGTTCTATAGGGTTCATTTAAGGGATGTTGCCATGGTTATCTTCTTCTTCATATGGTTTGATTTATGATGCCCATTATGAGGAAATTAGAAGATACGATTGGGCTTATTCTTGGTTATGGAATGATTATGAGTTTGATCTACCTTGGTTAGAGAGGCTTACATCCATGTTGGTTACATGATACATATGTTTATTTGATCTATGGGATTGAATGGTTGGGTATGTTTTGAGGTTTTTTGTTGGGGATTATATAGGAGATCATACTTGACACATCTTAGCACTTTGAGGTGTTGGTAGAAGGGCATGTTATCATATGATTTACAAGTTTTTTTCCTTTGTCTTATGGTTACTTCCTAGAGGTTCATGTTGATATGGTTGGACTTGGGAGATTTATGGTGGCATGTTGTGAGAGATTATGTAGTCATTTATCATGCATTTGTGAATCATTGTGATTGTTCTTGATACTATATTGGCTTGTTGATTAGCCACACCTTGGTTTGAGTGTTGATTGGTAGACTTGGTATGCCTTGGATCTAGTTTTTTAGATTTGACATTACCCATGTAGTGGGAGTTTCTAGATGTATGTGTTCTTCATTGGCAAGTTTTATACATGGAGCTTGTGATTGTGGTTTATGGGTTAGATATGTTGTTGGCTTAAGTTTACTGATGTTGTTGATACCTATGAGGTATGGATGGTTTGATGTATTACCATATTTTGTGGGTGCTATTTCCAATTATGTGAGTTTTTATGTTTGACAATAGCTTGGAGCCTTTATTATCACTTGGATTTGATGCTTGTGTTCTTTGGATTGGTGCATCTTCACCTTTGTATGTTCTTTTTCTTCCATAGGTGGCATGTTGGAGGATGAGAGGATTTATTTTCTTGCATGTTACATTTGTTTTGGATCTTTGAGTTATGCAGTTTTGTGGATTAGCTACCCCTTGACTATAGTGAGATGACTCAAATGTTGGTTGTCTTTATCCATGAGAATGATTCAGTGTTTATGAAGACTTTGTTAGTTGGCCTTGTTTGTGGTCATTTGTACATTGGTATACTGCATTGGGATGAGAGGATGGATGATTAGAGTGCATGGATAGTCAATTATTAGGACTTGTAGTATGTTTATCATAATGTCATGGATATCTTGGATACATGGTTTTATGTGATCTTTTGACATTGATGGTTTTATCTTCTTGGTTTGGAGATCATGGTTTACTCAACTTTTTGGGAGTTATTGATATTACAATAGAATTCCTTGATTGTGTTGGGGCCATGGATAATCTTCATTTAGGATATGGTTATGTTCTTTCCATGTATAGCATGAGATCATAGTTTAGTGGGAGATTTGGTAGGATATGGTTATCTTCATGTGATTAAAGATATTTATCCTTGGTTCAGAGCTGTGTCTTGATGGACTCTTGATCACACATTAGAGTGTTGACATGATACATGTTCTCTTGAGACTAGGATGTGTGAATTGGTGAATGTGATATTCCTTTGATAAGACGATTAGATCATGATGTCATGATGGGTTCCTTGATTATACATATGTACAGTTGGAGCATTGACAATGATCTTGTTGCTTCTCTTAGAATTAAGTACATTGGTCATTTTCTTGAGAGCTTCATTATAGTGTAGTGTTGCATTTGGAGTTAGCATGAATTGTTCATGGAGGTGCTCATGGATACTTGGAGAATTAGGTGAGGATGAAATTCTGTTGGGATTAGAGATATTTATTGAGATGACTATTCATTGGAGGTTTTATCAGAAAGACTAAGGAGTCTACAACTGGATATAGATATGAGATCATTATGGACCTAGAGGAGATCGTTCTTAGAGAGAATCATTATGCTTTGGTGTATCTTGGAGGAGCATTCTCATTCCGCACTCTTGGTCTACTCAGTGGATTATCATCTATGAGGTATTGCCCATACTTTAAGAAGTATTTTGTTCTATGTTTTATCCTCTCATGCTTAGGGATCTTGAGCTATGGTTATTTGTTCTAGAGGGTTCTTTTGAGGGATGTTGGCATGGTTATCTTCTTGTTCATATGGTTTGATTTATGATGTCAATTATGAGGAGTTTAGGAGATGTGTAACCTCACATTCCAAGATGCTCAAAATAAACATAATTACTCATCTTAATCAATAGTTAGATTAAGTCATTATTAACCAAATCAAAGTTCAACAAGAATGATTAATTATCATTTCAACAATTAAGCATGTTATTCTAAACAGAATATAACAAAGCTTCAATTACAATATTCAATTAAATATCATCAGTGAATAACTTTCACTATACATGTACCAAGCTATGCTCAAGGCATCCAACATCAAATTATATATAATAGCTGACTATCAAGTCATAAAATGAATAATATTGTATCTGGAACATAAGACATCTATCTTCATAAGTCTCGGCTTGTCTCATGCTTAGGAAGGAGAGCATCATCCGAGTGCTTTTCCACCAACCATGGACCAGTGGTCCCTTGCTCAACTTCCTAACTGGAAGTGGCCCTACCCTTTGTGGAAAGGATAGATATTAGAAAATTGTTAGGCTAGCCATCTGAGTATTTGGTGTTGTGTCCATAATGCCTCTTGGTCATGCAACTATAGATCCACTCTAACTATGCATGACACTATTGGAGACATTATGCCATCTAGAGCACTACAGATCGACAATGGATATAGAGATAGATGCATTACTTTGGCCAAAGATTTACATACATGAACATTACACAATGAATGTCATCATATGTCCACCACCCTAACTTGACTTATAAGTTGTCTCATCCTATAGTCTACATAATTTGACCCTTCTCGATCTATAGTAGTTAAGTTCATTTCACTGTAGTCATTATTTTGGACATTTGACTTCTGCCTTTATAATCCATTCGCAAGGATCACGTTGCTTAAGCAACTGAGAACTAGTAACTCCATGTCACCTTGTCCCATGGTAATTTGAAGAAAAAGGGTTAGTCATGATCTCAACACTTATCAGTACTAGCTTGGTGTTTACTTGTTTACCCTATATCATGGTTTACACTTAGGTCAATGGTCAACGAGTAGGCTTGTAGTGACACAAAGGCTGATACTATTACTCAAGGTTCCATCTTAAGAGACCTCCTAAATCTTGAACTTCTAAAAAAAAGAAAACTTAGCCATTCAAGAAGGCATTCACACTCTAATACATAACATGGTTTATGATGACAAAGTGCTATTCTTGTGTAAGAACATTCAAAGAATAACTTTTTCTTTGAGGAACCATGGCTCAAGCCCATAAGAGCCAAAAGATAATAATATGCTCATAAGAACCTTCTCGATACCCATAGAGTTTATTTAGCATCAAAGTACAACACATGCACGATGATATTCTTTACATGCAGTTGATGGTTTTCATCATTCACATCAAGCTATTAAGTATAATATTAAAAATCATCATTTTAAGGAAAAAGGTTTTTCCTTCAAGATTGAATAGTCTTTTTCATAATAACAATTTGGTATCACTTCGTTATCATAAGTTGATAACATAGTTAAGGTTCAGCCTTCCTTGCAAGGCACTAGTTCTTAATGCATAGGCCAAGGTCACCAGCTATCACAATGTTTAAAACATCACGCTATTGGGCTTATCATACTAAATATCTACTATGCCTTCACATCTATCATGGACAATAAGTCACAGTTGCCCATAGACCGTTCATAATAAAATATCCTCCAAGCCTTTGCGACTATCATGGACAATAAGACATAGTTATAATGAAATGTTATAACAATGATCTTTAGGTGCAAAAGATAGAAATCATGAATTAATATCCCTATATGGGTTTCATCATGGCTAAGAAATGATAAAGCCTTCGGTTACGTACGGTCATCTTAATGATGACAAGAATTATAGAAGTTTTTAAAAGGCTTTTGAAACCCTGTCATACAACACTTCATAGGTTTCATGTATGCATAATCATATGTTGCGGCTCAAAGCTAGCCGAAGATAAACTAAACATACAGTTATCATAAGAAGAATACACATTACCTACCCATAGGTATAAGATGGCTTGTAAGCCATTAAATAACAACAAATCCATACATGGGTCGACATAGTCAACATCCACTCCAAAACAATAAAAAAACTCTTAACTAAAGTGCTCATGGAGTTTGAAAATGTTGAGCTACAACTTATACCTATAGCTTGCGCTTGGTCGGGATAGTAATATGGGCACAATGACTGCACAGTCACAACCTGACTTCCCAAGTGTTCATTGTAGCAATGATGCTTCTACAAGTAAACTTTCTCTACTTCCTATCTCCATGGATGAGAGTCACACTCTTCTCCCCAAAAGAAAAACATAATGTCATCCCATGCTCTCTAATACATAGCATACAAGACTCCTTACCATCAGTATAACTGATTCTTTTTTGCATGCATGCAAGGTCAAGAATAGTTTAAAAACTAAGCACAAGGATTGCCACCTTTCTATCTTATGATAGGCTAGTTTGAATTATGGCATGGGTATAGTGCAGCTACCACTCTCCTTCCCACCCTTCTTGGGTGGTGGCTGGCCAAATGTCCCTAACAACTTGAAACAACATAGAAATAAATAATAACATAATTATTATACATGTTTGGTCTTATGAAGGATTGAATAAGTACAACTTATATAATATATATATGTCTTATATGGATATAAGTATACTCCCTTATAAAGTTTTAAGGATTATAAATGTTGAAGGTGCAATAATATCATCACTATAAGACAATAATGCATTCTTACGATGCAACTACGGGGTCGAGCACTGCTCCCCTAGAAAGCATTATTCATCGAAAGACATACACAAATAGATAAAAATAGTCACCATACCTAATGCAATAAAATAACATGAAATCAAAAGGTTCTCGACAACTTACCAAACTCAACAATCGACTCAACAAGACGTTCTTCCAACCTTCATCATGTCGACAAATCGACATTAAAGATGTCAGTAAAGTCTAGTTAACCATTCAAAAAGAGAGTAAATTAAAGACCAACTCAGGTGATATAACTCACTCTATATGAAAATATTCCAAGGATGTAGCTTGATACTATTTAATCCCTTTTTCCTGACATCTATCTCTTCCTCCCGAATGATACTCTCTTTCCATCTTTGAAGGATGATTACTTTCTTGATCAACTCACCACTAGAAAATCATGATTAGTGTATCATCATATGATTGATAAATCATAATAATTAAACAATTATTTCAATCTTTGAAATCTCGTATCTAACTAGAATTAGTTAATTTCCTCATAAAAAATGGTTAATCTGACATTTTCCACAAACATCTAATCATTTAACTCTTAACTAATCATCTTGATTACCATGCAAAAATAAGATTAAGCTAAACCACAAGTTGTAGATGTAACATATCTCCCCCTATAAGAATCATCATCCCCAATGATTTAATGTCATCATAGTCAATCAACATAATAAGAGAAATGTTTTGCGAACATAATAAAAAAGTTTTTTTAGAAAAGATGAGGAAATCTAGCATAAAAGTCATCATAGTTTTCCCAAGTGGCATTTTCCTCCACATATTGGTCCCACTGGACCTTGCACTGTGTTATCTCTTTGTTACGTAAGCATAGCTTATGTGTTTCAAGCACCTTGATGGGCTCGATCACCACCACCCCTGGGTCCTTCACATGTATAGCATTCCAATCAAGCATAGGAATTCAATTATCAGTAGTATTAAACTTTTTCAAATATGAAACATGAAACACATTAAGCATCATGGTAAGAGTTGGTGTTAGAGCAATTATGTATGCTAGTGGGTTGACTTTTTCAAGAACTTTGAAGGGGCCCACATATCTAGGTGCTAGTTTGGACATCTTTTCAAATTTAATGGAAATCTTCTGAAGTTTTACCCTTAGGAGAACTTTCTCTCCCACTGTGAAATGCCTTTCAATGCGCTTAGCATATGCATAACTCTTTTGTCTATCATTGCCTTCCGCTAGCCTTCTCTTAATCAGATGGACTTGCTCTTCCATCTCTGATAACATCTCTGGACCAAGGCTAACCCTAGCTTCTAGCTTATCCCAGCTTATAGGGGTTTAGCACTTCCATCCATATAATGCCTCAAATGGAGCTATCTTAATAGCTAAGTGATAGGAATTATTATAGGTAAATTCCACCAGAGGAAGATAGACTTCCCACTTGTATTGCTGATCCAGGCAATACATCCTCATTAAATCTTCCAATACTTGGTTTACCCTCTCAGTTTGGCCATCCATTTCAAGATGATAAGTAGAGATTATATTCAACTGGGTTCCAAGTGAAGAGAACAAAGTTTACCAAAACCTTGATGTCATTTGTGCATCCCTATTTGAGATAATCTTCTCAGGAATGCCATGCAGTCTAAAAATCTCTTGAACAAATTTTTGAGCTATGATGGGTGCCCCATCTGTCAAGTTCCTAGGTATAAAATGAGTGTCTTTAGTGAGTCTACCCACCACAACCAAGATAGCATTATGCATATTCCTTGACATAGGAAGCCCTTGCACAAAGTCCATCCTTATAATTTGCCATTTCTACTTAGGGATTTCATGAGGGTATAATAGTCCTACCGGGTGATGGTGTTTCACCTTCACCCTCTAGCATTCCATACATGTAGCTACAAAATTTGTAGTATGCCTCTTCATTCCCTTCCAAAAATATAGGGGTTTCACATCAGCAAGTAACTTCATTACTCCAGGATGTCCAGAATATGGTGTAGAATGCACCTCCTTCCATACCATATTCCTTAACTCTACAGAGTTAGGTACATACATCCTTCCTTTAAACCTTAATAACCCATCCAGTTCAAGTTTGAATCCCTCATATTTCAGATTATTGGGGTTTTCCTCAAGGGCCTATTTTACCTACTCATAAAACTCATCTCCTTAGTTTTCTGTAACACTTGATTCCTAATATCAGAATGTATGGAGATTATTAAGGAGATGTGTCTTTTCCTACTCAAAGCATCTGCCACTTGATTTCTTTTCCTTGAATATATTGAATCTTGAAATCATAATCCGAGATGAATTCTAACCATCTTCTTTGCTGATCATTAAGATGTGGTTGAGTGAACAGATATTTGAGTCCTTGGTGATCTGTTTTCAGCTCAAAAGGCTTCCCAAGTAAGTAGTGTCTCCACATTTTAAGTACATGAATGATTGTTGCTAGTTCCAAATCATGTGGGGCATAGTTTTTTAGTTTACGTGATTCATACCTGATGACCTATCCATCCTAGACTAGTACACCACCTAAGCCTTCCCCTGAGGCATCGGTAATGACTACAAATTGACCCTCTAGTTAGGTATTTTTAAAATTGGTGTTGAAGTTAATTTTTCCTTTAATAGGTCAAAGGCCTCTGGGCACTTTTCTGACCACTCAAATTTCTTGCCTTTTCTCTACAAGGAAGTTATAGGGTATGCAATTTTAGAAAAGTTTTTCATGAACTTCCTGTAATAACTAGCAAGGCCCATGAAACTTTAGACGTCATGAACATTCCTTAGTTCTGGCCATTCCAAAATAGCCTTGATCTTAGCTAGGTCCACAACTATTCCCTTAGCTAAGATTATGTGACCCAAATACTATATTTCCTTTTGAAAGAAAGAACAATTGTTAAATGGTGTAGATGCTCTTCCTCATTCTTAGAATAGATTAAAATGTCATCAAGAAACACTAGGACAAACTTGACCAAACAGTCCCTAAACACATTATTCATTAAATTCATAAATGTCGATGGTGCATTCATTAACCCAAAAGGTAGGACAATGAACTCATAATGCCCATACCTGGTTCTGAAGGTTGTCTTATAGATGTCCTCATCCTTCAACCTCAATTGGTGATTTCTAGACCAAAGATCGATCTTGGAAAACATGGTTGAACCCCTCATTTGATCAAAAAGATCATCAATGTGAGGTAATGGGTATTTATTTTTAATGGTTTCTTTATTCAACATGCAGTAATCTATGCACAACTACAAAGTACCATATTTCTTTTTCAAAAATATGGTTGGTGCTCCCTAGGGAGACACACTGGGTCTAATCAATCCTTTGTGCAATAATTCTTGTAATTGAGATTTTAGTTCCATTAGTTCTATAGTGGTCATTTTGTAGGGGGCTTTTGAAATAGGTTCTGACCCAAGAATTATATCAATGGAGAAATCAAAGGCTCTCCTAGGAGGTAATCCTGATAGCTCATCCAAAAATACATCCTCAAAATCTCTAAGGAAAGGATACCTATCCATATCTAATCTTTCCTAACCTATGGACTCCTTCCCAACTTCACTAAGTTTTGGAGATTCATAAAACATTAAGTCATCTTGGAAATATGTTTCCTTAGTCTCATTTAGTCTTTCCATTTTGACAGCAAAAAGATGGCATCCTTTTCTTTGAGCTCTTTTCATTTGTAGGGCAGAAATTTGTCTTAGTTTCACTTCCCTAGGGTTCCCTTGAAGAAAGACTTTGTTTCCTAAATCATCAAGACATTCTACTATTTTGGTATAACAATCCACTTTGGCTCAATGTCTCCATATCCAATTTATCCCTAGGATAACATCATATGAGCCTAGTGGGGCTACATAAAGATTTACTTCTATGGAGAAGTTCATAAGTTCAACTCTAGCCTCAAACATGCATTGCTCTACTTGAGCCTTGGTTTGGTTTGCATATTGTACAAACCATGTGTTTTCCATGAAACCATTGTTTCTAGGAATTTTGCTTACAATTTTAGGGGAAACAAAACACTCGGTAGCACAAGTATCAATCAAAACTAAAATCAGAAGACTAGATAAAATACATGGTCTCAATGCGAGTTATTTGGTATTCAGCTTTCCTATTGTCCAAGGCTGCATGAATGTGTTACTGGAACACTGCTTGTTGAGAGGGTAGAGGGTTTCCTCACGGTTGTACTCCCTATGTCTTGTTAGGACACTGGTTGGCATAATGTTCTCTACCACATGTGAAGCACCCTCCCACTGGTCCACGCCTCTCCTAAGGTTTCTAGAATTGTCTCCATTCTTCTTGGAGTAGTTATTGCCCTTTTTCTCTCTCCCTTGGACTTAGTTTTCTTATGCTTAGTCCCTTTGTCATTCTTCTCAAAATAATCCTGTTTCTTCCCCTTTTTCTTAGAGGATTACAAGGATTGGGGCCAATTGTATCTCTTTCAGTTCCTTTCTCTATAAGCTGACATAGCTTTTAGTCTTTGTTCCTATTTGACAACCTTTTCATAGACCTGGTCCATGGTAGTAGGACTGTAAACATCAACCTCACCGCCAATCTAGGTGTTCAACCCCATTATGAACTTCGAAATGTAGAATTTCTCATCCTGTTGGTACTGCGGTACATACTTTAGAAAATGGGTGATTTTTTCCCAATATTCATTCACAGACATATCGACCTATTTTAGATTCTGAAAATCTATAATCTTTTGATCATAGAATAGTTGAGGCAACCATCTTTGCCTAAAAAGTTCTACTAACCTCTCCCATGTGAGGCTTCTAGACCTCAAGCCTAATTCCATCTTTTTGTTCATCCACCATGTGGATGCTTCACCTGCTAGCTGGAATGCTCCCCATACAGCTTTAGTGACATCATTATAGTTCTGATTTCAAAGTACTTCTCCATCTCTATAAGCCAATCCTACATGGCATCTCTGCTTATGGATCCATCAAATTTAGGAGGCACGACCTTTTTTCATGTCTCAGGATAGTTCCAAAGCCATATGGCTCCTCCTATCCATTTCTCGTCTAGCCTCAGAATTGTTCTCTCCTTGCTCACTTTGGGTGGTGTCATTAAGATGTTCCTTGTCATCACCCCCATCACAGCCATCCTACCTGGGTCTTTCTCAACCCCTGACCTCCTATTTGAGAGTTCCTACTCTCGCTCTTGTCTCATGAAGCAAAGCAATATTCTGATCAAGTTTAGTTTTAGTATGTCCTGAAGGTTACCCTTCATCCTATCTATCTCCCATTTTGGTTCTAATCTGAACCTCCACTGCAATCTACTTCTTCTTGAAGTTTGTAGATTAATCACAGATTAGTTTTTTCCATGTAATTTAATTCATTCATAATACAAATCTATTCTCATTCATGTAATCTTTAACAAGAAAGGAAAGATTGTCAAAATTTTGCTATTGCATTATAGTTTTCATTGGATTACATATAATCCACCAAAATTTACAAAATTTTGTTTTCACCTTGCTACTACAAGTCATCTACAATTTGGGATAACTTCCCATATTCATTTCTCAACCTTGAGATTTATCATTATAGTTTTAGGAGGTGAGGGTACATGTAGGTACTCCTTCATAATATCCTTGGATACATCATAATCCTTAGGATTGTTTTCCACAGCTAGTGCTTTTGGTGCATAGGGTTCTACTGATGCATCGGTAGAGTTAGGGGCAGCCATCCTTTCTACGTTCCTTAACTCTTGCTTGATACATTTCATAGCATCAACAAAGGTTTCCTCATCATTTAACCATGCTCCTACAAGGCAGCTAGTCTGTTCAAGTTTTCTCATCCTTGAGGCTTGTTCCCTCAAGACCTTTTGTTGATGTAGGTAACATCCATGTTCTGTTACCTTCTTTCGAGGTGTTGTTCTAATTCTTACCATTCTAGCATAGAACATCCTAACATTAGCATACTCAATGTTGGGTAAACCTAATCATCAAGTAGTGAGCTCATAGGTCTATGTATTGAACCTAGTAGATTTGATACCATATGTAACATCACATTCCAAAATGCTTGAAATAAACATAATTACTCATTTTAATCAAGATTTAGATTAAGTCATGATTATCCAAATCAAAGTTTAACAAGAATGATTCATTATCATTTCAACAATTAATCATGTTATTCTAAATAGAATATAACAAAGCTTTAATTACAATATTTAATTACATATCATCAGTGAATAACTTTCACTATACATGTACCAATCTATGTTCAAGGCATCCAACATCAAATTATACATAATAGATGACTATCAAGTCATAAAATGAATAATACTGTATCAAGAAGATAAGACATCCATCTTCATAAGTCTTGGCTTGTCTCATGCTTGGGAAGGAGAGCATCATCCAAGTACTTTTCCACCAACCACGAGCTAGCAGTCCCCCACTCAACTTCTTAACTAGAAGTGGCCCTACCCTTCATGAAAGGGATAGATATTAGGAAACTATTAGGTTAGCCATCTAAGTATCTAGTGTTGTGTCCTTCATAATGCCTCTCGGTCATGCAACTATAGATCCACTCTAACTATGCATGACACTACTGGAGACATTATGCCATCTAGAGCACTACAGACCGATAATGTATGCAGAGACAGATGCATTACTTTGGCCAAATATTTACATACATGTACATTACGCAATGAATGTCATCGTATGTCCACCACTCTAACTTGATTTATAAGCTATCTCATCCTACAGTATACATAATTCAACCCTTCTCGATCTATAGCAGTTAAGTTCATTTTGCCTTAGTCCTTACCTTGGACATTCAACTTTTGCCTTTATAATCCATTCTCAAGGATCACATTGCTTAAGCAATCAGGGACTAGTAACTCCACATCACCTTGTCCCACGTTAATTTGAAGAAAAAGGGTTAGTCATGATCTCAACACGTATCCTCACTAGCTTGGTGTTTACTTGTTTACCTTATATCATGATTTACACTTAGGTCATATGGTCAACGAGTAGGCTTGTAGTAACACAAAGGCTGATTATCTTACTAAAGGTTCCATCATAAGAGACCTCCTAAATGTCAAACTTCTAAAAGAAGAAAACATAGCCCTTCAAGAAGAAGGCATTGACGCTCTAATACATAACATGGTTTATGATGACAAAGTTTTATTCTTGTGTAAGAACATTCAAAGAATAAATTTTCCCTTGAGGAACCATGGCTTGAACCCAAAAGATCCAAAAGATAATAATATGCCCATAAGAACCTTCTCGATACCCATAGAGTTTATTTAGCATCAAAGTACAACACATTCATGATGATATTTTTTTACATGCAGTCGATGGTTTTCATCATTCACATCAATGTATTAAGTATAATATTAAAAATCATCATTTTAGGGAAAAAGGATTTTCCTTCAAGACTGAACAATCTTTTTCATAATAACAATTTAGTATTACTTTGTTATCATAAATTGATAACATAGTTAAGGTTCGACCTTTATTGCAAGGCACTAGTTTTTGATGCATAGGCCAAGGCCACCAGCTATAACAATGCTTAAAACATTGCCCTATTGAGCTTATCATACTGAACATCTACTATGCATTCACGGCTATCATGGACAATAAGACACAGTTGCCCATAGACCATCCATAATAAAATATCCTCCAAGCCTTCACAACTATCATGGACAATAAGAAACAATCATAATGAAACATTATAACAGCACTCTTTAGGTTCAAAAGATAGAAATCATGAATTAATATCCCTATGCGGGTTTCATCATGGCTAAGAAATGATAAAGCCTTTTATTACATATGGTCATCTTAACGATGACAAGAATTATAGAAATTTTAAAAAGGGTTTTGAAACCCTTTCATACAACACTTTGTAGGTTTCATGTATGCATAATCATATGTTGCGGCTCAAAGTTGGCTGAATATAAACTAAACATACAGTTATCATAAGAAGAATACACATTATCTACCCATAAGTATAAGATGGCTTGTAAGCTGTTAAATAACAACATATCCATACGTGAGTCGACATAGTCGACACCCACTCCAAAGGAATTAGAAAAATCTTAACTAAAGTGCTCATAGAGTTTGAAAATATTGAGCTACAACTCATACCTATAGCTCGAGCTTGGTCAAGGTTGCAATATGGGTGCAATGACTGCACAGTCACAACCTGACTTCCCAAGTGTTCATTGTAGCAGCAATGCTTCTGCAAGTAAACTTTCTCTACTTCTTATCTCCCTGGACGAGAGTTACACTCTTCTCCCCCAAAAAAAAACATAATACCATCTAATGCTCTCAAATGCATAGTATACAAGAATCCTTACCATCGATATAACTGATTCTTTTTTGCATGCATGTGAGGTCAAGAAGAGTTTAAAAAATAAGCACAAGGTTTGCCACCTTTCTATCTTATGACAAGTTGGTTGGAATTATTATACATGTTTGGTCTTATGAAGGATTTAACAAGTACAACTTATATAAATATATATGTCTTATATGGATATAAGTATACTTCCTTATAAAGGTTTAAGGATTATACATGTCGAAGGTGCAATAACATCATCACTATAAGACAAAAATGCATTCTTACGATGTGACTATGGGGTCGAGCATTGCTCCCCTAGAAAGCATCATTCATCAAAAGACATACACAAACAGATAAAAATAGTCACCATACCTATTGCGGTAAAAGAACATGAAATCAAAAGGTTCTCAACAACTTGCTGAACTCAACAATCGACTCAACAAGATGTTCTTGTGACCTTCATCATGTCGACAAATTGATATTAAAGATGTCAGTAAAGTCTAGTTGACCAGTTGAAAAGAGAGTAAATTAAAGACTAACTCAGGTGATATAACTCACTTTATATGAAAAGATTCCAAGGACATAGCTTGATACTCAGATGGCTATTTAACCCCTTTTTCCTGACATCTATCTCTTCTTCCCAGATGATACTCTCCTTCCATCTTCGAAGGATGATTACTTTCCTGATCAACTCACCACCAGAAAATCATGATTAGTGTATCATCATATGATCGATAAATCATAATAATTAAATAATCATTTCAATCTTTGAAATCTCGTATCTAACTAGCATTAGTTAATTTCCTCATAAACAATGATTAATCTGACATTTTCCACAAACATCTAATCATTCAACTCTTAACTACTCATCTTGATTACCATGCAAAAGTAATATTAAGTTAAACCACAAGTTGGGGATGTAACAAGATGTGATTGGGCTTATTCCTAGTTATGGAATGGTTATGAGTTTGATCTACCTTGGTTAGAGAGGCTTACATCCATTTTGGTTACATGATACATATGTTTATTTGATCTATGGGATTGAATGGTTGAGTGTTTTTGAGGATTTTCATTTGGGATTGTATAGGAGATCATACTTGACACATCTAAACACTTTGAGGTGTTGGTAGAATGGCATGTTATGATATGATTTACAAGTTTTCTTCCTTTGTCTTATGGCTACTTCTTGAAGGTTCATGTTGATATGGTTGGACTTGGGAAAGTTATGGTGTCATGTTGTGAGAGAGTATGCAATGATTTATCATGCATATGTGAATCATTGTGATTGTTCTTGATAATATTGGCTTGTTGATTAGCCACACCTTGGTTTGAGTGTTGATTGGTAGAATTGGTATGCCTTGGATCTAGTTTTTTAGATTTGACATTACGCATGTAGTACAGGGTCCTGGACCTATGTGTTCTTCATTGACATGTTTTATACATGGAGCTTGTGGTTGTGGTTTATGGGTTGGATATGTTGTTGGCATGAGTTTACTGATGTTGTTGATACCTATGAGGTATGGATGGTTATATGTATTAGCATATTTGTGCATGATATTTCCAATCATGTGGATTTTTACCTTTGATAGAAGCTTGCAGCCTTTATTATCACTTGGATATGATGCTTGTGTTCTTTGGATTGGTGCATCTTCACCTTGGCATGTTCCTTTTCTTCCATAGGTGGCATGTTGGAGGATGAGAAGAGTTCTTTTCTTGCATGTTACATTTGTTTGGGATCTTTGAGTTATGTAGTTTTGTGGATTAGCTACCCCTTGACTATAGTGAGATGACTCAGATGTGGACTATCTTTATCCATGAGATTGAATAGGTGTTTATGCAGACTTGTTAGTTGGCCTTGTTTTTGGTGATTTGTACATTGGTATGCTGCATTGGGATGAGAGGTTGGATGATTACAGTGCATGGATAGCCAGTTATTGGGACTTGTAGAATGTTTATCATGATGTCATGGATAGCTTGGATAGATGGTTTTATGTGACCTTTTGATAGTGATGGTTTTGTCTTCTTGGTTTGGAGATTATGGTTTACTCAACTTTTTGGGAGCTATTGATGTTATAGTGGATTCCTTGATTGTGTTGGGGCCATGGATAGTCTTCATTTAGGAGAGGGTTACCTTGTTTTCATGTATAGCTTTAGATCACAATTCATTGGGAGATTTGGTAGGATATAGTTATCTTCATGTGTGTTATGTCATAAAATGTCCCCCTAGGACTTTTTACCACCTAGTTTAGCTCCTAGGTCCCCTTAGTTTAATCATGCATGGTTAAAACTTATCCCAGAGCAAATTCCCCTAAAACCCATGACAAATGGGGCTTAGGGGCCTATCTTAATGGTTAGTCAAGACCAAAAATAGCCCTCTAGACTTGGACGCCTGTGCCCTTGTCCAGACCTATTTTGCTAGGACCAAAATTTGAATGTGTCAGTTTATGATCGTTAAAAGGTTTCCCTTTGTTAGCCTTTTCAATTTAAATTATGAATGTTAGAAAGAATGCATATATATACATTTTTATGACTCCATTTTACTCCTAGTTGATTAAGGCAAAGTTATGATCATTAAGCAAAGAGCATTCAAGCCATTCATTGTGTTACAGAGAAGTATTGTGTTGTGTTTGTATGTGTTGCAGATTTGGATTCATCAACTCATCTCCTCATGATTTGAAGGATCTTCATGTCCATGAGGGTTTTCACCTCTAAGGTGATATCTTATTATGCTTCAATCAATTTATTTCATCATTGAATTTTGCCCCTGTCCACCAAGGACACACACTCTATTTAACAATGGTGTTGTAAGGTGTGAATGCCATTCTGGGGCTTGACTAAGGCAAGCTCCTAAACACCACAACCCCCAACCCCTCTCTTGTGATTGTAAGTTACAGGTGTGGGATCTTAAGAAGTGGAATTGTAGAGAAGCTAAGTAGGAGATAAAGATTCAAGATTTGAGTAGAAAGTGCAGAAAACCTAACCTACTAGACTAGGATGCCCGCCTCATAGTCATCTTGATGGTGATTGCTAGAAACTCTAAAACAAGTTGCAATATTCACCATCTCATTGTTCTAGATCTATAGAAAAAGTGGCATATTGGACTAGGATGCTCGCCCCAATATCCCTAAGTTTCTGCCCTTAGAAATCTAAATCCTGGTATATTTAGAATCTACTTTTAGTGCCTTCCTGTGTGATCATTTGTTGTATCTTGTTCATCTATGTCTAGAATCACATAATTAGGGTTTAAAGCTTAATTGAAATAGGGTTTGACATATATATCAATCTATTATATCTTTTCTATCATTCCTAAGTGAGATCAACTTGTAGATAAATTCCTCTCCATCAATAGTGACTTGGCTCGATTGTTTTCCTTGAGTGTATATGTGAAAAGAGGGTTTGATTGAATTTACCTTAACCACACTTCAACCTCACCTTCTTTTTATATATAAAATTTTGGGGAATATGTGTTTTTACTAAACTTGCATTGTGTTGAGTGTTGTAATCAGTCTTTGCATTCATTCATATCATATTCATGATCATACATTCAAAAATATTACATACATTTGAAAAATTCAAAAAATAAGCATTCTAGGCTTGCATTAAGGCATAGTTTGCACTATTTTCCTTGCATATCATTGAAAAGATTTAATTTTATTATATTTACATCTGACCTGAGATAAACTGTAGGATTTAGACATTTCATTATCTTTTACCTTGCATTGGCATATTTCATTTGCTAGGGTTTTGCTTGAAATTTTACATTTTTTGATATAACCTAGTAATTCCAAAAGATAGGGTTTGTTGTTATAATCTTATTTCATATTTCACTAATAATTTAGACACTCATTCAAATATTATTTTCAATTTTTGTTTTGTATCATTGTACATTCTTGCACTTAGCTTTCAAATTTTGCATTTACACATTGTGTATTTCAACGAAAATACCTCCATTCATCCTTTTGATTGTGCATTGAGCACTGTAGGAATTTGGCATCCTTTTTGCATCAGATATAAGATATTTTACACATTATACCTAATTAGATTCCATTCATTCATTATTTTGCATAGTTTCATAGCTTAATTTCACCATTAGGCTTTCAAAAATCCTTGCATTTTAGTATATTTGACTAAATTTCCACCTAGTGTTTCAAGATTGGCATGTTGTGACAAATATTGCTGCATTATTGGACTAATAAAATTATTATTGGTTGTTGTACATTATCATCCTCTTTGTTTCATAACATCTTTGGCATATTTACATTGAAAAAAGTGAAAAAATCAAGCATTTTGGGTTTATAAACATACATAGTTTTGCATTGTTTCATTGCATTTATCATAAATATCTTTCATTACCAAAATTGCATTCATTTTCAAGCATATTTTCATTGGTCATTTGAAAATTTTGCATCATTTCATACTTTTTCTTGAAAATTTGCATGTTTTTAATTACATAGAGTGTATTTCAACATTAAAGGGTTTACACACTTCCTTCGCATTTCTTTGAGAAAAATTTTAAAACATTCACACTCCTTGTTGTGTAGAATTATTTACATTATATCCACTTTTTTATAGTAAAATTAGTGTGTTTTTTATTTTTAAAAACCGGATTTCCTCAAACTAGTGTTTGGTGTGCAACAAGTTATCATAATTTCACCATGGATGCTTCTTGTTATTCATCTTTGGAAGCTTTATTTGCATACATCATAGACAATGATAATTTCTCCAAATTCATTAATAAGCATCCTTATGTATTAAAAAAAATAGCATGCATATATGATGTTGATATTTCTATATGTTCCACATATGAAATCTTTTGTTATATATCTGATTTTGATAGTTTCACAAATCTCACGAGAACATATCCTCTGATATTAGATGATCTCACTAAATTCATAGCTAATAATAAATATGTTGCATCATTTAGTAGTGATGACTTCAATATGTTAGATGAAGACCTAGATGACTTTATCTCTATTGGAAATTCCACTATGCCTTCTATTGCTAATACATGTGATGGTAACTCAATTTTACCTTATGTTCTCTCTCCAAAAGTTGTTCCCACTTATGAGGATACTTTGGTGTAAGAGGATGAATTTATTAAAACATCCCTTACTTCATTCCAATGCTCTCCCTAGCCAAGATGAAGCATTAGTGAATGAATAACCTCGTCCAACAAAGAACATTCCATGGATAGATAATGAGAATTCATCTAATAATATTAAAAATTCTATTCCTACCATAGTACATAAAGTTTCTATGGATCATGTTATCAATCTTCCTCCTTTAGTTGAATATTCAATTACTTTGGATATCAATAAAGAAGTGATGACCCTTAATCTTCCTCCTTTAGTTGAATGTTCAAGTACCTTGGATATCACTAAGGAAAGAAAGATTCTTGATCTCCTCTCTTTGGTTAAATGTCTAAGTCCCTTGGATGTCACTAAGGATGTGAAGGCCATTGATAGTTCTCCTTTGGTTGCATGTCCAAACTCTTTGGACATCACTAAAGATATAATTATCAAAATTCCCTTAACAACTATTATAATGTTAAAAGGAGGAAGGTTGATTCCAAGGGTTTATTCAAAATCCTCCTTTCACACAAAACATTCCAAGGGCATATTAACTGAGTTGAACCTCCAATTTGTGCAAGAGGATTCACCTATTAGTTTGGGCTTCCACTTGGGAAGATGTAGAATCTTGGATGTCTCAAACAATACCTCAATTTAATTCTCAATTTCACTTAAAACCCTAAATATGTAAAATAGTAAGCAAATCATCAAACTACGGTAAATCCTTTGAGACTGAGATGAAGGACAGAGATATTTAACTCATTGTTTTTCGAAGTCCAGAAAATGAAAAAGTCATTGACACAAGGACTAGCATCCAAGTCCAAGGTGTACTTTTCGTCATAGAATTTGGAACTTCTCCCAACACTGATCTACACTGCAACTTCAGTTTCTACCTCAGGAAAACTAGAGGACACAAGGACTAGCGCGCAAGTTCGAGAATGTTCAATAGAGTCCTCTACTTCTTAGATCCTAAATCTTTGATGTCTGCCACTCCCTTTCTGCAACTCCACTCCATGAAACTCAATACCTGTAATGTACAAACACAAGGAGTGTGGGAGGAGTTGTGGTGTTTAGAGGCTTGCCTCGATCAAGCCCTAGAGAAACATTCAAGTCTTTCAAACATTGTTTTTAGATAAGAGTGTATATCCCGGTGGGATAGAGGTAAAAATCCAAATGATAAATGATTGAAAACACAATAAATATCACCTTGAAGTGTAGATCTCATGAAAGGAAGATGCTCTTCATGCCATGAAGAGATGGAGCCAAATCTACAAATACAAACACAATAACAACAAAGTATTGCTCTACAACACAATGAATGCCTTGAATAACTTTCACATAAGCTTGTCAATCAAAATGTCCATCTAATTTCCAGCTAGTTTGCAAATGAAACCTAATCATGCTTATATATGCAACTACAAAGATTCCCACTAAGAATTTTGTAATTCAAACTTGAGATGTTGGCATAGGACCTAAATAACGATCACTAAACTGACATTTGAAATTAGGGCAGACCTAAAATAGGGCAAGACTAGGGTGCTAGCGCCCAAGTCCACAATCCCATGTTTGTTCAATATTCATCAAAATGTAATCCCCTAGGTCCTATTTGCCATAAGACTTCAGGTTTTTCTCATCGGGAGTCAAAAATAACACACAAGATGCTCTAAATGCAATTTAATGACTCAGGAGCTAAACCTTAAGAGGGAAAAGTCCCCAAGGGGATATTTTCTGACATAACATTTGTCCCCACTTTAATGTATGTATAAATGCAAGGCCAATACATGCATTAAAGTAAGGTCAACAAATACAGTAAACAAGTCAAGCGCAGTGAAGACATTCCAAACACATTGAAGACAATAACAGGAATGCAAAACACGAAGAAGATAGTTACAGTCATGCAAAACACAGAGAAGACAACATTAAAGACATGAAAAACATAGTGAATATGAAATGCAGATGCAAGTACAAGGAAAGTAAACACACAAACCAAAATGTAGGAGGGACTCACCGCCACCGATCTTTAAGACTGTATATGGGGAAAGAGACATGCAATACAAATCTCATAGAGTAGGAGGGACTCATCGCCACTAGTCTTTAAGACTACACTTGAGAACAAACATGCCATACAAATTAAGCATTCCATACAAATCCCAAAGCATAGGAGGGACTCATCACCACCAGTCTTTAAGACTATGCTTAGGGACAAACACACCATACACACACACATAGTAGACAAGCGATGAAAGAAGCCTATTGCTAGGTTCATAGCTATCTCAAGAACATTATAGGCACACACTGACGATTGGGCTTCACCTCAACAATCCTTGAAGATGTGCTTAAGGGTTAAGATAGTCTCAGATCTGCTTCCCACCTCTGCAAAGGACTTTTAGGAAATGACAAGATGTGCACTCTCCTTGAGAAATACACCATCCCTGCCTCCATAGAGGGCTTAAGATAAAAAGGATATACGTGATATCCCACCTCCACAAAGGGCTTAAATGATTGCAATAGATTCAATATTCACAAACACAATTTGCTAACATTTAAATCAGACAACTTACCTTATATATGCCCCCACCTTAAGGTGGTTGATATCATGTAACAATATCAAGCACATTAAGGTAGGAAGAAAACACACAAGGGAACACAAGCTCTTGCAAATCCCATGCCCCTCAGAGGTGACATGTACTTTACGGTCACCAAATGTTCCTACAAAAACACAATTTACTACAAGAAAGGTGTTAGCATCCATATAATCATGATAAACAACAATGCATATGATCATTCACATAGAGAATCAAAGAATGCAAGATTCAAGATAGACAAAATTCATAGAGCAATAGTATTGTTATGTTTTGTAAGTGTGGTAAGACAACATCAAGATCATACAGAGTGATTCTACTAGCCAAGCATCGGATAATATATATCAACCTCGTCATCATGTATGGAATTGGTCCATTTTTTTTATTACTTGCTAAAGGGACACTAGGTCCGCATTAGTATAATATGTTTTTCGTCATGCACCCACTAGGTAGAACCAATAGAGGAAGGGAAACAATAAATCAAGAGAGGAGAAACAAGTACCTTAGGGATAGTCACGTAGGAGGGTGCCCCCAAGTCACCAACCAGAATGCTATGTCAATCAGACACAACATACAACAATGAAAATAGAGGATAAACAATATAGAAGAATGATGATACAAATAGAAGAAGGGTCACAACAGAGGCGGTTTCCCAGTATCCTTGACCTTATGAGAGTATCAAGGGTCATCCTAGGAGGCCTAAACAACACAACACATTACAGGGGAAACACAACATGGATGTAAAGGGTTAGAAATACTTACCTGCCAGTACAATCGTACTAAAATTTGGAACTTGTGAGCCTCTTGGAGAGTTGCTCTATCAAGTTTTGTACGAAGCTTAAGTAGTTCTTATGAAAGTCTTGTTTATCATCAGGAAGTCCATGTGATGTTTATTTCTCATATTCTTATGCATATGAAATCTTTTGTTGCTTATGAGGAGGAGAACCACTATTATTTCCAACTGATGATAATCATCTTACTCTTTTCTAATTTTTAGCTAACTTTCTTTATTGAGTTTGCCTACCATAGTGACAAGCACTATCTTGTACTATTTCAATCTTTTCTTTTGTGAGAGTCTCTTGTTTCGGTTGTTCCATTTGTTTTTTTGATGTGTTTTGGTTATCTCTCGATCCTTGAAGGGATAATAGAGAAGGAACCTCAATGTAAATGCCATTCCTTCGTGGACAAGGTGACACCTCATTATTTTCCTTATCAACTTTTATTATAGAAATAATCTCATCGTAGCTCAGGTAGTCATCTTCTATTTCTAGTGTATTTTGTTGCATCAAGTTATTATCGATATGCTTAGGCAAGGGATTAGTGAAAATTTGTAAGTTTTGATTCGACGGAGCAACTGACTTATTTCCATTATCATTCACACCCAATACCTATATAATATTTGAGTCAATGAGGTCTTGTATTTCATGTTTAAGACTCATACATTGTTTAATATCATGTCCTTGTTGTCGATGAAAATGACAAAAAGCATTAGCATTGAAATAAGGACCTTGCATTTTATTAGGATCCAAAGGTTTAATTAGGAGAAGCTTTGTGAGATTATTACTCAAAGCTTGATTCATTATAGAATGATAGGACTTAGATATTGGAGTAAACTTTCATTGTTGATATGGTGCCTTCTTTAGATTAGTGATATCAGACACTTGTGAAAAACTGTTTGAATTATGTCCATTAACCTTGATGAAACTCTTATTATTCTTGTTAAAGTTATTTTGTGAAGGCCCACCCACAGATTGACCAACTTGAGCCAACGAGTTTTGATTTTCATACTAACTAGACAAAATTTGATAATCATGAATGGCAGTGCATAAATGCTGAAAGGAGTTATACTTCATCAAGGGAATCTTATCATAGATGTTAGGTTGTAGATTTGTAATAAATACCTTTTGAACATCCTCATCCTTCATTTGATATTGAATTTGTGCATAGAGAGATTGATACTGACTAATAAACTTAGTTAATTTCTCTTTCAGACCTTGCTTGCAATGAACTAAATCAATCAAAGATACTTGAGGTCCAATGTTTGCTTGAAAATGTTGTAAAAATTGATCAACTAATTACAAAAAGGAATGTATTGAGTTTGGACGTAAAGAACAAAACCATTCTAGAGCTATATATTTGAGAGATTGTGGGATAAGTTTTGCTAACAAATCCTCTTCAAAATAGAAATCGCTACACATAGCCATGAATGCTACCACATTAGTATTATGATCACCTTTTCCACCATATTTTTTAAATCAAGGAGTCTCAAACCTCTTAGGTATAGGGGATTATGTGCATGATAGGTTGGTATATTAGGTTGTGAAGAATTTGTCAGATTTGTCACCTTTTGTTGTAAAGAAGTCATGCCTTGCAAGAGTTGGTTTAGGATGGCATCATTGGGAGATGTGGTTTGTTGTGAAGAATTAGAACCAACGTGAGGAGCTGATTGAGTGGAGGCTATGAATAGTTCAGTGGTGGTTGGACATAGTGATAGGTGGAAGGTGGTTGCGAATAGTTATATGTAATAGGTGGCTGAAAATAAGTGAGATGGAGGGGTGGTTGAGAGTAATTATTCATAGAAGAAGTCCCCTTAGATACCATGTTTTGATAGTTAAATCCCACACCTTTGTAATTTTGTGAATTTGTCCCATTAGATACTTTAATAGCAGTGGTAGCATTACTACAAGCATTTGCATTAGTGGTTAAAATCGTTGATGTAAATGTAGATACTCCCATAGTTGGTATAGGTGCTGATACTTGCGTATGAGACGGTGACGATATGTTCTTAATACTATTCATACATTTAGTCACCATCATCACATTATGGTGTACTATATGCATTAAACCTCGAACAACATTGATACCATCTTGTCCTTCTTTTATCAACTCTCTTATATGGTGGATCACGTGGACAACTTCTTCCCCTATCCTTTCATTTCTAACGAATGCTTAAAAATCAGCTAACTCTTTATCAAGTTTATTTATTTGATCATTAGGTACATGTGTTACCACCTAGATAATGTCCTCAACATCACGAAATGCTTGATCTTCCACAGTGGTTGTATGAAGTATAGTATCTTGCAAAATTTGTGTCTCTCCTTTTGTAAAGAATGTATTCAATGGATTTTTAGAGGTAGGAATATCGTTTTCTTTGAAAGCACTAGGTCCCATGAGTCTTCTACTTCTTATTAAAGGGATATTTCTATTAGGGTAGTGGGTTATAAGAATCATACAAAAGCATGCAACACCCAATGTACAAACTAATAGAACAAACCCTAGGAGAAGGATATGTTTAAAATCCAAAATGTTTGATTTTTCAACTTTTTTCAATACAAATGAATAAGAGAAAGGGTGTTATGAGGAAAATTTTGATAGAAAGAAGATTATAATAGTAATATCAGTCACCTAATTCAATAAAATCTGTCACAACATGCCTATAGTGCCAATTTAAATCAAACCTTAGTGAAAATATAGCTAAAATATGCAAATTTTCACAAATTTTCAATGCAAAGGCCTAGTAGAAAGAGTGTTGTAAGAAATGTGAGAAGGGGCAGAAGATAATAACCCTAATAACAGCCAATTAATGTAGAATAATTCCTTGCAACATGCTTGTGATGAAAATCTAGAGAGACAATAAGGCCAAATCTAGTGAAAATGCAAGGTTTTCAAACCCTACACATGAAATTTTGCAAGGAAACCACTATGATGCAACACTACAATTAGAAATCAGTCCTAATGAGTGTATGAAAAGGGTAGTAAAATCTAAAACAAGATTTTGACTACAAACCCTAGCTAATGCAAGACTAGGTTTTTATGAAAAATGCATAATTTCAACCAACTTATATCAATTTAAGCACAAAAATGCAATGCAAGTGAATACTAAATGATGAATTTCTATGATGTAAATAAGATCTAATGAAAATGATAGAAATTTAATGAAATTAAATGCCAAATAATTCAAATTATGCTAAAATGCAAGCCAAAAATGCCAATTGTTTCAAATTTTTTAATTTTTTGGTAATTTTTTGAATGCCATAAGATGAATGAATGCAAATATATCAAACAACACTCAGAAGGGTGCCAAAAAGTCCAAAAACATGGGTTGACTAGAATGTTTTATGTTCAAAAGGGGAAGGTTGATTCCAAGGGTTTATTCAAAATCCTCCTTTCACACAAAACATTCCAAGGGCATATTAATCAAGTTGAACCTCCAATTTGTGCAAGAGGATTCACCTATTAGGTTGAGCTACCACTTGGGAAGATGCAGAATCTTGGATGTGTCAAACAATATCTCAATTTAATGTTCAATTTCACTTAAAACCCTAAATATGTAAAATAGTAAGCAAATCATCAAATTACGACAAATCATTTGAGACTGAGATGAAGGCCAAAGATATTTAACTCGCTATTTTTTCAAAGTTTGGAAAATGAAAAAGTCAAGGACACAGGGACTAGCACCCAAGTCCAAGGTGTACTTTTCATCACAGAATTTGGAACTTCTCCCAACATTAATTTGCACTGCAACTTCAGTTTCTACCTCAGGAAAACTAGAGGACACAGGGACTAGTGCCCAAGTCTAGGAATGTTCACTAGAGTCCTCTACTTCTCAGATCCCAAATCTTTGATGTCTGTCACTCCCTTTCTATAACTCCACTCCATGAAACTCGGTACCTATAACCTTCAAACACAACTAGTGTGTGTGAGGCCGATTATTTTTACCTTCCTTATTTTGATCGTTATGCATTTCAGTTGATGACATTATCAAACTTTTAGTGACTATGGTTTCATTATGCAGACTTGATTTTATCTCCCGATTATGATAGGACATTGATTAGACATATGTGATTCGATTTGATCATATTTGATGATATTTTGTGATTCGACATACGAGATATATTAGATGATGTTTTGTGATGTGATTTCTAGTTATTTATGTGATGAGGATTATTTGGCATGTGATACAAAATGCAATTTAATTCAGAATTGTGTTATTGATGGTTATTGTTGTATTCTATGGCATGAGTTTAATTCCAGTTGCTTTAGCTATGATTATCATGATATGATTGACACTTGATCGAGATGTGCAGGTTTACATTCCCAAGCCACAGGAAATTAGAGGTAGAATTCATACTATGTTATCCCCCTGTAAAACTGATCAATTCCCAAGAGGGATGAGGATCACGTTTGAAATTGAATGTGATTTAAGTGCTTGATTTAATTTTTTAATCATTTTGGCCTAGTACCCCTTTGTTTAATTTATTAATATTAAGTGTTGTATAATTTATATTTGACTTACACCACTTGGTATTTGTTTTTTACTTTTGATGCCATTTAAAGTGGATTTATGACCCTCTTGGTAAACCTTAGTGTCCCAAAATTTAGCCTAGGTGGTTACCCATGGGTCTAAGGTCAATTTTGACTAACTAACCCTTGGATTAACTCAATTTTGGTCACTCTAAACTATGGCTTAGTCAAAGTGACGAAATTTGAAATTAGGGAAGGTGGGAGATGAGTCATGCCTTGGGAAGGACTCATCTCCCTTCCCAAAGTTTGGGAATCCCTTCCCAAGGAGGACTTGGGAGGTCTCGAAGACTCCCAAGTGTGTGGGATCTTCCTCCAAGACTCTCACACACGTGTGAGAGTGTCTTGGAGGGAGATGGCTCTTTGAGAGAATAAGAGGATGCCATATGGCATCCCTTATCCTCTTGGAGGTTTGAGTGGGAATGCCACCTCACCACTTGTCCTCTCACACATGTGTGAGAGCACAAGTGGATAAGGTGAGGATTGAGGGAATTGGAGGATGAGAGTTGTCACCCTCACACTTCCTCTCCCTTGCAAGTGGCATTGGAGGAGGAAGGAGAAGGTGACAAGTGTCACCTTCTCATTCCTCAAGGCCAAAATGGATGGCCTATATTATCTCCTCTTGTTGAGGAGTGTGGGGTTCTGGCATTTTGGGAGTTTCTTCCTATTTTGTTGTAAATTTTGGGAAGTTAGAGAAAGTATTGAAGATTGGAAGGTTTGGGAAAGCTTGGAGCTCATCACCAAATGTGCTTCCATAATAGGGCTCTTGAAGGTAAGTTTTATGTCTTATTCTTTACCTTTGCTTCTTTAATGTGATGTGTTGTAGTTTTTGGTTGTTGTTTTCATTATTTTTGTGTGGGATGGGAGTATGGTGAGAGAACCTCCATTTGGAAGTAAGGCTCAACTTGTTTGGGTAGGGGAAAGGAACCTCCTTGAGGTCATTCCAAATTGTATTATTTATGCTTTGAGGGCTTTTACTTGTTGAGGAGATTATTTGAATGGCAAGAGTGCCATGGAGGTGATTTTGTGATTTTGTGGAGAGTTGTGGTTTTAGAGATTTTTTGCTTGAGGCCATGAGATTGGTATTTTAGTATTTGGGTGGCCTTTGAAGTAGAGGGGTCCATTTCCTACCTTCATCAAACTTATTTTCATGAGTTGAGTTATGTGTTTATCCTTGGGGTTGTTTTTGTGTTGATTTGGTTGTTTTTTGTTGTGGAGAGTTGCACCCGTGTGAATCCCTACCTCCCTATCTCAGGGGTGACCCTCTTGCGGGTCTATGGTAGGGAGGAGGGCATTTTGAAGGGGCTGGGTTGTTCTTTTGTTGTATTTTTTTATTGCAGACTATTATGGAGGAGATGGAGCTTTAGAGAAGCTCCTTGTTGGTGTTGCTTGGTCATTAGTATTTTATTGGCTATTGAGCCATGGCCATTATGGCCTTATTGTAATTTATTTTGTCAAGTTTTATGCCCTTGAAGTTGGCTGTTATGAGTTTTGTAATGTAAATATCCTTTCTATTTTATTAAAAAAAAAACTGTCTATTCTTACATTGAGGAGTTTGTGTGTTTTAGAGGAATACAATAGTTGGTTATCTTGCTGACACTTATCCTTTACAAAGAGAAAATTTATATACATTGCTGTCATGGTTTTTTTAAAAAAAATAGAGGAATATGCATCAATAGCTGTTTATATTTATTGCACATAAGAATGAGAAATTTTGAACTAAGTGTTCTGTTGTTTGCTTGGGAGTTTATTATATTAGTTGTTGTTGTAAAGTTAAATAAGAATGATTATTTTACCATATAGGTTCATTCCAAAACCATATATATATATATATATATATATATATATATATATATATTTCTGTTCATACATGTTCAAGAGGAGATTTAAGACTAGGGTGTTTATTTTGATCCAGAAATGAAATGTTACTATAAAAAAAAAGGGATTGGAGTTAAATGAAAATGATTGTATTCTATTATTTATATCAATGTTTTGAGAAAATGAATGCTACGGGAATGTACATATTTATGCATTTATATATATATTTTCTTTATTCTCAAAAAAAAAATCTATTGCTATTCAATTCATTTTCTTTAACACTGTGTAAATATACAGATACATAGAAGAAACCCCAGAAAATTGTAATGGTTGCTGGTTATCTATATTCATACAAAAAAAAAACTAGTCCACATCTAAGTTCTGTATATATTATATATATATACATATATATATGTGCATATATATAAATATACATTAATAGAGTAATATATATTTACTGTGTGATTAAATGGTGCAGTTTGTATATAAGCCTGTATATGCATTGTGTATATATATACATGTACATATATATATACATATACTTTTGTATGTATATATATATATATTTATATATATATATATTATATATATTTTATAGATGTTAAACTGAAATAAAAAATAAAAAATAAAAAATAAAAAAATAAAAATAAAAATTTACTGTGTTAAATTGTTGGCTAAAACCCCAGTGCTAGCAGATTTTTTTAGTGTTGTTTTATCTTTAAAAAAAAATGAAGAGGAACAAGGGGGACGATGGCCCAACCGCTACCTCCCTGCTGTTGTGTTGTATCTAATGGTGTGGGGAGGGGGTCATGCCTCCCTCCACACCCGTGGGTGTGGGGAGGAGGCACAGCCCCCTCCCCACACTTTTCCCACTGATACTTAACCTTCTACCGTACCGCTCCTCAGCTCCCACAGTCCCTCCTCCTCACACCCTCTAACTCCAAACCCCATAGTGCCATTTGAAACTCTGGTTCCCCTCTCCGCCAAACACCCTCTACCCTCAACCGGTACCTCTGCCCCCTTCTACTGCTGTCGGCCCTTCCTTCAGTTTAACCCTGTTAAAATAAATATAAAAAAAATACAGTATATTCAATGGTATATAAATAAGGATATATATATATACCAGTTCTTCTGTAAAAAAAAAAGGGAGACCTAAATTTTAAACAACTCCATTGTATATACCTCCGTGAGAGGTAATGGAAGCTCCTTCCATGGCCTCCACCTTGTTCAAACCCTAACTTGTTCACACAAAAAAGAAAACAAAACAAGAGAAATGAGAGAATAAGATTAGAGAGATTAGGGCAATGAGAAAGAATAGAATGGAATTAGGGCTTTTCATTTTGGTTATATTATTCTTTTGGAGGATTTTATTTTGTGGGGATTTTATTTTGTGAGGTTTTGTTTTATTCTTTATTTTAAAGACCTTTATTTTCTTTTCCTTGCTTTAGTTTATCTCTTGTGTCTATTAAATGTGTTTTATTTTTAAATGGGGTTTTGTTTTTGGGTTATTTTGCCTTGTGATTTAAATTTTAAATTAGGAAGGGATTAATTTTATCCAATTGGGAAGGATTTTTCCCTTGCTTGAGATTCATCATAGTGGAGATTTTTATTTTATTTTTCCCTAGCGGGATTTTATCGTTTTACTTATTGAACTATTTTATCATTATTTTACGGGAGGAGTTATTTAAACTCTACTCCCTTATCTATTAAAATTTTGAGTTAGTTATTAAATATAATGCCAAAATTATATTTAATAATAGACTCAATTTTCCTTTTGGATTTATTTGACGTCTTGTCATTAATTATTATTTTATTTTGGAATTGTTAACTTTTTTTGCAAGGTCGATTTGTTCGACCTTGGCAGGATATTTATTTTAGTATCTTATTTTAAATCATTTTAAATTTGTTCTTAAGATTTAATTTAATTTTTATTCTTAAATTGTATTTAATTTCTTATCGGTGATTTATTTTAAAATTTATGTTGCGTTTATCAAAAATGCGTTATGTTGTCAGATTTTTCCTAGATTTCTAGGGCTTAATTTCTATGTTAATTTAGTAGCTTATTCCATCATTCCACTTTAATCATGCGCCCATCTTACCATCCTTTTACTTAATCCTTTTTTTTGTTTTCGTTCCGACCTAAGTTAGAGTTAGGTCTCAAAATTAGCGAAATCATCTTCACACCTAGGAAACTAGGGGTTCAGATTTAAATCAGTCTAACCCTAAAAGTGACACACTTCATGTCGCATACCCCCTACACGGCTTGCATCATCGCGGTTATGTTGACATGTTTACGTCTTATGCATATTGCCACCGAGCACGCAGACACGTGTGAGGGGGTTCCTAGGGATAGGTAGAAATTTTTTTTGTAATTCGTGTCATGACCACATGGCAAATGTGGACATGACATGTGTGTGTTGTGTCATGACCACATGGGAAATGTAGGCATGATAGTGTGGGAGGGGGTTATGGTGTTTAGAGGCTTGCCTTGGTCAAGCCCTGGAGAGACCATTCAAGTCTTTCGAACACCGTTGTCAGATAAGAGTACGTATCCTAATGGGATAGAGGAAAAAATCTAAATGATAAATGATTGAAAACACAATAGATATCACCTTGAAGTGTAGATCTCATGGAATGAAGATGCTCTTCATGCCATGAGGAGATGGAGCCAAATCTACAAATACAAACACAATAACCATAAAGTATTGCTCTACAACACAATGAATGCCTTGAATCACTTTCACATAAGATTGTCAATCAAAATGTCCATCTAATTTCCATCTAATTTGTAAATGAAACCTAATCATGCTTATATATGCAACTACAAAGATTCTTGCTAAGAATTTCATAATTCAAACTTGAGATGTCGGTATAGGACCTAAATAACGATCATTGAACCGACATTTGAAATTAGGGTAGAACCAAAATAGGGCAAGACTAGGGCGCTAAAGCCCAAGTCCACCCTATCATGTTTGTTCAATATTCATCAAAATGTAATCCCCTAGGTCCTTTTTGCCATAAGACTTTAGTGTTTTCTCATCGGGAGTCAAAAATAACACACAAGATGCTCTAAATGCAATTTAAGGACCTGAGAGCTAAACCTTAAGAGGGAAAACCCCCAAGGGGACATTTTCCAATGTAACAATAGGTTACCTTCCCTTCGTTCGAACTCTCTCCCTAGCTAGGATGAAGCATTGGTGGTTGAAGAAAGGTCTCTCACATAAAATCCTTTGGGAATGGAAGTTGAGCTTGATCAAAGTGAAAACAAAGGTAATTTACTTATCATTAATAGACTTATTCCACCTACTAAGTGGATAGTGAATAAGTGTACTAATGCTAATACAATATCAAGTTCAAGACTAAATATGATATATTCTGAGATGATACACATGGATTGTCCTCCAGGAAATATCCCATTGAACCAAGTAAGTATTTCTCTTTCCTTAAGTCACACTCATTGTAGCACCTATTCTAGTTGCTCTCAAGGGTGCCTCCTCCTAGATATATATGTTGTTAGCATTGTGTTTTGTTCCCCTATGTTTTGCTATGTGTTGTTTAGGTCTCCTAGGATGACCATTGACACTCTTGTAAGGTCAAGGATACTGAGAGACTGCCTCTGTTGTGACCATTCTTCTATTTGTTTCATCATTCTTCTATCTTGCTTCTCCTCTATTTTATTGTTGTGTGTCATGCCTTAGGGGCATAGAATTGTGACTGATGTCTTGGGGGCATCTTCCTATGTGGTGTTCCTAAGGCACTTGTTCTCCTCTCTCATTTTTATTGTTTACCTTCTTCAGTGATTCTACCTAGTCGGTGAATGATGAAAATAAACAAATATTGATACGGACCGCATGTCCCTTCAATAAGAAAAGAAAAAATAGACCTAGTCCATATATGAATATGGTGTTGATTTATATATCCAACACTTGACTAGTAGAATCACTTAGTGTGATATATCATCTTATGGCATTTCTTATGACTAACATTTTACAATCCACTCAATCTACTATTGTACATTTTGATTGGTATCTCACCTTGTTGCTAAACTCAGTTTCGATGTACCAGCAGTATAGCCCAATAGTTATACTCAGCTCCAAACTCGTGAGTATAGCCTTGGTCCTTGGTGTAACTATTTTTATGCATAGATTTGGCTATTATCTTAGAATAAGATTTCTAACCTTTCTTTTTTATTATCTTAGCATATCTTATCATTGTGTTTGTGGGAACATTCAGCGATCGTAAGCACATGTCACCTCAGGGGTATGGGCTTTGTGAGAGCTCTTGTTCCCCTGCATGTTTTCTCTCTACCTTAATATGCTTGATACTAGAAAGCGGTATCAACCACCTTAAGGTGGGGGCATATATAATGGTATCTATCTGATTATTTTGGAACTAACAATGTGTGTTTGCAAACAATCATCTATTGCGTATACCTCCTTTTCATTGTAAGGTGACTTTGTGATGCAGGTAGGGTTGTATACTTTGAGCATGCTTCATTTTCAATGTAAGTCATCTTCGTGGTGTGGGTAGGGTTGCATTTTGAAATCCCTTTTGTGAAAGGCAGGATGGTGTATATCTTGAGCTAGTGCACATCCTTTTATACAAAGTCTTCATTGGGAGATAGGGTTGGATCTTAAGCTATCCTCCCTTAAGCACCTCTTTAGCGGTTGTTGTGGCATAAGCTCAACCATCAAGTGTGTCTGAAGCATGTTTTAGATGGTGGAACTTAGAAATAAGCCCTATCCATTGCTCATGTTTGTCGTGTATAAGATGTATAGTATGTCTATGATATGATATATGACGCTCGTGTATTCCATGTGTCTTCCTTATGTGTTTGTCGTGTTTTCCTCTTGTGTGGTTTCAAGGGCATAGCGATGAGCTCCCCACACACTTAAGTTGTGTTTGGCATGTCTTCCCCTTGGTGTGGTATAAAGGGTGTAGTGATGAGATCCCCCTACACTTTAGGTTTTGTATTGCATGTTTTTGGTGTTTTGAAGGGCATAGTGATGAGCTACCCCTATCCCTTAGCTAGGATTTTATTTTATATATGAAAATGTTATCAATGTATTCATCATGTTTTGTGTGACTGCTCTCATGTCTTCATCATTTATTGCTTGCTTTCACTGTATTCTCCATGTTTTGCATGCTTCTTACTGTCTTCATTGTGTCTTGTGTGTTTTCAATGTGTCTTGTAGTGCTTACCTAAGACTGGGGGCTAGAAATAGTTCCTCAATATTTGTGTATGCCTTAGCTTCATGTGCTTGGCATGTTTGATACATTTTGACCATACTTTAATGCATGTTTGGGTCATAATATCATACATACATTAAATTGGGGGCTAAATGTCATGTCATAAAATGTCCCCCTAAGACTTAATACCACCTAGTTTAGCTCCTAGGTCCCCTTAGTTTAATCATGCATGTTTAAAACTTATTCTAGAGAATATTGCCCCAAAACCCATGACAAATGGGGCTTATGGGCCTATCTTAATGCTTAATCAAGACCAAAAATATCCCTCTATACTTGGGCACCCATGCCCTAGTCTAGACCTATTTTGCTAGGACCTAAATTTGAATGTGTGGGTTTATGACCATTAAAAGATTTCCCTTTGTTGGCCTTTTCAATTTGAATTACAAATGTTAGCAAGAATGCATATATAAACATGTTTAGTACTTCATTTTACTCCTAGTTGATTAAGGTGAACTTATGATCTCAAGCAAATAGCATTCAAGGCAGTCATTGTGTTGTAGAGTAGTATTGTGTTGTGTTTGTATGTGTTTGTTGCAGATTTGGCTTCATCAACTCATCTCCTCGTGATTTGAAGCCTCTTCATCTCCATGAGGGTTTTCACCTCTAAGATGATATCTTATTGTGCTTCAATCAATTTATTTCATCATTGGATTTTGCCTCTATCCACCAAGGACACACACTCTATCTAACAATGGTGTTGGAAGGCTTGAATGCCATTCTAGGGCTTGACTAAGGCAAGCTCCTAAACACCACAACCCCCAACCCCTCTCTTCTGATTGCAAGTTATAGGTGTGAGACCTTGCGAAGTGGAATTATAGAGAAGTTGAGCAGAAGATAAAGATTTGGGATCTGAGCAAGAGGGCAGAAAACCTAACCTACTGGACTAGGGTGCCTACCCCATAGTCCTCTTGACGGTCATTGTCAAAAACTTTGAAATAGGTTGTAGTCTTCATCATCTCATTGTTCCAAATCTATAGAAAAGTGGCATGTTGGACTAGGGAACCCGCCCTAGTGTCCCCAAAGTTTTATCCTTTCAAAATCTAAATACTAGTATGTTTCTAATCTGCATTTAGTGCCTTCCTGTGCGATCATTTGTTGTATCTTATTCGTCTGTATCTAGAATCATATAATTAGGCTTTATGGCTTAATTGAACTAGGGTTTGACATATCTATCAATCTATTCTATCTTCCCTATCATTCCTAAGTGGCATCAACATGTAGCTAAAATTCTCTCCATCTGAATTTACTTTGCTCGATTGTTGTCCTTGAATGTATAGGTGAAAGGAGGATTTTATTGAATTTACCTTAACCAAACTTCAACCTCACCTTCTTTTTATATATAAAAATGTGATTAGAGATATTTATCCATGGTTTAGAGGTGTTGATATTGTGAATTTATGGACTCTTGATCATGCGTTAGAGTGTTGACACAATACATGCTCTCTTGAGACTAGGATGTGTGTATTGGTACATGTGTTATTCCTTTGATGACATGATTAGATCATGATGTCATGATGGGTTCCTTGATTATATAGATGTATAGTGGGAGCATTGATAATGAACTTGTTGGTTCTTTTAGTATTGAGTACATTGGTCATTTTCTTGACATCTTCATTATAGTGCATTGTTGCATTTGGAGTTAGCATGGATTTTTCATGGAGGTGCTGATGGATACTTGGAGACTTAGGTGAGACTGGAGTTCTCTTGGGATTAGAGACATTTCTTGAGATGGTTATTCATTAGAGGTTCTATTAGAAATACCGAGGAGCCTACAATTGGATATGGACATGAGTTAAGTATGGACCTAAAGGAGATTGTTCTTGGAGAGAATCATTATGGCTTGGTGTATCTTGGAGGAGCATTCTCATTCCCCACTCTTGGTCTACTCAGTGGATTATCATCTATGAGGTATTTCCCATTGTTTTAGATACATTTTGTTCTATGTTTTATCTTCTCATGCTTATGGATCTTGAGCTATAGTTATTGGTTTTGGAGGGTTCATTTGAGGGATGTTGTCATGGTTATCTTCTTGTTCATATGACTTGATTTATGGTGTCCATTATGAGGAGTTTAGGAGATGTGATTTGGCTTATTCTTGGTTATGGAATGGTTATGAGTTTGATCTACATTGGTTAGAGAGGCTTACATCCATGTTGGTTACATGATAAATATGGTCATTTGATCTATGGGATTGAATGGTTGGGTGTTTTTGAGGATTTTCATTTGGGATTGTATAGGAGATCATACTTGACACATCTTAGCACTTTGAGGTGTTGGTAGAAGGGCATGTTATGATATGATTTATAGGTTTTATCCCTTTGTCTTATGGCTACTTCTTGGAGGTTCATGTTGAAATGGTTGGACTTGGGAGAGTTATGGTGACATGTTTTGAGAGAGTATGCAGTGATTTATATTGCATGTGTGGATCATTGTGATTTTTCTTAATACTATATTGGCTTGTTAATTAGACACACCTTGGTTTGAGTGTTGATTGGTAGACTTGGTATGCCTTGGATCTAGATTTTTGGATTTGACATTACCCATGTTGTGGGAGTTCCTGGATGTATGTGTTCTTCATTGACAAGTTTCATACATTGAGCTTCTAATTATGGTTTATGGGTTGGATATGTTGTTGGCATGAGTTTACTGATGTTGTTGATACCTACGAGGTATGGATGGTTGGATGTATTAGCATATTTTGTGGGTGCTATTTCCAATCATGTGCATTTTTACCTTTGATAGTAGCTTGGAGCCTTTATTATCAGTTGGATTTGATGCTTGTGTTCTTTGGATTGGTGCATCTTCACCTTGGCATGTTCCTTTCTTCCATATGTGGCATGTTGTAGGGTGAGAGGAGTTCTTTTCTTGCATTTTACATTTGTTTTGGATATTTGAGTTATGTAGCTTTGTGGATTAGCTACCCCTTGACTACAGTGAGATGACTAAGATGTGGACTCTCTTTATCCATGAGATTGTTTCAGTGTTTATGTAGACTTTGTTAGTTGGCCTTGTTTATGGTCACTTGTACATTAGTATGTTGCATTGGGATGAGATGATGGATTATTATAGTGCATGGATAGTCAGTTATTGGGACTTCTAGTATGTTTATCATGATGTCATGGTTAGCTTGGATACATGGATTTATGTGACCTTTTGATAGTGATGGTTTTATCTTCTTAGTTTGGAGATCATGGTTTACTTAACTTTTTGGGAGCTATTGATGTTATAGTGGGATTCCTTGATTGTGTTGGGGCCATGGATAATCTTCATTTAGGAGATGGTTATCTTATTTCCATGTATAGCTTGGGATCATGGTTTAGTGGGAGATTTGGTAGGATATGGTTATCTTCATGTGATTGGAGATGTTGATCCTTGATTTAGAGGTGTTGATATTATGTCTTGATGGACTCTTGATTGCACATTAGAGTGTTGACATGATACAGGTTCTCTTGAGACTAGGATGTGTGCATTGGTGCATGTAATATTCCTCTGATGAGATGACAAGAACATGATGTCATGATGGGTTCCTTGATTATGCAGATGTACAGTGGGAGCATTGACAATGATCTTGTAGGTTCTCTTAGTATTAAGTACATAGTTCATTTTCTTGAGATGTTCATGATAGTGTGGTGTTGCATTTGGAGTTAGCATGGATTGTTCATGGAGGTGCTCATGGATACTTGGATACTTAGGTGAGGCTAGATTTATCTTGGGATTAGAGCCATTTATTGAGATGGTTACTCATTGGAGGTTTTAATAGAAAGACCGAGCAGCCTACACCTAGATATGGACATGAGTTCATTATGAACCTAGAGGAGATTGTTCTTGGAGAGAGTCATTATGGCTTGGCATATCTTGGAGGAGAATTCTCATTCCCCAATCTTGGTCTACTCGATGGATTATCATCTATGAGGTATTTGCCATCATTTTAGATGCATTTTGCTCTATGTTTTATCTTCTCATGCTTATGGATCTTGAGCTATCGTTATTGGATTTGGAGGGTTCATTTTAGGGATGTTAGTATGGTTATCTTCTTGTTCATATGATTTGATTTATGATGTCCATTGTGAGGAGTTTAGGGGATGAGATTAGGCTTATCCTTGGTTATGGAATGGTTATGAGTTTGATCTACCTTGGTTAGAGAGGCTTACATCCATGTTGGTTACATGATACATATGTTCATTTGATCTATGGGATCGAATGGTTGGGTGTTCTTGAGGATTTTCATTTGGGATTATATAGGAGATCATACTTGACACATCTTAGCACTTTGAGGTGTTGGTAGAAGGGCATTTTATGATATGATTTACAATTTTTCCCCCTTTGTCTTATGGCTACTTCTTGGAAGTTCATGTTGATATGGTTGGACTTTGGAGAGTTATGGTGTCATGTTGTGAGAGAGTATGCAGTGATTTATCATGCATATGTGGATCATTGTGATTGTTCTTGATACTATATTGGCTTGTTGATTAGCCACACCTTGCTTTGAATGTTGTTTGGTAGAATTGGTATGCCTTGGATCTATTTTTTAGATTTGACATTACCCATGCAATGGGAGTTCCTAGATGTATGTGTTCTTCACTGACAAGTGTTATACATGGAGCTTGTGATTGTGGTTTATGGGTTGGATATGTTTCTGGCATGAGTTTACTAATGTTGTTGATACCTATATGCTATGGTTGGTTGGATGTATTATCATTTTTGTATGTGTGCTATTTCCAATCATGTGGGTTTTTACCTCTGAAAGTAACTTGTAGCCTTTATTATCTCTTGGATTTGATGCTTGTGTTCTTTGGATTGGTGCATCTTCACCTTGGCATGTTCCTTTTCTTCCATAGATGGCATGTTCAAGGATGAGAAGAGTTCTTTTCTTGCATGTTACATTTGTTTTGGATCTTTGAGTTATGTAGTTTTGTCTATTAGCTACCCCTTGACTATAGTGAGATGACTGGGATGTGGACTCTCTTTATCCATGAGATTGATTCAGTGTTTATGTAGACTTTGTTAGTTGGTCTTGTTTGTGGTCATTTGTACATTGGCATGTTGCATTGGGATGAGAGGATGGATGATTATAGTGCATGGATAGTCAGTTATTGGGACTTGTAGCATGTTTATCACAATGTTATGGATAGCTTGGATATATGGTTTATGTGATCTTTTGATAGTGATGGTTTTATCTTCTTGGTTTGGAGATCATGGTTTACTCGACTCTTTGGGAGATGTTGATGTTACAGTGTGATTCCTTGATTGTGTTGGGGCCATGGATAATCTTGATTTAGGAGATAGTTACCTTGTTTCCATGTATAGCTCAGGATCATGGTTTAGTGGGAGATTTGGAAGGATATGGTTATCTTAATGTGATTGGAGATGTTGATCCTTTGTTTAGAGATGTTGATTTTGTGTCTTGGTGGACTCTTGATCATGCATTATATTGTTGACATGATACAGGTTCTCTTGAGACTAGGATGTGTGCATTGGTGCATGTGATATTCCTTTGATGAGATGATTAGATCATGATGTCATAATGTGTTCCTTAATTATGTAGATGTACATTAGGAGCATTCATAATGATCTTGTTGGTTTTCTTAGTATTGAGTACATTGGTCATTTTCTTGAGAGCTTCATGATAGTGCGGTGCTGCATTTGGAGTTAGCATTGATTGTTCATGGAGGTGTTCATGGATACTTTGAGACATAGGTGAGGCTGGAGTTCTCTTGGGATTAGAGACATTTCTTTAAACAGTTATTCATTGGAGGTTTTATTAGAAAGATTGAGGAGTCTACACCTTGATATGGATGTGAGTTCATTATGGACCTAGAGGAGATTGTTCTTGGAGAGAATCATTATGGATTGGTGTATCCTGGAGGAGCATTCTCATTTCCCACTCTTGGTCTACTCAGTGGATTATCATCTATGAGGTATTGCCCATCTTTTTAGATGCATTTTGTTCGATGTTTTATCTTGTCATGCTTATGGATCTTGAGCTATAGTTATTGGTTCTGGAGGGTTCATTTGAGGGATGTTAGCATTGTTACCTTCTTATTCACATGGTTTGATTTATGATGTGCATTATGAGGAGTTTATGAGATGTGATTGGGCTTATTCCTGGTTATGGAAAGGCTATGAGTTTGATCTACCTTAGTTATAGAGGCTTACATCCATGTTGGTTGCATGATACATATGTTCATTTGATCTATGGGATTGAATGGTTGGGTGTTTTTGAGGATTTTCATTTGGGATTGTATAGGAGATCATACTTGACATATCTTAGCACTTTGAGGTGTTAGTAGAAGGGCATGTTATGATATGATTTACAGGTTTTCTCCCTTTGTCTTGTGGCTACTTCCTAGAGGTTCATGTTGATATGGTTGGACTTGGGAGAGTTATGGTGATATGTTGTGAGAGAGTATGTAGTGATTTATCATGCATGTGTGGATCATTATGATTATTCTTGATACTATATTGGCTTGTTGATTATCCACACGTTGGTTTGAGTTTTGATCAGTAGACTTAGTATGCCTTAGATCTAGTTTTTTAGATTTGACATTACCCATGGAGTGGGAGTTCCTAGATGTATGTGTTCTTCATTGACAGGTTTTATACATGGATCTTATGATTGTAGTTTATGGGTATGGATATGTTGTTGGCATGAGTTTACTGATGTTGTTTATACCTATGACATATGGATGGTTGGATGTATTAGCATATTTTGTGGGTTCTATTTCCAATCATGTGGGTTTTTACCTTTGACAGTAGCTTGGAGCCTTTATTATCAGTTGGATTTGATTCTTGTGTTCTTTGGATTGGTGCATCTTCACCTTGGCATGTTCCTTTTATTCTATAGGTGGCATGTTGGAGGATGAGATGAGTTCTTTTCTTGCATTTTACATTTGTTTTGGATCTTTGAGTTATGTAGTTTTGTGGATTAGCTACGCCTTGACTATAGTGAGATGACTAAGATGTGGATTGTCCTTATCCATGAGATTGATTAAGTGTTTATGTAAACTTTGCTAGTTGGCCTTCTTTGTGGTCATTTATACATTGGTCTACTACATTGGTATGAGAGGATGGATGATTAGAGTGCATGGATAGTCTCTTATTAGGACTTGTAGCATGTTTATAATGATGTCATGGATAACTTGGATACATGGTTTTATCTTCTTGTTTTAGAGATCATGGTTTACTCAACTTTTTAGGACTTGTTGATGTTATAATGGGATTCCTTGATTGTGTTGGGGCCATGGATAATCCTCATTTAGGAGATGGTTACCTTGTTTCCATATATCACTCAGGATCATGGTTTAGTGGGAGATTTGTTAGGATATGATTATCTTAATGTGATTGGAGATGTTGATCCTTGGTTTAGAGGTGTTGATATTGTGTCTTGGTGGACTCTTGATCATGCATTAGATTGTTGACATGATATAGGTTCTCTTGGGACTAGGATGTGTGCATTGGTGCATGTGATATTCCTTTGATGAGATGATTAAATCATGATGTCATGATGGGTTCCTTGATTATGCAGATGTACAGTGGGAGCATTCATAATGATCTTGTTGGTTTTCTTAGTATTGAGTACATTGGTCATTTTCTTTAGAGCTTCATGGTAGTGCAGTGTTACATTTGGAGTTAGCATGGATTGTTCATGTAGGTGCTCATGGATACTTGGAGATTTAGGTGAGGCTAGAGTTCTCTTCGGGTTAGAGACATTTATTGAGATGGTTACTCATAGGAGGTTTTAGCAGAAAGATTAAGGAGCCTATACCTGGATATGGACATGAGTTCATTATGGATGTAAAGGAGATTGTTCTTAGAGAGAGTCATTATGGCTTGGTGTGTCTTGGAGGAGCATTCTCATTGCCCACTCTTGGTCTACTTGGTGGATCATCACCTATGACGTATTTCCCATCCTTTTAGATGCATTTTGCCCTATGTTTTATCTTCTCATGCTTTTGGATCTTGAGGTATGTTTATTGGATCTAGAGGGTTCATTTGAGGGATTTTGGCACAGTTAGCTTCTTGTTCATATGGTTTGCTTTATCATGTCCATTATGAGGAGTTTAGGAGATGTGATTGGGCTTATTCTTGGTTATGGAATTTGGTTATGAGTTTGATCTACCTTGGTTAGAGAGGCTTACATCCGTGTTGGTTACATGATACATATGTTCATTTGATCTATGGGATTGAATGGTTGGGTGTTTTTGACAATTTTCTTTTGGGATTGTATAAGAGATCATACTTGACACATCTTAGGACTTTGAGGTGTTGGTAGAAGGGCATGTTATGATATGATTTATAGGTTTTCTCCCTTTGTCTTATGGCTACTTCTTAGAGGTTCATGTTGATATGGTTGGACTTTGGAGAGTTATGGTGACATGTTGTGAGAGAGCATGCAGTGATTTATCATGCATGTGTGGATCATTGTGATTGTTCTTGATACTATAATGGCTTGTTGATTAGCCACACCTTGGTTTGAGTGTTTATTGGTAGACTTGGTATGCTTTGGATCTAGCTTTTTAGATTTGACATTACCCATGCAGTGGGAGTGCCTAGATCTATGTGTTCTTCATTGACAAGTTTTATACATGGAGCTTGTGATTGTAGTTTATGGGTTGGATATGTTGTTGGCATCAATTTACTAATGTTGTTGATACCTTTGAGGTATGGATGGTTTGAAGTATTAGCATATTTTATCGGTGCTATTTCTAATCATGTGGGTCTTTACCTTTGACAGTAGCTTGGAGCCTTTATTATCACTTGGATTTGATGCTTGTGTTCCTTAGATTGGTGCATCTTCACTCTGGCATGTTCCTTTTCTTCCATACGTGGCATGTTGGAGGATGAGGGGAGTTCTTTCTTGAGATTGTGGTTACTTTGATTGTATTGCAGGTATCTTGATGGAGCATGAGAGCATGTTGGAGATTCATGTGTCTTCATGTTTGCCTTTGATGATGTATTTCATTGATTGACCCTTATGCAATGTATACAACAAGTGGGAGAATATTGGAATAAGTGTGTTGTACACCTTGCATAACATTGATATATTTTATCCATGTAAATTAAATATTTATGTGTTTCATCTTAATTGATGTGTTTAGCCACAATCGATATTTATTTGGGTTCACTTGTATAAGTTGTATGTAACATTGAGTTAGATATTTTTTGTGTGGGAGACATAAGGCAAATATTTAATTTTGGGGTCAATGGTTTTGTGTTCCCATGGTTGTGGGACACTTAGTTTACCTAATACTACATCTTGTATTTGTCTGAACTTGATTAATGAAAGCAAGCACATGGTTATTAGTTTGGGTTGGCAGATTGATTATTATGGTTACAGTATGGGAGGTTGTGTGAGAGGTTGTTGTTGTATTGAGTTTCTCCTATGAGTGCATTGTGTGAAGCATGACATGGGATGTGTGGATTCATGCTTGGACACATGGAGCATGCCTTGGAGGAGTTTGATGTTTAATAGGTGTTCATGGAGACTCTACATATGTATTGTGATTTTTATTGCTAAATAATACATGAGAGATGGATGCTTTTGGAGGCTGGGTTTTTTCATCATGGAGGATTTTCCCAGGGTATATCTTGTGTTATCTTGTGTTTGTCATTTTCAATCTTTGCATTATGGTTACTTTTATGCATCATATTCTCCTTTTGGGCTATGTGGATTTGGTTTGATCAACTTGCAAATTCCCAACCAAAATTGCATGCAAACTAGGTGAAAATAGAGCTTTTGGCTCAAATCGAAGGAGAAACGCGCATTTGAAATCTGTAAGGGTCGCCACTAGGTCACCCCTTTTACTAGGGTAGGTCACCCGGGGGTGACTAGTAAATGATAGGGGTGACCCTAAAAGGAGGGCACCTTGGTGAGTTATATTAGTTGGGTATGATTATTGGGAGGCTGAAAATGTGATCTATCACTAGAGTTAGGCTATAGGATGCAAAAAGACATGGTCACCTAGGGAAGATTGTTGGGTCACCCAGGGGAGACCAGGGTAAACTGAAAAGGAAAAAGTTGAGCAAAAACTAAAACATAAGTTTGGTCTATTAGGTTGTTTAGAAGCTTTGTAAGGTTAGAGGCCTTTAGAATGGGGTGTTGAAAGGTGAAATTAGAAAGAAAAGGTGAAAACTAAGCATGTAGGTAAGGTGAAGAATGTGACAAAAGAAGAATCAACAAAGGGGAATTGAAGAATGTTTAGAAAATTGAAGAATCAATAGAGGAAAAAAAAAACATGTGTCACCAAGAGGAGTACTGCTGAGGGGGCATTCTTATTCATGCTTCCATGTACATGATTAGGATTATACATCATCATGGGGTCCTCGTGCAAGCCCATGCATGATTTTAGTGCTTACAAACACCCCTTTGTATACACTAGTATAATTAAAATACCTCCCTATTTTCAGGAGTATCATATGTACCTATTTTTGTGGCTACATTTTTACATCCTTTTGTTATATCTAACTCAAACTAGTTTCAATTTCCCTCTCATAGATTAAAGATTTAACACAAAAAATCCTAGTTGAGTTGTGACAAATATACCATCCTATAGAAACCTTTAATTTAAAAGAACTTATACATATCAACCCCCAAACCCTTGCCACACCATGTCTATTAACAAATCCCCCTAATAAGAGATTTCTCAATTATACTACACATACTAATCTAAATTTTATTGGAAAGGTTTTGGAGATACCTAGGAATTCTTCTGGGTAAGGTTGTGGCATTACTAAAAGGTGTCCAATAACTTGTTTTAAAAAACTTGGGTGGGGTTTTTTTGAACTTGCATGACCTTGGCATGACCATTGTTTCTTTTGCTAGATCCATTAGATTCAAGATTGAATTAGTACCCTAGAAAATTATGAGTTTCTAACACAATATAAGACTATTTGGTGTAGAAACAAGACAACTTGGTGACCTTGGCAAGATTGGGATAGTGAATGGCATTTCCTTTTATTGACTATCCAAAGTGATTTGTAGAGGATTTGGAACACTGCTTATAAAAAAATTACCCTCTTCTCCACATGCTTCCCAACCCCTAATACTTATTGTATCACATTAATTAAATTATCCATTCCCCATGAACACCGAAATGATATATTAGGTCACATTTTAGTTATTTAAAAATCTCTAATATGTGTGCATGTGATAATGTATTGCTTTAAAGTTGAACCCCCATGGGTACATGTTAGATATGCACTAAATGTGAATCAAAATGATTTAGGGTTTTTTCTTTTATATAACTACATAACTTATATAATTCAAGTGGTTTCATGCCTTACTTGACTAATAATAGCTAAAGGGAGGGAATCCTCTAAGGCTCAAGAGTTAAATTTGAATTTTGAATAACTAGGGTCATTTCAACAAATTACAAAGACTATGTATTTGAACTAGCGTGATGGAAGAATAAATTGAGGTTTCGGGTCAATCCCTACCAATGGGTACAAATGATGTCAAGCTAAGATTACGTTATTTGTCAACTTCTATATAAAAATACATCATTTTGCATATTAGTCATGACATTATAGACAAATAAACTAAAGTAAGCCTAAAACAAAAGAGAAAAGTGTAAGGTATACAATTTTTGTCATTACAATATTATACTCTTACTAGATAATGATTTAAATAAACTTTTAAATTTAGATAGAAAAAGAGAGAAAAAAAAAAACCCTTTGATAGGTGAATCGGTGAATTTGTATAAAGAAAGCAAAGTATATGTGACTAAGTAATAAGAGTAATCTCATACAATTTAGGTTATCCTCTAACAATAATACTTTAGATTATATCTTTCAGCCAATAATATAATTATAATTATTTTATTTTATTTATTTAATATAATTATTTGAAATAATCAATTTATTGATATTCAATTAATGAAGACTATATATATTATATCTCCCTTCCATTCCAAATTTCCAATTTTCCAATTTTTAACTTTAAACTCGGACGACTTATTAAGGGAAAACAAAACAGTGCTTCAATAAAGGTATATATAAGTCAAGTTTTAAAATCTTAAAATTATAATTGTATTCATTTTTAGGAAGGATAACTAAAACTATCGCCATTTCGTTTGGAAGAGGCCTCGCCATGGAGACATCGGAACATTCCAAATCGTCGATTGAGAAGACACTGGATGAGATGATCCACAAGTTAAGAATAATTAACAGAAAAATAATGGAAAAATCCTCAGAGAGGGCAAATCTCTGGACTAATAGCTCGACTTGTGAGGAATCCGCTTCCTCAGCCATACGTGAATCTGTTGTTACATCTGCTTCTCAAACAGAAAATAATGGCAGTAAATGCCATGAAAATTGTTGTCTTGACAGCGATAGCAGCAGTAGTCGTAGTAAATGCCATCACACGCGCTACTCTGCACACTGGGACGCCATTGATGCAGTCAAGAAGCGCGATGGGAATTTACAGCTCTCACACTTCAGAAAGATCAACAGAATTGGCGGCGGCGGCTCCAGCAGTGTTTTTCTGACGGAATTGAGGGGCACAAAAAAGTATTTTGCAGTCAAAGTTGAGGAAATTGGTGGTGGTAATGTCACAGGAATAAAGAATGAGCTACAGTTGCTGCAAATGCTGGATCATCCACTTCTGCCCACATTGTATTTCCATTGCGAAAAAGAGGGGAAATATTATGTTGTTACAGAGTATTGCCCGGCTGGGGATTTGAATTTGCTTCGACAGAAACAGAAAGCACGTTTTTTCCCCGAGGAAATTGCCAAGTACATATATATCTCTCTCTCTCTGTCTTTAATTTAAAGTGAAATTAGGATATTCTGTTGTTTCCTAGGAAAAAGCTTGTAGGACAAATATTTATCATTTTTTTTGTTGTAAATGAGGCATGAAACTGTTATTGATTGTTTGATCATTGAAGTGGATGATATTTAAATAGAGTGTAATAAGCATATGATTAGACTTAATATCCAGTACAAGTTTCAATCTGTACATAAGAATTTCAAAAGTCATTTAATTTTAATCACAATTGACTATGGAGATCTTTTCCACTCTGATATTGATTGACAGTGAAAGATCAATTTTGGCCCATAAAAATAGGACAAGTATTTACTACTTTTTGTTGTGAATAAGCTGTAAAATTGCTATTGATTGTTTAGCCATTGAAATGAATGATATTTTAGTAGAGTGTGATAGGCATTTGTCTGGACCTAATATCAAGTACAAGTTTCAATCTGTGCATAGGAATTTCAAAAGCCTTCTAATTTTAATCACAATTGACCATTCTAGTATTGATTGACAGTCAAAGATCAATTTTGGCCGATAAAAATAAGACAAGTATTTACCACTTGTTGTGAATGAGGTGTAAAATTGCTAGTGATTGTTTGACCATTAAAATAAACGATATTTAAGTAAAATAATATTGATTTGGGTAAAAATCCCACTTTTAGGTTAGCTGAATATCAAGATTTCTTACATAAGGTTTTGTGACTGTTGTAGGTTTTATTGTGCGGAGATTCTGTTAGCACTGGAATACCTTCATTCGCTGGGAATTGTATACAGAGACCTCAAGCCAGAGAATGTGCTTGTCAGAGAAGATGGTCACCTTATGCTCACAGATTTTGATCTGTCTCAAACATTCCATGTGAGGCCTATGCTTGACACCTCTTGCAGACACAAGAAGAAGAAAGGTGATTTAGATGTTTCAAGGCCATGCAAGAAATGCTTGAAGCCCCGGTTTCTTTCATATTTCCTAAGAAAAGAACCAAAAAAACACCACCATGGAATTGATTTCATTGCAGAGCCGTGGAGAGGGCATTCTAATTCAATAGTTGGAACCCGAGAGTATTTAGCACCTGAGATAGTTGAAGAAAAGGGGCATGGAAATGCAGTGGACTGGTGGACATTGGGAGTGTTTTTATATGAACTTCTGTATGGAACCACCCCTTTCATAGGGTGGAGCACAGTGGATACCATTAGCAATATAGTGGATGAAGGTTTATCTTTTCCTGCATTTCCTCATGTAAGTTATGAGGCCAAGGATTTAATAAGAGCTCTGTTGGTTAAAGAGCCTGACAAACGCTTTGGTCGCAAGCGCGGAGCAACTGAGATCAAGAAGCATGCATTCTTTCATGACATTAAATGGCCGCTTGTATTATCCAGACCTCCTCTAAACTTACCAAAGCTTGACATCAAGCCTGTAACGTCCTCTGAAATTCAAATAACAGAGGAATGTTGGTGAGAGATGGGATTATACTAGTCTCAGCTTAAGGGAGATTGTTCATCTGTTATATTATCGTTTAAGCTAATTCATTCAAGTTTAAGAACGTGTTATTTAGTTACAGAAAATGTGCAAATTGTCATTAAAATTATTAAAAACATCAAAGATTGAAGTCTCATTTATGGTGTTATTTTTAAGGGCTTGCTTAAACTCCTAAGATAATAATAATTGCCAATAGGACGGAATTTTCAATAAACTGGTCGGTATTCAAATAATATCAAACCTTTATCTTTCAAAATAAAGATTGTAGATTAATGATGATATGTAATACCTGCCGTTTCCTAATTGTTGGAGGGCTAGTGATTGGATAGCATCCCAAGGACCTTATGAATTTGAATGTCATAAACCATTTATTGGAAGTTATTAGAATATATATATATAGATTGATCAATAAAATAGGATTTTTAGTTTGGTGTATATTGGTAGAGGTTAAAGGGAGATTGTCTCCTCCTGATTTTAATGAAGAACTTGAGAAACATCAATAGAATCTAGAGAGAGTGTAACTCAAATGAGTGACCAACCACACACTAAGGGCTCACAACCACTATAAGGTAGATAACCATGCACTTAGAGGCAACAACCACACGAACGCAGCCAACCACACTTGGGAGGCAATGGCCATGATTGGTTATCCCACCATACACTAAGAGGTAGTGACCACACCCTTAGAGGTGATGACCACACCACTCAAGTTAGTATTTATATATCAACTTAGATGTATACAATAGAAGCCATGGTGGACAACCAAGTCATCACTTAGAAATCCACTTTTAGATGTCTATTCAAGAATTTGAACTTGGATCTCCATAAGATAAACTAAACACTTTCACCACTAGTTCACATCCCCATTGACATATGTGTGTTTGTGTATACACACACACACAGTTATATAATGTTCATGAGTATTGATGACTAATAATTAAGATAGATTTATGGAATAATTATGGAAGTAATGATAATTGGAAAATGAGACTTGGATTGTTAAAATACTTAGAGTAATCTTATTTTGATGATGATTTTTGGATTTTGTAGGAAGCTTGATGCTTCAACAAGTTGTTGAGTGTGCAAGTCAAATGCTAATGTGGCCAAGTAGGATGGGTATATAGTTTTATTAGGTTTCTTATTTGAGTGCTTGATGATGGTGCATGAATAACCAATTTCGGAAGAACAAAGAGGCTAGGCATCAACTAAGAATGATAATAGAAGGATGTCAAATGCATGATTAAAATGACACAAGATAGAAATTGAGGATAATGCGTCTGTATCAATGAACATATAAAGTTTTAGCCATATCAACTACATCTTACCCATATTCTTTCTAGGAAGTCAAAAAATTTCTAAGGATCCAAATTTAATATTTAACAAGTATTTTAATATATATTCATGCTTTAATACATGTCTATGTTAGTGCACAAAGGAGTCTTCCTAGATATTGAAATTAGCTTCCTTCTTGTTGGTCAAATGCATGAATACATTAATAGTACATTTGAAAAATTATCTAAAAGTATTTAGAGGAAAGATCTATGAACAATGGCTAAAATGATCAACACTTATAGGACTCTATGAACAATGGCTAAAATGATCAACACTTATAGGACTTGTGAAAATACAAGAAATTTCACACCATACCTAATTAAAGAAGTTGTTGATTGTGCAAATCCTTTTTTGAAGACTTTTAATTGAAGGGAGGAAGCAAAATAATGGGGCTAACAAAATGATAGAATTTTCTTTTCTAAATTAAACAATGCCATCCTGTTATGAGGTGTGAACATCCAATAGAAAGAAACTTATTTTCCAATCAAATTATGGAAAGTTAAGGAAACCAATGAACTAGATATTCCAATTTTGACTCCAAAAAAGTTTTTTTAAAAGATATAATTGTGCACATGATACATCATTTGTCTTAGATAAGACCCAAAAAAGTGAAAAATGAACAAAGGATAGTTTGGCTCAAATTTTTGAAATGTTTTAAGAATATAGTAAGTAGGCTAGTAATAAGTGGAAATAGTTAGTAGAATAATATCAATAAATACTAATTATAGTACATAAGGTGGCATGTTTCCTCTAGAGGTTAATACCATAATTAATTTTTCTCCAAGAAACACCAAGAAAGGTAATTGCAGCATGACATCCATTAGACTCCACTAGATCAAAACTTTCATTTCTAATACATTTTAATAGTCAAAAGCTATGTTGGTCCTGTAAGTATAGAAAATCGTACAAGCCTACATGGATTGATGATGATATAGAGGTCCAAATCATGGTCCATGAGGGTGTGAATTATACTCCTCTTAGCAATCTCACACTTCATGATGTGCCCCTAGTGATTTTCCTCCTTTGACTATCTTTTCGAACATCTAAATTGAGTTCCAAGATCTCATAATTGTTGAATAACCCTTTTCATATTCTCAATAGGAGTGTCACTTGAAAGACCCTAGGGTAACCTGGGTGACATATCCTTAAATTATGATGGTTATTCCTAGGTGAAAACCAACCATGTGCACAAGGGAAAGTAAAATAAAGGACATCAACCATAAGCTAGATATAGATCAATGCTAATTTTGAAAATCAAGCTACATCATAAATATAAGAATGTCAAGAAGCTAAGTACATAGGCTCAATCATGGGAGGCTCATAGTCAAAATAGGCATGATTGGTATAAAATATCCCCATGCAAGGGGGAAAACCCAATAAATAAATAAAATGTCAATGTGTCACAACACATCAATAAAGGCCTTAAAGTCAACTTTGAGTTGTAGATCCTCCAAGGCTTCTGCTCCACTGTCTCCTACTATTTGTTGTATCTGATTGCATAGGATTCCTTTGAGATTATCTCTGAGAAGGGATAAGTATTTGAGCCCATGAGTGAGAGTGGCCTAGTGTCCTAGCTCAAGAATGATTAGATATCCATCAACTAATTTTGGCACTAGGCATCTCTCATAGTAGAGAAATCTCCATCTCTAATACAATGATCCTCCCCTATGATTCAATCTATTGGCTAGCATGATAGGTAGGAGAAAGAACATTTTTATGTCAACATCCTATTGAGGGCATCTCTGCATCCACCAGGATCACCTCTCTACCATGCAACACATTTATAGATAAATCAATAAAGAAGTAGGTTTTTTGGAAAATTATGCCATTGGAAGGATGAAGCATGCATAATTGATAATAGGCCTTCAATTTGAGACTTCTTTGATTCCATATTCAACCTAGATAGCCACACTTCAAAATCATTTAATTGAGATAAAATTACACCAAAAATAAACAACTTGTTATGTATCCTATATAGATAGTTGGGAAGAACACATAATTTAGAGATCAAATGAGGTGATATTCAACTCATACATGTAAATTATTTATACCATTCATTGAATTAAGATTATGGGTACTTTGACAAATATAGAAATCATTTGGTTGTAGCAAGATGTGCTATTAATTGCCTTTATAGAACTTTATGGATGCATTCACTCTCTTTTTTGCTTAAGGTAAATTCAATAACTCTCATCTCTAAGAAATAGATACTAGTGATAAACTAATTGTAAAGAAGCATAAAGTAGCATTTTTTAGATGTATCTTTGACCTACACTAGGATTTTTTTTAAATGAAGGCCATAATCATGATTCATGCACTCAAGTTGGTGCTAGGGGAACAATTTTTATTTGCAGACCACTAATACTAATTAAATTCAAACATGGCTTCAATGTTGGTGGGCGTACTGAACTAAAAGTGACAAAATCCAAGGATATTCTCAAGTCAATGGCAATTCATTTGATCCAAAACTAATGGTACTAGGGATTAGACATAATCATGGAGGAAGTGGTTCCTAGATTGGGGTTTCTGCCAAAAAATGGAGCCATGTAGTTTAATGATGGGTGATCATGGCCCCCTAGATGCCTTTTTATCATCCTATTGGTGGGGTTCCCTAAAATGGACTATCATCACAGAGTAGGGTTCAATATCAACTTTCTGAAATGTGCAACAAACATTACTCCTACAATCACAATAGACTAGACCTTCACATTCTTAATAAAGGATGATGAGGATGGTGTTAAGATGACAAGGGCCAATAAATTATAAAGACTTTTGAATGCGTGAGCCATTTTATTTATCACAACCTCCTCAGTTAGGTGATGGTGAACAAGTTTTTTTTCAATATCGTGTAAGGCCACATGCCATATCTATCTAGGTTAGTGATTATAATTTTTACATTTCACCCATCTTTTGAATTTTTCAATATCACGCTCTCTTGATATAAAGCAACACACATGCAACCTTTTACATATATTTTAATATAAAGAAAGTGCTCCCCTAAATCAAACCATGTTTTCTCGACAAAAAATTATAATCATAAAATTTTTAATTTTAAATTTAAATATTAATTATATTTAAAGAAGACATTCAAAATTTTAATATTAAAGATAAATCTAAAAATATATAAAATTTTCAAGACACATTAATATACATTATGCCTCAAATAATACTAGCATATCTATATTTAAAAAATACATCTAAAATACACCTAGAGATATATCCTTCTTGAGGCACCTATTCCACCTATGTGTGGTAAATTGATTAAAAAATAGGCTCTTCGAGAAGGATATCTCTGGATGTATTTTAGATATATTTTTAAAATATAGATATGCTAGTAGCATTTGAAGCCCACAAGCTTAATTCTAACTATAGTATATATCTTAAGAATTATTATAATTATATAATATAATATTATAATATAGGTTAGATATATTATTATAATATATTATATATTAATTATATATAATATAACCCTAACCCTAATGTTAATCTTGATAGTAATTATAACCCTAACTCTAGTTCTACCTTTAGATCTACTTAAACCTAATTCTATTCCTAATTCCAACCCTTATCCCAACCTTAATTCTAATCATAGTTCTATATATAGATATAAATGCAAATGACTTTTGGTATTTTATTGTAACTATAACCCTAACCCTAACATTCAAGCCAATACTAATCCTAATTGTAATCCCAACCCTAACCCTAATCCTAATTGTAGTTTTAACCCTAATTTTAACATAAACCCTAAGCCTAATTTAGGTTTCCATTTTCATATATCTAATATACCACTAATTCTAACCCTAACCCTAATTCTAACACTTGAGTTAGTGTTAGGGTTAGGGTTATGATTAGGTCATTTCAAATGATTTCATTGGTACAATATTAATTCCTAAATTTATATTAATAGATAAAACCATTTGGTATGGAGTAATTGTTTAAAGATATCATTTGACATCATAAGCAAAACATATAGTATGAAGTAATCCAATGCATGTACATTGTCACCCTAATACTTGTACACATAAGATTAGTATTTGTAAACATAATATTCTTATATATTTCTTTGCAAATACTCTTACTTTTAAAAATTATTACTTTTCAAAATTACACAAATTGTTCATATCGTGGTTGTTTGATTTGAGTTCCACAAATCACTCATGTTTTGTTTGGATCTCTTAGCATTGTTTTAGGATCTTACTTTTTTAACCCCAAAATTTCACTCTTTTGGTTCAAACTTTTCTTATTTAAAAGCCAAAAACATTCATATATTAAAATTTTTAGTAACTATTTTAATAAGCTTGTATTCTAAATATTTCCATAGTTTGGGTGCATTTCATTCCAATTTGTAATCTATTTTATTTTATTTTTTATAATTCATGATTTTATTTTTGGCTCTCTAAATTATCTAATTGTTTTATATATGTTTTAATTATTAATGTTGCATTTGTAGGCTATTATATTTTTAACGTTTATCATTATTTATTTTAATATGTGACTGTTTAATTATTATTATTATTTTTTTCTTAACACACTCATTCATTTCACCCCATACAACCACTATAGGTTATACCTCTTGGTGTAAAAAGTTCTATTTAAACATTATAATAATATTAAAAATTTGATTTGATTAATTGACATTATTTTTTATTTCAATAAAAAAATTGAGATAAACCCATGCAATAATACACTACCTACTAATAACAAATAAAATGTCCAAAAGTATCATGAAAAATCAAATCTACAAATTAACTAAGCACACAAAAAATTCATAATAAAGGATGAGTGCAAAGTCATAACAAGTGAACAAATTTTTGGTACAGTCCATAGTTTATATAAAGGGCTTTACTGTTGATAACTGAGAGGGGGGGGGGGGTGAATCAGTTATCCTAATTATTTCTTCTTTTGAACTTTCTTATTAATCAAAGCAGCATTGAATCAAACAAACAAACATTACCATGAAATGAGAAACACATGACACAGTATTTTTGACGTGGAAACCCGGTTAAGGAAGAAAACCACGGGGTGATTAACCCAAAGATTATTCTCTGTTAGAAGAATAAGGAATTACAAAATGGCACTTGCCAATTAGGGCTCACTGCCCGAGCACACTGCTCACAAAGAGGCACACTGCCTACAAGGAGACACACTGTCTACAAAAGAATGTTATACAATACTTGAACTGATTGGAAGCATCTACATATGCTGGAGTTCAGTTCCGGTTAGGCTCAGTATACTGATCTGCTGCACTTCATCTTTCCTCTGTTCTTTATTCTGCTATTTTTTCACATACCGGATCTTTCTTACTGCTTCTGCTCTGCTCTGAATTTATTCGCATACACCTTCACACCATCACTCTTTTCACAACTAAATCCATCCTCTATATATATCTGCACTAGTGATTTCATTATCTTTCTAGTCGGCACCCGGAATAATCTATCTTCTCACAAACTCTGTTCTGTCGGCTGAATCCTTGCATATCAAGTAATGCGGATCAAGCATATACTTGTAGATATCATTAATCATGTCGGCCAAACATGATTCATGCCTTCACAACCTTTACCATCAATAGTAACACATCCGAAAAATAGTCTGATACTCTGTCAGTCAGTTCTTCCTCTGTTCTCACTGTCTCTCAAGAATCCGGTACTCAACTATTCATATCTTTTTCTTTGTTCATCACCGGAGGCTAAATCCTTGGAATATACTACTCAAGGTAGTCCTCTTGACTTCCCCAAATCCGCACTACACCAAGACACTTCCTCTGAGAGATCCGGACCAATCTGTCGGACCTTGCCACATGCTCTGTTCTTGTTCACCGGACCACAACAATCTTCATTCTGACTTCCGGTAGAGACACACCATGACTTGCGGATATGTGGGATGACCTTTGTTGCCATCAATGACAACAACCATGATTCCGTATAGTGTCTTTTGCCAACAATCTCCCCCTTTGGCATTGATGGCAACACTTAGTGAAAAATGACTAAGTGTTTACACTATGCTCCCCCTTGGCTGATGCTCTATCTTTATATACAATTTCTAGAATTCCCCCTTAGTTGGATTCCTCATTTTTCACTGCTCCTCACTCCCCCTTTGACATCAATGGCAAAGGGTAGGGTCCGCATACCAAAATTTTCAAAAATTTACTATACTTAGCCTCATATTACATACTCACATAAACTGAAGAATGTCTGCAAAGGATGTCTTCAATTGGATCAGTTCTGTAGCCCAACTTTGCTTCATTCTATCCAAAATTGAAATGTGACCACTCAACAAAAATGCAAATGCATCTGCCCTTTTTAGATCTTTCAGATCACTTGTCTGGGCTTTGATTTGAGCTTCTGCTATGGCCTCATGCATGGCCTCTAGCTTAGGGACAATTAACCCCCTGAGCTCACTCAACCTGCTTATTCTATTTTTCCTTTCCTTCTCCAATTTCTTGATTTCACTCAAGACTGCAATAGTCTGACATTCTTGATTTGTTATAGAGGAAGAAAGAGGATCAAAACTTTGAGACAAGCTGAGTAGTGTGTTCTCTTGCTCTTTTATTTTCTTCTCAATGTCCACTGTTACCTTGGACCAGGAGATACAAAATTTGTATATTTCACCGCCATCCTTAAGAGCATTTTCTAAGCTCTTTATCCCAATGTTCATGTTTCTCCTATCATTAATGATCAAACCCTGAACCTCAGAGAACCTTTTATCCAAAAACTCCTTCCAGACCTTTTCTTCAGCTGATTTTTCTAGAGATTCAAAATGTGTACTAACACTGCTGACTAAGGTTTTGAGATTACCGGAAGAGGAGGCTGTGGGATCCTTCTGAAAAGATGGCATGATCTTTTCCAGCACTCCAGATGCTACCTCCATAAGCTCACAGTCTTCCATGTGAGATTTCAGTAGTTTCTCTTGACTTTCTCATTTGCAAATGAGGCTATTTTCATTGTTTGTACCGGTGACAAAGAGTCAAAATCTAATGGTCCTTTTAGCAGGTCCAGTTCATCAATTTCTATAGTGGCTTTGTCAAGAATTCTTCAACAGTTTGTGCAGTGTCTCTTGTCAGAGACAGATGTTTCTTCTCTTCTGCAGTTTTGTCCTTTGGAATCTTTTCTCCTTCCTTACTCTTACCACTTTCAGTTGTGGTTTTCTCTGTTGGGGTCTTCTCTTTCTCTGCATCCTTGGTGCTGTCAACCTCTTTTTCTTTAACTGCTGCTTCTTTCTCCTGTAGTTTCTCTTCTTCTTGGGATCCGGAGACTGTAGGGGAAACCGGAGGAGAGATGTTAGTCTGTTCAAGGGCCACTTCTTCCGGAGCAGATGATTCCAAGTCCACAGCTGTTTCTGCACCTAAGTCCTCTACAACAGGAAGATTAAACCTTTTGAAGGTTTTCCGGAGAATCTCTTCAGTGTCCTTGGCTACCTTGTCGGTCTCACCAAGCATAAGCTGATTCATCCTTGCTTTGCTCCTGAATTCATCCTTGCAGTCTTTGAATACCATGTTCATTGTTTTGTGATCAATTGAAGGATATAGTTGAATAGCTATCTGTTCTCTGATCTCAAGGTCTTTTGCCATGGCATTGTTCTTTCTTATTTCTAATTCCTTCTCTAGACTCTTAGGAATTTCAGAGATAATCTCAATAAAAGCTTTATTGTAAATGCTCAGGTACCTGATTGTAGCTTCCTGCAGGATCTTTTGATCTGCCTCATTGTAGTCATCATAGAATTCAGCTACTGGTTGAAGGTTCCCATCCACAGTGACTGATTTGACTACACTGTCTAGGGATAGAGTGGGCTTTTCAGCAAATTCCTCTGCCATTTCTTCCTTGTCTTGGCCTGTGGAGGGTTTCCCGGATCCTTTCTTCTTCTGCTTCTTTATTTCTTTTACTCCCTCATCTGACTCAATTTCCTCTTCATCCTTTTGGCTTTCATAAGCCCTTGTGGCTTTTGTCTTAGATCTTTTACCGGATGCCTGGACTTCCAGTTTTGAACTTTTGGTTGTGGGAGGTGCAGATCTTTTTGATGATCTGGTCCGGGTGGAAGTTTCAACCGGAACACTTTCTTTACTTTTCTTTTCTGCCTCTTTCTTTTCTTCCTCAGCCTTTCTCCTCTTTTCCCGGTTGGCATCAAGTGCCTCCTTTGGAATGCCTAGGCCTTGAGCAATATTCTCTACCTCTTTTCTCACCTTCCTTTTGATTTCCAGTTTTCGGAGTTCAACATGAATTTTGATACTTAGTTCCTCAAATGTTTCGAACCTTTCTGCCTTTGGATCTTTGGGCTGACTTAGCATGTGTTGAACATGCAGTTCCACTATCTGTTCATCCACTTCATACCCCATGGGCATGATCCATACAGTTCTTGGTTCTACTGCCTCCATTAGACACTGATCTGTTTCTACCATAAAGCATACTGTGTCTTTGTACTTTTCAACAAGGGATTGGGGTATTCTTTCTCTTGCATGCATCATGCTTTGGAAGTTCTTGAAATATCCCCATAGAGCTGTATTTCTTGCTTTAGCATCCCCAAGTCCATGCAAATAGTCTCTGATTTGGATGGCAACCGGTCTGTCATTCTGCCATATCCATCCACTGGATCTGGGAAGCTCATTCATGTAGTAAAAGAAGAGACAAAGGATCAAATTGCCATACTTGAAGGAGTTTTTCTTGTCCTTCTTAATCTTCTGCAGATTTTCAAAAAGTTGGTTTACAAGAAACTCACATAGGTCATAGTCTGCATTCTCCTTTAACATTTGATAAGCTGTGTAGATTGCAGTTCCCGGTACTAAATTTTCCCTACTGGAGTGATAGATTTTGTAACCAATTATCATAGATGCAAATTTGACATCCGGTTCAGTGATGTCATCAACTGTCATAGCTCTCTTGTCAAACTTGGATTCGGTTGCATCACTAACTGTCTGATTTTTGACAGACTTGAGAACAGGTAATCCACCGGATGAGTGCAGACCGGTTACAGCCCTAATTGCATCTTTGGTGATCTTGAAGGGCTTGTTCAACCATAAGAAGTTGTCATGTACTCTACTTAGTACATACCAGACCCATTCATCTTCTTCAAAACAAGGGAAATGAATGCACTGTGCAAAGTGTTTGTCCCGGATGGCTTTGTACTGAGGTTTGATCTCAAAGGAGTCATCTATCAATTGTTTGTGATAGATATCCATCAGTTTTGATTCTCCAAAGTCTTCAAAATTTGCATGGATGTAAACCCTAATGTCTTCCGTATGCAATACACCATGTGGAACACTAGAGAAGGCTCCCAGTGGATCTACTTCCAAGGATTTGTAAGGATGTTTCTTGAATGTGGGATGAGGTCTATCAGAGATCTTAACTATATTCGGAGTAGCCATTTTTCAAAGATTTGCAGCAAGATATCGAAAGTGGAAAATACCTTTTGCGTCTTTGGTTGCACGGAGTGGCTGGATTGATTTCTGTATGTAATGACTTCGGCAGGAGATCTTCGGTGAACTTGATGAGTTTTGTTGCATAGCTCCGCTTTTCGCTTCTTCTTGGATGTGGAATGATCAAGTGATTGTTGAGAAATCCCTTATATCATTTCACAAACCCTAATATCTGTTTGCAATAAATGCTCCACCTATATTATTCCGGTTTGCCTTATCCGGATAGCTTGGAGTATCCCGGATCAGTTCTGATCTATGAACATCATGCGGATCTTTCAATCATGAATAAATCGAGATGACACATTACAAGAACATCCCAAACATTCTGTCCAGTCCACAGAGAAAAATAATGTACTTCCGGATCTCTCCAGACCCTTTTGTAGTCCTCTGTCATTCTAGAGCATCTCCCGGAATAGGTCTTACTTGATCAATCACAACTTCTTTGCATCTTCATGCGGACCTCTGAAATCTTGTCTGGATCATCTAAGGACTTATATCTTCAAACCCTTTACTCCGCATCTTGTATCACATCAAGCACCACTTGATTGGCTGGGGGAACAGGATTTTCTTTGAGTCTCCCCCTGAGCCAGAGCTCACTTTTTAATTTCTGGAAGAAATATCAGCACCAGAGTCTGGTGCGGATCCAACCTCTACATTCTCTGAACTTTTCTTCACCCAAATCTTGTTCATCTGATTCCTAACTTCATCCACATTCATCTTTTGTTTACCCTTGTCTTGATTCTAATTATATACCAGACCTCTTTTGTCCTGATTCTTGCTTCTGCAAACTTTTGCATTATGACCGGACCTATTACAGATTTGGCAAATAACATTTCTTTGCATATTTGACTGATAACCTCTTGATATGCATTGATTAGCCATATGACTTATTCTATTGCATGCAAAGCATCTACCATTGAATGATTTGTTTATTTGCATATTTCTGCATTCATGAGACTTGTGTCCATACCTTTTGCAGTTAAAGCACTGTCCGGAGAAGGATGAATTAGTTTGATTCATTCTCTTTCTGCACTGATTAGCTTTGTGACCAAAGTGATTGCAGCTGTGGCAGTATCCATTGAAGGATGGATATCTTTGAGCATTGGGCTGTCTTACCGGAGGTCTTCTAGGCCTATTCCTTGGATTTTCTGATCCAAAATTCTTTTGACCGGATCCAGAGCTTTCTCCTTTCTCATATCCCAAACCATACTTGTCATCTGTCCTCTTTTGACTTCCAAGAAGTACTTCAAGTTGGGCAGAACTTATCTTGAATTTTTCTTTATATTCATTTGCTGTTTGAAGATCTCTTTTGAGAGAGACAATTTGATCCTCAAGTTTTTCTTCATTATCTTTGGCATCTTCAAGATCAGATTCAAGATGTCTGATAATCCTGTCCATCTGGTGGCATTCTTCTGATTTCTCTTTAAGAGATTGTCTTAGATTGTCTTCAGCTTTTCTTTTTTCTTCAATCTCTTGAGTAAACTTTATAGTTCCTGATTCCATTTCATGTCTTAACATAATGACTTCTTTTGATAACTTTTCACATAACTTGGTTTTCTCAGTCAATTCTTCATTTGTATTGCTTTCTTCACTTTGTCTTGCCAATTGTTGGAGCAGCTCCTTTCTCTTTTTCATAGAGAGACTTAATTTGTCCTTTAATTCTCTCATGAATTCATCAGCCTGTTTGAGTCTTTCCTTTAATTCATTGACTTCAGAATTTGACTGTTCAAGATCCTCAAAGGCAGTCTTGAGTTGCTCCCTTAAACCATATGCATCCATTTGAACTCCCAGATCTTCCTCAAGCTGTTAGGCTCTATTAGGAGGAACCTTGCTCTGATACCAATTGTTGATAACTGAGAGGGGGGGTGAATCAGTTATCCTAATTATTTCTTCTTTTGAACTTTCTTATTAATCAAAGCAGCATTGAATCAAACAAACAAACATTACCATGAAATGAGAAACACATGACACAGTATTTTTGACGTGGAAACCCGGTTAAGAGAGAAAACCACGGGGTGATTAACCCAAAGATTATTCTCTGTTAGAAGAATAAGGAATTACAAAATGGCACTTTCCAATTAGGGCTCACTGCCCGAGCACACTGCTCACAAAGAGGCACATTGCCTACAAGGAGACACACTGTCTACAAAAGAATGTTATACAATACTTGAACTAATTGGAAGCATCTACATATGTTGGAGTTCAGTTCCGGTTAGGCTCAGTATACTGATCTGCTGCACTTCATCTTTCCTCTGTTCTTTATTCTGCTATCTTTTCACATACCGGATCTTTCTTACTGCTTCTGCTCTGCTCTGTATTTATTCGCATACACCTTCACACCATCAGTCTTTTTACAACTAAATCCATCCTCTATATATATCCACACTAGTGATTTCATTATCTTTCTAGTCGGCACCCGGAATAATCTATCTTCTCACAAACTCTGTTCTGTCAGCTGAATCCTTGCATATCAAGTAATGCGGATCAAGCATATACTTGTAGATATGATTAATCATGTCGGCCAAACATGATTCATGCCTTCACAACCTTTACCATCAACAGTAACACATCCGGAAAATAGTCTGATACTCTGTCAGTCAGTTCTTCCTCTGTTCTTACTGTCTCTCAGGAATCCGGTACTCAACTATTCATATCTTTTTCTTTGTTCATCACCGGAGGCTAAATCCTTGGAATATACTACTCAAAGTAGTCCTCTTGACTTCCCCAAATCCGCACTACACCAAGACACTTCCTCTGAGAGATCCGGACCAATCTGTCAGACCTTGCCACATGCTCTGTTCTTGTTCACCGGACCACAACAATCTTCATTCTGACTTCCGGTAGAGACACACCATGACTTGCGGATATGTGGGATGATCTTTGTTGCCATCAATGACAACAACCATGATTCCATATAGTGTCTTTTGCGAACACTCTACATTATGGGTCCCTCGTTGGTTACAGATTCCTCTATGATTAAAAACTAGGATATCTCTTGGCATACTTTAGATATATTTTTTAAATATAGGTACATGCTAGTAGCATCCACAATGCAAGCCTAATTCTAACTAAATTATATAATTATCAGAATTATTACAATTATATAATATAATATCATAATATAGATTAGACATATTATTATAATAATATATCATAATAATATGTCTAATTAAAATTATATATTATATTATATAATAATTCTAATTATATTATATATTATAATTAGGATTAGAGTTAGGGGTTAAAATTAGGGTTAGGGTTAGTGTTTAGGTTAGAATTAGGGTACCTATTTTTAAGGAATATTTTAATCTCAATGTTAGACCCTAAACCTAATTCTAACAATAACTCTAACCCTAATCCTAAATCTAACCCTAACCTTAACCCTTACGCTTATTTTAACCCCAAGCCTAATCCTAATTGAAACCCTAATTGTAACATTAATCCTAATTCTATCCATAACTCTAATTGTAAGGCCAACACTTTGATTGTATATCTACCTTAATTCTAATTCTAAGCCTTATTTTAACCCTGACTCTTACTGTAATGGTAATATTTTTTTGGTTATATATTTGCTCTCACTGAAATCCTAATTATAACCAAACCCATTATCTTAATTTTAACTATAACTCTAATTGTAACTATAACCCTAATCCTAAATATAACCCAAACCCTAACCATAATTATACTCCTAACCCAAACCTTAAACTAAGCCCTAATGGAAACCCTAACCTATTTTTTAAATAACCCTAACCCTACATAAAATTCTAACCATCCTCATAAAAGCATATAACTCATTTTTTATATATTAATATTAATAAATATTTAAAAAAAAAAAAAATCTATATAAATCTCTGTAACATATTCCTACATGAACACTTGAAGGCAAATAAACTCAATCCATCGAGAATACCTCTCTGCTGATTCTATAAAAAGAAGTTGCTCTAGATTGAGAGATACACGTTGCATTCATTCTAACTTTTTTATATATAACAAAATCATAAAAGCATATATAACAAGTCATCGTAAATGACAAAGAACAAAATTAGTAACTTAAGTGAATGAACGACACAGAGAAACCAACCCTCGAAAATTCCTGGAATCAAACAGTATCATATGATATAACTTGGAACAGAGAAGGTGAATGTATTTCATTTAGATTTGTCCATATAATAATCTTATTCCACATATTACAATAATCCTCATAAAAGCATATAGCTAAAAACTATTTCTTATAGTTTGTAGACCTAATTCAGAGCATATAGATTTCAAATCAACAAAATAAAACAAAGTGAAATCTACAATATATGAGAAGAAGATGATAATAACAGATCATCTATGTGCTTTCATACTGGAGGTATAAACGGAGGAGTGATGGATAGAATGCGGTGCCAAGCAATATCGTGAAAGAAAGGATGCTTCTTGACGTTCTTCATCTCAAGCATTTCCTTGTTAGAAGGCTCCAACAATGTCTTGATCAAATCGATGGCTTCTTCGCTTATAGAAGGAACTTTTGGGAAGCTCAAGTTCTCTTTTACTGCATTATAATGGTTATACCTGCATTCATCATGCCCAATATTGAAGGGCATCTTTCCGAACAACAATTCATACAGAAACACTCCAAAAGTCCACAAGTCCATTGCACTTCCAATAAGATTATCTTCTTCATTTCTAGGCTCTGCAACAAATTCTGGCACCCTGCTCTTTCTCCTGCAAGCTACCTCACTTTTTCTCCGAAATATTCGGTTGCATATTTTTGCAGGTGAAAATGGTAAACATCTGAAAAATTTGTGTACTCCTGAGTTATTTGAGGAAGGAAGAGAGAAATCTGTTACCACATAAGGGTTCAAAGTACACATCACGGATGAAGAAAAATCCACCATCAGGATATGTCCATCTGATCTTAAAAAAACATTTTCTGGTTTGAGATCTCTGTAAACTACTCCTACAAGTTGGTGTAGATATTCCAGAGCTATAAGCACCTCTGCTGCATAGAACCTGCTAATAGCAACAGAAGAAAAGCCAAACCTGAATATATGTAAGCTCTTAAATGCCTACATAAGCTTACACTTATATGATTGTTATATGATAGAAAAGAATATTGTTATTTACTTGTAAAGAAAATGTTTACAGTAGAATTCATGCATGTTTACATTCCATCGAAACCATTAATGTTTTTTCAGGACCTACACTGGTTTTCTGGGAATCTTGTTTTTTAGAATAACAGCTTCTTGCACTTGTCAAATTCAAAATTTTTGTAGCAGTGATAAATTTTATATTAACAAACTTTTGTTCTGAAACTAATGCTGCCTGGGACAATTTACTGCAAATCATTCAAAGAAATCTTCCAGAAGCACTTTCAAAAGAGTCAAGTATCTCATTGTTTCAAATAAGCCTGTGATCTTTCCTACTAAATAATTGTTATGCAGAATAGTTACTTCCTAACACATTGTTGGTATTCCACATTAATAAACTCTCACTGTTTTTCTTTTGTTGAGTAGGTACTTTCACATAGATAACAATTATGAGAAAGAAATGGTTTAGGAAGCAATATGGGTGTCAAATACTTCACTGACACAAGATTTGGGATTTAAGGTACAAATATATGAACTATTATAGATTTAAAAAAAAGTGATACAAAAAAAAAATGTTTTTGGATTCAACTGTGTATATATTTTTTTGAATTCTATGAAATGTGGAAAGCTCATGTCTACTAACTACTACAAATGTTCTATTCTTTATTGTCAACTTGCATGCAATGAAAGAATTTTTTTCATTTTCCTTACCATTGGACCTAGAATAACCTGCTTATGGGTCACAATCATAACCAGTAGTAAGGAATATGCAGTAACCACATCGTTTAAAAATAATGTTCAAATAAAATATTTACATAATTCAAAGCTTAATGATAAATTATGAAGTATGATTCAAGATATTAATAAAAACATAAATATATAAACTATAAAAAATTGATATTTATTAATTTTAATTCTTATTTCGACAAAACGTAACATGTAGTTACAGATCTTCACTCTCCAAAAATAATCTAATCATGTAATTCCTTAGAAGTAATCTAATCTTGTAACTAAAGTTTTGATTTAAGTAAAACTGTTTTGACTTACCAAACACATCATAAAGTAAATAAAACATCATAAACCCCTTACCTTGCAGTGTCCTCAGGAAAATAGTTGCCAGGATGCATTTTCATAAGGGTGCCAAGGTTAATTCCACCAGGACAATAGTCTGTAACTGCATAGAAGGAAGTATCAGTCTCAAAATAACAATACAGAGCTTGCACGAAGGGATGATCCAGCATTTGCAGGATTTCCTTTTCATTTTGGGCGCATTTTAGTTTGCCTTGGCTTGCAAGTAGTTGCTTGTTCATAACTTTTATGGAGTAGTAAATTTGGGTGCCTTGTAGCTGTGCCCGAAACTGTGTTCCCAATCCATGGCGGCCTGTCTCCTTGAGAATCTTGAATTGGCTGAGTCTGAGCCTATGTTCCACATCGCTGGCCCTACGGATTGCCCTTGATCTTAGTAAATCTCCGCGACCAGATTTCCTAATGACATTGCCGCTTGCTTCTTCCATCTCTATTTTGGCTGTTAATTGCACGACTGGAGAGCTTTGGAAAGGGATGATTGCTTTGGGAAGCTCGCACATGGACTTGAAAAATCAGGGTGCAAAGAGAGTTTAAATTATATATGGTGATTGAAGAAAATACATATTTAGCAAATGACAGCCGACTGCAGGATTGCAGGATTCACAACAGCCTACAGGACCAAGATCACATAGCGCCGCAAAAAATAGGACACCCAAAAGATCACAAGGCGGTGGATAACATAGAAAATTTTAAATAAAGGTGAGTTTTTATCTTACAACTGAGAACCAATTATTTGTGAATTTGAGTTCACATTAAAAGGGGTTTTTAATAGGGGCTAATTTACTTTTCAAAAATGAAATTTGAATGAAGATAGATTTTATATTTAATTTTCTAAAGTGGTGTCAAATAATAGTATAAGAAAATAAATGTTTATCTATTTAAGGTAAATTAATTAAACTAAAATATGAATAATAATTAATTTTAAGAATATGATTTGGTACATATAATTAGAAATAAGTGTTCATAAATTAAATAAATAAAGGTATTTAGCTCTTAAATTAATGGTGAATTTACTAGTTAGTTGTTTTCAATTGATTATGATGCAGTTACAGATGGAGGGTCCTATGAAGGAATAGTCCTGCCATGCAGTTTTAGAGTTAGCACAAAGGAATAAACATATAAAACAAGTAAATGGATTGGAATTTGTTTGATTCAATATCACAAACAAGTACAATATGTCTCACATGCCTGCCACATGGGCATTACAACCTTCACATATAAAACAAGTAAATGGATTGGAATTTGTTTGATTCAATATCACAAACAAGTACAATATGTCTCACATGCCTGCCACATGGGCATTACAACCTTCACATCCAACGACACATTCAACCACATTGATAGTCACATCACATCCTGTTGATAACTGAGAGGGGGAGGGGGGTGTGAATCAGTTATCCTAATTATTTATGCTTTCTGAACTTTATTAGCAATTAATGTAATATTAATCCAAATGACCAAACATAATCATGAAATGGAAATACACATGACACAGTATTTTTGATGTGGAAACCTTGTTAAGGGAGAAAACCACGGGGTGATTAACCCAAGATTGTATTCTCTGTTAGAAGAATGGAAATACAAAATGGCACTTGCTAATTAGGGCTCACTGCCCGAGCACACTGCTACAAGAGACACACTATCTACAAAAAGAGTGTTATACAATACTTGAACTGATTGGTAGCATCCACATATGCTGGAGCTCAGTTCCGATTAGGCTCAGTACACTGATCTGCTGCACTTCATCTTTCCTCTTCTCTTATGCTGCTTTCCTTTCACATATCGGACCTTCCTTACTGCTTCTGCTCTGCTCTACTTTTATTCACACATCAACAACACACACAACACTTCTCACAACTAAATCCATCATGTATATATATCCGCACAAGTAATTTCATCACCTTTCTAGTCGGCACTCCGAATAGTCAATCTTTTCACAAGCTTTGATCTGTCGACTGAATCCTTGCACACCAAGTAATGCAGATCAATGATATACTTATGGAAATCATTAATCATGTCGGCTAAACATAATTCATGCCTTTAGAACCTTCACCAACATCAGTAACACATCTGGAATAATGTCTGATGTTCTACCAGTCAGTTCTTCCTCTGTTCACACTGTCACATGAGAACCCGACACTCAAACATTCATATCTCTTTATCCTTTTCACACCGGAGGCTCAAACCTTGGAATCTATCAGTAAAGATACTCCTCTTGACTTCCCCAAATCTGTACTTCACCAAGATGCTTCCTCTAAGAGATCCAGACCTATCTGTCGGACCTCGCCACATGCTCTATTCTTGTTTACCGGACCACAACATTCTTCACTCTGACTTCCGATAGAGACACACCATGTCCTGCGAATGTGTGGGATGAACTTTGTTGCCATCAATGACAACAATCATGAATCTATATAGTGTCTCTTGCCAACAATCTCCCCCTTTGGTATTGATGGCAACACTTAGTGAAAAATGACTAAGTGTTTACACTATGCTCCCCTTTGGCTGATGCTCTATTTTTATATACATTTTCCAGAGCTCCCCCTTAGTTGGATTCCTCATTTTTCACTGCTCCTCACCCCCCTTTGACATCAATGGCAAAGGGTAGGGTTCGCACACCAAAATTTCTAAAAACAGTCTATACATGTCCGCATAAGTATATATACAAGTTGACCTTACATATACTTAAGTATGTCTACAAAAGTATTCTTCAATTGGATGAGTTCTGCAGCCGAACTCTGCTTCATCCTGTCTAAAATTGAGATGTGACCACTCAACAGGAATGCAAAAGCTTCTGCCCTCTTGAGATCTGTTGGATCATTGGTCTAGGTGGTAGTCTGAGCATCACTTATGGCCTCATGCATGGCTTCTGACTTGGGGATGATGATCCTTCTAAGTTCACCCATCCGACTAATTATGTTCTTCCTTTTCTTCTCAAAATTCTTTATTGCATTTGTGATTGCAATAGTCTGACACTCTTGATTTACTATGGAGAATGAGAGAGGATCAAAACTTTGAGACAAACTTAGTAGTTTATCCTCTTTCTCTTTTATTTTCTTTTCAATCTCCACTGTTGCTTTGGACTAGGAAATACAAAATTTGTATATTTCTCTACCATCTTTAAGAGCATTTTCTAAGCTCTTTATCCCAATATTCATATTTCTTCTATCATTAATGATCAATCCTTGTAGCTCTAAGAATCTGTTATCTAAAAACTCCTTCTAGACCTTTTCTTCAGCTGACTTCTCTAGAGAATCAAAATGTGTGCTAACACTATTGACTAGAGTTTTGAGATTACCGGATGAGGAGGCTGTGGGATCCTTCTGAAACGATGGCATAATCTTTTCTAGCACTCTGGAAGCAACTTCTATCAACTCACAGTCTTCCATGTGAGACTTTAGGAGTTTTTCTTTAGCCTTTGTATTAGCGAATGAGGCTATCTTCATTGTCTGAACCAGAGAAAGTGAATCAAAATTAAATGGTCCTTGTAGAAGCTCCGGTTCATCAATCTCTATTGTTTCTTTGTTCAGGAATTCTTGGACAGTTTTTGCAGTGTCTCTTGCCGGAGACAGATGTTTCTTCTGTTCTACATTCTTAGGGTTGTCCCTTGGAGCTTTCTCTCCTTCTACATTCTTACCACTAGTAGTCATGGTTTTCTCTATTGGGGTCTTCTCTCCCTCTGCAACCTTGGTACTGTCAACTTCTTTTTCCTTCACTCCTGCTTCTTTCTCCTGTATTCTATCTTCTCCTTTAGATCCGAAAGCTGTAGGGGAAACTGAAGGAGAGATATTTGTTTGTTCATGAGCCACCTCTTCCGGAATAGAGGATTCTGAGCCCTTGTCTTTACCAGAGTCCTCTATGATGGGAATGTTGAACTTTTTAAGAGTATTTCAGAGGAACTCTTCAGTCTCTTTTGGCACTTTGTCGGTTTCACCAAGCATGAGCTGATTCATCCTGGCTTTGCTCTGAAACTCATCCTTACATTCTTTAAAGATCATATTCATTTGCTATAGAGTGATTGAAGGGAAGAGCTGAATGGCGACCTGTTCCCAAATCTTGAGATCTTTTGCTTGAGCATTGTTCTTCCTCATTTCAAGCCTTTTCTCTAAGCTTTTGGGAATTAGAGAGATAATTTCAATAAAAGCTTTGTTGTAAGTGTTCAAAAACTAAACTATGGCTTCCTCCAGAATCTGTTTATCTGCTTCATTATAATCATCATAGAATTCTATCAAGGGTTGCAGGTTTCCATCCATAGTGACTACTTTTACTACAATATCTAAGGATAGAGTGGGTTTTTCAACAAATTCCTCTTCCTCCTCTTCTTCTCCTTGACCGATAGAATGTTCACCGGATAATTTCTTCTTCTTCTTCAATTTCCTTATCTCCTCATCTGATTTGGTTTCCTCATCATCCTTTAAGCTAACATAGGACCTTGTTGCCTTTTTCTTTGTTCTCTTTTCTCCTTTTCTGGATGATTGTGCTTCTGGTTTAGATGCCCTTGAGCTTTTGGTAGTGGCAGGTGTAGATCTCTTTGATGATCTAGTCCAGGTGGAGGTTTCTACCGGAGCACTTTCCTTGCTTTTCTTTTCTACCTCTTTCTTCTCTTCCTCAGCCCTTTCCATCTTTTTCTTGTGGGCATCAAGTGCCTCCTTTGAGATGCCAAGGCCTTGGGCAATATTTTCTACTTCTTTTCTCACCTTCCTTTTGATTTTAGGTTCTCTGAGTTGCACATGAATCTTTACTCTCAGCTCCTCAAAGGTACCAAATCTTTCTACTTTTGGGTCCTTTGGCTGACTGAGCATGTGTTGAACATGCAGCTCTACAATTTATTTATCAACTTCATACCCCATAGGCATGATCCAAACTATCCTTGGCTCTACTGCCTCCATTAGGCATTGATCAGTGTCTACCATGAAGCACACTGTATCCTTGTATTTCTCAACTACTGATTTGGGGATTCTTTCTCTGATTTGCATTGTATTTTGAAATTGCTTGAAGTAACCCCACAGAGCTATATTCCTTGCCTTAGCATCCCCAAGTTCATGCAAGTAGTCTCTGATCTGAATTGCTACCGATTTGTCATTTTGCCATACCCATCCATTTGATCTGGGCAGCTCATTCATGAAGTAGAAAAATAGACATAGTATTAGTCCACCATATTTAAAGAAATTCTTCTTGTCCTTTTTGATTTTCTGTATGTTTTCCATTAGTTGGCTCAAAAGAAGTTCACAGAGATCATATTCTGCATTCTTTCTCAGCATCTCATAGGCAGTATATACTGCAGTTTTAGATACTGAATTCTCCCTACTGGAGTGATATATCTTGTATCCTATTATCATAGATGCAAACTTGACATCCGAGTCAGTAATATCTTCAATGGTCATTGCCCTCTTATCAAATTTTGATCCGATGGCCTCAGTTACAATGTTGTTTTTGATAGATTTGAGGATAGGTATCCCTCCGGAGGAGTATAAACTAGTTACTGCCCTAATTACCTCCTTTGTGATCTTGCAAGGTCTGTTCAACCATAGGAAGTTATCATGCACCCTACTCAATACATACCGGACCCATTCATCTTCTTCAAAATAGGGGAAATGAATGAACTGATCAAAATGTTTCTCCTAGATGCCCTTATATTCTGGTTTAAGCTCAAAAGTATCATCTATCAATTGTTTGTGATAGATGTCTCTTAGTTTGAATTCCCCAAACTCTTCAATATTTGCATGTATGTAAACCCTAATGTCTTTTGTGTGCAAAATGCCATGTGGAACACTAGAGAATGCTCCTAGGGGATCTACCTGCAATGATTTGTATGGATTTTTCTTGAATTCAGGGCAGGGCCTATCAGAGATCTTTACTATATTCGAAGTATGCATCTTCAAAGAATCTTACTGAGAGATATCAAGAATGAAGAATACCTTTTACGCTGTTTAGGGCACACACGATGCAATTCGGATTGAGCTGTAAGAAGAATCGTCTTGATCTTTGGGAGAAGTAGTTGCAGAGCTCCTTTTCTCTCTTCTTCTTGAATGCAGAATGAACAAGTGATTAATGAGAAAACCCTTATATTGCTCCGCAAACCCTATTGTCAGGTTGCAATAAATGCTTGACCTAAGTTATTCTGGTTGGCCTTATTCGGATGACTTGAAGAACCAGATCAGACCTGGTCTTTAAACATCATGCGGATCTTCCAAATCTTAACCATAGTTTGTTTTGATGTTTCTCTTATGAATCCTTCAATCCGTAACTCTTCCTGTGCCAGTTCTGGCACCAATTGACTGGCTGGGGGAACAAGGTTTTCTTTGTGTCTCCCCCTGAGCCAGAGCTCACTTTTTAATTTTCAGAAGGAATATCAGCACTAGAGTCTGGTGCAGATCCATCCACTACATTTTCTGTACTTTTCTTCACCCAAATCTTGTTCATCTCACTTTAAACTTCATCCACATTCACTTTTTGTTTTCCCTTGTCTTGATTCTGATTATGATATACCGAACCTTTTTTGTCTTGATTCTTGCTTCTACAGAATTTTGCAATATGACCAGATCTATTACAAATTTGGCAAACAACATTTCTTTGCATATTTGATTGATATCCTCTTGATTTGCATTGATTAGCCATATGACCTATTCTATTGCATGTAAAGCATCTACCATTGAATGATTTGTTCATTTGCATATTTCTGCATTCATGAGATTTGTGACCATACCTTTTGCAGTTAAAACACTATTCAGAGAAGGATGAATTAGTCCGATTCATTTTCTTTCTGCATTGATTAGCTTTGTGACCAAAGTGATTGCAGTTGTGGCAGTATCCATTGAAGGATGGATATCTTTGAGCATTAGGCTGTCTTATCGGAGGTCTTCTAGGCCTGTTCCTTAGATTTTTTGATCCAAAATTCTTCTGACCGGATCTGGAGCTTTCTCCTTTTTCATATCCCAAACCACACTTGTGATCTACCTTCTTTTGACTTCCAAGAAGAACTTCAAGTTGAGCAGAACTTATCTTGAATTTTTCTTTATAATCATTTGCTGTTTGAAGATCCCTTTTGAGAGGGACAATTTGATCCTCAAGTTTTTCTTCATTATCTTTAGCGTCTTCAAGATCAGATTCAAGATGTTTGATAATTCTATCCATCTGGTGGCAATCTTTTGATTTCTCCTTGAGAGATTGTCTTAGATTATCTTTAGTTTTTCTTTTCTCTTCAACTTCTTGGGTAAACTTCATGACTCCTAATTCCATTTCATGTCTTACCATAATGATTTCTTTTGATAACTTTTCACACAACTCAATTTTTTTCCTTCAGCTCTTCTTTTGCATTATTTGCTTCACCTTGTCTTGCCAATTGCTGAAGCAGCTCCTTTCTCTTTTTCATAGAGAGACTTAATTTGTCTTTTAGTTCTCTCATGAAATCATCAGCCTATTTGAGTCTTTCCTTTAATTCATTGTCTTCAAAGTTTGACTGTTCAAGATCATCAAGGGCAGTCTTGAGTTGCTCCCTTAAACCTATGCATCCATTTGAATTCCCAGATCTTCCTCAAGCTGTTAGGCTTTGTTAGGAGGAACTTGGCTCTAATACCAATTGTTGATAACTGAGAGGGGGGGTGAATCAGTTATCCTAATTATTTATGCTTTCTGAACTTTATTAGCAATTAATGTAATATTAATCCAAATGACCAAACATAATCATGAAATGGAAATACACATGACACAGTATTTTTGATGTGGAAACCCTGTTAAGGGAGAAAACCACAGGGTGATTAACCCAAGACTGTATTCTCTGTTAGAAGAATGGAAATACAAAATGACACTTGCCAATTAGGGTTCACTGCCTGAGCACACTGCTCACAAGGAGGCACACTACCTACAAGAGACACACTATCTACAAAAAGAGTGTTATCTAATACTTGAACTGATTGGTAGCATCCACATATGTTGGAGCTTAGTTCCGGTTAGGTTCAGTACACTGATCTACTGCACTTCATCTTTCCTCTTCTCTTATGCTGCTTTCCTTTCACATACTAGACCTTCCTTACTGCTTCTGCTCTGCTCTGCTTTTATTCGCACATCAACAACACACACAACACTTCTCACAACTAAATCCATCATGTGTATATATCCGCACAAGTGATTTCATCACCTTTCTAGTCGGCACCCAGAATAGTCAATCTTTTCACAAGCTTTGATCTGTCAGCTGAATCCTTGCACACCAAGTAATGCGGATCAATGATATACTTATGGAAATCATTAATCATGTTGGCTAAACATAATTCATGCCTTCATAACCTTCACCAACATCAGTAACACATCCAGAATAATGTCTGATGTTCTGCCAGTCAGTTCTTCCTCTATTCACACTGTCACATGAGAACCTGACACTCAAACATTCATATCTCTTTATCCTTTTCACACCGGAGGCTCAAACCTTGGAATCTATCAGTAAAGATACTCCTCTTGACTTCCCCAAATCTGTACTTTACCAAGATGCTTCCTCTGAGAGATCCGGACCTATCTGTTGGACCTTGCCACATGCTCTATTCTTGTTTACCAGACCACAACATTCTTCACTCTAACTTCTGGTAGAGACACACCATGTCCTGTGGATGTGTGGGATGAACTTTGTTGCCATCAATGACAAAAATCATGAATCTATATAGTGTCTCTTGCCAACACATCCATCATGCACACACTGCTTTCACGATACCTTGACTCCTATTTGTACTGTCATCAACCTTGAAAACATTCTCCAATGTTAGCAAATCACCTTAACCCAAAAAATTCAAATTAGGTCTGAACCAAAACATTCCTGTGGTGGAAAGGAATGAATGCAGGCCACACCACACCTTAGCTCAGACCTAAATCCACTCATACATGCTACATCACGCTGCCACAACAATCAAAGTAGCTCCTTAATTAGTGTAAACACCTAAGGTCAGCCAAACCGGTGTAAACACCATAAGCAATTATGTACACGCTTCCTTAAACCCAAAGACGACTTGTGGACCACATGCTATGCTTGAGAATAGTCTATAATATTGTACAAACATCCTGAATATCAAAAAATTCCTCTGCAACAAATTTCACCTGCCGCACAACCTTATTATGTTTACCCAGCAAACTCAAATGTCTTTGTCATACACTACAACTCAATAAGTCCTCTTCCAGAGCACCAAACCACGAACAAATTCGACTAGAGAAAGATATGAACCTTATAAGCACATGTCCAAAACCATAAGACCAAAAACCACTTTGTAGAGAAATGCGAATCAAAGACATTTCTCCCAGACACCTATGCAACACTCTGAAACATAGTCCACACACTAGTGAACACAACTTCCTCTGAACAATGAACTAGAGCACCAAATTTAGAATATAAAATCTCTTAATATCTCTAAACAACATATCCAAACTACAAAGACAAATCTTCACTATAGAGGAAATGCGGAGCAAAACCAGAACACTACTTTGTAAACCAAAATGCCACTTCAACACACTGTTTCCTTTATTAATCAAATTTTCTCAAAAGCACTTGGAAACAAACCAATAGAAACATATTCTTAACATCTCCAGCACCTCTTCAAGGCAATCAAATCATCTTCAGCAAAGCAATTCAACCATTGCAACAATCTCATCTCTGCTCAACTAGTTGACACTAATGACAACACCAAGCTTAACATGTTGACATCAATGACAACACTAAGTGCACATACTTGCAACAACATTCCCCTTGGTCATTTACTTAGAAGGCTGATAAAGTCCTAGGCTTCTCCTTCTCAATTTCTACTATCATTTCTTGAAAATTTAAAGGCTTAATGACAACCTGTTGTATCTTTGCTAAGTTTAGATTGAGCCAAGATGGTGGTGCTAGATCTTCTAAGGTCTGATCCATCGGTTTTTGTGTCATCTATTATTGTTGACCATATTTTTCATCTTCTTTAGCTTCCTATTGATGTTCCTCTTCATCAAGTTGATCTTTAGCAGTCTTTGGAGACTCTATATGTTTGACAGAATCAACTTTCTTTCCTTTTGATTCAATAGCATTAATCAGTTCTTTCTTCTCTTCCATAGTTAGCACATGATCATCTCAAAGATTCTCTTCTTCTTTCGGAAAGGGAACATTCTTAGCTATATCTTGACTTTTATCTACTTCTTCTTTTTCCTCTTCTTTCTCTTCTTCTCAAGGAATTTGCCTTTCCTCAGATTATTGTTCTTCAATTGGCTCTTATTTAGGTAACTCTTCATCCAAGTGTTCTTATTCAACCTATTCTTATGTGACCTTCTCCTCCTGAGACCTGTCTTGCTCATGTTGTTCGTGCTCTATTTGGTCAGTCTCAGGTTGCTTCTGGAAAGAAGGTGGAAACACCACTTTACTAAATGTCTCTTGTTGTACTTATGTTTCAACTGTTTGTTCTCCTTCACCTAGATGTTGACCAATTTTAGCTCTTGGGGGAATAATTTGAGAAAAAGGCTTTACTCCTAAGCCAGATGCTATTCCTATTGTTCCTTCTTTGTACATCATGGAGGTTTCATCAAATTTCTCCTTTACATCTTTAAATACATCTTTTGGGGAAGTTGTGTGAATAGAAACTCCACTCTTTGTTGTCTTGGGAGGTTTTGCCTATGTTTTCTACCTCTTTGTAGCTGGTGATCCTAAAGTGGAAGACTCACCTTTTGCCTCATTTTTTGTCTCTTGGAGTAGGTGGCACAAAATTGTGTAACCTTATGTTCAACCAAGTCATGCTCATTTCAATTACATGAGCACTGAATTCCATGATGGAATTCTCTTCTTTTAGAGACCAGTTAATTGGGTCTAACTCCTTCTTTCAAATATAATCTAAATGATACACAAGGTTTAATACCACACCATCATCAGAAAACTCCTCTGGTATGTCATCCCTTAAGCCAAACTCCCTCATCTAAAAATAAGTAAGTCTGGTATATTGCTTCTATCTTACTTCAAAATCATCTTGGAAATTAGCCCAAAAATATTCTAGAGAATGTTTATGCTTCAAGTCCATGGTAGGAAATAGTTGATTAAGTTTGCTTATAGGGTCAAAAAATTCCCTTGGCTTATATACCTTCAAATTTTAAGAGCATTCAACTCTTTTGCTGCTATCTTGGCTGCAACAATGGAAGGACATTCATAAAATCCTAATTCAAAAGGATATTTTACTCTTGACTAATGATTTCTAGATAGCTTCAAATGTACCTCACTAATCTATCAAGAGAACTCCATAAAAATAATGTTATCACTGCAGTGCCTCGAAAGCAAAAATGGTGCCCTTTTGAAACCAACATGTATGTGGATCGGGGAAACTGGATGAACCATTGCCCCAAGGTCCTGATAAGATCCATTGCCTTTTTCAACATTCTCCAAGCCGGATCGCCTATTAATTACAAAATGATTGCATATAGAAATGAATCATTGACCCTTTTGAATTGTTTTTCAGCCTCCTTCAACTCTAATTGGGGATAGTAATCTGAAAGCTTGTTCTATCCTAGGCCTTCTCCTCTGACTCCACAACAGTCAAACATGGAAAATTTCCTACTTTGGAAGCTAACCCAATTATGTAGGATGTCATATAAAACTTCTTAGTTTGAACCACAGACATGAGTTGTGTATGTAAGTTATCATAAACAATACTAGCCTAGTCCGGCTAGGTATCTCCTTTGACAGTAAAATAGATAAATTGGAACATCCATGTTTCATAAGTCATTGATTCCTCCCTTCCCAAGGCTCTACTTAGTAAGGTGATGACATTACAAATTTCTCCCTGGAAGTCTGCTCGTGTTAACTTGAAGGGCACCTTAGAGGTAGACATCTTAGGTTTTGATAACCAGTGTTTATTTAAATCTCTTATTTCCAGTGACATCCTAGTTATAGTACCTAGTAGCTTCAGAAATGGTTAACAAACTAGCTTTCTCATGCATTGGCATGTCAAAAACTAATCTAATCATTGGAGCTGTTATATCCAACAACAAAATCCCACTTGAGTGAAAATACTTTGTCTCTTCAGGGTTGTAATGGTGGGCTAGAGTGAGGATAAGTTCAAGACATTGGACTATTAATGGGAAACTTGCCACATGCCCTAATCTAGATTGTGCAATCTTCTTGGCCTGTGGGGTGACATTATCCCTAAATGTGTCATGCTTGAATACCTCTAAGTCTATATGACCCAGTTCTATGTTAGTAATATTTATAAGTTCACTTTTGAACTTAGAATCTTTAGGAACCCCTTGGAATTGGTATTTCATAGTCACTAGTAGTTCCTTCTTCCTTTTATGTTTTTGTTGTTTCTTTGATTATTGTTTAGATCCTACTTCTCATGCATCTTGTTCAATCTCCTCAATAGACTTGTCAGAATCTGACATGGTTTCCTCACTTTAGTAAGTAGACATTTCTCCCTCAAACATTTAGTTAACCTGTAAGAGCAAGAGGGATGTATAAAAACTCAAGAAAATCAGAAAAAGACCATTGAATTTTGAGCAATTAGAGTGGTTTTGTGCTATTGTTGGATCACGGGACCAAGATGGAAATTTGGTCCATGGTCCAAAAATGGACTCAAGGCCCACCATTCTAATCAGCTTCGGATTTGCGGTAAGAAACTAGATTTTGGGCCTAAACTCCTAAAAGAGCCAAAAAGCCACTTCAGGCCTGAAGTCCCAAAAGGGTCACAATGTTAATCTTTTGATATACTGTGGGGAGCTAGTCGACAGAGGGAACTTGACCATTTGGATTCTACCTTTTGGACAAAAAAACCCTCCTAGGCCTGAAGTTCTGAAAATGTCACCTTAGCTTTATTTTTTGTATTTTGTGGTGCAGGAGCACCTCGAAACTTGAAGAATCCAAAAGATTCCCTACATTTTATGTTAGGTACAAGTGTTATGTTATAAGACCTTAGTGCCACTTTGAGTCTAGTTGGCCGAGTAACGGCATAATGTTGAGTTGTTAAGGAAAGAATTGTAACCGAATTGTAGTTTTGTAACTATTCAACAGTGGTGGTTCATTTCCATCTTGTATAACTACCGCAAGAGTCTTTAAATAGGTGGTCTATAGATAGATAGACAGACAAAGAAGAAGAGCAAATTTATATTAATATTTAGAAGAAGGAAATAAAGAGTTTCTATTGTTTTGGTGTAACCCCTGGGATGTAGTATGGAAGCATTCCACTGGTTGAGGTTTCTTCAAAACCAGTGGAATGTCTTCCTTAGAGTAGATTGTTTTTTTTTCCTGTTATGTAGTTTTAGTGTTTCTGTGCATGGCTATTTGGTTACAATGAGCACAGCAAAGATTTTGGTTAAAGAATTGTGCACCCTATGTGTATACATCTAATGTATGTGGTGAACATTTGCATGTATCACATATACAGTGAAAGGAACCAGCTGTAGAAAGTCAAGTAATGTATGTTGACGGCATCAGAGTGATAAGAGCTGTCGGTGTGAGATTTATGGTGTCCTCCAATGGGTTAAGTCCCACCGATGATAGTGTACACCAAAGGCATCGTCGTGAGATGTGTATCGACATAAGATTTAGAGAGTGGGCCGATAGTCATAAGTCACAGCGATAGTGTTAGCTGATAAGTATATCGGAGAGAGTTTGATCATTGGGTGGAGGCGTTGGTGTGTTGCCGACAGTGAAAGTCTTAATGATGGAAATGGTTGTTAGATTTATTGATAAGAGATGTGAGGTCGGCCGAAGAGTTTTCAAGTATGCCGATAGTGGTCTATCTCATCGATAGGTGAAATATATGTGTATCCCGATGTTGTGTGGACCTAGAGAAGGGTGTTAAGCATAAATCCCTCATGTATGGTGGGTTGAATGGGTAGATCACCCTATAATGAAATGTTTTTTACTTGATGCCTTTGCATCAAATTGGTATCAGAGCTCAAAAGATTCTGAGCATGTAGATAGAGCACTGAAGGAGGCAATCTACACCTAGATTTTGGGATGAGCATTGGTTTTGACTACCTGATTCTTGTTAAGAAGTTTTATGGTTGTAGGTGCAAGTTCACTCACTATAGTAGGCGGATAGGAATGTCTGTCAAGAGGGCCAGAGGAGATGGTCCATTAGTTGTCACCAAAATTCTTGGGGAGAAAGGCAAGAGAGGACTCCCAGGTGAGGGACAGGAGTGTTGTTGTAGCAGGAAGGAGTGGACTTCTGATGATAGAGATGCACCTTGGAGGCAGCCAGTCAAACTCCATTAATAGGAGTCATAGTTGGAAGGTAAAGAGGAAGCAGAGGAGGCATCAAGTCAGGGTTGAAGACATAACAAGGCATAAGTTGGTTGAAGCAGACCACATAACTCTTGGGACAAGAGTTTTCTTCGTGCTGGGGAGTATGGTGCAAGAGCACCTCGAAACCTAAAGAATCCAGAAGATTCCCTACATTTTATGTTATGTACAAGTGTTATGTTATAAGACCTTAGTGCCACTTTGAGTCTAGTTGGCTGAGTAATGGCATAATGTTGAGTTGTCAAGGAAAGAATTGTAACCAAACTGTAGTTTTATAACTGTTCAGCAGTGGTGGTTCGTTTCCATCTTGTATAACTGCCGCAAGAGTCTTTAAATAGGTGGTCTGTAGATAGACAGATGGACAGAGAAGAAGAACAAATCTGTATTAATATTTAGAAGAAGGAAATAAAGAGTTTTTGTTGTTTTGGTGTAACCCCTGGGATGTAGTACAGAAGCATTCCATTGGTTGAGGTTTCTTCGAAACCAGTGGAATGTCTTCCTTAGAGTAGATTGTTTTTTTTCCGTTATGTAGTTTTAGTGTTTCTATGCATGGCTATTCGGTTACAATGAGCACAGCAAAGATTTTGGTTAAAGAACTGTGCACCCTATGTGTATACATCTAATGTATGTGGCGAACATCTGCGTGTATATCACATATACAGTGAAAGGAACTGGCTGTAGAAAGTCAAGTAATGTGTGTTGACGGCATCAGAGTGATAAGAGTTGTCGGTGTGAGATTTATGGTGTCCTCTGATGGGTTAAGTCCCACCGATGATAGTGTACACCAAAGGCATCGGCGTGAGATGTGTATCGACATAAGATTTAGAGAGTGGGCCGATAGTCATAAGTCATAGCGATAGTGTTAGCCGATAAGTATATCGGAGAGAGTTTGATCATCAGGTGGAGGCATTGGTGTGTTGTCGACAGTGAAAGTCTTAACGATGGAAATGGTTGTTAGATTTATCGATAAGAGATGTGAGGTCGGCCAGAGAGTTTTCAAGTATGCCGATAGTGGTCTGTCTCCCCAATAGGTGAAATACATGTGTATCCTGATGTTGTGTGGACCTAGAGAAGGGTCTAAAGCATAAATCCCTCATGTATGGTGGGTTGAATGGGTAGATCACCCTGTAATGAAATGTTTTTTACTTGCTGCCTCTGCATCATTTTATCAGGGTGCGGAACCAAAAGTGTTTTTTTGCACTTTGATAGGTTTTGGATCAAATGACCTATTGAGGGCATGAAGTCCCAAAATGTCTTAAGGCTTAATGAATTTTAACTTGCGGGAGGCGGGGCCAAAGTCATACTTTGGACTTGAAAGTGTTAAGGTCAATAGACCTTTCGGGGCTTGAGGTTTGTTGTGTGGTTACACAACACACCCCATTTTGCCTTAGCAAAATAGGGACACAACTTTTCTGGCTTGTTTCCTTGTTTTTGTGCTCTAGGCAGTAATGGTAAAAGCAGTATCAGTCAGTATGCATATGCCTAATGTTAGGTATATCAGTGATCTTGAAGTTTGAACCCCAAATTTTCAAAGTCTGAATCTTCCATCATGAACCCTACCATGTGAAAGAGTGTGAAATTCTAAGCATGTTTGCCTTTTGCATCACCTTGAAATTTGTTGTCATGAAGAAGTTATGGCTGGTCAAAGTTTGGTCAAACCTGATATCCCCAGTCCCCACAGTCATATTTCTCAATATGATTGATCTTCATTAATATGACCCTAACGTCATCATGTTTCATGGGTCATATTCATTAATATGACTGATATTCACGAATATCACCCAACTTGTGCTTTAACAAAGACCGATATCCGCATATTTGTATGTGCTCGTCAAATTTAAATTTGAGGGTCATCTACCTGTCAAGAAGCCCCACATTCATGAGGGTCACATTCATTAATATGACTCATCTTTGCTAATATGATGGTGACGTCATCTCATCCTACTACACAAAGGACCTGATATGACGATGACGTCATCATTGGCCCGACATCGAAAGGTTAGCTAATTTCCAATGTCTGTCATATTAACTAATATGACTAATCTTTCCCAACATGACAGTGACATCATTCTAATCCAATATAAAGAAGACTCGACATGACCATGACGTCATGTTATCTGGGGGGTGATATTTCCCAATGTTGTCATATTTCTCAATGTGCCTGATCTTTGAAAGATGACCATGACGTCATCCTTTTCATTCCAAATGAAACCTCACATAATGACGACATCATCATCACATCCTGATCTATAAAAGGGGTCATATTAGTTAATATCCCTCATATTAACTAATATACATGCCTGGACTGGAAGGATTTATTCATTCCAATTTAGACATGAGTAAGATTATGCATATTTGTATGCATAAAGGCTTGTATGTATCCGAGATACAAAAGGAAATGCAAAGGTGCATATAAAGCTGGAATCAAAACCAATTCCAATTCAATTCACATTAAGGTTGAAGTCCAAATTTGTATGCATGGATATACATAAGGTAATACAAAGGAAGATGCAAGCCAGATACAAAAGGTAATTTCAATCTGTTTTATGAACCTTTTGGGGTCTGCGCATGTATTGTATATACATGATCATATACAAAGGGTTGAATATGCAGAAAGTGCATAAGATACAAAAGTGAACTTAAAAGTGACAAAGTGTCATTAGGTCAAAATATGACCCTGATGTCCTCATTTCTTATATGCATAACAGTGTATATTGTGCATGTATAGCATATGCGTGATTTAAAACATGCGATATATAGAAGGAGATACAAAGGCTAAAATGGAGGATATTGAAGCCATTTTAGGGCCCGATAGCACATTTTTTGGTCAACGATGGTTGACCAGACCCTCTTGACCACATATGGACATTTAGATACGCAAATTTTCATAGATGCTTAATATTCATAACTTGATATATATATGTTTGCACATTCGAAGCCTGATTCACATGTAATGTAATGTTTATTTTCCTACTGATTTATTAAATGGTTATGCTTTATTCTTGTATTGCTATCACAGGATATGGGAACTATTTAAGAAGGCTAGATGAAGTTGCAGAGTTGCAATGACGACATGAACCAGAGCCGATAAAGATATCACCAAATATGTTGTGTGCTAGCTGGAAAGTGGACTAAGTCAAAGATGCTAGAATATTCTCTGCCAGCTATGCGATTGCCAACTAGCAACCATGTGCTATTCATCTGGACCATTGGTTATTCTGAGAGGATCCTGATCATTGGATCAATGTAACCATTTTCTGGCCTTTGTTCTATAAAGGCGCCATGACTTATCATTTGTAAGAGGGAGAGATAGATTCAAATATGGCAAAAAAGGCCAATTATTGTAGACCTAATAAAAGAGCGGATTACTGAGACTAATGAGGACTGAATTGTTGAAATGTCAAGGTTCTTTCTTCAAATCATTGTAAATGTACTTGTTCTAAAGCATACTGGATGGAGATGAAGCTTTAGATTACATCCTGATTGTAAACTTTACGTAATCTTCAAGTTGATTTATAGATATGTAATGGTGAATGCTGTGTTCAATAAAAGCACTTTCATTTTATTGCAGATTGTTGTCAACTTCTCCTTTGAATATTTGCACTGGATCATGTGGATTTGTGGAATGTCTTGGTGAAGTATGATTCTAGTTTTTCTTCTCTTCATTACTCTATCAGAACATGTATGTGGATTAGTGGTCTTAGTTAAGTAATTTTGGGAATCTCATTCTTTAAACCCTATCTTTGTCATTTCTTTTTCTTAATTTCATTAAATCACCATCACCTTAACTATAAATCATAATAAATAATAAGCAGAACAGAGTAAATATGATGATAGCCCATAGGTAATTGAAAATCATTAGCATATTTTGAGCTAAATGCATGTAGTGTTGAAAATATCATGTAAAGAATCATAAATAATGATAGAATTCATGCAAATATAAACCTATAGGCACATTATTTGATCAAATTCATAGTGCAGAGGTGGAATTGTTTGAGATTTATACAGATCATGCATAAAGGACAGGATATTTAGAGGAATATTGAGCAACTTTGCAGAGATTACTAAAATATGTAAGGCCCCTGAATGATTAACAACACACATCAACCTCTGAGTAATGTCAAATCATTATGAACTAATGCACGAAGGCTTGGGATCATAAATTCATTCTGAATTGATTGTATCTTTTAAGATAAATAAAGGTTGTTGTGTAACTTTTATTTCATGTTGTTATGACTAACAATCATCATCAACAAGGTCTCTAAAGGTAAGACTACTCAAAACACTTTAAATCCTTCCGCAAGGAGCAGAATTGAAAGTGATTTTGGGAGCTTGAGGTTTCAAAGGTCAAAGGGTCAATCGGGACCTAAGATCCTAATTAGACCCTCTTATACTTAGTCTATTTTTGTCAGTTTAAAATTTGGGGCTTAGGGTTCAAAAGGGAAGTTATTCAAATTTGAACAAATTCTATAATATTTCAAAATGTTTGAATTTCGAAGGCTTCAAGAGTTGAACTAACTATTGACGTAGTCCATTTATTTTCTAAAGAAAACTACTACTAAACTAAACCCTAGGTAAAGCAAGAAATGTAAAAAATGTTAAACTAATGCACACAAATCCTAAGCTAATCTAAACAAAAGCCCTAAAAAAGATGAAGATGAGGAAATCCAACAAAGACTAAAAACATGAAAAAAAACTCAGAATAAAAGCTTTAATACCTTTGCAAATACCTTTGAAGTCTCCTAACTCCTTGATAAGGTAGAGAGAGTGCACCCAAACTCTCTAGCTTCACCCAAACACTATGATTGAATGTGGATAACTCTCAATTGCAACACAAATTTTGCATAATGGGGGTATGATCAAAGAGAATTCGAGGCTATTTTGGCATAATAAGTTTTCTTGAAAATGGATGATGAAAAAGGCTTGGAGAGGGTTGTATTTATAGGCAAATTGAAGGGGATTTTGGTCCAACAGTTGAGATTAAAAGTTGAGATCAATGGTGGAGATGAGAGAAGAGGATGAAGAGCTAGATTTTCATCAACAAGATTGGAGAGTGGAGAATTAAAGTTAATTTTAAATTCACATGGGGAAGAGATTTGCATTTAATGAGATTAAGACACATGAGGAAATTAAAAATTAATTTCCTTGGGATGAGATGGAATTAAAAATTCCATTTTATGGGTGAGTGTGTGAGTCATGTGACACATGGATGCATTTAGCAATCACATGTGTGAGCTCATTTCATGGAGAAGAGCTTAGCATGAAAGAGTGTTGAATTGATTAAATCAATTTATGACTAAGGGTAAATTAGCGATAAATGGTTGAGGGTGTATGGTCAAGAATGGTGTAGGGTTGATTAATTAAATAATTTTGATTTATATTTAATTAATTGGTAAAATGGTTAGGTTGGTAACGCGAGAATGTAGAAAATTGGTTAAAGGGTTAAGACCTTTTTAGGTGTCAACACAAGAAATAGAAAGCAAATATGAACAAAATGAGGAAACAACGCAACAAGGAAGAAACCCTACTTTGAAATGCAATCCGAAGACTAAAGACTATGAATCCTGTACCCAAAACCTGTAGCTGCACCAGTGAAAAGCCTCCTTTTGACCTTCAATTGGTAGTGCAAATTCACAAAATGCTTCAACATGTTTTGGGATTAATAAATAGGTGCGAGAGAGAGAGAGAGAGAGAGAGAGAGAGAGAGAGAGAGGCAAAATGCCTTAAATACTAGACACAACATGAAGGGACACCACCATTAATTCGGTAGGTGGGTAGGGTGTTGGTCCAAAATAAGTTTTTGGACTCTCCCCAAAAGATAAACAAAAGGTTGACCAGTCCCTGCAATCCTGATGGGGCTAAAAGGCTGCTGGATGTGGGGCACAAAAAGGAAACTGGACAAGAGTCCAATAGACCTCAGAAACCCTGAGGTCAAAATACCAATCGAGGCTTGAGGTCCTAATTGGACTTGACAGACTAGGTCCCAGGAACCAAAATAGGCTTGGGAACCTGAAAGCCCAGGAGTGAAAGAAGTCTCTGCCTCAAATAAAAGGGGCTCAAAAACAAAGTTTTTGAGGCAAAATACTAACACCTAAGGAAAATTAAAAGAAAATAGATGACCCAGAGATCATGACAAGGTAGACAAACAAAAAAAATGACAAAGGACAAAATGGGGGTCCCAACATGAGCAAAAAGGTGTGGGTGGTGATGCAAGGCATAACAAGTCCCCTTGCACAATTACATACTTTATAGATTGCAATTTGAAGGTTCTATTTTGATTTTCAATCATTCCATCAGGACAAGTCATGGTCTACAAATAATAAACAATATCCTTATACCAAGGGGAATTTTTATAACTTACATTTGTGGAAAGAATCTTCATCTTGAACTTGATTCACTTGAATTGCTTCCAAATTAGATTGAGCCATTAACTTGAACACTCCTTGTCCTCTTACTATTTTTTTGATTTGGATGTCAATGTTAAATTTTTGAATCTTATTAATCCACCTACATCTTCTCCCTATTACCTCCTGTTGAGTGAAGATGTCTTTAACTGCAACATGAGGCACATAAGCCACTATCTAGGCTCCTACCATGTAAGGTTTGAAATTCTTTACCGCCTTCACCAAAGCATAGGTTTGCTTTTCCATAATGTCATATTTCAGCTCTACTACTTGCAAAGATTTACTAAAGAATGCTATAGACTATTCATATCCTTCAATATTCTTTTGTAATAGAACTATTGTTATGGTACGAAAGGATGCAAATGAAAAAAATTGAAAAGGCTTTGAAAAGTCTAGTGATTTCAATACAGGAGCCCTTTTTATTACTTCCTTAATATCTTGAAAAGCTCTGATAGCTTCCTCTCCCCATGAAATAGAGTCTTCCGTTTTGAGCATTTTTGAGATGGCCTTTACAGTTTCTACAAGATTTGTGACAAACCTTCTCACAAAATTTATCTGACCAAAGAAAGACTATATCTCTTTAACATTATTGGAGACTGGTATCCTATCAATAGCATCTACTCGCTCAGGGTCAATTCTAAAAGCATCTTTAGGCACAATATGACCCAGTAATTTCCCTTCAGTAACACCAAAAGTACATTTCTTTGGATTCAGTATATATAACATATTCTATTGATCTGATAAAGATATTTTCAAGGTGCATACAATGTTTTCCTTCTTTCTTTGAGAAAGAAATCAAGTCATCTTGATACACTACCATAATAGTATCAATCAAACCAGCAAATGGAACATCCATTGCTCTTTGAAATGTAGCTCCAACATTTGTTAGTCCAAAAGGCATCCTCACATAAACATAAGTGCCCCAAGGTATTGTGAGAGTTGTTTTGTACTACTCTGATTCCTTTACCTTTACTCAATTATAGCAGAAAACCCATCCATCACGGATAACAATTCACACCCCATTGCTTTCTGCAACAATGCTTCCATATTAGGTAATAGATAGTTGTCATTTAATGAAGAGATATTGAGGTTCCTGAAATCAACATATAACCTAATATCACCAATTTTCTTCCTTATTAGCACTAAATTGGAAACATCGGTTGAATGTCTAATAGGTTTTATAATGCCTCCATCCTTGACTTTCATAAGTTCCTACTACATTTTTGGGGCTAACGTTGGATTTATTGGTATTTGCTTCTGTCTAAAAGGTTTAGCTCCTAGTCTTAAAGGAATCTCATGCTAGAATAATTCCTCTCTATAAGCTTTCAAATCATCATAAGACCAAGAAAAAACATGTTTGTGCTTTCTAAGCAAAGCTACCACCATCACCCTTATCCTTGAATTTAATTTCCTTCCAATGTAAACCTTTATTGGAGTAGTAGTTGTCCCTACATTGATCTCTTCAAGGTCCCGATCATGCACTGGGATAGACTTCATAACCTGCTTATCATTGTTATCAAAATTTCTTTCCAAAGCAACTAAACTTCTGGGGATCTTAATGGTTTTGAGATGAATAACCTCATTTCCAAACAATGTTTCTTTTCCATCTACTTCCTGAACATAGTACTAAAAATCAATTTCCTTACTATCAAACTCATCTATATGCGCTACAGAAAATTGATCAAATCCTTGTCTCATTGAAAACCTACCAATTACAAATATTGTTTGGGATTGAGGGTCATGTCTTGACTTCCACTTTAGATACATTAGCTAAGGTGACATCATCTGGCCTGATAGCAACATTTGCTAGGAAGTCTGCCATTACATTCCTTGACCTTTCTAACCAATCTATAGAGAATGCATCAAAAAGCTCAATTGTATCCCAAACAATATTCTTATATTGTTTCAATCTCTTATGTTTTGATGCATATTTTTCTCACTTGTGAAATCACCAATTTTGAATCACCTAACACCTTGAGCACTTTAATTCCATGTTTGACAACAATGTTCAATCCTAAAAGGAGCTCTTCATATTTAGCTATGTTATTTGTGCACTCAAAACTTAGAAGAAAAGAAAACATGAAAAAAAATTTCTCAGGAGAAAAAAATAATCCCAGCACTCGAACGATTCTTTGAACAAGCCCCATCAAAATACATTGACCAAATTTCATTTTTAGTATCAGTTGTTTGAACTTCCTTTATCATAGGACCTTTACTCATTGAGTCAAACTCAAGAGCAATAACTCTAAAATGATCAAGATCAATATCCAAAGAAAGACTCTATCCCTTTAAAATTATTGGGGACTAGTATCCTATCAATAGCATCTACTCACTCAGGGTCGATTGTAATAGCATCTTTAGGCACAATATGACCCAGCAATTTCCCTTCAGTAACACCAAAAGTACGTTTCTTTGGATTCAGTATATATACCATATTCTATTTCTCTGATAAAGATATTTTCAAGGTGCATACAATGTTTTTATTCTTTCTTTGAGAAAGCAGTCAAGTCATCCCGATACACTACCATAACAGTATCAATCAAACTAGCAAATGCAACATCCATTGCTCTTTGAAATGTAGCTCCAGCATTTGTTAGTCCAAAAGGCATCCTCACATAAACATAAGTGCCCGAAGGTGTTGTGAAAGTTGTTTTGTACTACTTTGATTCCTTTACCTTTACCTGATTATAGCAGAAAACCCATCCCTCACGGATAACAATTCACACCTCATTACTTTCTGCTACAATGCTTCCATATTAGGTAATAGATAGTTGTCATTTAATGAATAGACATTGAGGTTCATGAAATCAACACATAACCTAATATCACCAATTTTCTTCCTTATTGGCACTAAATTGGAAATATCGGTTGAATATCTAATAGGTTTTATAATGCCTCCATCCCTGAGTTTCATAAGTTCTTACTATATTTTTGGAGCTAATGTTTGATTTATTGGTCTTTGCTTCTATCTAAAAGGTTTAGCTCCTAGTCTTAAAGGAATCTCATGCTAGAATGATTCCTCTCTATAATCTTTCAAATCATCATAAGACCAAGAAAAAACATGTTTGTGCTTTCTAAGCAAAGCTACCACCATCGTCCTTATCCTTGAATTTAATTTCTTTCCAATATAAACCTTTATTGGAGTAGTATTTGTCCCTAAATTGATCTCTTCAAGGTCTCGATCATGCAGTGGGATAAACTTCATAACCTGCTTATCATTGTTATCAAAATTTATTTCCAAAGCAACTAAAATTCTGGGGATCTTAATGGTTTTGAGATGAATAACCTCATTTCCAAACAATGTTTCTTTTCCATCTACTTCCTAAACATAGTACAAAAAATCAATTTCCTTACTATCAAATTCATCTATATGCACTACAGAAAATTGATCAAATCCTTGTCTCATTGAAAACCTACCAAGTACAAATATTGTTTGGGATTAAGGGTCATGTCTTGACTTCCACTTTAGATACATCAGCTAAAGTGACATCATCTGGCCTGATAGCAACATTTGCTAGGAAGTCTGCCATTACATTCCTTGACCTTTCTAGCCAATCTATAGAGAATGCATGAAAAAGCTCAATTGTATCCCAAACAACATTCTTATATTGTTTCAATCTCTTATGTTTTGATGCATATTTTCCTCTCACTTGTGAAATCACCAATTCTGAATCACCTAACACCTTGAGCACTTTAATTCCATGTTTGATAGCAATGTTCAATCCTAAAAGGAGCGCTTCATATTTAGCTATGTTATTTGTGCACTCAAAACTTAGAAGAAAAGAAAACTTGGAAAGTTTTTTCTCAGGAGAAAAAAATAATCCTAGCACCAGAACCATTCTTTGAACAAGCCCCGTCAAAATACATTAACCAAAATTCATTTTTAGTATTAGTTGTTTGAACTTCATTTATCATAGGACCTTTACTCATTGAGTCAGACTCAAGAGCAATAACTCTAAAATGATCAAGATCAATATCCAAAGAAAGACTGTATCCCTTTAACATTATTGGGGACCGGTATCCTATCAATAGCATCTACTCGCTCAAGGTCAATTCTAATAGCATCTTTAGGCACAATATGACCCAGCAATTTCCCTTTAGTACCACCAAAAGTACATTTCTTTTGATTCAGTATATATATCATATTCTATTGATCTAATAAAGATATTTTCAAGGTGCGTACAATGTTTTTCTTCTTTCTTTGAGAAAGCAGTCAAGTCATCCTGATACACTACCATAATAGTATCAATCAAACCAGCAAATGCAACATCCATTACTCTCTGAAATGTAGCTCCAGTATTTGTTAGTCCAAAAGGCATTCTCACATAAACATAAGTGCCCCAAGGTGTTGTGAAAGTTGTTTTGTACTGCTTTGATTCCTTTACCTTTACCTAATTATAGCAGAAAACCCATCCGTCACGGATAATAATTCACACCCCGTTACTTTATGCAACAATGCTTCCATATTAGGTAATATATAGTTGTCATTTAATGAAGAGACATTGAGGTTCCTGAAATCAGCACATAACCTAATATCACCAATTTTCTTCCTTATTGGCACTAAATTGGAAACGTCGGTTGAATATCTAATAGGTTTTATAATGCCTCCATCCCTAAGTTTCATAAGTTCTTACTGCATTTTTGGGGCTAATGTTGGATTTATTGGTCTTTGCTTCTATCTAAAAGGTTTAGCTCCTAGTCTTAAAGGAATCTCATGCTAGAATAATTCCTCTCTATAAGCTTTCAAATCATCATAAGACCAAGAAAAAACATGTTTGTGCTTTCTAAGAAAAGCTACCACCATCGCCCTTATCCTTGAATTTAATTTCCTTCCAATATAAACCTTTATTGGAGTAGTATTTGTCCCTAAGTTGATCTCTTCAAGGTCTCGATCATGCACTGGGACAAGCTTCATAACCTGCTTATCATTGTTATCAAAATTTCTTTCCAAAGCAACTAAACTTCTAGGGATCTTAATGGTTTTGAGATGAATAACCTCATTTCTAAACAATGTTTCTTTTCCATCTACTTCCTGAACATAGTACTAAAAATTAATTTCCTTACTATCAAATTCGTCTATATGCGCTACAAAAAATTGATCAAATCCTTGTCTCATTGAAAACCTACCAATTACAAATATTGTTTGGGATTGGGGGTCATGTCTCGACTTCCACTTTAGATACATCAGCTAAAGTGACATCATCTGGCCTGATAGCAAAATTTGCTAGGAAGTCTGCCATTACATTCCTTGACCTTTCTAGCTAATCTATAGAGAATGCATGAAAAAGCTCAATTGTATCCCAAACAACATTCTTATATTGTTTCAATCTCTTATGTTTTGATGCATATTTTCCTCTCACTTGTGAAATCACCAATTTTGGATCACCTAACACCTTGAGCACTTTAATTCCATGTTTGACAGCAATGTTCAATCCTAAAAGGAGTGCTTCATATTTAGCTATGTTATTTGTGCACTCAAAACTTAGAAGAAAAGAAAACTTGGAAAGTTTTTTCTCAGGAGAAAAAACAATCCCAGCACCAGAACCATTCTTTGAACAAGCCCCGTCAAAATACATTAACCAAATTTCATTTTTAGTATTAGTTGTTTGAACTTCCTTTATCATAGGACCTTTACTCATTGAGTCAGACTCAAGAGCAATAACTCTAAAATGATCAAGATCAATATCCAAAGAAAGACTGTATCCCTTTAACATTATTGGGGACCGGTATCCTATCAATAGCATCTACTCACTCAAGGTCAATTGTAATAGCATCTTTAGGCACAATATGACCCAGCAATTTCCCTTTAGTACCACCAAAAGTACATTTCTTTGGATTCGGTATATATACCATATTCTATTGATTTGATAAAGATATTTTCAAGGTGCATACAATGTTTTTCTTCTTTCTTTGAGAAAGCAGTCAAGTCATTTTGATACAGTACCATAATAGTATCAATCAAACCAACAAATGCAACATCCATTGCTCTTTGAAATGTAGCTCCAGTATTTGTTAGTCCAAAAGGCATCCTCACATAAACATAAGTGCCCCAAGGTATTGTGAAAGTTGTTTTGTACTGCTCTGATTCCTTTACCTTTACCTGATTATAGCAGAAAACCCATCCATCATGGATAACAATTCACACCCCATTACTTTTCGCAACAATGCTTCCATATTAGGTAATATATAGTTGTCATTTAATGAAGAGACATTGAGGTTCCTAAAATCAAGACATAACCTAATATCACCAATTTTCTTCCTTATTGGCACTAAATTGGAAACGTCAGTTGAATATCTAATAGGTTTTATAATGCCTCCATCCCTGAGTTTCATAAGTTCTTACTACATTTTTGGGGCTAATGTTGGATTTATTGGTCTTTGCTTCCGTCTAAAAGGTTTAGCTCCTAGTCTTAAAGGAATCTCATGCTAGAATAATTCCTCTCTATAAGCTTTCAAATCATCATAAGACCAAGAAAAACATGTTTGTGCTTTCTAAGAAATGCTACCACCATCGCCCTTATCCTTGAATTTAATTTCCTTCCAATATAAACCTTTATTGGAGTAGTATTTGTCCCTAAATTGATCTCTTCAAGGTCTCGATCATGCACTAGGACAAGCTTCATAACTTGCTTATCATTGTTATCAAAATTTATTTCCAAAGCAACTAAACTTCTGGGGATCTTAATGGTTTTGAGATGAATAACCTCATTTCCAAACAATGTTTCTTTTCCATCTACTTCCTGAACATAGTACTAAAAATCAATTTCCTTACTATCAAATTCGTCTATATGCGCTACAAAAAATTGATCAAATCCTTGTCTCATTGAAAACCTACCAATTACAAATATTGTTTGGGATTGGGGGTCATGTCTTGACTTCCACTTTAGATACATCAGCTAAATTGACATCATCTGGCCTAATAGCAACATTTGCTAGGAAGTCTGCCATTCCATTCCTTGACCTTTCTAGCCAATCTATAGTGAATGCATGAAAAAGATCAATTGTATCCCAAACAACATTCTTATATTGTTTCAATCTCTTATGTTTTGATGCATATTTTCCTCTCACTTGTGAAATCACCAATTTTGGATCACCTAACACCTTGAGCACTTTAATTCCATGTTTGACAGCAATGTTCAATCCTAAAAGGAGTGCTTCATATTTAGCTATGTTATTTGTGCACTCAAAACTTAGAAGAAAAGAAAACTTGGAAAGTTTTTTCTTAGGAGAAAAAAACAATCCCAGCACCAAAACCATTCTTTGAACAAGCCTCGTCAAAATACATTAACCAAATTTCATTTTTAGTATTAGTTGTTTGAATTTCCTTTATCATAGGACCTTTACTCATTGAGTCAGACTCAAGAGCAATAACTCTAAAATGATCAAGATCAATATCCAAAGAAAGACTGTATCCCTTTAACATTATTGGGGACCGGTATCCTATCAATAGCATCTACTCGCTCAAGGTCTATTCTAATAGCATCTTTAGGCACAATATGACCCAGCAATTTCCCTTTAGTACCACCAAAAGTACATTTCTTTGGATTCAGTAAATATACCATATTCTATTGATCTGATAAAGATATTTTCAAGGTGCATACAATGTTTTTCTTCTTTCTTTGAGAAAGTAGTCAAGTCATTCTGATACACTACCATAATAGTATCAATCAAACTAGCAAATGCAACATCCATTGCTCTCTGAAATGTAGCTCCAGTATTTGTTAGTCCAAAAGGCATTCTCACATAAACATAAGTGCCCCAAGGTGTTGTGAAAGTTGTTTTGTACTACTCTGATTCCTTTACCTTTACCTGGTTATAGAAGAAAACCCATCCATCACGGATAACAATGCTTCCATATTAGGTAATATATAGTTGTCATTTAATGAAGAGACATTGAGGTTCCTGAAATCAGCACATAACCTAATATCACCAATTTTCTTCCTTATTTGCACTAAATTGGAAATGTCGGTTGAATATCTAATAGGTTTTATAACGCCTCCATCCCTGAGTTTCATAAGTTCTTACTGTATTTTTGGGGCTAATGTTGGATTTATTGGTCTTTGCTTCTGTCTAAAAGGTTTAGCTCCTAGTCTTAAAGGAATCTCATGCTAGAATAATTACTCTCTATAAGCTTTCAAATCATCATAAGACCAAGAAAAAGCATGTTTGTGCTTTCTAAGAAAAGCTATTAGCATCGCCCTTACCCTTGAATTTAATTTCCTTCCAATGTAAACCTTTATTAGAGTAGTATTTGTCCCTAAATTGATCTCTTCAAGGTCTCGATCATGCACTGGTACAAGCTTCATAACCTGCTTATCATTGTTATCAAAATTTATTTCCAAAGCAACTAAACTTTTGGGGATCTTAATGGTTTTGAGATGAATAACCTCATTTCCAAACAATGTTTCTTTTCCATCTACTTCCTGAACATAGTACTAAAAATCAATTTCCTTACTATCAAATTCGTCTATATGTGCTACAAAAAATTGATCAAATCCTTATCTCATTGAAAACCTACCAATTACAAATATTGTTTGGGATTGGGAGTCATGTCTTGACTTCCACTTTAGATACATCAGCTAAAGTGACATCATCTGGCCTGATAGCAAAATTTGCTAGGAAGTCTGCCATTACATTCCTTGACCTTTCTAACCAATCTATAGAGAATGCATCAAAAAGCTCAACTGTATCCCAAACAACATTCTTATATTGTTTCAATCTCTTCTGTTTTGATGCATATTTTCCTCTTACTTGTCAAATCACCAATTCTGAGTCACCTAACACCTTGAGCACTTTAATTCCATGTTTGACAGCAATGTTCAATCCTAAAAGGAGTGCTTCATATTTAGCTATGTTATTTGTGCACTCAAAACTTAGAAGAAAAGAAAACTTGAAAAGTTTTTTCTCAAGAGAAAAAAGAAATCCCAGCACTAGAACCATTCTTTGAACAAGCCCCATCAAAATACATTGACCAAATTTCATTTTTAGTATTAGTTGTTTGATCTTCCTTTATCATAGGACCTTTACTCATTGAGTCAGAGTCAAGAGCAATAACTCTAAAATGATCAAGATCAATATCTAGAAAATATACATGTTCCACATGTTCATGATATTCAACCAAAATAGTAGATCTCTTCTCCCTATCCAATTTGACATCCTTACCATTTATAGGGATCATAGCATAAGACAAATATAACTACATACTTCCACCCACTACTGCATCCCACTTTCTGGATAACAACATTCCATACTTAGGTGGGATGTCCACCATGTTGAGTTATTTGTAGCTTCGATCAGATAACATATTACCAAATAGCATGATCGAATGATATACATCGTTTGCATTCTAAATGGTGATTAGTAATTGTTGTCATCAGTGAAACTGACTTCATTAGAAACGGTGACTGTAGGAGTCACACCTGTGATAGGCGTGACTCCTTAAGGAGTCACATCTATCACAGATGTGACTCCTACATTCACTGACATATATATATATATATATATATATATATATCAATGTCTTTGCCCAGCAATACTATGAATCGACACAAAATTTGGTAGTGTATGAGAAGTAGAAATTGCATCTAGAAAAACAAAAGACAGGAATAAATTAACTCTGCAATACAAATATCCAACCTTCAGAAAATATCCAAATCAAAGATTATAAGTTCAATTTGAATTTACATGGTATCAGAGCCAAGTTAAGCAGAATCCAAGAAGAAAATCAAACTTGAGAAATTTAGATTTAATACATCCCATTTCTCAAATGGCAGCAGCAATCTGATTCGAAGACAGATTGGAAGGAGGAAATAACTTCTCGTCATGGAAATTCAGAATTATGATGATACTAATAGAAAATAAAGTTGATTCATTTGTGAGAGAAAACAAAATGGAACCACAGAATGATCCTGATAAAATGACATGGATTGAAGGAAATGACAAAGCCATGAAAATCATAGTTGATGGAGTTAGAGATCATATCTTGCCAATTCTGACAAACCATGAGATTGCATATCATATGTTTAAGTCACTTGAAAGCAATTATGAAATTAATAACTCTAGCAGAACCTTAGCCCTAAAGAGAGAAATAAATCATATAAGTATGAACAAAGGAGAATCTATCAATGCATACTTTATGAGAATATCTGCACTAAGGGATCAACTATCAACACTTGGGTACCAAATTGAAAGCAAGGAACTAACACTTATTGCCCTAGATGGTCTCCCAAATTCCTGGGAGACATTTGTTCAAGGCATTAGTGCAAGGTCCAAATTTCCAAAATTTGACTGCCTAAGATCAAACTGTCTTCAAGAAGAATCTAGATAGACAAAGAAAGGGTCAAAATAGAAAAATATAAATGAAGATCTTCATGTTCTAAATACAAACTCTCACAAGAAAGAGAAGAAGAAACACTTCAAGAAGAGGAAAAATCATCACGGGAAAGGTTCATTCAAGAAAGACATTTCTCGCATCTAATGTTTCAGATGCGACCAATATGGACACTATGCAGTTAGATGTCCTGACAGAACCAAGCAACAAGCATCTTATGCCAAAATAAAGGAGCATGAATCTAAGAAATATGTATTCTACTCTGCACTTTCAAACCAAGTAACAAATAAATCCAACACCTGGGTTATAGATAGTGGTTCATCAAGACACATCACAGGGTTCAGGGAACTACTAGACACCATGGTAGAAGAGACTGACGAAGAAGTAACAATTGGAGATAACTCTGTACATCCAGTCAAGGGTGTTGGCACATGCACCCTCAAATTAAAGACTGGCATCTCCATCCAACTTACTGGAGTATTATTTGTCCCAGGCATCAAAAGAAATCTAGTCTTCATATCTGCACTTGAAGATAATGGATATAGGGTGACCTTTATGGATAGCAAAGTATTGGCATGGCCAAAGAATTCTACTATTAAGAAAGCCAATACCATAGGTCATAGATGAGGGTACTTGTATGAGTTATGTACGGAATCAAATCTAGCCCTAATTCATGAAACTACAGACTCTAATGAAATATGGCATAGAAGACTAGGACACCTAAATTTCCGTGCCCTATCTTCCATGGAAAGACTAGTTACAGGGTTACCCAAACTCAAACAATATAATTCAAGGGTATGTAAGGGGTGTGCCTTAGGAAAAAATACAAAGGGGTCCTTTCAAAATAGTTCTAGCAAAACAAATAACGTATTAGAACTAGTTCACTCAGATTTATGTGGACCCATGTCTGTACCCTCCTTAGGTGGGTTTCTATACTATGTAATCTTTGTTGATGACTTCTCCAGAAAGACATGGATCTATTTTCTTAAATGTAAAGAATCACAAGAAATCCTTAAAAGATTTAAGGAATTCAAATCCATTACTGAGAACTCTTCCGGGAGAAAAATCAAAACCTTAAGAACAGATAATGGGAGTGAATACACTTCAGACATTTTTAAAGACTTTTGTAAAAACACTGGGATTAAGAGGGAGTTCACTGTACCTTATAATCCTCAACAAAATGGAGTTGTAGAAAGAAAAAATAGAACCATTGTAGAAGTTGCTAGGGCTATGTTATTTGATCAGAATATAGACACTTCACTTGGGGCAGAAGCATCTAGTACTGCTATCTATATACAGAATAGATGTGCTCACTCTCATATTGATGACAAAACTCCTGAAGAAGCCTTCACTGGCACAAAACTAGACATTAGTCATTTAAGGATATTTGGTTGTCCTGTTTACATTCATGTGCCCAAAGAGAAAAGAACTAAGCTAGAACCTTCTGGGAGAAAAGGCATCTTTGTAGGCTATAGTCAAACATCAAAAGCTTATAGAATATATATACCTGGTCAAAGACAGATTGAACTAAGCAGAGATGTGATTTTTGAGGAAGACATAGCTTTCAAAAGAGCCAGAAATTATATCAAGACAGAGATTCAAACTTCCAACTCAGGCATAGAAGAGGATCCTACACCTGAGTTTCAGAAGGAGTATACTGAGGAAGATGTAAACCATGAACAAATCACATCACTAGAAAATCCCAAGAAAAGACCACTCTGGGCCACCAAAACAATGGAAGAAGCTAAAAATTATGCTGCTCCATCAGGGACTTTTAGGGAAAGCACAAGACCTAAGAGATTCTCTAGTTATGTAGCGTTAATGAGTGAATTCATTAAATCAGAACCTTCTAGTGCTATAGAATCTCTTAAGCACCAAGCATGGAAGGATGCCATGACAAAGGAGTATCAATCCATCTTGAAGAATGATGTGTGGGATATAGTACCTAGACCAAAAGGGAAATCTGTTATTTCTTTAAAATAGCTATTTAAAATCAAACATGCTATAAATGGCAGTATAGGGAAATACAAAGCAAGATTTGTAGCCAGAGGATTTTCACAAAAGGAAGGAATTGATTATGACGAAACCTTCGCTCCTGTTGCTCGATATACATTAGTCAGAGCAGTTCTAGCTATTGCAACGACCAAAGGGTGGAAAGTCCATCAAATGGACGTAAAAACTGCTTTCTTAAATGGAACCATTGAAGAAGAGGTTTACTTAGAGCAACCTGAAGGATTTGAGATTCACAATACAGGATCCCATGTATGTAAATTAAAGAAAGCTCTATATGGACTTAAACAGGCCCCCAGAGCCTGGTACGAAAGAATTGACAGTTACCTCTTAAGATTAGGCTTCTCAAAGAATGATGTAAATCCAAATCTCTACTTCAAACAAAGCAAAGGTGATATGTTAATATTGATATTATATGTTGATGATCAATTGATTACAAGAGAAGATCACCTTATTGATTAGTGTATGAAAGATCTAGCTTCAGAATTTGACATGAAGGATTTAGGTCTATTACACTACTTCCTTGGACTAGAAGTATGGTAGAAATCAGACTGTATTATTCTAAACCAAGGGAAGTACACAATTGATATATTAAAAAGGTTTGGTATGATGGAATGTAGACCTATGTCTATCCCCATGGAAACAAATCTTCATAAATTGAAGGAAGCAGGAACAGATTCTCCATTGGCAAATCCCAGTCTTTACAGACAAATAATTAGATCCTTGATGTATTTGGTCAATACCAGACCTGATATTTGCTATGCTGTAAATGCCTTAAGTCAGTTTATGTGTGAGCCCAAGGAGATACATCTTGTGGCTGTGAAGCATATAATGAGATACCTTCAAGGTACTCTAAATTATGGCTTAAAATATGAAAAGGTTGACTTAGATCTACATGGATTCACAGATTCAGATTGGGCTAGAAGTGTAACTAACCAGAAGAGCACCTCTGGATGTTGTTTTAGTTTAGGGTCAGCAATGATATCGTGGATCAGCAGAAAACAGTCTTCAGTTGCTCAGAGTTCTATAGAAGATGAATATATTGCAGCTTCTATGGCTGCTAGAGAGGCAGTGTGGCTTAGAAAATTACTTGTGGGATTATTTGGTAAACCTCTGAAACCAACTATCATCCACTGCGACAATCAAAGCTGTATTAAGCTATCCATGAATCCAGTATTCCATGATAGATCTAAACATATTGAGATTCCTCATCACTATGTGCGTGATATGGTGGAAAGGAATGTGATTCAGTTGGAGTATATCAGTATAGGAGATCAAACTATAGATATTCTTACCAAACCACTCCTCAAGGTAAAAGTTGAATACTTCAGGAAAAATCTTGGTATGATTGAAATGTAAAATTCTAATTGATTTGTACTAATATATTAAAGATATTTAATGTGTAAACATCTTGTGTCATATGTGTGACTCTATGACATTATGGGCCTACCCATTCTGTGTTTATTTCTAAAAAGTGACGATCTTTTATGTTTATTAGACTGATATCATGTGACTTGATATTGGTATGAATCATGGATTTATCATGATTAAGTTATGGTAGACATTATGTGACTTAATGTCAGTGCACATACCATAACTAGGATATGTAAGGAGAATGTAATGTTCTCGAGTATAGTATATCCTTTAGTATCACAAGGTAGGTGATGCTACGTATCACGAGATAGGTGATACTATATATATCATGAGTTATTTGATATTAAATTACTTTGAGTAATTCATTACAGATCAGATAATTGATATTCATAGAGATTATTGTGATATTGCTATCTTCCCAAGCTAAGAGGGAGTGTTGAGTTATTTGTAGCTTCGATCAGATAACGTATTACCAAATAGCATGATCGAATGATGGGTAAGTGCAAGAAGATGGGGGGCCAAAAAGTGGCCAAAAAATTTTCAAAAAAATTTAAGTCATAACGCGAGCGCGTTATAATGCGCTCGCGTTATAACTTATTATAAATAAAAAAAGCAATGCCATTTCATTTCATTCTAATTTTCTCCTCTGCCCGCGGCTTCAAAACCCTCAAAAATGTGCTCGCGTTCTACAAAATGCCAATCAACACAAAAAGCTTGTCGATTCATCGCCAAAATGCCGCCGTGACGTCGAGCATGCCAAATGGGTGAGTTATCTTTGTTTTTTTGTTTGAATTTCTTCCTAAATAGGTAGGTTTTTGTTGATTTTTTATGTATATTTCGTTAATTGTAGGAAATGTTAATGCACCTCCTCCTTCTCCTCCTCCTCAAAATCCACAAAATCTTGAGGAGGAAATACCTGCAGAACAACAACCTCCTCCATTCATTCCTCGACATGCCCCTGGAACACAAGATAATATAATGGGGGAAATTGAAAACAACAAAAAACAAATTGAAGATATAATTGCAAGGTTGAAAGATCCTTCCACTTCAACCTTGCATAGGTCCACGCTTGCCGAATCTCTTGAGTCTATGTTATCAAATATAAATTCAATTAGCAAGCAAATAACTAGTTGGACCGATAAAAAGAGAGAGTTTAGAGATTACTATGCAGATAAATTGTCATACCAAGATGTCAAAAATTACAAATTACAAAATTAGACTTATGTTCAATTTTCACAAATCCACAAACAAATCAACCTCCACCCATTACATGCAAGAGGTTCCCTATCCATTGGTGCAACAACCAAGTGATAAGGGACAATTTCGGGCAGAGGTGGTGGATGGTTTTTGACCATCCTCCATGAAATAATAATGAGGTCCCGCAATACTTTTTGAGGAAACTCTACTGCGAGTTTGTCCTCAATAAAGTGCCAAACTATTTTGATATGCGGGACTTCCAGGGTAGAGGTGGGGGCTCAGCACAGGATAGACCAGGGGCACGTCTTGACCCATAGCGGGTAGTGAGACGAGTAATCAATAGACTAGCCCATGAGCATGTTTCTATCCCTTCCATTGTGAAGGAGAGTGTTGAGGTCGATACACTGAGGTCGATTAGTGCCTTGACCCAGAGCATCATAGAGCATGCCGATCCTGCAACACAGAGTGGGTTGGGAGATAGTGCGAGGAGTAGGGTCCCACCGCATACTTGCCAGGCTTGCGGGTCAGCCTGCGGTTATGACCCCATGGACAGTTAGGACGTAGGTGCATAGGCTACATCTGCAGCTGAGCAGATGGTGATGACAGATACCCTCCTGAGTGAGACTTTCAGCCTTGATACTCAGGTAAATATTAGCAAGTTTATTGAATTTAATTTATTAAATTGCATTTTTGAAATACAAGATTAACTAATTTAAATTGATGATTTTAATGAAATTTTAGGGTCATAGCATCGATGCAGTTTTCAGTGGTTCTCCACCTACATTTTTCACTAGATCATCTACTGTCGAGGTATGTAACTAGTAAACAATTATAAATATTACATGTGAATAGCATCATTATATGAATGGTATTCTAATTTCTGATTTTGGATGTTGAATAGGTTAACACTGTAGATTTCATGGCAACACCTGCCAGCAGTGGTGGACTTCAAAGCTTTACGGAGGTAATAAAATAAATAGTTTAATGAATGAATTGTACTTACTAAATTTTTGTATGTGATTTGTGTGTTTTATTGTGTGTACTTCCATGTTTAGATGAACGTGTGTGTATGTTAGGAGCCATGATTTGCATCACTATTATAGTTTTCGTAATTGAATAATGTTGTTTTATTTCCAGATGATGCAGGCTGCGGATACACCTCCCCATGTTCATAGGGCAATGGAGCAGGGTGTGGCCTCTGCGATTCATAGCTCTATGGCATTGACAGGGGTATGAGGCAGATTAGTAAATTTCAATTTACATTCATTGTTATAGTTGTCTATTTTTGAAAAATCAAAAGATTATTGATTTGAAGTTTAATTTCTATCTGGATGGTTTCTATAGGACATGACATCACCAGGGCCTATTCTTGCTACTGAGGCAAGTGAGGAGACAGATTATATGTTAGCGGTAAGTGATTATTTTGTTAAATGTTTCATTTTTTTATAACATGTAATTTCTATATATTAATGTCTATACTTTTTTTTGTAACAGGTAAAGGTGTAGGAAGAACTAAATAGGAGGAGTAGCCCTCAGGTTCGTAGTAGACCACCCACATGCATGTCTCCATCCCCTAGAAGATCAAAGGCTGCTCGTGATTTATTCTCTTCACCAGCCAGAGGGGAATGACTTTTTATTGTGTTCCTCTATTGTATGCCTATATGGCATTTGTGGACATATATTTTGTATTGTACATAGTTGACATTGTATGCCTATATGGCATTCTTGTAAGCCTATATGGCTATTTTGTATATATGTTATACTTATATTGACAGATATTGATGTATGCCTATATGGATATTTGGTTAATACAAATCTTTTTTATTGATGGCGTCCATACTTGCATTATAAATCCACTTTTGAATGGATATTTGTAGATGGCTACTTCAAATATTTAAAGTCCGATTGTATTACATAGGATGTTTGCATTTTCTTTGATAGGCTTGATAGGCCATGGATTACATGATGGTGTTTGATGGAAAAGTATGGTACTAGAAGACTCTAGTTCATTCTTAATAGGCTTGTGATTGATAATATCTTTGCATGATTGTACTTGATCTTGGATCATGGGCATGTTGTTAGGATTTTGATTGCATTGTGATGTTTGATGGATAGGCATGGTGTAAGTGTAAGATACCCAACTAGTTCTACGAAAATTTTTCCTTACTTAAACACTTTTACTTGCTAACAATTCATCAACTACTTCAATAACACAAAGATATACATCAAGATAACTATTTGAATGAAACAACATTAGAGCTGGGTACTTGTCTTGTTACTTGATTCAATCAACTTGCAATGTCTTATTACATGGAAAATGCTTTCAATAGCATGAAGTACAACTCATTCAATGGAAATACAAGGATAGGCCTTGAAGCCTTGATGTTACAATGTCTTCCTTACTTGAGCAACTCAATTGAACTCAATGATGTCAACTGAATGTCAACACCTCACAGTATCACAAGGGAGCATCACCTTGCTTGTTGAGGGAGCATCACCCCAACACTTGAAGCTCGCAAGCCTCAAGATTACAAGCTCAATAGCTTTGCAGAGAGAATTTTGTCAAATAAACAGATACCAAATGAATGAGAGAGCTCCTCCTTTTACAGGCCTTCCAAAGGAAATGAAGGCACGTTTTTCAATGCATAAAGAGGAACCAAGGCATGTTTCCCAAGAAGCATATCCAAGGGAATATCCCATCTTGATGACTCATTCTGAGTTGGCAAGCTTATCCAGAGACCTCGACATGGATCCTGAAGACATTCTGAGGACCAATGGGCATTCAGACAGTTGTAACAACCTTAACCACTTCTTGAAACACTTTAGGCATAGTTTTAGGGTTCTTCTAACTGTGGCACCAGCTGTGGAGGATCTCACCAAGAAGTGCACCTAAATTCTCATCCTTGGAAGATATTGTCTTTGGAAGTGAACTCCTCTGGATCCATACTTAAACATTTGAAGATTTGGAATGTTCAACTCATCACCTCACAAGGTAGGCGCATATTTGAAGGATTTACAGGTTTTTCTGACTTGGGCGCCAAGTTGAGGTGACCTCCTCCTGAAGTTGTACCTTGTCAACATTAGGCGCCAATTAGAGTTTATGGATGCTCTGGATTGTTTCCAAGAGTAGGCGCCAAAACATCATCATTAAGAAAGTGTTTTAAATGCTAGGCACCCAAATGAGCCCTCTGGAGTCTAGGCGCTCCTTTCATGCATTCTGTGTTCTAGGTGCCAATTGAAAGGAGTGGAGAACAGGGCAAGTGCCTTCCAAACTAGGTGTTTCCTTGAGGTGACAAGGACTTAGAAAGTGCGCCTAAGGTGAGCGCCTTGAGTGAAAAGGTCTAACAAACATCTTTGAACCCCCTTTCAAGGTTAGGCGCATTCTGTAGGTGGAAACAAGTAGAAGGTGCGCCTTGGCTTCCTTTGTCAATTCTTTCAAGTCTTTGTTGATTAGGAAGGTGGAATGCTTCATTGTAGAATGAGCGCCTATCTTCTAATGTCCAAACTACTTCTTCTGGCTCACTCTGTGGTTAGGCGCCAGAGCTAAACTATTCACACAAGGGAGTGCGCCTAGACTCACTTGATGTTTTCTTACTACTTCAACCCCTGGAAGATGTTCCAAGGTGTTCCCTTTTACAAGCACCTGACCTCCCAAGTTCCTTCATGTGCTATTCCTTGAAGGTGCCAAAACTGAGCTCCAGTGCCATGGGATTGTGCCTAACATCTTTGAAGAGTTTCTAAGCCTTTTGCAAGTTGATATCCCAAACTCATGCTTCTAGGCGCAACAGGAGCTTTCCAAAGGAGTTTCCAAGTTTTAGACGCCAAGCGAGGTCATGGGTGAATGGAATTGCACCTTAGGAGATGACTGGATCCTAAGGGTCAGTCTGGAGTTACAGTGGAATTGATATGCGCCTCAACTAGCTTAGGCACCCATTTGAAGTGATTCCTTTAACACTTCTCTATCAATCTCAACTGCAAGGATGATCTCCTAATCTAATTTTGATCCTCTGGAGATGCAAATAGCTTTTCATTTCACTAGGTGCCATCAATGATGATCATCAACCAAAGCGCATTTCAAAGGTGAGATAGGCAAGTGAGGCACCAAACTAGTCCTTAAGACTTATCTCCTTCTATCAAGTCAATTTCAACTATGTGAGAGAGTTCTATTCTAGGCGCAAAATGGAAATGTTTCATCAATTGGTGCATCTTACAGAGCTCCTAATTCTAGGTGCTAGAGCCAGAGAGTTTTTCCCAACACATGCACCTGGGCTAGGAATTCACCTAAGAGACGTCACTTAGCTTTAAAACTTTCAATCTATAGCCATCTGGGCTAGGCGCTCCAATGGAGGATCCTTGAACTCATGCATTGGCACCTTCTAGTTCTAGGCACCCATTTTGGATGATTCATCCTGATACTAGCACCCAAAATGACTAGACTATCTTCATCATCCAATTCACTTAGAAGACTCAAGTTGGAGACTTAGTTGTCTATCCATGTTCTCCGGAAGATTCATTGTACCTCTATGCACTTAGGCGCCCTAGTTGATGTGATTAAAGTGCTTCAAAGCTCCATGATTCTTGGTTATGTGCACATTTGACATTGAGCAAAGAAGAAAGTGCGCCCTGACTCTAGGAGTCTTACCTTAGTCAAGTTTAGCATCCAGACTTAACTAATTTCAAGTTTCTGACTTTGTTCCTGCAAAAAACAAAAGTTAAGTTAGTCAAAAACTAATTCATTCCATCATTATTTCAAATTAGCCTCCGGGAATGAGGAATAGGCTAACTCATTCTTCATTTGATGATTAGGCTGGAAACAGGGACATGACAGTAAGATACCCAACTAGTTCTACGAAAATTTTTCCTTACTTAAACAATTTTACTTGCTATCAATTCATCAACTACTTCAACAACACAAAGATATACATCAAAGATAACTACTTGAATGAATCAACCTTAGAGTTGGGTACTTGTCTAGTTATTTGACTCAATCAACTTGCAATGTCTTATTACATGGATAATGCTTTCAATAGCATGAAGTTACAACTTATTCAATGGAGATACAAAAGAAAGGCCTTGAAGCCTTGATGTTTACAATGGCGTCTACACTTGATCAACTCAATCAAACTCAATGATGTCAACTGAATGTCAACACCTCACAATATCACAAGGGAGCATCACCTTGCTTGTTGCATGGATGAACGTCATAGTTGCAAGACTCTTAGGGTTAGGCGCCAACTGAAGGTAGTAGAGACCAGACTAGGCACCATCCTAAGCTGGGTGCTTCCTTGAGGTGGTAGAGACATGGATGAATGTCTGGTGGGGTTTGATGACTCTATATTGACACTCAAATTCACTTAGGTGCAATATTAGTGTTCTTCTAACTAGGCGCCAGATAGGAGGATTCTTAGGGGTTTTGGCACCTAGGTTACAACTTGTCAATTTCTCAAAGAATCTTTGAAACACTTGACTTCCAAGGATTATCATCTTACCCTCTGATGGAGTGCCTTGTTCCAAAATTGGTCTTGGGGACTTGCATCTCTCTTAGGTGCATGTTTGGAGTAATGTCAACTGGTATCAGCACCTATTATCTCAATTCACACTTGACATCAAACTTTTGAAGCTCTTTTACCCTAGCACCTTTATCTTCTATCAAGCGCCTAACATTCTGGAGGTGAATTCCATCTTAATCCAAGTCTTCAAGGTACTTCCAAGTTTAGGCGCCAAAACAGGGTTATGGAGGAGTAGAACCACACCTTAGGAGGATGACTGAACCCTAGGCACCAATTTGAGGTTGCAAGAGCATAGGTATGCGCCAAGTAGAGTTTGATGCTCAAAACATTAACATTATTCAGTGAAATCCTTTTTTGACTCTAGGCGCCATTTGGAGGCTAGAAAGAGGGAAGTTGACACCAACTGCATTAGGCACATTTCTGAGGTGATGGAGACCAATAAGTGTGCCTTGTCCTCTGGCTCTATTCCTTGTTAACTTTACAACTTAGATTATCTGAACAACACTGAGAATGCTTCCCTTCTTCCTGATACAAGTTGAAAGATCCACTGGGCGCCATTTTAGGTGTCTGGAGAGATCATCAACCAAGGGTACTAATAGAGCCTTTGGCAAATGGAAAGAGTGCCTTACTTAGATTTGATTTCTAGATGCCAGAATTAAGGAATTTTGTGCCTTGGCTAGGAGTTTCTCATTTCAATCTTGATTATTCATCTAAGTGACTTTCCTTAGCTCCCAAGCCTTCAATCTATCCATTACCCCCTGTTAGGTGCTCAAAATAGAGTGTTAATGCCTTATGAAGGTTAGGCGCATTCTGAGGGTAGGGTAGGCAAGTGAGGGTACCAGACCAGGCCTTGAGACTTCTCTCCTCATCAAAGGCTTTCAATCCTAGGTACCAGATCCAAGGGGTTCCAACCAACACATGCGCCTAGTGCTGTGAGTTCACCCAAAGGACATCTTTAACTTGAAAACTTTCAATCTTCATCCATCTATGCTAGGCGCTCAATTGGAGGATCCCTAGAAACATGTATAGGTGCCTTGAGGTTCTTAGGCACTTAATTTGGATGATCCTTGTGCTAGGCGCTTAGTAAGGAAAACTGGAGTGAAATGGGCGCCTAGGCTCCCAAGCTTCCATACTTAGTCAAATTTTAGGGTTCTGACCTTGTTCCTACAAAACAAATAGATAGAGTTAATCCAAAACTAATTCATTCCCTCATCATTTGGAATTAGCCTCTGAGAATGAGGAATAGGCTAATCCATTATACACTTGATGATCAAGCTAGGAACGAGGACATGACATATGGTACTAGGCTAATCATTTTGGGTTTTGCATGAGCCTCGGACAAGTTCTCTTGAGACTAGGATGTCTGTATTGGTGCATGTGATCTTCTAGGAGGAGATGTTAGATCATGATGTCATGTTTGGATACCTAATTTTGTAGTTGGATTTTTGATAGTGGTCTTGTTGGTTCTCTTGGTATTGAGTACATTAGTCATGTGCTTGGGAGCTTCATGATAATGTGGTGTTGCATTTGGAGCTTAACATGGATTGATTGGTTGTAGGTTCTCATACATACTTCGAGACTTGGGTGAGGCTAGAATTCTCTTGGGATTAGAGACACTTGTTGAGATGGTTACCCTTTAGAGGTTTTAGTAGGAAGACCAAGGAGACTTTCACTTGGATATGGGCGTGAGTTAATTATGGACCTAGAGAAGATTCTTATTGGTTCTAGAGGGTTCATTCGAGGGGTGTCTCTAAACATGTTTTTTCTCAGGCGCTAAACTAGAGTTGTCTAGATGCACAAGTGTGCCTCCCTCAATGAAGTTCCTTTTGTTAACTTAATTCATCCTAGTGACTGAAGGGGTTGTTATATTCTTTAGGCACAATCTTTCATAGACTAAAACATTCACTCCATGTTAAGGCACTCAAAGGAGGCTCTAGAGATGGAAAATGGTGCCTTAACTCACTTATGTAAATTTTGGACTTTTACGCAATTGCAAGATGTCTTGGAGGGCTCAATTCTTCAAGGTGCCCATTTTGTTCACCACTTGTAGCATCACTTGTTCAAGGCACATGTGTGATTTGGTCAAAAACAAGCGCCTAGAGTGAATAGGCTTTCATCTTGACTTAATACACTGCCTCCTTCTGACGATTTTTGGGGCAGCAGAAAACCTTTCACCACGGGTAAATGCCTTAGAGCTATAAAAAATTGAGAGAGGTTATTGTAGAGGCACTCTACGTGATTGCGTTGCCTTAGATGGAATATTTCTAAGTGACATGGTTTTTGAGTAACATCTCATCAAATATTGCTGCCTTTTTGCACTTTGGACTCTTCAGGGATATCGTCGGTACAATGTAGCTCCGATTGTTTCGACATATTTGGGTGAAAAATAGGACCATGCCTAGTGTAAATGTACCCATTCGGACGCGTTGGAATAGTCAGTTTGGTCGCATCAGGAGCAGGATGAAAGTTACACCCCTTTGCAACTTTACACTACCTCCTTCTGACGATTTTCGGGGCAGCAGAAAACCTTTCACCACGGGCAAATGCCTTAGAGTTATAAAAAACTGAGAGAGGTTATTGTAGAGGCACTCTACGTGATCGCTTTACCTTAGACAGAATGTTTCTAAGTGACATGGTTTTCAAGTAACATCTCGTCAAAGATTGCTACCTTTTTGCACTTTGGACTCTTCAGGGATATCGTCGGTACAATGTAGCTCCGACTGTTTTGACATGTTTGGGTGAAAAATAGGACCATGCCTAGCATAAATGTACCCATTCAGATACGTTGGAATAGTCAGTTTGGTCACATCAGGAGCAGGATGAAAGTTACACCCCTTTACAACTTTACACTGCCTCCTTCTGATGATTTTTGGGGCAGCAGAAAACCTTTCACCATGAGCAAATGCCTCAGAGCTATAAAAAACTGAGAGAGATTATTGTAGAGGCACTCTACGTGATTGCGTTACCTTAGATGGAATGTTTCTAAGTGACACGGTTTTCAAGTAGCATCTCGTCAAAGATTGCTGCCTTTTTGCACTTTGGACTCTTCAGGGATATCATCGGTACAATGTAGCTCCGACTGTTTCGACATGTTTGGGTGAAAAATAGGACCATGCCTAGCATAAATGTACCCATTCAGATGCATTGGAACAGTCAGTTTGGTCGCATCAAGAGCAGGATAAAAGTTACACCCCTTTGTAACTTTACACTGCCTCCTTCTGACGATTTTTGGGGTAGCAAAAAACCTTTCACCACGGGCAAATACCTTAGAGCTATAAAAATTGAGAGAGGTTATTGTAGAGGCACTCTACATGATCATGTTGCCTCAGATGGAATGTTTCTAAGTGACACGATTTTTGAGCAACATCTCGTCAAAGATTGCTGTCTTTTTGCACTTTGGATTCTTCAGGGATATCGTCGGTACAATGTAGCTCCGACTGTTTCGACATGTTTGGGTGAAAAATAGGACCATGTCTAGTGTAAATGTACCCATTCAGCCGCGTTGGAATAGTCAGTTTGGTCGCATCAGGAGTAGGATGAAAGTTACACCCCTTTGCAACTTTACACTGCCTCCTTCTGACGATTTTTGGGACAGCAGAAAACCTTTCACCACGGGCAAATGCCTTAGAGCTATAAAAAACCGAGAGAGGTTATTGTAGAGGCACTCTACATGATCGCGTTACCTTAGACGAAATATTTCTAAGTGACACAATTTTTGAGCAACATCTCGTCAAAGATTGCTACCTTTTTGCACTTTGGACTCTTCAGGGATATCGTCGATACAATGTAGCTCCGACTGTTTCGACATGTTTGGGTGAAAAGTAGGACCATGCCTAGCATAAATGTACCCATTCAGATGTGTTGGAATAGTCAGTTTGGTCGCATCAGGAGCAGGACAAAAGTTACACCCCTTTGCAACTTTACACTGCCTCCTTCTGATGATTTTTGGGACAATAGAAAACCTTTCACCACGGGCAAATGCCTCAGAGCTATAAAAAACTGAGAGAGGTTATTGTAGAGGCACTCTACATGATTGCGTTACCTTAGACAGAATGTTTCTAAGTGACACGATTTTCAAGCAACATCTCGTCAAAGATTGTTGCTTTTTACACTTTGGACTCTTCAGGGATATCGTCGGTACAATGTAGCTCTAACTGTTTCGACATGTTTGGGTGAAAAATAGGACCATGCCTAGCATAAATGTACCCATTCGGATGCGTTGGGAATAGTCAGTTTGGTTGCATTAGGAGAAAGACAAAAGTTACACCCCTTTACAACTTTACACTGCCTCCTTCTGACAATTTTTGGGGCAGCAGAAAACCTTTCACCACGGGCAAATGCCTCAGAGCTATAAAAAACTGAGAGAGGTTATTGTAGAGGCACTCTACGTGATAGTGTTGCCTTAGACGGAATGTTTCTAAGTGACACATTTTTTGAGCAACATCTCATCAAAGATTGTAGCCTTTTTGCACTTTGGACTCTTCAGGGATATCATCGGTACAATGTAGCTCCGACTGTTTCAACATGTTTGGGTGAAAAATAGGACCATGCCTAGCGTAAATGTACCCATTCAGACACGTTGGAATAGTCAGTTTGGTCACATCAGGAGCAGGAAGATCTAAAGGCATGAAAGTGGATTTTTCAACTTGATTTGGCACCCTATATGTGAAGGAAGATCTAAAGGCATGAAAGTGGATATCATATTGCAAGAGTTTGGATCATCAAAATTGAAAGAAATAAGTCTATTAAGCTTGGGTGCCCTTGGTCTTCTTTTCATTCATTATGAGCACCTTGGGAGAATGGTATATAGGTCATCATCATGATTGGGTGCCCTGGATCCAGAGTGTTGGAGAGATCATCAAATGGTGTCTAGTAGGGTGAGTTATGAGTTTGGTCGCATCAGGAGTAGGACACCAAAAATGCATAACATGATGATGTAAAAATGTGTACATATGTGTAAAAATGCAGGAGGAAATAAAAAAAGACAAACCTTACAAATTAATGTGCATACTTACAACTCAATGTAACATAACTTTACAAAATCAATGTGAATACTTACAAATTAATCCAATGAACCATCTGGGTCTACTCTACTCTTTATTGTGTCAAGTATTGCTTCATGGTCAGACTCACGCACCTTCCACAATATTTTGTTCAAAGGTCTACCCCGATACTTTATCAAATAAACATTGGATGCCACGACAAGGTTCGAGTAATGAAGAATCTTCCGATGCATGGCAAAGTCCTGAAATAGCCAAATATTAACACTCTTATGTGGGTACCTTCTAAGCCATGTTTCAGTAATAACCACTAATCCTGTAGGGTATTCGATGTTTTCTCCATCTATAACAGGGGCCTCCAATTTCTTTTTGGCCTCAACACAATGACATAAATAATAATTTGTTCCCTCTTCATTATCTTCATCTGCAATAACTGCATATACGTGCCCTACATTGATATGTGTAGCAAATTAGATGAAATTAGTCAACATTACAAAAACACTACAAAGTAAGATGACATTACCTAGTTGAACTAGATGAAATTAGATGCATATACGTGCCCTAATTACTTGGTTGAACTAAATCTGATATGTGGTCAAAGTCAACTAACAATTCCATCTGTGTTAGTTCCAATGCCGTCGGGGGTCGATACGTGTCAAGTGGGCTAAGATAACTTAACTGCCATTCGTCAACCCACTCCTTTGACTCGCACTCATCCCAGACTTGAATTGTATAGGAAGAACAAAAGCATGACATCTTTCGTGTATGGATACTCCATGAACCTGCAATTGAGCTTCTGAAAGAGTGTATCTCATTTGATCCTGTCAGTGTACAACAATCCTCATATGGTGCAATGTTAGTATCATCTATCAACCAAAAAAATATACGAACTAAAGACTTACCTTCATTACCTGGACCCATGGAAGCATTACACCACTTGACAATCGATTTTGCATCTGTCAACTTTGCATTGTCTTTATACTTTAACTCTTCATGTGCTATGGCTCTTTTGATACATGCTCCTACACCATCATGCTCCCCCTTTCCATGCCCGGCCTCACAAAAATTCCACATATGTTGAATACCTGTAAAATTATGCCTCCTACTCAGCCAATAGAAATTTTGCGAGTTCTTGAATTGTGACACACAATTATCCGACCATATGATATGCTGACTGAACGATATGCCCCTTCTAGCCAAATCATTGTAGAACACCTGAAAGCAACCTTGTACGAACTCCGTAGAATGCGTGTGATCATCACTAATATAGAAATTATACTCCCTTATGATCTTTCTGTCATCTTCTGTACTATCATTCGCATGAATGAATGCGATGTGCACAAATATAGAAACCTGTGTGGAGTTGTAATATTGTGATTGCACCTCACGCTGTGGCTGTAGACTGTAGTTCTCTGCAAAGTCGACGACTGAAACAATGCTACCAACCGGAAATGTGTCCTTGCATAACTTGAATTGCAAGTCCAACCATCAAGCTCTATGGGCATGTCTTGCATACTCATACACTATGCTGTCACGAAATATAGGCATAAACTGATACACTGGAATCTTTTCAATAACTAATTCACACCTCTTTGCTTCTTTACCATCTTTTGTATTGTATGCCACTGTTTTATACTTGCCAAACTCTACTAGTTCATTTCCAACCGCATGTGTTATTTCCATATGTTCACATATTGGCAAATGTTGCAAGCCACCGCAACGATGACATGTGCCATCCAAGCATAATTTCTTGTAGAATATTTGACCTTCCTCTCTTTCACATAAAATTCTTGATATGAAGTCTCTTGAAGATGTTGGTGGGGCACATATGGCACAACCCTGCAAATCATTGTTAGTATGCATATCTAAACATATAGACCTATAAGCATCAAAATGGTTAGAAAATTCAATATGTAATCTAAAACAACAAGTAGTGCATGTGTGATTTATCTTAACATAGAAAGGTTTTAGCATTTTAAAATATCTTTGACAAATTTTAATTTGAGGATACTTCTCTAGAAATTTACCATAAAACTGTGTTTGAGTCTCATCCAAAAAATGCTTTGGATGTGGCTCGCGGTTCTGACTACCGATTCTCCTTCTTACCACATCCCTTTGATCCAGAGATACCCTTGTGTAATTCTTCCAAAAGTCTTCAATTAGTGATCTCAATGCTTCAACAATTGGTTTATCTTGTCGTGGTAGTCTCCCCGAGAACGCCCATAATTCATTGGCATTAGTGTCCTCAATTCTTTGGCGTCTTCCAACGGCTCTTGATAAAGTTTTCCTATTAATTCTCAATTATTGACTTGTCTTTCTAATGAGACGAGCTTTCCTCATTTGACTACTTACTATAGTCGATGTAATCACACGCCGTGTTGCATTACTATCTTTTGTACGTGAGGTGTTACCCACACTCTCATATGCACTCATTAGATTCTTGACAATAGATTTTTCACTTGAAGCCTCTGATGTTCTCAACCCAAGAATCTTCATGATAGACCTATACTTTATACTTCGCATCATTTCAACGAATAGTTGGCATCTTGCAGTCTCATTTAACTTTTCAAAGAACAATCTCCAAATCTTATTAGCATATCTTCTACAAGTGCGTTTTGGAATCTTACCTTCCATTGGTTGCAAAATATTCTCATCAATATCAATCAAATACTTTGACTTTCTATGCAAAATTCTAGGTGGTGTCAAGTTAGGTAAATTCATCTCAACATTAGGAATTTCATCAATATTTAAATGAGATGGGTTAGATGGCATACCTTCGATCGAAGATGGAATAGATGACATACCTTGAGGTTGAGGTGGGAACGATGGCGTACCTCCTTCATCACATGTGAGTGATGATGTACTCTCAACTTGAGATGTGGTAGATGGTGTCCCTACATGTTGACTTGCGGTAAAGGATGTGTCTCCAACTATGGTATTCAAATCTCTCGTACCACGAAGTTTTTACATTCGTTCTCTTTGTGCCGCCAATACCATATCTCTTTGTGATGGTTGTGGTTCCTCTTCAATTGGTATGTCTTCATTTATTGTGTCAAATTTCCTCTTCTCACGAAGTTCCCTCATAGCCATTGCTTTCTTTGCATTCTTAGCTTCTATCTCTTCCTGGGTTGGTTTAATTCTTGATCGTTTCTTCGGCATGACAGAGAATTTGTCTGTAGCATGATAAAAAGACCAATATTAGTTCCTAAGAAATGAATACATGATAATAGTGGTATTGTATTTTTTTTATGTTGTAAGGATTTATTCTTGTATAGTTTGACATCATGGTATGAACTAAGGTTTGTTTATTACACATAATTATTAAAGAGCCCAAGTGTAGAAAATATACATGGCATCATGTGAGATTGTAGGTTGCTTTCTTGATTGGGAATGTGTCTATTTTAAACATGTATGATAAAGCATGATAAACTAATTCAATCCGAAAGAAGGAAAATGTAAAGAACATGCATGTAAAGAATTGACATACCTAAAAAATGAAGATTTGAATGGAGAGAGTACCCAATTATGTAGTATTTTTATCTTCTTGCATCAAACTCCTCAACAATTTGAGTTTTTCACCACTTGCTTCCTTTTCAATGTTAAATTCTTAAAATTGAATCACAATTAACATTGCAACACTACAAAAATTGAAACTTGAATAGATATATATCAAACTTGGTGTGAAAACTATGTTATTTCCTCCTCAAGTTGGCAAAGCAGAAAAGGTGGTGGAAAGATCATGCAAAGGTGGTACAATGTGTCAAATGTGCATGTGAACTTCCCAATAGCATGAAAGCACTTCTTTTTTGTTGGAGCACGCGCAGAATCAGTAAGAAAATAGAGCATGTGGGCCTGGATCATGGGGGTAACCACTTTTTTACCGTTTCAATAGAAATACAAAACATGAGCATGTTATAACGCGAGCGCGTTATAACGCACTCACGCTATAACTCGCTCACGTTTTATCCTACTATAGATTCATCACATCCTTTGCATTGATCACATCTTTTTCTTGCAAGGGCTTGCCAGATGCTCCGCCATATGATAGGCACAACAATGAAGGGGCAAGCCCTCATAATCAAGTTCGTGATAGAAAATGCCCTCAACCCTCAATGTCAAACCCTAATCCCTAAACCCTCAACTCTGATCCCTCGACCCTCAACCCTCAATGTCAAATCCTAATCCCTCAACCCTATCCCTAAACCCTCAACCCTCAACGTCAAATCCTAATCCCTCAACCCTAATCCATCATCCCTCAATGTCAAATCCTAATCCCTCAACCTTAATCCATCATCCCTCAACTCTAATCCCTGATCCCTAAACACTAAATGCTATCCCTAATCCTACACCCTCAATAGACTCGATACTATACCTTAAACTCTAATCCCTTATCCCTAAACCCTCCAACCCTATCCCTAATCCTTACAACCCTCAACCCTAATCCCTCAACCCTTAACTCTGATCCATCAACCCTCAACACTATACCTTAAACCCTAATCCCTTCAACCTCAACCCTATCCCTAAACCCTTGACCCTCGAACCTCAACCCTCAACCCTTGACGTCAAACCCTAATCCCTCAACCCTTAACTCTGATCCCTCATCTCTCAACCCTAACCCTAAACCCTCAACCCTCAACATCAAATCCTAATCCCTCAACCCTTCACTCTAATCCCTCAACCCTAAACCCTATCCCGAAACCCTCAACACTATACCTTAAACCCTAATCCCTCAGCCCTCAACCCTAAACCTTATCCCTAAACCCTAATCCCTCAACCCTTAACCCTAATCCATCATCCCTTAACTCTAATCCCTCATCCCTAAACCCTAAATGCTATCCCTATTCCTACACCCTCAACAGAATTGATACTATACCTTAAATCCTAATCCCTCAACCCTTAACTCTGATCCCTTGACCTTCAACCCTAATCCTAAACCCTAAACCCTCAACGTCAAATTCTAATCCCTCAACCCTTCACTCTAATCCCTCAACCCTAAACCCTATCCCTAAACCCTCAATAGTATACCTTAAACCCTAATCCCTCAACCCTAACCCTAAACCTTGTCCCTAAACCCTAATCCCTCAACCCTCAACCCTAATCTGTCATCCGTCATCCCTCAACTCTAATACCTCATTCCTAAACCCTAAATGCTATCCCTATTCCTAGACCCTCAACAGGCTCGATACTATACCTTAAACCCTAATCCCTCTACCATTGACACTCTTATTTAACCCTAATCCCTTGACCATTAACCCTATCCCTCAACCTCAACCCTCAACCCTCAACCCTCAACTCTCAACATTAAACCCTAATTCATCAACCCTAAACCCTAATCCCTCAAAACTAAACCCTATCCCTAAACCATCAACCCTCAACACTATACCTTAAACCCTAATCCCTCAACCCTCAACCCTAAACCTTATCCCTAAACCCTAATCCCTCAACCCTCAACCCTAATCCATCATCCCTCAACTCTAATCCCTCATCCCTAAACCCTAAATGCTATCCCTATTCCTAAACCCTCAACAGACTTGAATCTTAAACTCTAATCCCTTATCCCTAAACCCTCCAACCCTATCCCTAATCCTTATACCCTCCACACTCAACTTTAACCCTAATTCCTCGACCCTCAACCCTATCCCTAAACCCTTAACCCTCGAACCTCAATCCTCAACCCTCAACATCAAACCCTAATCCCTCAACCCTCAACTCTGATCCCTCGACCTTCAACCCTAACCCTAAACCCTAAACCCTCAATGTCAAATTCTAATCCCTCAACCCTTCACTCTAATCCCTCAACCCTAAACCCTATCCCTAAACCCTCAACACTATACCTTAAACCCTAATCCCTCAACCCTAACCCTAAACCCTAAAGCCTCAACCCTCAACCCTAATCTGTCATCCGTCATCCCTCAACTCTAATCCCTCATTCCTAAATCCTAAACGCTATCCCTATTCCTAGAACCTCAACAGGCTCGATACTATACCTTAAACCCTAATCCCTCTACCCTCGACACTATTATTTAACCCTAATCCCTTGACCATTAACCCTATCCCTCAACCTCAACCCTCAACCCTCAACCCTCAACTCTCAACATTAAACGTTAATTTATCAACCCTAAACGCTAATCCCTCAAACCTAAACCCTATCCCTAAACCATCAACCCTCAACACTATACCTTAAACCCTAATCCCTCAACCCTCAACCCTAAACCTTATCCCTAAACCCTAATCCCTCAACCCTCAACCCTAATCCATCATCCCTCAACTCTAATCCCTTATCCCTAAACCCTAAATGCTATCCCTATTCCTAAACCCTCAACAGACTCGATACTATACCTTAAACTCTAATCCCTTATCCCTAAACCCTCCAACCCTATCCCTAATCCTTATACCCTGCACACTCAACTTTAACCCTAATTCCTCGACCCTCAACCCTATCCCTAAACCCTTGACCCTCAAACCTCAACCTTCAACCCTCAACATCAAACCCTAATCCCTCAACCCTTAACTCTGATCCCTCGACCTTCAACCCTAACCCTAAACCCTAAACCCTCAACGTCAAATTCTAATCCCTCAACCCTTCACTCTAATCCCTCAACCCTAAACCCTATCCCTAAACCCTCAACACTATACCTTAAACCCTAATCGCTCAACCCTAACCCTAAACCTTGTCCCTAAACCCTAATGCCTCAACCCTCAACCCTAATTTGTCATCCATCATCCCTCAACTCTAATCCCTCATTCCTAAATCCTAAACGCTATCCCTATTCCTAGACCCTCAACAGGCTCGATACTATACCTTAAACCCTAATCCCTCTACCCTCGACACTCTTATTTAACCCTAATCCCTTAACCATTAACCCTATCCCTCAACCTCAACCCTCAACCCTTAACCGTCAACTCTCAACATTAAACCCTAATTCATCAACCCTAAACCCTAATCCGTCAAACCTAAACCCTATCCCTAAACCATCAACCCTCAACACTATACCTTAAACCCTAATCCCTCAACCCTCAACCCTAAACCTTATCCCTAAACCCTAATCCCTCAACCCTCAACCCTAATCCCTCATCCCTCAACTCTAATCCCTCATCCCTAAACCCTAAATGCTATCCCTATTCCTAAACCCTCAACAAACTTGATACTATACCTTAAACTCTAATCCCTTATCCCTAAACCCTCCAACCCTATCCCTAATCCTTACACCCTCCACACTCTACTTTAACCCTAATCCCTTCAACCTCAACCTTAGCCCTAAACCCTTGACCCTTGAACCTCAACCCTCAACCCTCGACGTCAAACCCTATTCCCTCAACCCTTAACTCTGATCCCTCATCTCTCAACCCTAACCCTAAACCCTCAACCCTTAACGTCAAATCCTAATCCCTCAACCCTAAACCCTATCCCTAAACCCTCAACACTATACCTTAAACCCTAATCCCTCAGCCCTCAACCCTAAACCTTATCCCTAAACCCTAATCCCTCAACCCTAATCCATCATCCCTCAACTCTAATCCGACATCCCTAAACCCTAAATGCTATCCCTATTCCTACACCCTCAACAGAATCGATACTATACCTTAAACCCTAATCCCTTATCCCTAAACCCTCAAACCCTATCCCTAATCCTTATACCCTCCACACTCTACTTTAACCCTAATTCCTCGACCCTCAACCCTATCCCTAAACCCTTGACCCTCGAACCTCAACCCTCAACCCTCAACGTCAAACCCTAATCCCTCAACCCTTAACTCTGATCCTCGACCCTCAACACTATACCTTAAACCCTAATCCCTATCCCTCAACCGTTAACCCTTAAAACTTAAACCCTATCCCTACACCCTCAACACTTGACACTATATCTTAAGCCTTAAACCCTCATCCCTAAAGCCTCAACCCTCAATCCTTAAACCTTCAACCCTAAACCCTATCCCTAATCCCTCTACCCTCGACACTCTAACCCTAACCTCGACATTAAATGCTAATCCGTCAACCCTAAACCCTAATCCTAAACCCTCAACCCTCAACACTATACCTTAAACCCTAATCCCTCAACCCTAAACCCTAAACCTTATCCCTAAACCCTAATCCCTCAACCCTCAACCCTAATCCATCATCCCTCAACTATAATCCCTCATCCCTAATCCCTAAATGCTATCCCTTTTTCTAAACCCTCAACAAACTCAATACTATACCTTAAACCCTAATCCCTTATCCCTAAACCCTCCAACCCTATCCCTAATCCTTACACCCTCCACACTCTACTTTAACCCTAATCCCTCGACCCTAAACCCTATCCCTAAACCCTTGACCCTTGAACCTCAACCCTCAACCCTCAATGTCAAACCCTAATCCCTCAACCCTTAACTTTGATCCCTTAACCCTCAACCCTATCCCTAAACCCTAAACCATAATCTATCATCCCTCATCCCTAAACCTTAAACGCTATCCCTATTCCTAGACCCTCAACGGGCTCGATACTATACCTTAAACGCTAATCCCTTATCCCTAAACCCTCCAACTCTATCCCTCATCCCTTAACCCTCATGATTAATAGCCTTTAACATAAAAAAATTTGAGTGGGACATAACGCGAGCGCGTTATAACGCGCTTGCGTTATGTCAAACATGACAAAAGACAGACATGCGAGAAAGAAAAATGCAAGGCAAAACATAACGCGAGCACGTTATAATGCGCTCGTGTTATTTCTTGCTTTGGGAATCCCAAGCCTTGGGCTTGGGATTTGCTTTGGATTTCCAACCCAAAGGCTTGGAGTGCCTTATGAACAGTCACAGACGTGTTTTTCTATATTCTTCAAAATTTCACATAATTTCGTTCATGCTAACCCTCAGATTTGCACGTGTTTCAAGGTTGAACAAATCGAACACATGGGTAATGTTAGGCTTTCTCTTAGCTATTTGACGATGTGATTTTTTTCACATTTTAACAATGTTAAGCCTTTCATCTTTAATTTCTTTTGTTTGTGTGTCCGTTTTTAGGCAAAAACCATTGTTTGGTCTTTTTTTCATTGTAAAATAACTATTCATTCAAATTTCAAAAAAATTACATATTTAGAAACTAGACTCCATTCTACAAATATTAAAAAAATAAAAAAATGATTTTCAATTAGTTTTCAAAATTTATAGGGGTAGCACGGCCAAAATTCTATTTTTTAGGATGTGTCCACTTTAAAAATTAGTAAAAAATCAAATATTCATCAAAAAATTATTAGAAAAATCGGGCATAAACTACATGCTATTAGCTAATTTCTTACTGAAGCGATTTTAAAAATACCAAAAAAATGTTGACCTTTTGAGGGAGCCACAAAACATGCTATGTTATGTTTTTTTGACAGAAACAACACCAATTTCTGTGGCTCCCTCTTTTGAACCCCTTAATCTATGCCATTTTCAAAACAAAATACTAGTTTAGAAAGTAGACTCGGAGCACTATGAACATTGTTTTGGTTGCATCTCCAAATTTTGAGTGTAACTATGCTCAGTTTCTCATCCAAGGCCAGTATTTCCTGATTTCAGAAAAAAAGTGGCCACTTAAGACCCCTTTTTGGCTCCCCATCTTCTTGCACTTACCCTGATATACATCGTTTGCATTCTAAACGGCAATTAGTAATTGTTGTCATCGGTGAAATTGACTTCATTAGAAATGGTGACTGTAGGAGTCACACTTGTGATAGGTGTGACTCCTTGAGGAGTCACGTCTATCACAGATGTGACTCCTACAGTCACTAACATATATATATATCAATGTCTTTGCCCAGCAATACTATGAATCGACACAAAAATCGGAAGTGTATGAGAAGTAGAAATTGCATCTGGAAAAACAAAAGACAGTAATAAATTAACTCTACAATACAAATATCCAACCTTCAGAAAATATCCAAATCAGAGATTATAAGTTTGATTTGAATTTACACACCACAATAATATTCATATTGTATTTCTTTTCAAGGAAAGTAGCCAATCTGAATTCTACATCTCTCATAATCCCAGTGACAGGTACTTCTCTTGAATCCATAGCAAAACATTTTCCATATTCCTTATTCACTTGCATACCTAATTATTTCATTATTGCTAAAGGCATAACATTAGTAGAAGCTCCTGAATCTATCATATAGTTCTTAACCAGTTTATCATAGATTAGCAGATCAACATAGAAAGGTTCTACTTGAGTAGGACACCTGGTCATAGTTGTTCCCAAATAGACCTCTAGAATTTCATCAACTGATTGTTCGTTAACTTCATTCACTTACTCTTTTTCCTTTGTATTTTGATTAGCAGTTTACTTTACTACAATTGGTTGTTCTACAATATTATGTATTAAATCCAAAGCCTTATCCTTATGTTCCTCTATTCTCATCATCTCCAATAATGGGACTAAAATCTTTATTTGAGACAAGACCCATGTAATATCAAAGGGAACATATTGTTGTGTATGATCAGAAGAGTGATTTGAACCTACAATTACATTCTTACCCTTATTCGGAGCATGTACCACCATAATATCACCAGTTCTAGTAGGGATATCCATGTTTTTTTTATTAGTATCTACATGTAATTTCTTATTTTTAGGAGTCTTAGCCTTTTCTTTTGAACTCTTAGTAGTACTTTGACTCCCAACAAGGTTTTGAGCCTATTTTATGAGAAAATCTCCTGTGCTATTTTGATCTTAACCTTGAGTCCTATTTCTTAAATTGTAAAATTTATTTTTTAGTTATGAAATTGTAGCTACTGTTAATGCCTTGATTTCTTCATCTGAGGGTCTCCTTAATCTAGAATCATTATTATAAGTCTGAAAAGAATATACAATAGAATAAATCTCCTCAATGTCAAACAAAACCTGATGAGCAAAATTTTCCTCTTGATTGAGACTACTAAACACCATGTTTATATGACTATCCTGAGTGTAATGGGAATAATTGCATTCATCGCAAAGAATAGTAAACTCATGAAAAGACTGTGCAACTATACACTGTTCTAGTGCATGTTGTATTTGACAAACTACACACCATGGAGTCTCATCTATCATATTTATATTATTCTTCTTGAGAGGATCTAGAGTTTCCCTATTTGAAGCATTTCTATGGTTATTAGGTACTAGCTTGTACCATTATGCTAAGTAGTGTTATAAGGTTGATCTGACAATTTAGGCATTCTTTCCTACTTGAGGTAATTTTGTCTATTAGAAGGCAAACCCTTTTCAGTTCTCACTACTCTAGAACTCAAATATTTTAGTGCATTTAATACTTTATCCAACTTATCCTCAGGTGTAGGTGCTCTAGCTTGTTGTGATTTAAGATTAGGGTTTTGTAATATTGTGACATCATCCCTTTTATGCAGTTTCCCTGATGCTTTCTTGTTACTTTCAATATGTGTTGCTATTTTAAAAGCATCTCTTAGGTTTTGAGGATTCTTATCTCTGAGTTCATAACCCATCTTAGCATCACATGCATTACAATACAACACCAAACACATGGATTTATTTGGCCTCATATATGGGGGAATCTTATTGAAAACCCTAGTAAACCTAGCATTAAAATCTAAGACAAGTTCATTACAACCCTTGGTAATGCTAGTAAATTCATTAATAACAAAACTTGGATCAGTTTTATCACCATATTGTTCTTTGAAAGCTCTCATAAATTCATCCCAAGAGTTAATACTTGCATCAGGAAGATTCTTATACCAATCCCTAGCCTCAACAAGTAATGATTACATAAACAATTTCATGATCACATCTTCATCTTCTACTTCATAATCATCCATTAAATTTGAAAAAAATTTCAAATGATCTTCACGAGATAGAGCATTATTTCTAGGAAACTTTACTAAACCTTTTCTAATGTCATTTGGAATAGGATTTGGGTAACCAAGATTACCTGTGAAGTCACATTGTCTGTACCTTTCAAGATGCAATGGTCTCCTAGGCTGAACATTCACTTGCACATTTGCTTGTCCATGTGTACATTCTATTGTGCATGAACATTATGTTGTGGATTTATCTGTGGGTTTTGCTGACCAAAATTATGACCTTCTTGTACATTGTGCACATGACCAACTCCTTGTGTTGCATGAGGAGGACACATAAAATGCTGACCTACCCATCCAGTGTTAGCATTTTGAGCCTAGGTTACCACTTGTGTTTGATAATTTGACACAATTCATTGTTGTTGATGCATCTAGGTAGTCCTAGTAGCTATAGCTGTTGGGGCATTTCCCTATTGTAGTGTAGAATTCTTGTACCTATTAAAGGTGCTCTTTGTCTAGAACTCAAAGTCATCAAACCTTGTGAAACCTTATTGATGTCAAGAGTTTGGGAAATAGAAGCCTTCATCGCAACAATTCTCCTTTTCATGTCATCTTGAATTTTCCTTACTTCTAATATATCTAACTCAATCTTTAGATCATTAACATCTTGTTTTAACTCATCCTCAATTTGAGCTTTTGTCCTAGAGGTTGAGGCTTTAGGGGATGCATGAACAATCTGACTATTTGCTACTACATTAACAAAGTCTGTATACACAAGATTAGGAAATGTTTGGGATTGAGGTCTAGCACATTTAATCAATCTCCTTTTCTATTTTACTTGGGAAATCTAAATTTTGCCAAAGATTTTCATCTCTACTATTCTAAACAGTCAATTCATGAACCCCAGGACAAAGATACTTTACACTAGGTATAGTTCTAGTAGGACTTTCATCACCAAGTAGAATATGTTGTATGTGGAAAAGGGTTGTAAGGAGTAATATGTGATTTACAAGTACCCTTTTCTTTCCACTTTGGTTTTGTATTTGTTTGATCTCCAATCAATAACCTATTTTTAGGATTATTCTTAAACTAAGATCTTCTTCCATGCATTGTTAAAATGAGTCCTGTTACATATATTTGGTCTATTTTGGAGATATCAGAGTCCCCACCCAAAACCCTTTGGGGATTTCAATACATTCTGGGATCTAACTAATCCTTTCTTATCCCTAGTAGAGTTGAAAATCTGTTGGTTCTTCCAACTAATTACCTGATTTCCCCTATAAGGTAGCCATATTTAATGCTCAAGGCTATCAGATTAGTGGTGAATGAACATGAGTCAATAAGTTGATCTCCTCTACACTTTAGGCTTTGCTAGACCTAGGGGGTATTCTCTTTACTACAATATTAACTGATCAAAACCCTAATTGCTATAGATATTTCCACGAAGAAATGTTCTCATTCATATACACCAAGACTATAATATCAATCCAAAACTAGCTAGGTCTTTAGAGATTGACTCACTGTTGGCTTTGAGAACATATATTTTAAACTACCCTACTTACTACAGAAAAAAAAAAAATGAAAATCAAAAGATGTGTCTTTAATATATTATTCTAGATTTTGAGCATGTTGAAATTCAGATCAATGCCTATCTAGGGTACACAGTCAAACAACCTTTTGTAAGTGTCTCCTCTGACGTACAAAGTTCAAACATAGAGGATTAAATTGTATCACTATCTTCCTATGACACATCCATATAAGAGTACTTCCCACATTTCTTCTTAATAATCCTTAATGAAATACACAACTCCCTATATCTTATCTAAAGAATTTTAATCCATTACTTGAACAGAAGCAACAAACAAGATATTCAATATAGCAAATGTGTATAGATAAATTCAGAAACCCTTGGTTCCTTCAATTATAAGAGAAATGCAAACATACAAGGAGACAAATGTGAGAAACACATGCAAAATGCATTTTTCATATGATTCATTCTTATTTAAAAAATACCATACAAAGATTTTCCACTGGCAAAAAATTCTGCTTGTAACCTTGAATGTATTATTTCAAAATGTATCTACCCAAAATTATGCTCCAGAATCCTTTACAATGAGAAAACAAGCTCTTATATAGAAGTTAAGAGACTTGTCGGCCTAAGACCTATTTCAACATAGTCGGTTACATTTTTCTCATTACATGTTAAATGCAAGAGGTATAGGAACATGCACTCTACTTCCAACAAAATATCTACAAATAGCCTTTGTCCTAGTTGCAACCTCCAAGAAGACCAATCCTCATGTTGATGAAAGCTTTTATAGCTGTATTTACCAAAATTAGGCTATGAACTACCTTGGACTCCAATCTTGCCCTCTAGTCACTATATTTCTTGACCCACACATCACACATCCTCTCTGTAGTCCATCAGAATGAGAGAACCTTTGCAATCTTATCATTATTGGTTGTTTACCTAGCGTCCAAGGTTGACCTAGTCTCTTTGTTGAAATTATCCAGGATCACCTCTAAGGAGAACAACTTCTCCACCTTGTTGTTTAGCTGATCTATGTTAAATGCATCATTAGCACATATGGTAGATGAAAGATTAGGGACTAATGCTCTGAATTGATCTTTCTATTGATCCAAAGGTTTACCTATTTATTTTCATCCAGAATCTTAGGCATTATCTTTTTGTCAATATGCTCCAAAAAATGCAATTTATCCTCAGCATTCTTATCAAACTTTATGTGATAGGCAACAATTTTTCCAATAGTATGAACATATCAAATGTTGGTGCAACCTTGGTAGGAGTTGTAGGATCAAACTTGGCACAATTGTGAATTTACCTTATTGTAGCAGTCTTAGGTAGCCACTTATTTACTATTTCCTTTAAATTTGCCATGTCTTGCACATATTCATCAAAAGTTGTTCTTAAGTCTGAATAAGCCTTCCAAACACCATCAACTTTACCTACTACTTTGACAATCCTGTGACGAATTAAATCATTGACCACATTGCCAATTGTTTCCATCCTATTCTGTGTGGCTCCTATCAATTAATCTTTAAGATCCTTTATTTCTAAAAATAGAGCTTCTTTGTCTGATGGAAAAGGTTCTTCAGAACTTGAGGGAGTAGAAACTATAGGAATAGGAGTTCCAAGCTGAAGAGATCTATGATGATTCAATTTTTCCATAGCTTGAGTGTATTTCTAATTCAATTGATCATACTCCCTCTGTAGTTTTACAGTAGTAGCTTCAGTAAATAAGGTTGTGTGCACACTTAAAGATGCAGCTTGGGGAGTAGGAGTGTCTAACAACCTCTAGATAATGACATTTCCTATTAGGTCATGCACACTATCTGCCACCTTAGGCTTGTTTGTGTTAGGTGTCATTGCCTAGATAGCCAAAGTCTCAAATTTAGGGTTAAACCTTGAACCAAAGAAAGCCTGGTTAGCTTGCTCCTCTATAGCAAACACCTCTTCATCTTGCCTCCTAATTGTATCCAAGGCAAGTGTAGTGGCTATATCCCATTGTGGTAGTAGCAACAAACCACTATTTTCTACCATTTGCCTTCCTTCTTCTGGAGTGATTTGACCAATATCATGGCTCACCCCCTGCAACACCTTTTGAGTTATTTCCTCATACTGATCTAGGTGTGCATTACTTTTTGCTTCTTCCACTTTTCTTTGAAATTCTACACTTCTTAACCTCAGTAAATTTGTCCTGTCTTTAAATTTGCCTTGTCTTCTTTGAAACTCTACACTTCTTTAAATTTTCCCTGTCTTGTACGTATTTATCAAAAGTTGTTCTTAAGTCTAAATAATCCTTCCAAGAAGCATCAACTTTACCTACTACTTTGGCAATCCTGTGATGAATTAAATCATTGATCACATTGCCGATTGTTTCCATCCCATTCTATGTGGCTCCTATCAATTGATCTTTATGCTTCTTTATTTTTGAAGATACAACTTATCTATCTGATGGAAAAGGTTCTATAGAACTTAAGGGAGTAGAAACTATAGGAATAAGACTTCCAAGCTGAAGAGATCTATGATGATTCAATTCTGCCATAGCTTGAGCATATTTCTCATTTAATTGATCATACTCCTTTTGCAATTTTACAGTAGCAGCTTCAATAAATAAGGTTGTGTGCATGGGTGTATGATAACCTCTTGATAATGACATTTCTTGTTAGGTAATGCACACTGTCTACCACCTTAGGCTTGTTTGTGATAGGTGTTATTGCCCAGATAGCCAAAGTCTAAAATTTAGGGTTAAACCCTAATCAAAGAAAGCCTAGTTAGCTTGCTCCTCTGTAGCAAACACCTCTTCATCTTGTCTCCTAATAGTATCCTAGGCAAGTGTAGTGGCTATATTACATTGTGGCAGCAACAACAAACTACTATTTTTTACCATTTGCCTTCCTTCTTCTGGAGTGATTTGGTTAATACCCTGGCTCACCTCCTGTAACACCTGAGTTATTTCCTCATACTGATCTAGGTGTGCATTACTTTTGGCTTCTTCCACTCTTCTTTGAAACTCTACACTTCTTAACCTTAGTACAAATCCTGTAAACTCCTGGGACTTAATAAACTTATCATCAGACATAAACTGTGTACAAGCCAATGCTCGTATATCATTTGTTTCATCTTTTCCCTGTCTGAGACTCATATCCAATCTATCCTTAGGTTGGGGATCTACCACAACCATTACACATGAAGGCATTGCTTGGTTTACTTTTTCTTCTCCTCCAGGCACATTTCCTTCTGCACCCTCTAAATCAACTACCTCAATTTCTAGTTCTCCTCCCTCAAGATCAATTTTCTTCCTCTTCTTTGAAGAGAAAGATGGTGAATAAGAACCATGAGACTACTCAGGGGTAGTGGAGTCACTCTCTACTCTAGCATATCTCTGATATGGAACATTTTTATCATATGGAGATCTTTCCTCTCCTGCAGGGGCCTGGCTAATCAGCATTTTAGCATGATCCAATATCCTTTATATTCAAATGATTCAGTCCTTTTCCTTTGTAAAAGCACTAGGATAATGATGCTCCACTTATGCAACTCTTTTTCATCTCTTTCTTTTATATATCACCTCCTCCATTGAGAAACAATTTCTAACTATATCTTCATCCAACATGATCTGATGTGTAAATGCAAGCCTCTTGATACTTTACCTGATCCTATTAATAAACCCTTCTAGATCAAAGACCCTTGAGGACTCCTTTCCCATCCTATATGATTGCAAATTTGGGTATATCTAATCAAGGCCCTCCTTATTGGTTGCCCAAAAGTCACCAAATCTTGTGGAAGTAGGGAAGAAAGAACCTTTCTTTTGTCCCCTTAGATGAGTCTTATTTGACTCATTCAATTGCCATATCACTTCCAAATAGGTAGGTTTTTCTGGAACATATTTTGCAATTATATGAGGTCTTAATTGACACCCATACACCCTAATAGTAGTAGTCTCAGTATAAAAAAAGCCAAACACCCCAATTATGTTGGATTCCCATCTTAAGGGTTCTATCCATAGGCCTCACGAAATCCATAATTTCTCTGGGCACTCTATCCTGTAGTGGTCCCATCTGACCCAAAAAGTCTGTTGATGAAGTGCTCTTCAAAATAACATAACTTGACTTATTACAATGCTTATATAAGATATGAGTCCAACATTGAATAAAATGTGGCATACCTTTCTCATCCACATGAGTAACCTACAAATCATCATGCTATGATTGATCTCCTACATAGAAAAACATATGATAGAGCAGGAAATACCACTTGAATTCCATCTTGAATTCCTTATCATCTTCATTTTGTCTAATAGTTATCAACTACTCATGTATCTTTTTCACAATATATGAAGCATAATCATAAATTCAGTATTCACTATAGGGTCATGAACATCTATTGCCACAAGCATGAGGGAAAAAGGCATATTACCCCTTGCATCCTACCCTAAAACTTGACACAATGAATGATGTCTTAATAAAATAATCATATAAGAGATCAATTGCCAATGGCTCTTTCTCACCAAGAAAATCAAAATGGGCCTATTATCTATCCCTTTAACCCTATGTCGTGGAAGTAGCACAATTTTGTAACTACTCCTATCCTTCTTGTATCTATCATTGAAGACATTGAAGTCAATACTTTTACTAGCTGGAGGGTTCAATTCAAAGACACTAGAAATATATTCCTTTGTTATTTTTATCATTCCCACATGATTCCCTACCAAAACCATTCTCTTTATCGAGTCATATCTTCTAGTCACAACCCTTACAAAATCAACATCAATGTACACACTTGACACCACCAATTTTGCCAAGTCCAAACTCTAGGCATGTGATATAGGAGCCCTTGCATTTCTCTTCTTGTACTAGTGGTAAAACAATGCCCACCCTCCATCATGGATGTTTGCATCTTGTTGGGTGAATATTTTGTTGTTAACTCGCTAATGGTAAAATGGGTATATCAGCCACAGCTATGATGAGACAAAGTCTCTCCTCTCAGCAAGGGGAGGTTCCCTCTAATTACTTAACTTTTGCAAATCAAACAACTTATCAAATTTATGTACACTAAAAACTATGTTTGTGGTGGTTCCATCTCATCTCATTCTCTTTTTTTAGAATAGATGTTTATATTTCAAACTCTTGATATAAGACTTGTAAATTATCACAAAATCACTGGAACTCAAAGTTTTCTGTTACCTCACTTACTACTTGTAAACAGAACTATTTGAAGTAGAATGCAGCCCAAAGTCTTCACTCCTCTTCAAGATGATAAAAATAAATCAAATATAACAACTTGCAGCACAAAGTCTCCAAACTATTGTATTCTCACAAACATGAAGATATAACCCACAACCGATTTGATAACACAAAGTTTATCAGAATCAAATTAAGAGCGCTCTTCAATCACTTGTAACAAACTCTACACTTCAATTATTATCAAATCAGATTATGATAGCAAGACGTAAGAACAAAACTATCACAACACAAATAATCCCAAGACAAAGATTGGAATTGAACTTGCTTTCTTGTATTGATAAATATTTGAATATTGATTTTCACAAAAAGCACAAAGTCTTGATTTGCTTCTCAATTCGCCAGAGTTTTCTTGCAATAGACAAAAGATAGATATTTACAAAAGAGGCCCCCTTTATTTATAGGGAAAGGCCTTGAGAAAATTTAGGAAAAAACTAACTACTTTGACTTATTCAAAAATAGGAGTCCTTATTGACTTAGGACTTCCTATTTTTTACATGTAATTGCATATTAAAAATGTACATGTAAAACTATCCAAAATTGTTTTGAAAGTACATGTGAAAATCAGAAAATAAACTAAGGGAAAGAACAACTGCTTCAATTTGTATCTCCACTTTTTCTCATGTGGTGATCATACATAGTGAAGACCGCTTGTATTTCAATGCTATCTGGATTGAATGCATTTTTGAAGATCATCCTGGCCCTCACTATGGTGTCCCTCACTATAGTGATTGACTTGGCATGATTAGTTAACCTGGTTTTCAGATTGTCCAAGGTTAACTGGTTGTCTAAGATGTTGTCCACAGAAGTTATTGAAAATGCTTTATCTTCAAATTCTTTTTGGAACATGTCTTCAAATTCCTTAACCATTTCTTCCGCAGAAAGAAATTGGATATCTGGTGATACCAACTTACAAGGCAACTCCTCCAACTTATGCAAAATATTAACATCATTTTCTTCACTAGTTTCCTTTGCAGCTTCAAGATCCTTGATCAAATTTCTTAGCATATTGCTCCTATACATCAGAGCTTCCTTTGTCTCTGTATATGAATCCCTGTTGGAAATAGCACCAATGGATATTAGGGTACTTATTTTTAGAATATCAGCAAGCCCCAGATATTCAATTTGTTCTAGAGACAGCCTACTATAGTCCAGTTTCCTAATATCTTCCTCTGTTCTCAAGTCTATCCAAACATCTTCCACCATGGGTTCATGAAACTGAGTTTTCCTCCTGATTTTATCTTTTACGCCCCGGTAGTCAAATTTTGGTCTCCTCTTGAATTGCTTCATGGTGACCAACTGCATTTCTGTCTCCATGGCCCTTGCCTTTGTGGCAGTCAACACTGAGTATCTGCTGATTTCCACTGGAAATCTGAAACCAGGCTTCTTGAGTTCCATTTGTTTGTTATGCACGACAATCATTTGTCTGCACAACTCCATCAAGACCAGTCTATCTGAAGGAAACCTAGGAAGCATATAAGGGTAGCCTTGGAAAAAGCCAACCCTCAAGTATGAGAAAGATGGAAATTGCAAAAACATACAACCAAAGTCATTAACCACTATCCATGCCTCGTCCGAAATTCTTCTCTGCTCCAGTTGGGGATCAAAAAGACACAAGAATACAGCAAAGAATGCATCATTCACCCTCCTGAAATGGTGAATTGAACCTTTCAATGTTAGCTAAGGATAATACTAGTATACTGGGACTACTCTCCTATCCCCTTCTGATGATAATCCTGGAAAAATCCTCATGGAGGCTGCAATGTATACCAGATAGGAAGTCATGAAGAACTTGGAGGTAGTGGATACCTTCATCAGCTGGTCATGCAAATTGTTACTAATTTGTTCTCCCCAGAAAATAACTTGCCTGCCCTGGCGTATGACCTTAATGAAAGGATACATCCATTCATGAAACTGTGAAGAGGAGGACAAACCTCTTACCCTGCTGAGGAGGGTAATCAAGTCACCAACTTCTTCCACAAAATCGCTTCGAGGAAAACTACATGGCCACCTTGACAAACTTGACCTCGCAATCTTCAACCATTTGTTGTTGATCACTTTCTTCGCTTTTTCTGGATTCTTGTCATATTCCTTTTGAGCTTCAACAAAGTCAGGCTTCAATACCTCTGTCGTAGGAGGACACATGAACACCTTGTCAATGAACTCAGGATCCAACCTGATTATTACATTACCACTGGCGTCCGCCACAGCTCTAATATCTTTGTTATAGAAATGGGCACACTGAAGAACAAATTTTGTATTGTGAGCCGCCACTGGGAAGGATGATACCAGATGAATATTACTCTCTACTATCTTCCTCATCATAGCACTGGGGTTGCTTGACTTGGTTCTTTCTACAAACTCAGCCATATCAACATGGCCAATCTCCGTATCTCTAATGTCCTCAACATTAGAATGGACTGAGGTGATTGGGAAAACACCTTGATATTTGTACTTCATTACTTTTGACTTTTTCAGGGACAAATCAGTCATTTGGATGAACTTTTACCGAGAAGAAGTCTGATGTTGAACAAAGCTCCACAGAAGAAACTGCAACAAAAGTCATGATCATGCAATTAGGGAAAATATGGGCAATCTGGGAGAATTGCATGTTGATGATCACGACTATGGGAATGCGCTTGCAAAAGGGCTATAGTGCGAGCTGGCCAAAAATTAGAGGAGAAGCGGGCTCGGGAAATCAAAATTGGAAATTTTCCAGAGTTCAAAAAATTTGGGACATTTTTGCATGGGCGGCAAAATTCGCCGCCCTTGCATATGAGGGTTTTGCATTATTTGCATTAGCGGCGAATTTTGCCGCCACTGCATGTTGAGAGGAATGGTGATGTTCTAGTGGCAAATTTTGTCGACGTTACACTTGAGAATTTTTTTTACAGGTCTAAGGGCTGGGAGTTTCGTGTCGAACATTTGGTAGTGATCATAGGATTTCCAGGTAGGATCGACGAACTCCGCCGATGTTACAATAATGGTATGTAGCGAGGGTTGGGGAATCTAGGGCAATAGAATCCCTAGGGTTTTCAAGGTAAAACCTAGGGCATTCTGGTGCGAAAACAAAACACAAAAATGACAAAATGAAACAAAAAACTAAAATGAAATGTAACGAAAATCTAAAACAAAAACCTAAATGATACGCCTCAAAAACAATGAGGAAGGAGAATGAAAAACAAAAAGGAACACTTACCCATCTAGAACTGAAAACCCTATGTTCAATCTTCAACGCGAGATCCGTCACAAATCGGGAGCATACGATCAAGTGGTCATTGAGAACGTTGGTGGATCAATCAAAAGGCTTTAGTATAAGGAATGACAAGCAACAATGGGAGTGATAACACATTTAAAAGGTTGAGATTGGAGTTTAAATGCCTAGCACGAGTGGCCATTAATGGCACTCGACATCAAAATCCTAAAGATCTCACTCGAGCGGCAATTTCGGACGCTATGACACTACAATCGACAAATGTGTAACGTCGGCAAAAAAAGCCGTCATTGCATATCTGATGGAAAACACATGCGAGGGCGGAGAATTTAGCCGCTCCCGCACATTGAACTTAAAACGATGTAATAGCGGCAAAAAATGCCATCATTACATCCAACAAAAACAAGCTTAAAAATAATATGTAGGAGCAGCATTTTTTGCCGCTCTTGCATATCAAGAGTCAAAATTTACTAACTCCTAAAAATAACCAAAATGACCATTTTTACTAGCTTACAACTTTAAATGATCCTCGCGAAAATCAAGAAATCAATTCAAGGAAATGTTGCAGACAAGTTTTAAAATGTCAAATGACCTCGCACGAGATCAAGAAAATCTTTTCTCGATTTGTGATTTTAGAGTGTAGATTCACGAAACGGACAAGTTTCGTGGGGTTGTCTACAAAAATGAGCGTAGTTGATTTTGAGAACAACAGCTGGCTCTAACTGGGGAACTTCCTTCAATCAAACTTTGAAACGATTGAGGGGAGTAGAATCCAGTCTCTAAGTGCCTTCATCCATGCCATTGGGCTATAGAGTCAAGCTAAAAAGAAAAAGACACAAAAGACTAAACGAAAACGTAAGAATAAAACACAAAACTATACAAATGTACAATTTAACTTATCTGAAACTTCAAGGATTGAAGTGCTTCAGATGTTGTCCACTGTGAGGTAACAAGAATGGTGTCCCATCCTGATACTCCAGCAAGAAACTGTTTTCACCAAGGAACTAATGAATGGTGAATGGACCTCTCCACAAGGAATCAAATTTTCTGTGCATTCCTTTTGGTTCTCTCCTCTTGTCCCACAACAAGACTTGATCTCCAACCTGGAACTCACGAGCCTTTGTCTTCTTGTCGAAGAGTTTCTTTACTTAATTTTGGTGCTCAGCAATACGGTCCACCACAACAGTGCGTTGCTCCTCAAGTTCAGTCAAATACATGATCCTTTTATCAATAGAACTATCAAAAGTTCTATCTTCCAATGCCTTTACCAACTTCAATGCTGGCAATTCCAAGGTAATTGGTATCTCTACATTCAGACCATATAGAAGCTGAAATGGCGACATGCCTATCACCCTTTTGGGTGTAATTCTATCTGCCCATAAAGCATCAAACAATGCCTTATGCCAAGTTCTCTGATTCTTATCTACCAGTTTCCTGATGATAGTGACCAGATTCTTATTACTTGATTCTGCTTGACCATTCCCTTGCGGATAATAGTTTGAAGAATGGGAAAGAGTGATCCCATGTTCATAGCAAAACTCAGTAATCTCATGAGAGGAAAAACAAGTAGCATTGTCTGCTACAATCTTGTTTGGAACTCCAAACCTGGAAATAATGTTTTCTTTAAGAAAACTACATACCACCTCTGAAGTAGCATGCTTGACTGGAATAGCTTCCACCCATTTGGTAAAATAGTCTGTTGCAGTGAGAACATAGTTATGTCCTGCACTTGATGATGGATTCACTGCACCAATGAAGTCAATACCCCATTGCTGAAAAGGCTCCTCAATCACCACTGGTTTTAGAGGTAAGGCTGCCAATTTTGGTTTTCCAACAAACTGTTGGCATAACTCACACCTGCGTACCCAATTGTACGCATCTTGGAATAGTGTGGGCCAATAGTATCGAGCTCGCAGAATCTTGTGAGCCGTTACAGGTGCTGAAAAATGTCCTCCACAAGCCAAATTGTGGAAAGACTCCAAAAGTCTACCTTGTTGTGCTTTGTCCATGCAACAGAGAAATACACCATCAAGACTTCTCTTGTACAAACCATTGTCCCAAAGGACTGTAAGGAAATGAGCGATATTGGAATACCACTCGTCAATTGTAGTAACAAAAAGAATAGTTGGTGTGTCCACAACTTCTTCTTCGTCCCCTGTCTCTTTTGGAACATTATCTGCAATCAATTGACACAAACCTTTACCACACACAAGCTTGGTAGGCTTGATGTCCAGATCAAATTCTTAGATCTTAGTGATCCAGTTACCTCTCTTTGTTCCAAACTCCTATTGAGTTAGGATGGATTTGACTGTTGTATCAGGCACCATGACAACAGTGTGTGAGTTTAGAATATAGAACCTGAAATGCTTAACCGCTTTGACTATGGCATAGGCATGCTTCTCCATATTCGAATACTTCAATTCATGAGCTTTGAGAGGACAACTCATAAATGATATGGGGGATTCAACGCCTTCTTCATTCTGCTGAACCAGAATAGCTGAAAGTGTGTGTTCTGAAGCGTAGCTATAGACTACAAAATCCTTAGTGTAGTCAGGACAAACAAGAACTAGAGCATGAGCAATAGCTCTCTTGATATCATCGAATGCTTCCTTACCTTCTGTAGTCCAACAGAAAGTAGTCTTACACTTCATCATATTAACAATGTGATGGGTTTTTTCTGCAAACTCAGGAATGAACCTTCGCAGAAAATTCACCTTTCCAAAGAAAGAGTGAACAGCAGTCTTACTTGCTGGCAGAGTGAGACTTTGAATAGATTTAACTCTCTCTGGGTCAATCTTAGTACCTTCCCGGGATATAATGTGCCCGAGAAGCTTGCCTTCTGTCACCCCAAAAACTGACTTCTTGGGATTGAGGGAAATACCATTTTGCTGACAGCACTCCAGCACTTGTCGCAAATGATGCGCATGATCATGACGGTTTTTGGAGAAAACAGTCAAGTCATCGAGATACACCACGATAAACTTACCCATTTCATCTCTGAAGGCAAGATCCATCGCTCTCTGAAATGTTGTGCCAGCATTGATCAGACCAAAAGGCATTCTGCGATATGCGAATGTGCCCCGTGGTGTGGTGAAGGCAGTTTTGAACTGATCAGCTTCATTTACCTCCACTTGGTTATACCCCAAAAAACCATCTAACATAGATAGCATTTCTGAACCTGTCACTGTTTGCAATACTTGGTCCATGATGGGCAAAGGGTAGTTATCTTTCAAGGAAGACTGGTTGAGATTTCTGAAATCAACACAGATACGGATTTCTCCGTTCTTCTTCCTTACAGGTACTATGTTTGAAATCCATGTGGAATGATGAATTGGAAAAATTATCCTTGCATTCAGCATCTTCTGAATTTCAGAAAGAATCGTTCCTGATATCTTTGGATTGTATTGCCTCTGCTTTTGTTTGTAAGGCAACGATCTAACTTTGAGGGGAATTTCATGTTGAACCTCCTTAGCCCTGAAGGACTTCAGATCATCATAGGAGTAAGCCAAAACATCAATGTAATGGCAAAGGAGGGTAATGAATTTAAATCTTTCATCAACAGTGCAACATTTTCCAATGTTGACCATCTCAGGATCTACTTCTGAACCCAAATTGATCTGCTCAAATTCCATGGAGGAACTCGAATCCTAATTTTGTTGCCATTGCTTGATAACCCTGTCATGTTTATCAAAGAGTTTCTCAAGGGAAACCAAACCTTTTGGGATTTTATTTCCTTTCAATTGTAGAAATTCTTCTTCGATTTGTGAATCTACCTCAAAAACATATTCACGAGGTGGTGATTCACTTCCTTCAAAGTAAAGCTCATCAAAACTATCCATCTTTTCTAGGAAAGCAATGATTTGATTATCGCCATTGAACACCTGCCAATGGTCAGTGTTATCAAGTACACTTGGTCAGAAGACCAGCTCAATAGTGTACTTGTTTCCTTTGAAATCCTTGTGAGGCACCATGAGAGTGGCGGAAATAGCCAATGAATCTACACGATCATTGAACTCTCTAGGCACCGTTGAAATATTGAAAGCATCGAAATCTTCAATGCAATCCCATACGCGATTGCGATATTGTCTCAATCTTTCATTTTTAGTTTGGTACAAATTTCTTACTTGACAAACCACCAATTCGGCATCCCCTTGAGCATGAAGGTTCTTAACACCTCTGGCACGCGCTGCTTCCAATCTGAGCAACAAGGACTCGTATTCGACGGTGTTATTGGTATTGTCAAACTGTAACTTATATGAAAAAGGTAAAATATCACCTTGTGGCAATATCAAAACCACTCCAGCTCTAGAACTGGTAGAAGAACAGCTGCCATCAAATTCTAAAATCTAGACTCCATCAGGATTTGATTTTTTGGACTTCCTCTGGTTAGAAAATTCCTCTTCATCGGTGAGGGAAGAATCTGGAATTGCTATACCCTTACCTGAACTTTCATCTGAAAACTCTTCTGAGTCTCCATCTGACATATCGGAGCTACCACCCGATGTAGCCTCATCTGATGAATCAGAACAATCTTCAGTAGATAGAAAATAGTTACCCATTCCCGAGGACTCAAACAAAATTTGAGCTTTGGGGTTTGATGTTTGAGTAACAATATATTTCGCCTCCTTCTCAGGAAGCAGCTTCTGCATGACACCTTTAACAGGTATCCTAGCTTTAGACAAATCCATGTTCAACTCTCCACCCACATCCTTGCAGAAGTTACGTCCAAGAAGAATGCCGTATGAAGCTGGAACATCAGCTACCAAGACTGTCATCTTGATTCTCTTATCCGGAAAGGCTGCAAATGCAAATTGGGTGTCTTTGATTTGACCCAAAAGTGGAACTTGCTTATTCTCCATAGAAAAACACCTCCCAAAAGTTTTGGTTAAGGTGAGGCCGAGGGCATCTGCTACCTTAGCAAGCATAACATTGTCTGAGGCTCCAGAATCTATTACGCAATTGCTCAATTTATGACCATTTACTAATAGGGAAACATAGAAAGGTTCAATTTTTCCAGAGGCTTCAGGGGGAGTAGTAACAAGATTGTTTTGGGTAGGTTTACTTTTGGAGGAGTCATGAGTAACTTTGGGAAACTCTTGTCCTGCAGGGATGGCTTTATTTTTGACATATTTGGATAATCTATCAAATTGTTCAGGATTAGCCTGTAAATATTCAACTTCAGACATTTGTATCTTATTTCTCCTAGCATGGTCTATTATATCAAACTACTGAAAAGAATTAGATACGGAAGAAGAAAAACCATCATTTTGATTTTTGGTAGAGACAGCACTAGTCTGAGGAGTAGAGGTGGAAGGTACAAATTCATTAGAGGCACTTACTTGTTTATTGACCACCAGGTCTTTTGATTGGAAAGGTAGCGGAGTCCCCCGTTTAGTGATTGAAATCGCTGGTTGAGATTCTTCTCTCGCCTTCCCTTTATCAACTTGAAGAGCTGACTGATTTTGAGACCTAGTGAAAACAGCATATGCTCCTTCACTCACTTCTCCTTTTTCAGCTTCATCCTGGTAGTTCAGAAAGCTGATGGTAGAGTCGCCAGCTATCTCTTCTTCTCCTTCTATGAAGAGATTAGCACCATTTTCATATTCCAACTCAGGTTGGAAAGAAAGTTCATTTTCAGCTTCATAGTAGCCAACAGCAGAGTTGACCGGTGTTGCTTCAATAGCAAGCTTCCCCTGTGTAGGTGAAAGATGGTTTTGCTGTCCTTGATTCCTAGCAGCATTGCCTTGATATGAATTATTTGGAAATGTCTTCCTTGGTATATCTCGGTAAGAAGGAGGTGCAGATATACCTTGGGACATTTGTCTCTTCAAAGCTAGCAATTCATTTGCTAGCTTTTGCACCATGGGATCTGTGGTGCTTGTGGAAGCGTTCTCAGTAGAAGAGGAACTTTTATTTCTATTAGTGTCCCTTCTTATCTTACCTGCAAGGATAAGATCATCTTCTACTTCGGTTGCTAGAATCTGAGCCGCAGCAAGATCAGTAGGAGCAGCTCGCCTTAATAGGAAACTAACCTCCGGAAGCTGTGTATTGATAAAGAAACATTTGAGGTTCTCCACTATGGGCTCAGTGGTGGCGGGAATCCTGTTTCTTAATTTGTTGAACTTAGCGATGAAATCTCGCATTGGTTCATGAGGTTCCTTTTTCATCTGTGTCAGCTATGCCAACAATGCATGAGCATCTATCGTAGGTTTAAACCTTGCTTCGAACTTGGTTTTGAGAGTAGCCCAGTTTGTTATGGTCTAAACTTGGAGGTGGTAGAACCAGTCTGCAGCAGTGCCTTGTAGTGTTTCTACAAAGAGTCGCACAGCCATGTCTTTGTGCTCGACACCTATCACACCACAGGCTATACAGAAAGCTATAATGTGCTCATCAGGATGAACTTTTCCGTCACCATAGAATTTGGGGAAATTCTTTCTTGAACTACGAGGTAGTTCATGCAATGGTGGGGTCAAATTTAGAGGACCAAAGGTATTCCCTGAAGGGCCTTGGGCTGCCATGACGCGCTGATTGAAAGGTGGTATAACAAACCTTGGTGGCATATGAACAGCCAAAACTCTGTTAGCACTAGCAATAGAAAATTCACCTGGTATTGGAGACCTGGTGTTTGTAGGGGGAAAACTCCTGGTGCGCTGAAGACGAGGTCGTGAAGTTAAGAATCTAAAATTATTCTGCTGCATCAATTCAAATGTAGGATCAATAATACCCTGAGCCCTCTTACTTCTGGTGTACCGGGAATCTGCCAGACTGTATTATGCTAAACACAATTTTGCAAGAAAATGGAAAAGAACTGAAAATGCTTCAACTCGAAGCGTGAGGCTTCAAGTTGTGCGTTCCTTCCCCAGTAGAGTTGCCAAAAAACTGTTGGGTGAATATTTTGTCGTTAACTCGCTAATGGCAAAATGGGTATATCAGCCACAACTATGATGAGACAAAGTCTCTCCTCTCAGCAAGGGGAGGTTCCCTCTAATTACTTAACTTTTGCAAATCAAACAACTTATCAAATTTATGTACACTAAAAACTATGTTTGTGGTGGTTCCATCTCATCTCATTCTCTTTTTTCAGAATAGATGTTTATATTTCAAACTCTTGATATAAGACTTGTAAATTATCACAAAATCACAGGAACTCAAAGTTTTCTGTTACCTCACTTACTACTTGTAAACAGAACTATTTGAAGTAGAATGCAGCCCAAAGTCTTCACTCCTCTTCAAGATGATAAAAATAAATCGAATATAACAACTTGCAGCACAAAGTCTCCAAACTATTGTATTCTCACAAACATGAATATATAACCCACAACTGATTTGATAACACAAAGTTTATCAGAATCAAATTAAGAGCGCTCTTTAATCACTTGTAACAAACTCTACACTTCAATTATTATCAAATCAGATTATGATAGCAAGACGTAAGAACAAAACTATCACAACACAAATAATCCCAAGACAAAGATTGGAATTGAACTTGCTTTCTTGTATTGATAAATATTTGAATATTGATTTTCACAAAAAGCACAATGTCTTGATTTGCTTCTCAATTCGCCAGAGTTTTCTTGCAATAGACAAAAAGATAGATATTTACAAAAGAGGCCCCCTTTATTTATAGGGAAAGGCCTTGAGAAAATTTAGGAAAAAACTAATTACTTTGACTTATTCAAAAATAGGAGTCCTTATTGACTTGGGACTTCCTATTTTTGAATAAGTCAAAGTAGTTAGTTTTTTCCTAAATTTTCTCAAGGCCTTTCCCTATAAATAAAGGGGGCCTCTTTTGTAAATATCTATCTTTTGTCTATTGCAAGAAAACTCTGGCGAATTGAGAAGCAAATCAAGACTTTGTGCTTTTTGTGAAAATCAATATTCAAATATTTATCAATACAAGAAAGCAAGTTCAATTCCAATCTTTGTCTTGGGATTATTTGTGTTGTGATAGCTTTGTTCTTACGTCTTGCTATCATAATCTTATTTGATAATAATTGAAGTGTAGAGTTTGTTACAAGTGATTGAAGAGCGCTCTTAATTTGATTTTGATAAACTTTGTGTTATCAAATCAGTTGTGGGTTATATATTCATGTTTGTGAGAATACAATAGTTTGGAGACTTTGTGCTGCAAGTTGTTATATTCGATTTATTTTTATCATCTTGAAGAGGAGTGAAGACTTTGGGCTGCATTCTACTTCAAATAGTTCCGTTTACAAGTAGTAAGTGAGGTAACAGAAAACTTTGAGTTCCTATGATTTTGTGATAATTTACAAGTCTTATATCAAGAGTTTGAAATATAAACATCTATTCTGAAAAAAGAGAATGAGATGAGATGGAACCACCACAAACATAGTTTTTAGTGTACATAAATTTGATAAGTTGTTTGATTTGCAAAAGTTAAGTAATTAGAGGGAACCTCCCCTTGCTGAGAGGAGAGACTTTGTCTCATCATAGTTGTGGCTGATATACCCATTTTGCCGTTAGCGAGTTAACGACAAAATATTCACCCAACACATCTCTACAACCCTCGACATTATCTAATAACCTATCATTGAGTCCTCCTGGACCACAAACATTGTGAGGTCTCCTTGCTGACCTAGGCAACTACATCATCAAATCCTCATCCAGCATTGTCTTTGATGTGGATGGATGACCTGTGGAACAACTCATCTTACTTGAGGGCTTTTTATAAAACTAGGGTCTATGTCTATTGCCTTATTTTTTACAATTTCTTTCCTTTTGAATGAGCAGAGAAGTAATGAAAAGATAACAAAATTAATTATGAACATAGTAAAGCTCAAAATTCCAACAACCTAGATATCTACTCATAAACCCTAATTTTCATCCGAAGACAGGAAGAGCTCCAAGTCACAAAAAAATTCTTTCCACAACATGAAATGACTATGAATATGAGTCGAATTCACTATTTATTTGTGTCGAAGACACCTTCAATTTGTAGATACCTTTCATTTCCACCATTATTACTTGTTCTCTTGAACATAATGTCTACAACAGTCTAATATGTGAGTTTGAATAACAGTCATTGATTAAGGGCTCATCAGGACAAGATCGATAGTTCATAACAGTTCAAGATATTTGAAAAATCCTCCGCATACATTGGAAAGTCTCCAGGTAATCAGCATCGGCCATGTAAGATGACCTCTTATATGTTAGTCTTCAAAACTTACCACGTGTCGATATTTCATAGCCTCACACGCCCCTCTGGGTTCCAATTTCTTGACACTGCAAGCTCGCGCTCTCCATCTCTGTGGAACACACTATTTTTCCTTCTTCTTATGTGAACGACTACCTAGGCACACATGGCGATAAAACGCAGCAACGCAAAGCCAAATTAGCTCTGACAGACTGTTCTTCGTGATGGTGCATGATCAATCAAAACCTGCGCAATTGGACTTCCTTTTTGTTGGCAATTACAAGACTATGGGACCATGGGACAGGTGGCATAATTCTGCAATAGCACGGTCTTAACAAAATGCAAACTCAAGAGGCTTGCAGACTCACGCTAAGCTGCCATCTGTCACCACCATACTAACTTCTAAAAATTTCACCACCCTGATGGATTAATGACAACCGACAACCTAGGACAAAGGGGCTAGTAAAAGCATGACTTATAAGGCTCAGGTTATAACTTAACCCACTGGCAACAAGGCTAAATAGTTAACATCGAAACATAACAAAAAGCAAATAAAGCAATGGGACAACTTAGGTTTAACCTAGGGCATAGATCAAAGTCCAAGAAGTACTAAAAATGCTATAATTTTAGCACATACCACCACCTCTTTTGGTCCCCCATCTTTGTGTACTTATCCACATTACAACTTCCTTTCTCTAGATTCGGGAACCTTCTGTCTTTTGTAGCTTCAAATCAGCTAAGGTTTTTGTTTTATCTCCTTTCCTTGACTCTCTAGTTTTCTCCTTTTACTAATACCCCAAAGGATTCCCAAGAATGGTCTTAAATAGCCTTTTTTGGTGCCTCTAGCCAAAATTTCAAAATTTCTAACTCCCTCCAAAAATAGGTCAACTTTCAGGAGCCATAACTTTTGATCTAGGTGTCTGATTGACAAACTGTTTGATGCATTAGAAAGCTCAGGGAGTGCTCTACATTCTATGAATAGGCTCTACTGATTCCGCCCATTTTCAAGGCCATATGGGGCCTCTAAGTGCCTCAAATATGACTTTAAAATTTTTTCAGGGTTTTAAAGAAACATAAACTTTAATATCTTTCAGCCCACAAGTGATCTATGGCTAATTCCTTCACCAAATGTCATATTTTTTTAATTTTGAAGCCTCGTGTAAATTTTCACTTCCATACATGCTCAAATGCAAACTTTCTAAAAATAGAAGTTGGCTATTTTTACCAGGTTGGAAAAATTGAAGATTGTACATCATTATTCAACCAATTGGGTGTCCAAAAGTACAAAAATTTGAAAAGAAAAAAAATCATGATGTTTTTTAGGTGTTGCAAGATTGTCCTTACACCACTAGATGCTCTTGCATCAAGTATACAATTTGCACCATTATAATATTGTGCTCTCTTAATATAATGATTTAAATAAACTTTTAATTTTTTTTATTTTTGTTTTTTAATACAACCTTTAAATTATAGGTGAATCTCTAAAGAAAGCAAAATATATGTGATCAAGTGATAAGAGTAATATCATACAATATACAATTTAGGCTTATAACAAAAATATTGTTAGATTATATCTTTCAGCCAATAATATAATAAAATTATTTTATTTTATTTATTTAATATAATTATGTGAAATAATTAATTTACAGTACTATTGCAATGAGTTAGCACTTATCTAGTTATTAATCTATTGATTGTAAACCAATCAAAAGATAGGATTATTTTTCTTGTCAGGCAAATTTGATTTAAATTTGTACTTTTCCTATGTCAACACGATAAATTTTTAACAAAACATTATTGAAAAATGATTTATTTGTATTGTCATTGGCTAAAAAAAAATGACCTCTTATGGAGAGTGCAAAAAAAACTATAAATATGGAGAGAATTTTGGTTTGAGGGAAGGATGTGGCAAGTAAACAAATTATGAACACAAATTTTGTCAACGGCGATAATTATGAGAGGGAAGAATCATCAATTTTTATGAATTTTAAAAATTACTTTCCTCAAAGGGACAAAGTTATAATATTAATAATACTATTAAAAATATAGGGTTCGTACACATTTTTATTTTATGAAATTAGTTTTTTTTTTGGATTTCAATTTTATTTACTCCAGAGTTAAAAATCTAGTATTTCAATTGTATTTACTCAAAAGTTAAAAATCTTTAGTATCATGAAATATTTTTGGCCATTTTATTACATTTTTTATTTTATTCTTCAAACGTACAATATTTTAATACATTTAAAATTATCATAGTATTAATATTATTACATTTTAATATCTTAAGTAGACATTTCAAATCTCTATACACTCAACTAGGGCCAGGGCTCTCCACATAAATACAAATATGCACACTTTGTAAAGTTTAGTTTTATAGTTAAGGAAATATTTTAGTGCTATTTTATTTTTCCCAAATTAAATTAATCTTTTAGATTTAAATTTTATTTACCAAGACATTTTAAAATGAGTTCACATAAATTTTTCTTAGAAATTTATTTTTAGAAATATAATAGTTACAAATTTGAAATGATAAACAATTCTTTTATCTTTAGAAAAATTATTACTAAACCACAATATTAGATTAGTTAAAATAATTAATATCATGTTCTCTAAAAGTACTTACTATTATTAGTTAAACAAAAAATTAAGCGACTAAGATAAAATACTGTAGTGATCTAAATATGAAATGTTATTGTTATTATTATATTGTGTAATTATTCTTCAAATTTATAATATTTTAATGCATTTAATACTCAATATTATTACATTTTAATATCTTAGGCAGGCATGTCAAATCTCTCCACACCCAACTAGGCTTATGGTTCTGCACATTTTATTTTATGAAATTAGATTATTTTTGGGATTTCAATTTTATTTACTCAAGAGTTAAAAATTTAGGATTTCAATTTTATTTAGTCAAAAGTTAAAAATCTACATTATCAGGGAAAATGTTTCGCCATGTTATTACATTTTTTTTAGTATTATTACATTTTAATATCTTAAGGAGACATTTCAAATCTCTATACACTCAACTAGGGCCAGGGCTCTCCACATAAATATAAATATGCACCCTTTGTAAAGTTTACTTTTATAGTTAAGGAAATATTTGTGTTATTTAATAGGCTTTGTAAATGTTAGTTTTATAGTTAAGAAATATTTTAGTACTATTTTATTGTTATCAAATTAGTTTATTTTTGAGATTTCAATTTTATTTACCCAAGACATTTCAACACTCTTAAAAAATTAATCTTTCAATTATTGGAATGTAATTTGTCTATACAATCAATAGCTAATCAACAAGAAAAATTACAACTAAACAAATACTATAATAACAACACTACAAGACATGTACTGGCCACTAGTGGCACTTGTTGATATTAAAGACTATATATATATTATATCTCCCTTCCAAACAAATACTATAATAACAACACTACAAGACATGTACTGGCCACTAGTGGCACTTGTTGATATTAAAGACTATATATATATATATATATATATATATATATATATCTCCCTTCCAAACAAATACTATAATAACAACACTACAAGACAGCGACTTGTTGATATTGAAGACTATATATATATTATATCTCCCTTCCAAACAAATACTATAATAACAACACTGCAAAATAGGTACTGGCCATTACGTGGCACTTGTTGATATTGAAGACTATATATATATATATTATCTCCCTTCCAAACAAATACTATAATAACAACACTACAAGACAAGTACTAACCACTATGTGACACTTGTTAATATTGAAGACTATATATATTATATCTCCCTTCCATTCCAATTTTCCAATTTTTAACTTTACACTCGGACGACTTATTAAGGGAAAACTTTGCTTCAATAAAGGTATATAAGTTGAAATTGTAAAATCTTAAAATTATAATTGTATTCATTTTTAGGAAGGATAACTAAAACCATCGCCATTTCGCCTGGAAGAGGCCTCGCCATGGAGACATCGGAACATTCCAAATCGTCGATTGATAAGACACTGGATGAGATGATCCACAAATTAAGAATATTTAACAGCAAAATAATGGAAAAATCCTCGGCGAAGGCAAATCTCTGGACTAATAGCTCGACTTGTGAGGGATCCGCTTCCTCAGCCATGCGTGACTCTGTAGTTACATGTGCTTCTCAAACAGAAAATAATGGCAGTAAATGCCATGAAAATAGTTGTCTTGACAGCGATAGCAGCAGCAGTCGTAGTAAATGCCATCACACGCGCTACTCTGCACACTGGGAAGCCATTGATGCAGTCAAGAAGCGCGATGGGAATTTACAGCTCTCACATTTCAGAAAGATCAAGAGGATTGGCGGCGGCGGCTCCAGCAGTGTTTTTCTGGCGGAATTGAGGGGCACAAAAACGTATTTTGCAGTCAAAGTTGAGGAAATTGGTGGTGGTAATGTCACAGGAATAAAGAATGAGCTACAGTTGCTGCAAATGCTGGATCATCCACTTCTGCCCACATTGTATTTCCATTGCGAAAAAGAGGGGAAATATTATATTGTTACAGAGTATTGCCCGGCTGGGGATTTGAATTTGCTTCGACAGAAACAGAAAGGACGTTTTTTCCCCGAGGAAATTGCCAAGCACATTACTCTCTCTCTCTCTCTGCCTTTAATTTACAGTGAAATTATTCAGTTGTTTCCTAGGAGAAAGCTTGCAGATCATCAAAACAGAGAGAACTATTTCTTCTGATGTTAAAAACAGGACAAATATTTATTTTTAATTTTTTGGGTTGTGAATGAGGTTTATCACTGTTATAGATTGTTTGATCATTGAAATGGATGATATTTAAGTAGAGTGTGATAGGCATTTTTGTAGACTTAATCTGTACATAGGAATTTAAAAAGCTTTTTAGTTTTAACCACAATTGACTATGCAGGCATTTTCCATTCTCGCCCACAGTTACTCATTTTTCAACCCTGTTTGCTCTTGACTTTTACTGTTGATCTCTTCACTGTAATTCGACCTGTTCAACGACCTTTCTTGTCGATCAGTTTGTTGAAAACATTTCTGTCCACAGCACCGGCTGGCTAAGCTTTACCTTCCATTCTAGTATTGATTGACAGTCAAAGATCAATTTTGGCCACTAAAAATAGGACAAATATTTACCACTTTTTGTTGTGTATGAGATGTAAAATTGCTATTGATTGTTTGACCATTAAAATAAATAGTTTTTAAATAGAGTGGTATTGATTTGGTGAAAATTCCCACATTTTCAGTTAGATGGATATCAAGATTTCTTACATAAGGTTTTGTGACTGTTGTAGGTTTTATTGTGCGGAGATTCTGTTAGCACTGGAATACCTTCATTCGCTGGGAATTGTATACAGAGACCTCAAGCCAGAGAATGTGCTTGTCAGAGAAGATGGTCACCTTATGCTCACAGATTTTGATCTTTCTCAAACATTCCATGTGAGGCCTGTTCTTGAGACTTCTTGCAGACACAAGAAGAAAAGTGGTGATTTAGATGATTCAAAGCCATGCAAGAAATGCTTGAAGCCCCGGTTTCTTTCATATTTCCTAAGCAAAAAACCAAAAAAACACCACCATGGAATTGATTTCATTGCAGAGCCTTGGAGAGGGCATTCTAATTCAATAGTTGGAACCAGAGAGTATTTAGCACCTGAGATAGTTGAAGAAAAGGGGCATGGAAATGCAGTGGACTGGTGGACATTGGGAGTGTTTTTATATGAACTTCTGTATGGAACCACCCCTTTCATAGGGTGGAGCACAGTGGATACCATCAACAATATAGTGGATGAGGGTTTATCTTTTCCTGCATTTCCTCGTGTAAGCCATGAGGCCAAGGAACAGGAACAGGAACTTGGATTGTTAAAATACCTTAGAGTAATCTTATTTTGATGATGATTTTTGGATTTTGTAGGAAGCTTGATGCTTCAACAAGTTGTTGAGTGTGCAAGTCAAATGCTAATGTGGCCAAGTAGGATGGGTATATAGTTTTATTAGGTTTCTTATTTGAGTGCTTGATGATGGTGCATGAATAACCCATTTCGGAAGAACAAAGAGGCTAGGCATCAACTAAGAATGATAATAGAAGGATGTCAAATGCATGATTAAAATGACACAAGATAGAAATTGAGGATAATGCGTCTGTATCAATGAACATATAAAGTTTTAGCCATATCAACTACATCTTATCCATATTCTTTCTAGGAAGTCAAAAAATTTCTAAGGATCCAAATTTAATATTTAACAAGTATTTTAATATATATTCATGCTTTAATACATGTCTATGTTAGTGCACAAAGGAGTCTTCCTAGATATTGAAATTAGCTTCCTTCTTGTTGGTCAAATGCATGAATACATTAATAGTACATTTGAAAAATTATCTAAAAGTATTTAGAGGAAAGATCTATGCACAATGGCTAAAATGATCAACACTTATAGGACTTGTGAAAATACAAGAAATTTCACACCATACCTAATTAAAGAAGTTGTTGATTGTGCAAGTCCTTTGTTGAAGACTTTTAATTGAAGGGAGGAAGTAAAATAATGGGGCTAACAAAATGATAGAATTTTCTTTTCTAAATTAAACAATGCCATCCTGTTATCAGGTGTGAACATCCAATAGAAAGAAACTTATTTTCCAATCAAATTATGGAAAGTTAAGGAAACCAATGAACTAGATATTCCAATTTTGACTCCAAATTTTTTTTTTAAAGATATAATTGTGCACATGATACATCATTTGTCTTAGATAAGACCCAAAAAAGTGAAAAATGAACAAAGGATATTTTGGCTCAAATTTTTGAAATGTTTTAATAATATAGTAAGTAGGCTAGTAATAAGTGGAAATAGTTAGTAGAATAATATCAATAAATACTAATTATAGTACATAAGGTGGCATGTTTCCTCTAGAGGTTAATACCATAATTAATTTTTCTCCAAGAAACACCAAGAAAGGTAATTGCAGCATGACATCCATTAGACTCCACTAGATCAAAACTTTCATTTCTAATACATTTTAATAGTCAAAAGCTATGTTGGTCCTGTAAGTATAGAAAATCGTACAAGCCTACATGGATTGATGATGATATAGAGGTCCAAATCATGGCCCAAGAGGGTGTGAATTATACTCCTCTTAGTAATCTCACACTTGATGATGTGCCCCTAGTGTTTTTCCACCTTTGAGTATCTTTTCAAACATCTAAATCAAGTTCCAAGATCTCATAATTATTGAATAACCCTTTTCATATTCTCAATAGGAGTGTCACTTGAAAGACTCTAGGCTAACTTGGGTGACATATCCTTAAATTATGATGGTTATTCCTAGGTGAAAACCAACCATGTGCACAAGTGAAGGTAAAATAAAGGAGATCAACCATAAGCTAGATATAGATCAATGCTAATTTTGAAAATCAAGCTACATCATAAATATAAGAATGTCAAGAAGCTAAGTACATAGGCTCCATCATGGGAGGCTCATAGTCAAAATAGGCATGATTGGTATAAAATATCCCCATGCAAGGGGGAAAAATGAACAAATAAATAAAGTATTAAGGTGTCACAACACATTAATAAAGGCCTTAAAATCAACTTTGAGTTGTAGATCCTCCAAGGCTCCTGCTCCACTTTCTCCTACTATTTGTTGTATCTGATTGCATAGGATTCCTTTGAGATTATCTTTGAGAAGGGATAAGTATTTGAGCCCATAAGTATTTGACACTTGGATTCATGCACTCAAGTTGGTGCTAGGGGAACAATTTTTGTTTGCAGACCACTAATACTAATTAAATTCAAACATGGCTTCAATGTTGGTGGGTGTGCTGAACTAAAAGTAGGGTTCCCTAAAATGGACTATCATCATAGAGTAGGGTGATGTGCAACAAACATTACTCCTACAATCAAATAGAATAGACCTTCACATTCTTCATAAAGGATGATGAGGATGGTGTTAAGATGACAAGGGCCAATAAATTATAAAGAGTTTTGAATGCATGGGCCATTTTATTTATCACAACCTCCTCAGTTAGGTCATGGTGAACAAGTTTTTTTTCAATATCTTGTAAGGCCACATGCCATATCTAGCTAGGTTAGTGATTAGAATTTTTACATTTCACCCATCCTTTGAATTTTTCAATATCACACCCTCTTGATATAAAGCAACACACATGTAACCTTTTACATATATTTTAATATAAAGAAAGTGCTCCCCTAAACCAAACCATGTTTTCTTGACAAAAAATTATAATCATAAAAGTTTTAATTTTAAATTTAAATATTAATTATATTTAAAGAAGACATATTCAAAATTTTAATATTAAAGATAAATTTAAAAATATATCAAATTTTCAAGACACATTAATATACATTATGCCTCAAATAATACTGGCATATCTATATTTAAAAAATATATCTAAAATACACCTAGAGATATATCCTTCTCCAGGCACCTATTCCACCTATGTGTGGTAAAATGATTAAAAAATAGGCTCCTCGAGAAGGATATCTTTAGGTGTATTTTAGATATATTTTTAAAATATAGATATACTAGTAGCATTGAAGCCGTAAGATTAATTCTAACTATAATTATTATAATTAGATAATATAATATTATAATATAGGTTATATATATTATTATAATATATTATATATTAATTATATATAATATAACCCTAACCCTAGTTCTACCTTTAGATCTACTTAAACCTAATTCTATTCCTAATTCCAACCCTTATCCCAACCTTAATTCTAACCATAGTTCTATATATAGATATAAATTTAAATTACTTTTGGTGTTTTATTGTAACTATAACCCTAACCCTAACATTCAAGTCAATACTAATCCTAACTATAATCCCAACCCTAACCCTAATCCTAATCGTAGTTTTAACCCTAATTTTAACATAAACCCTAAGCCTAATTCAAGTTTCCATTTTCATATATCTAATATACCACTAATTCTAACCCTAACCCTAATTATAACACTTGAGTTAGTGTTAGGGTTAGGGTTATGATTGGGTCATTTCCAATGATTTCATTGGTACAATATTAATTCTCAAATTTATATTTATAGATAAAACCATTTGGTATGGAGTAATTGTTTAAAGATATCATTTGACATCATAAGCAAAACATATAGTATGAAGTAATCCAATGCATGTACATTGTCACCCTAATACTTGTACACATAAGAATAGTATTTGTCAACATAATATTCTTATCTATTTCTTTGCAAATACTCCTACTTTTAAAAATTATTACTTTTCAAAATTACACAAATCATTCATATCATGGTTGTTTGATTTGAGTTCGACAAATCACTCATGTTTTGTTTGGATCTCTTAGCCTTGTTTTAGGATCTTACTTTTTTAACCCCAAAATTACACTCTTTTGGTTCAAACTTTTCTTATTTAAAAGCCAAAAACATTCATATATATTAAAAATTTTAGTAACTATTCTAATAAGCTTGAATTCTAAATATTTCCATAATTTGGGTGCATTTCATTCCAATTTGTAATCTATATTTTATATTGTGTTGTGTGAATTTTTACAATACAATTGAATTGCATACCAAAACCCAATTTCTTAATAGTTATATATTTTCAATGCAATCTTGAAAATGTTAGTGCTTTTTGAAATGATTTGGTATGTAGCATATTAAACACTTTTTAATGGTTCTTCATATTTGTTCACCTTATAATCTTTCATGCAACCATCAGAGATAGAATGCCAACAATTGACATAATTATAATGTTGGAGAATTGTATGATTCTAAGCTCTTTTACTTAGTATTAATTATGTTTGATAAAATAATTCAACTAAATGTTTTATATGTATATAGAGTTGATAGAAGTAAACCACTTAATATAGTAGTTGGAAAATTTTACTTTTTATAAGATCATGTATTTAATATTTTCCAAAGATGGAATTCCCAATGTTACCCTAACTCTAACCCTAACAATTGACATAATTATAATGTTGGAGAATTGTATGATTCTAGTAGTAATTATGTTTGATAAAATAATTCAACTAAATGTTTTATATGTATATAGAGTTCATAGAAGTAAAACACTTAATATAGTAGTTGGAAAATTTTACTTTTTATAAGATCATGTATTTAATATCTTCCAAAATGGAATTCCCAATGTTACCCTAATTCTAACCCTGATTACTATATATTGCTTTTACTATATACATTGCTTATATTTAGTTTTTTTTTTCTAAAAGTGGTTGTAGTAGTTATTATAAAGACATGAATAATGTAATTAATTACTTCATCACCAAAGACTCTAAGATAAAAATGAATACTATTTTAACTTTTAATATAACACTTTGTGGGCTTGCATAAAATATTAAAAAAAAAAACCAATTAAATTCATATAATCAAAGATTTTACGGGTATTCAATTGACCCCATATCATGTGTCATTTTTTTTTGGGAATATACATTATGATGTTTGTAAATCATAAAATGTAAAAATATTATGAAAAAATATTTAATTTAATTTTTTTAATATTCCATCCATATGAAATAATTTATGCATACAGCATTAACACCATCATACAAATTAAGCCAAAATAATTTTGAGAGACTATTTCAATTTTTATCAATAGTAATTTTGATTTTGATTTTTTTTGCTTCTTGCATAAAATATTTTTAAAAAGAAAATTAAATTGGGAATTTAAATGAATTTAAATTTTTTAATATTCCAACAATATGAAATGATTTATGCATACACAATTAACACTTGCAGCAAATCATAAAATTCATATCTGTGATTTTTGTTGATTCTTATTCTTGATTTTTATTTTGTGCTTCTTCTTTTGTAATTCGTGATTTTATTTTCGGTATTGGAGACTTTCAAATATTTATGTTTTATATATATTTTAATTATTAATGTTGCATTTGTGGGCAATTATTTTTTTAATGTTTATCATTATTTATTTTAATATGTGACTGTTTAATTTTTTTAAAATTTGTTTTTCTTAACACGCTCATTCATTTCACCCCATACTGCCACTATAGGTTATGCCTCTTAGTGTAAAAAGTTCTATTTAAACATTATAATAATATTAAAAATTTGATTTGATTAATTGACATTATCTTTTATTTTAATAGAAAAAGTTGAGATAAACCCATGCAATAATACACTACCTACTAATTACAAATAAAATGTTCAAAAGTATCATGACAAATCATATCTACAAATTAACTAAGCACACGAAAAATTCATAATAAAGGATGAGTGCAAAGTCATAACAAGTGAACAAGTGTTTGGTACAGTCCATATATAAGGGGGTTTACATTATGGGTCCCTAGTTGGTTACCAATTCCTCTATGATTAAAAACTAGCATACATATTTTTTAAATATAGGTACATGCTAGTAGCATCCACAATACAAGCCTAATTCTAACTAAATTATAAAATTATAAGAATTATTATAATTATATAATATAATATCATAATATAGATTAGACATATTATTATAATAATATATCATAATAATATGTCTAATTAAAATTATATATTATATTATATAATAATTCTAATTATATTATATATTATAATTAGGATTAGAGTTAGGGGTTAAAATTAGGGTTAGGGTTAGTGTTTAGGTTAGAATTAGGGTATCTATTTTTAAGGAATATTTTAATTTCAATGTTGGACCCTAAACCTAATTCTAGCAATAACCCTAACCCTAATCCTAATTCTAACCCTAACCTTAACCCTTACGCTTGTTTTAACCCTAAGCCTGATCCTAATTGAAACTCTAATAATAGTAACCCTAACCCTAATTGTAACATTAACCTTAATTCTATCCATAACTCTAATTATAAGGCCAACCCTTTGATTGTATATCCACCCTAATTCTAATTCTAAGCCTTATTTTAACCCTGACTCTTATTGTAATGGTAATATTTTTTTGGTTATATATTTGCCCTCACTAAAATCCTAATTATAACCAAACCCATTATCCTAATTTTAACTATAACTCTAATTGTAACTATAACCGTAATCCTAAATATAACCCAAGCCCTAACCATAATTATACTCCTAACCTGAACCTTAAACTAAACCCTAATGGAAACCCTAACCTATTTTTTTAAGTAACCCTAACCCTACATAAAATTCTAACCATCCTCATAAAAGCATATAACTCATTTTTTATATATTAATATTAATAAATATTTAAAATAAAAATAAATCTATATAAATCTCTGTAACATATTCCTGCATGAACAGTTGAAGGCAAATAAACTCAATCCATCGAGAATACCTCTCTGCTGATTCTATAAAAAGAAGTTGCTCTAGATTGAGAGATACACGTTGCATTCATTCTAACTTTTTATATATAACAAAATCATAAAAGCATATATAACAAGTCATCGTAAATGACAAAGTACAAAATTAGTAACTTAGTGAATGAACCACACAGAGAAACCAACCCTCGAAAACTCCTGGAATCAAACAGTATCATATGATATAAATTGGAACAGAGAAGCTGAATGTATTTCATTTAGATTTTTCCATATAATAACCTTATTCCACATATTACAATAATCCTCATAAAAGCATATAGCTAAAAAACTATTTCTTATAGTTTGTAGACCTCATTCAGAGCATATAGATTTCAAATCAACAAAATAAAAGAAAGTGAAAGCTACAATATATGAGAAGAAGATGATAATAACAGATCATCTATGTCCTTTCATACTGGAGGTATAAATGGAGGAGTGACGGATAGAATGCGGTGCCAAGCAATATCGTGAAAGAAAGGATGCTTCTTGACGTTCTTCATCTCAAGCATTTCCTTGTTAGAAGGCTCCAACAATGTCTTGATCAAATCCATGGCTTCTTCGCTTACAGAAGGAACTTTTGGGAAGCTCAAGCTCTCTTTTACTGCATTATAATGGTTATACCTGCATTCATCACGCCCAATATTGAAGGGCATCTTTCCGAACAACAATTCATACAGAAACACTCCAAAAGTCCACAAGTCCATTGCACTTCCAATAAGATTATCTTCCTCATTTCTAGGCTCTGCAACAAATTCTGGCACCCTGCTCTTTCTCCTGCAAGCTACTTCACTTTTTCTCCGAAATATTCGGTTGCATATTTTTGCAGGTGAAAATGGTAAACATCTGAAAAACTTGTGTACTGAGTTATTTGAGTAAGGAAGAGAGAAATCTGTTACCACATAAGGGTTCAAAGTACACATCACGGATGAAGAAAAATCCACCATCAGGATATGTCCATCTGATCTTATAAAAACATTTTCTGGTTTGAGATCTCTGTAAACTACTCCTACAAGTTGGTGTAGATATTCCAGAGCTATAACCACCTCCGCTGCATAGAACCTGCTAATATCAACAGAAGAATATATGTAAGCTCTTAAGTGCCTACATAAGCTTACACTTATATTATTGTTATATGATAGAAAAGGCTATTGTTATTTACTTGTAAAGAAAATGTTTACAGTAGAATTCATGCATGTTTACATTCCATCAAAACCATTAATGTTTTTTCAGGACCTACTCTGATATTCTTGGAATCTTGTTTTTTAAAATATCAGCTTATTGCACCTGCCAAATTCAAAAATTTTGCAATAGTGATAAAACTGTTTTTGACTTACCAAACACATTATAAAGTAAATAAAACATCATAAACCCCTTACCTTGCAGTGTCCTCAGGAAAATAGTTGCCAGGATGCATTTTCATAAGGGTGCCAAGGCTAATTCCACCAGGGCAATAGTCTGTAACTGCATAGAAGGAAGTATCCGTCTCAAAATAACAATACAGAGCTTGCACGAAGGGATGATCCAGCATTTGCAGGATTTCCTTTTCATTTTGGGCGCTTTTTAGTTTGCCTTGGCTTGCAAGTAGTTGCTTGTTCATAACTTTTATGGAGTAGTAAATTTGGGTGCCTTGTAGCTGTGCCAGAAACTGTGTTCCCAATCCATGGCGGCCTGTCTCCTTGAGAATCTTGAATTGGCTGAGTCTGAGCCTATGCTCCACATCGCTGGCCCTACGGATTGCGCTTGATCTTAGTAAATCTCCGCGACCAGATTTCCTAATGACATTGCCGCTTGCTTCTTCCATCTCTATTTTGGCTGTTAATTTCACGACTGGAGAGCTTTGGAAAGGGATGATTGCTTTGGGAAGCTCGCACATGGACTTGAAAAATCAGGGTGCCTGTATATGGCTGGCTGCAAAGAGAGTTTAAATTATATATGGTGATCGAAGAAAATACAAATTTAGTACATGACAGCCGACTGCAGGATTGTAGGACTCATCGAAATGAAATGAAAGATTTTTAATAACGTCCATGAAACCACAATAGCCTATAAGACCAAGATCACATAGCCCCACAAAAAATAGGACACCCAAAAGATCACAAGGCTGTGGATAACATAAAAATCTTTAAATAAAGGTGAGTTTTTATCTTACAACTGAGAACCAATTATTTGTGAATTTGAGTTCACATTAAAAGGGGTTTTTAATAGGGGCTAATTTACTTTTCAAAAATGAAATTTGAATGAAGACAGATTTTATATTTAATTTTCTAAAGTGGTGTCAAATAATAATATAAGAAAATAAATGTATATCTATTTAAGGTAAATTAATTAAATTAAAATATGAATAATAATTAATTTTAAGAATATGATTTGACACATATAATTAGAAATAAGTGTTCATAAATTAAATAAAGAAAGGTATTTAGCTCTTAAATTAATGGTGAATTTTACAGATGGAGGGTCCAATGAAGGAACAATTCAACCATGGAGTTTTAGAATTAACACAACGGAATAAACATATAAAACAAGTTAATGGATTGGAATTTCTTTGATTCAATATCACAAACAAGTACACTATATCTCACAGGCCTGCCATATGGGCATTACAACCTTCACATCCAACCACACTGATATTCACATCACATCCAACCACACATTCACCCACATTGATATTCACATCACATCCATAGCGTGCACACCCCTTTCACGATACCTTGACACTTATTTATATTGTCATCAACCTTGAAAATATTCTCCAAGGTTGGCAAATCACCTTAACCCAGAAAATTCAAATTTAGGTCTAGACCAAAACATTCCCGTGGTGGAAAGGAATGAATACGGACCACACCACACCTTAGCTTGGACCTAAATCCACTCATACACACTACACCACGCTTCCACAACCATCAAAGCAACTTTGCAATTAGTGTAAACACCCAAGGTCGGTCAAACCAGTGTAAACACCTTAAGCAGTTATGTACACGCTTCCTCAAACCCAAAGATGACTCGTGGCCACATGCTATACTTGAGCATAGTCTATAATATCCCACAAATATCCTGAATACCAACAAATTCCTCTGCAACAACATTCACCTACCGCACAACCTTATCATGTTTACCCATCAAACTCAAATGTCTCTGTCATACACTGCAAGTCAATAAGTCCTCTTTCGGATTACCAAACAATGAATAACTTTGACTGGAGAAAGATATGAACCTTATAAGCATGCTTCCAAAACCACAAGACCAAAAACCACTTTCTGGAGAAATGCGGAGCAAATACATTTCTCCTAGACACCTCTGCAACACTTTGAAACATAGTCCACACACTGGTGAAGACAACTTCCTCTGAACAATGAACCAGAGCACCAAATTCATAATATAACATCTCTTAATATCTCTAAACAACATATCCAAACTACAAAGATAGATCTTCACCATAGAGGAAATGTGGAGCAAAACCAAAACACTACTCTGTAAACCAAAATGCCACTTCAACACACTGTTTCCTTTATTAATCAATTTTTTTTAAAAGCAGTTGGAAACCAACCAACAAAAATATATTCTTAACATCTCCAACACCTCTTCAAAGCAACCAAATCATCTTTAACAAAGCAATTCAACTAAACAACTCATACCACTGCAACAACCTCATCTCTTTTCAACTAGTTGACACTAATGACAACACCAAGCTTATAATGTGGACATCAATGAAAACACTAATTGCACATACTTGCAACAACTTTCCCCTTGGTCATTTACCCGGAAGGCCGATAAAGTCCTAGGCTTCTTCCTAGGCTTCTCTTTCTCAATTTCTACTATCATTTCTTAAAAATTTAAAGGCTTAATGACAACCTGTTGCATTTTTACTAAGTTTAGATTGAGCCAAGATGGTGGTGTTGGTTCTTGTAAGGTCTAATACATAGGATTTTGTGTCATCTATTGTTGTTGACCATATTTTTCATCTTCTTTAGCTTCCTATTGATGTTCCTCTTCATGAAGTTGATCTTTAGCAGTCTTTGGAGACTCTATATGTTTGCCAAAATCAACTTTCTTTCCTTTTGATTCAATAGCATTAATCAGTTCTTTCTTCTCTTCCATAGTTAGTAAATGCTCATATCGAAGATTCTCTTCTTCTTTCTCAAAGGGAACATTCCTAGCTCTATCCTAACTTTTGTCCACTTCTTCTCAAGGAATTTGCCTTTCTTTAGATTGTTGTTCTTCAATCAGCTCTTATTTAGGCAACTATTTATCCAAGTGTTCTTATTCAACCTATTCTTATGTGACCTTTTCCTTTTGAGACCTGTCTTGCTCATGTTGTTCTTACTCTGTTTACTCAGTCTCAGGTTGCTTCTCAGAAAAAGAAGGCAAAAACACCACTATACCAAATGTCTCTTGTGGTACTTCTATTTCAACTGTTTGTTCTCCTTCACCCAGATGTTGACCAATTGTAGCTCTTGGGGGAATACTTTGAGAAAAAGGCTTAACTCCTAAGCCAGATGTTATTCCTGTTGCTCCTTCTTTGTACATCATGGAGGTTTCATCAAATTTCTCCTTTACAGCTTTAAATACATCTTCTGGGGAAGCTATGTGAATAGAAACTCCACTCTTTGTTGTCTTGGGAGGTCTTGCCTATGTTTTCTACCTCTTTGTAGCTGGTGATCCTAAAGTGGAAGACTCACCTTTGCCTCATTTCCTGTCTCTTGGAGTAGGTGGCACAAAATTGTGTAACAAAGTATGTTCAACCAAGTCATGCTTGTTTCAATTACATGAGCACTGAATTCCCTGGTAGAATTCTCTTCTTTTAGAGACTAGTTAATTGGATCTAACTCCTTTTCAATAGAATCCAAATGATACACAGGGTCTAATACCACACCATCATTAGAAAACTCCTCTGGTATGTCATCCCTTAAGCCAAATTCCCTCATCTAAAAAGTAGTAAGTCTAGTATATTACTTCTGTCTTACTTCAAAATCATCTTGGAAATTAGCCCAAAAATCTTCTAGAGAATGTTTATGCTTCAAGTCCATGGTAGGAAATAGTTGATTAAGTTTGCCTACAAAGTCAAAAAATTCCCTTGGCTCATATACCTTCAAATTAAGAGAATTCAACTCTTTTGCTGCTATCTTGGCTACAACAATGGAAGGACATTCATAAAATCCTAATTCAAAAGGATATTTTACTCCTGACTAATGCTTTCCAGATAGCTTCAAATGTACCTCACTAATCTGTCAGGAGAATTCCATAAAAATGATCTTATCACTGCAGTGCCTCGAAAGCAAAAATGGTGCTCTTTTGAAAGCAACAATTCTGATGTCTGTGGATCGGGGAAACTAGACGAACCATTGTCCCAATGTCCTGATAAGATCCATTGCCTTTTTCAACATTCTCCAAGTTGGACCTCCTATTAATTGCAAAATGTTTGCATATAGAAATGCATCATTGACCCTTTTGAAATGTTTTTTAGCCTCTTTGGGTATAGTAATCCCCAAATCTTATTGTATCTTGGGCCTTCTCCTCTGACTCCCACAACAGTCAAACATGGAAAATTTCCTACTCTGGAAGCTAACCAAATGATGTAGGATGTCATATAAAACTTCTTAGTTTGAACCACAGACATGAGTTGTGTAAGTTATCAAAAACAATACTAGCCCAGTCTAGCCAAGTATCTCCTTTGATAGTAAAATAGACAAATTGGAACATCCATGTTTCATAAGTCCTTGATTCCTCCCTACCAAAGGCTCTACTTAGTAAGGTGATGTCATAAAAAATTTCCCCTTGAAAGTCTGCTCTTGTTAACTTGGAGGGCACCTTAGAGGCACACTTCTTAGGTTTTGATAACCAATGTTTATTTAAATCTCTTATTTCTAGTGACATCCTAGTTATAGTACATGGTAGCTTCAGAAATGGTTAACAAACACTACAACAAAAGAGGCAATTAGCACCTAAAATAGTACCAAAATTTAGTGCATTTGAGTTCATGAATTGGACACTTCTACCAGCGCAAAACTCGGTACCAAACTGCATTTCACTTTGGCACTAGATTTAGCACCAAATTTAGCACTAGATTTTGTTGATTCTAATTTGGCTTCCGATTTTGCTTCTAGTTTTGCTTCTTTTGTTGCTTCCAGGTTTGCTTTCGATTTTGCTTCCAAGTTTGCTTCCGGTTTTGCTTCCAATTTTGCTTCTGGTTTTGCTTCCACTTTTGCTTCCACTTTTGCTTCCAATTTTGCTTCTGGTTTTGCTTCCAATTTTACTTCTAGTTTTGCTTCCAATTTTGCTTCCAATATAACATCGCTTGTTGCATCCAATTTTACTTCTGGTTTTGCTTCCAATTATACTTCCAGTTTTTCTTCCAATTTTGCTTCTGATATAATGTCGCTTGTTGCTTCTAATTTTTCTTCCATTTTTGCATCTTTTGTTGCTTCTAATATGGCTTCTATTATTGCATCTTTTGTTGCTTTTAAAATTGCTTCCATTATTACTTCATTGTTTGCTACCTGAATTGCTTCTATTTTTTCTTGCTATATAACGCCAAGTTTTGCTTCCAAGATTGCTTCTAGTTTGCTTCTAGTTTGGCTTCCATTGTTGCTTCCTTTTTTTCTTCTAAAAATGCTTCTTGTTTTGCTTACAATTATTAATTTAATATGTTTTATTTCAATTTAATTAGTTAAATCTATCATGCCTCTTAAATAACTCATATGATTATAGAGTAAGTAAATTAAATAATATATTTTATTTCAATTTAATTAGTTAAATATATCATGCCTCTTAAATAACTCATATGGTTATAGAGGAAGTAATTTAATTATTTAACTCATATGATTAAATAACAAGATAATTATTATAACATGATCATCATCTATAATTAAAACAAGTGAGTCAAATGGACAGTTGATCAAATGGTATAAGCCATGGTGGTCATCCCAGGAGTTGAAGAACCAAAAGACATATAGCAAGAGGATATCAAAAGAAAGGCCATGGATAAGGGTGATGTCTGTATTTATATCTTAGTAATTGTATAAGAAAATATGTTTCCTTGTTGGGATTGACCCCGTATAAGTTCTATAAATAAACAAGATGTACTGAACTGCAAAAGTCTCAGGCTAGACCAGAGGTTTTCTTCGCTCTATTCTTTCCTACCGGTGCCCACACTAAATAGAGCTATATTTTACAACTAATTTTATATATTAATGGCCTCGGCCTTTTACCAATTAAAAAAAAAAAAAAACAAGTGAGTCAAATATCTATAATTTAATTGAATTTGACAACATCCATCCTAAGCAGTAAATTAAAATCATCATACGTAATAAATATCCATCCAAAAATCATCGACCACTTTCAATATATATAAATTGACAAGTCAATACTGATAAGATCATCATCATATATAACTAAAACAAGTGAAAGTCAAATATGCCAGTAGATCAATAACATGTCAAAATGATAGATGTCAAACAGTTGACATAAGTCAAAATGATACATGTACAAATGATATAAGTAAAAATGATAAATTATGTAACTCAAAATGATACAAGTCAAGATGATACATGTCCAAATGATATAAGTCAAAATGATACATGTCAAAATGATACATGTCAAAATGATACAACTCAATAATATGGTACTGCAGGCCCTAAAAATGATACATATGATAGTAACCATGAAAAGAGGTGTTATAATGATATATCAGCAATGATCCATGATGCATTCTATATGATCATGAATGTCACTAGCTACTACCAGCAACTACCTCATCATCATCATCACCATTGTGATCATCATCACCATTGTGATCATCATCATCATGGTCATCATCATCATGATCATCATCGTCATCATCATCATCGTCATCGACCTCGATGTCTTCTGTATCTGAATCATCATCATCCTCTACCATGTGATTTGTACCAAAACCAACATAATATGGATCTATATCATGAGGATCATCTTGATCTTCTGGAAGACCCGTGTTTATGCAAAAAAAACATTTAAAATAAAAATTACTTATTTCATGCAATAATTTATCTTTCTGTTATATATCTAATATTACAACATATGAAATGAAACCATAATCATATTACATCATATCAAAGTGCACATACGATAATAAAATTTTAAAAAAGTTATAGCGAAACTGTCATTCCAATGACATAAAATATGCAACAATTCTAATAAATGTCAGTAAAGATATGAATAAAAAAAAATTCTATACAATTTAACTATCAATTGTAAATTCTATTACATAACCTTAAGTGTCACAAATTCTCTTACATGTGATTAAGGAATGCACATTTTTTTTTCAATAATTATTTATCTTAAGGTTCATGAGTAACCTTAAGATAAGGGTCTAATTTGTTTGAAAAAAAAATGCAGTTAACAATATGTTATCCGGCCGATTTTAGAAAGAAAAAATGTTAGCCCTATTCTCGCTCATAGGTCTTCAATGTGAGTGGGAATACGACAAGTTTGGGGATTTAGAAAGAAAGATAAAGTTTAGAGTGTCTTCAAGATAGGCATCATGGGAAAGGAGGTCAACCATGCACACATAATGATCAACCGTAGGTGTAATGCAATAAGGGTTACAAATGTGATTGAAGTATGTACAACTCTCATCCACTAAACCTACATGGTTGCATGCACCTAGAATACAAGCAAAGATTACAATATTAGGATATGTTCCAGAGTGCTTAACTAATTGAAAGATTTTGAGAGCATCCTTGTAAAATCCATTTTGTACATATCCTACATTCATTGCATTCCATGAGATGACATCTCTTTGAGGAATTCTGTCAAACAGTTAACGTTTTTGTCTATGATTCCATATTTTGTATATATCCTGCAATCATTGCAATCCATGAGACCACATTTCTTTGAGGCATTTTGTCAAAGAATTCACGAGCCTTGTCTATGCTTCCACATTTTGTATACATGTCTAATAGGGCAGTTGCAACTACAACATCTAACAAAATTCCTCTATCCTTTATATATTGATGGATGTCTATACCCTATTCCAAAGCTCCCATTTTGACACAGGCAAGGAGGATTCTGGAAAAGGTTGTGGAATTTGTCTTTACACCAGCCAATTGCATTTGCTTTAAAATTTCTAAAGCCTTTTCAACAAATCCATTTTGTGCATATCCTACAGTCATTGTAGTCCATGAGACCACATTTCTTTGACGCATTCTGTCAAATAGTTCACGTGCCTTGTCAATGCTTCCACATTGTGCATACATGTCTAACAGGGCAGTTGCAACTACAACATTTGACAAAGCAGTACTTAAGCATTCAGAAACCTAACCATGCCACTTTGTGTGGATTTTATGAATGGCTTGTAGCCATCAAATCCAATGAACTCTTAAATCATGTCTTCCTTAATCTGGACCAGCAATGTAGAGACACTCCTCTAAAATAGAAGAATATAAAGTGGTCTTATTTTGTGTTTGCATTTGTATCATCATTACTATCTCCTTTGGGACATTATTTTTTACCATCGAGGGATGGATGATTGAGACTAGTCAACAAAGACCTTATGGTTACCATCAATTCCATCTCTTTGGTATTGAAAACTATGGTTGCATTAATTCTATGATGGCAATGAGAGGATACAATGACTGCCCTATATTTTTTGTAATGACAACAATCGTATTTAACACTAAATTATGATTCATTCCCATAGTGGGATCTTCTCAGAGGAGTTTCAAACAACTCATACTCATAGAGTCATGGTTTTAGGTCACATATGTTATGGTAACCACAAAGGATTCCAACTATGGCTACAATAGCTAAGACTGCCCTCATTTATGACCATAACAAGGTTCTTGGACAACACTATCTTGCTCTTCACACTGGGTACTATATAGGCCAAGATTGTGTTGAAGAAATCACTTGATGGTTACCTATATAGTGATACCACACCCTAATACCCCCATGCATTCTAAATAGCTTGAGATTTATAGAATACTCAACCAAGATGAAATTGTATCACTGTACCACACTTAACTATGATAGTCCCTTCTTGACAACAATTTGTAATCTTTAGACTATTGGGATCCTTGCCACAAATAAATATTAGGTCAATGACACAGAGCTTTGAAACAAAAACCATAATCCCAACTCTATATCCATCCCCTTGGCAATCTCAAGGGCCACCTTGAGACAAAAAATTCTAATGTACTGTTATGACAGTTATGATTGTCCTCCATCATTTCATTATGCATTTGAAACTTGAGATGAGGATCGGGGAGGTCTCCATTGGTATTTTTTTGTAGACAATTTGGGAATAGCAGAGCCCCATCTTATTAATAAGGAAGATTATATAAATCTTGAATAAAACAAGAAAAATCTCATGACTATATTGCATGTTAGCAAATTGACTATGATAGTAGTAAGGTTAGTCAATAATTTCCACACATTTATATACAATCTTCAAATCATTAGGGGGGTAAAAGCATGGAAAATACTCATGGGAAGATCTTTAAAATAGGCATATTCAACTTCAGGTATTTTTGTAGACCCTAGGAAGGTGGATTCAAACTTAGAGACTATAATTACCACCACAAAGACTATCCCCTTTGTGACTATGACAAGGTAACACTGTCATTCTCTTTATGACAATCCCTTCTCCAATGGGTGATGGCCTAATAACATTTATCTCCTTTGTGATTTCAATGCCTCTCTAATGCACTATCATAAGAGTCTTGATAGTCCTTATGTATCAGTGAAGAAGGCTTCCAACAAATCCAAAAGGAGGGCTTAAGATTACATATAAAGTCCTAGCCTTCATACCCTAGTCACATATCACCCCTCTAAGAAGACCTCAAGACTTTATGGGTTCCAAACATAACACAAACCCAGTCCTATATGATTGTCACTACCCTAGGTCCCTCAAAATTCTTATATCATCCTTCCCTTGGCTGGTAAGGGTCTTGAAACTCCATTGTCCCTGCTAGTCCGAACTTGGAATGGTCAATATAATGATTCTACCACAATGCATAGTTAGGGATACACTAAGGAAGTCCTACCTACCCTAAGGAAGTCCTACCCACATCTAAACTATGATGTATCTGTGATCTTATCAAGCATGATCTTATGATAGTGTTTGGACTGAACTTGTATAGTTCTAGGGAATTCACACATCTAAGTTACAGTGTGGTGTGTGAGGAATTATTACTAAATGGTTGCTACCATGCACATAAACTATACACATATCTAAAGAATGTAATATGACATTGTTGTTATGGAATCCTAGGTTGGAATGAAAGCTAGGCCTTAGACCATTTTAAATTGATTCCTTGCAAAAAAAATTGATATGAGAGCCATTGTGTCCTCAAATACCATTCCACCAGCCTGTGGACCTAGTGCAAGGTGTGCAACAAGTCTAAGAAGCAACAACATCCTTCTTTCTATCATACTGAGAACCACAAAATAATGGATTTAAATCATGGAACATATATAATTGATACCTTTAATGCATCTTCCATGCAAGTGAGTTTAAAACTAAAGATTTTGGTGTAGGAAAGGGCTTCTGAATAAATGTTCATTAGAAAAGAAAGAAAACAAATAGTTTTGAAATGGAAAAAAAAAAATCACAAATCTAAAGGTTTCCATATTCCGCTAAGCCCTTGTTTATCCACACATCTACTTGGAGTGCAACTTTAATCTTCCTTCAAATCACCCTGACTTCATAAGGAATCTAAAATGGGATTAGTCATAAGAAGGAGGCAGGCAAACAAAGGTTTGTTATTCATTATTAGCCTGTCAAACTTAAGCATATGAGATAGCATGGCCAACACAAAATGTTGTGGATAATGACCACAAGATTAGGTTAATTGCAACCACTTTTTTAAGCAAGCACAAGACTAGTATACTAATTATGATCCTAATGGCACCAAGAATGATCTTGGTAAACTGCTAAGAGATTTCCTTCCCAATTTAAATTGCCCTAAGATGGTACATCATAATATTATGGCATTAAAGGAAATAAGGCAACAATCAGGAGAGATTGTGTGTAGGTATGATCAACACTCTAAGGAATTGGTGTTAAAGATTGACCCAATTATAAAATGTTGAAATTTAGAAGGAATGATTTATTGGTAGGCTAATTGCACATATCCAACATGAACTAGTTTAGCTCACTCTCCCGAATTAAAAAGTTGCCTTAAAAGTTGTGTTGAGATTATAAGAATTAGGGGAGCCCCCAACACATGATTCTACTATCGTCAAAAGGGTCCTAGGGTTGGTTGCAGAGGAAGGGTTTGATTGGGTGGTGAATTTTAACCTCCAGCTGCTTGAGTATGACAAGGAGTAAGTCTTTGAATAACATGTTTTTTGTTATACAGTATTAAATCAGCATACTAAAAGCTTACCAAAAGCTTACCAAAAGATTACCAAAAGCTTACTGAAAGCCTCACAATGGCTTCATTTTGAGTTTATAGAAGTCCAATTAAGAAGACATCGATTCAAACCCTGTGTGGTCAAGAAAAATATAAGCTATATAAGAGTATTAGAAATAGACCCAAGAAAGCATAAGCTATATAGGATTATTAGGAATAGACCCTGTGAGGTCTCTAATAATTTTGACTCTGTGTAGTCATAGTAGTTTGGTTGTGGATAGCCATTTGGGAATCAAACTCTGTAAAGTTTTTTGAATATCAATATAAGCAAGTTATTACGTATCAAAAAAAAAACATATGATTCTACTTGATGCTTAAAAGAACAAATGGAATAATGTTCATGCAAATAACACAACTTGCAAGTGAAACTCTTAATCAATGTGGTTTATGATGAACAAAGTGCCACACTAAGGGGCATATAACTACAAACTATCTAGTGGTGGGAGTTCAAGCTATTAATGCCACATAGTTTCGTCTTGCTCAACACATACCTAATTGCACCATATGTCATGAGACTCATGAAATTGTTCACTACTGCAAAAGTGAAAGGATGTTCCTATCAATTACTAGTGCAAGGTTTGTCACACACCCACCCATGACACTACCACCTAGAAAGTAGTACAAGTCCTCCACAAGGCAAGAGGAAAACAAAATTAAACGCAACCACGCAACCCCAGTCACAACCACAATGGATGGTGTTGTGCTATTAGGAGCCATAATATATGGAGCATGGAGGAAATTAAGGAGACCATGGTAGAGTATGCAGTGGAGAACCTGGGCATACCTCATGTAGTTACACAAAGTTTCCAATCTATACTTATTATGATGTTGATCACAAGATAGAGGATTGCCCTACATTGTTGCAACTGTTGGAATATTCAATGATGTGCCTTTGATAAGGGACTCATCATTTTCATAAGTTCTATCACCACTAATGATTCAATAAACAATCTGGTGTCTATACATTAATTTAATATAAACAAATGTATGGATGATTCAGTGGCCTATTCACATAACTCATGTTTGTATATAAGTGATTGCCCTTACAGTTGTCGATCTTTGTGGATTAAAATTATTGTGAAAAATGCCCAAGGATTGTTCTGTAAAGGTAAAAATCATAATGAGAGTGACTGAAGTTCAAATCTCAACATTGCAATAAGGTAACTAGGAGGACATGTGCACATGTCTAGGATTGCAAATAATGGGACAATTGAGTGGGATCTAGGGCCAACAAAGAAGTACTTTAGACCTCATCCTACGCATCAATAAACAACTCAACACAAGAAATGCACATTGACATATTAACACAACAATATCCAACTAAGTTATTGAAAGTCAACTATTGTTACCTTGTTCTCCATCCATATTACAAAATCAGTCCACTTTTTTCTTTGTAACATTTCCTTTTCAAATTGCCTTGGATGCTAGCCATATTTCACCTCCTATCAAAATATGTCACATGGACTAGTTAAACTAATTAATAAGCAATCATTTACTTTTTCCTAGGAAATAAAAAAAATATCATTTAATATATTAAATATACTTACAAATGTATAGATCAAGGCCTATAAACCTTTCTGGCCACTATGATGCATGGCACGAAGTTTGTCAAGCCTAGCCTTAGAGGCCTTGTCTTGAAACATATACTAATTCAATTTAACTATACACAAATAAAATTTAGAAATTGTTTAATAAATTTGATATAATATTATGAGCAAATTCAAATACCTATGTACTCTCCTCACCAAACTTCCTCCATGCATCAGACTTCTCATATGCTTTTACAAGCTCTTTCCATACTTTCACACTTACATCAATTAGTCTTTTCTAAGCCTTAGCTTGGGAGGGATTTTTTCTATCTTCTTTGTTTGGTTGCACTGTAATCTCTTGCAGTTTTGAGACATTCGTAGGTTTATCTTCTTTACAGACCAACCTGTGTTAAATTCAGTCTCCATGTCATGGATAACTACTTTTTGCCTATGCATGGACCTATCTTTGAGAATGGCAAATGTAGATGGTCTTTGAACTGTTGAAGGCATGATTCCTTCAACATATTCATAAATGTTTTTTCCAACATCTATCATTCAAAATTCCGCTAAAACCACATCGTATTCTATCTTGGTATCGTAGGTACCAATGCAAGATGCAAAACATGGTGTGGCAGTTGAAGAAGTCCGTGTCCCAGTAGTGGCTGGGACATTGGAAGTCTCTACTTACTATTCCACATTCTTAGATGTTATTGTTATTGATTTCCTCTTGGAACTTTTATTCGATCTAGGACTAGATAGGGAATCAATTGATTCCCTTTGACATGGTTGATTTGGTTGTAATGTTTCAAGGGCTTTACTAGATCATTTTTCTATGTATCTGGAAAGCATTATCAAGTCCACACCATCCAATTTGTTCACTGCCTCTACCACTAATATGTAAGCCAGTGCCTCTTTGTCTTTGTCAGTCTCATGTCCCTATATATATATATATATATATATATATTTCTTCTTTTAAATTTAGAAATAAAAAACTAAAAACTAAAAATCAAAGAAATAATGGAAACATTTACAAATCTATAAATTGACAATGAATTAACTCATTGTGGCCAGAGTCTACCCCCTTTTCTCTCTTCCCTCTATTGCTTGACATTTTTAGGTGAACTAGGGAAAATTATTTTCATCCAATCTATGGAGGCAAATGAAGTACACACTGCTAGGTATGAAACAATTGCCTATGAATCAATTGCTACCCTGGGAGGGAATCTATAGTTCCAGGCTTAATTTTAGTTCACTCAACCTCATCTCAAAAGCCCTTTCTCCTCATATTGTCTCAACTAACCTCTGTTCCCATGGGACCTAATTGTAGTGGGGCGAATGCAATTTAACGACTTGTCTTGAAAGCACTTGACTACTTTTTAAAGAAGGAAGCGACAAAGTTGTCTTCAAAGAAAGGTATGGATGGGAATGATAAGTGAACTAGGGCATCGGGGTTTCAAAAACACCTTCACTGCTCTCGAATGTGGAGGAAATAATGCAATGTCTACAATTTTACCCTCCTCCTTTACAACCACATGACTTGAATAATTCACTTGTAAACAAAGCAATATTCACAACCCTTTCTTCACAATCCTCTCCATTTAATCCAAACAAAAATATTTTTGGGAATGAAAAAAACAAATTGTAACCTTACCTATGGTGTCACAAACTAAATCGAATTTCTGATCTACTTTCTCATAGCCGATCCCTCAGAGGGTGCCCTCCTCTCATCTCTTCCTTCATGTGACATTTTTCCCTTTTTTCTCCTGTCTTCCTTCATGTGGCATTTTTCTCCTCTCATCTCTTCCTTCACATGGGAAGTTTTTATTTTTTGTTTATTGATTCATTAGTTAGCACTATAGTCGGCGTAGTTAACATTGACTTTTAGCCCCAAATGTAATCTTTTTGGGGTGCAAAAGGTGGCGCAAAGTGCGCCTAATTTAGCGCCTATCAGTGCAAAATGATGTATTTTGCTTGGAAGTTGTATACTTTATTAGGGCTTGGATGCACCCCTTATCTATGTTTCATTGCTATTATCTTGATTACGGTTTGGGATTATTTTGTGTGACCTCTTTGATCCCACTAACCCACCCTTATTTAATGTATTATTGATAGATCATTCATCATGTATTATCATATATATATTTGTCTATTCCCTTTATCCATGTATATATTACATATTTTGACATGTTTTTACACTTTGTTAGATCTCATCATTCCATCCTAAAGTAGGTTTCAATCAAGAATAAGGAATCCAATCTCTAGTTTTCAAAGAGAAAAATATCCACGGTTTTAATGAATTTGTGGAAGAAGTGTAAGGTAGAGAACTAGCTAAAATTATTAGTAATAGGTTTTCTTTCATCCAGGATAATAAGGGACCATGGAAGGGATGCTCAACTAAAATTATTACTAATAGGTTTTATTTGTAGTCAGCTTGTAAAAAAATGTCTTTTTGATGTGAATTTGTAGCATCTTGTAATCATAGATTTGAGCTCTAGTTGTCAAGATTCCGCGTGTAAAATTTTTGTGAAGAGAAAAATGTTGCAATGTCCTATTTTGTTTTTCATAGTGCGTCTTAATGAAAAGTGAGCATATTAACAAGATAATTTCAATAATATTCTCTTGGTGCACAGTTGTTATGTGACTATTGTCATTGTTATGTATTATAGGATTTAGAGGAGGCTATGGAGAGAGGACATGGACAGCGTAGAACTACTAAATCGTAGAGAGGAAAGTGGGTGGAAATAGATATGACAATGGACTATCTAGATACAATAGAGGTAAGAAGAAAAAACAACCTCAACCAAAGGAGGAAGGTGTTTATGAATTCATAAATACTACAACATAGAGGAGATAAAGTCATTTTTCTATCCATGAGGCCTCTGAGGTCAAACTTATTGGTTGAAAATGCACAGGAATGGTGATTCTATGATCAAGGGAAAAGATTGAAATTTGGATGGCCAAAATGTGATATTAATATGTCAAATATATGACTAAAGTGAGGTTTTGTGTTGGATAACATATTTGTTGAAATGATATAATTTGTGTACTAAACATTGTTTACTATGTTGTGTATTATAGGGGCCAAACAAGGCCATGGAGACAAATCATGTCATATCAAATGAGGACACAATGGATGAAGCGGCACATCAGGTACTCAAATTTTGACTTAACTTAGGAAACAATGATCTGGTGGCATTTTGTGATACGTCCATCTTTTTTCACAGTATTATTGAAATTTATAATGTATTATCCAATCTTGACATAAATTAATGCATGTTGTTGATTATTTTAGATGGAGATTGGAGCAAATGCAGAGCCTGAGTGTTCAACTAGTGAAAGAAAAAGATATGTACATGGACGTGGACCTAAAACTACTAAAACATGTAGAGGATAGTGGGTGGAAGAGGATATGATAATGGATCCTACAGACACAACAAATGATTGCAATGAACAAGAGGTTGGTCAAGACTATAGTACATGGGATGAATAGTTTGAGAAAATTGTTGTTTGTGGATGTTTTGTATGTCATGGAAAGAAACAATTCAAACGAGTGATTGTACAAAGACATTACATATATGATGAGCTTCCAGTCAGTATTATGCCTCCTACAATCAATTCAAATCCAATAGGAATTGTGGTAAGGAATTTTTCAATTTGATATAAATAACACATATACTTTGTTGAAACATTGTTTTATATTATTTAAATAACTATTTTTTTTCTTAATAGATATTTGCAGGATAAAGTTCTTGGTTTAATGTTTCCTAGATGACCGACTTATAGCCTAGAGGGCAATGATCATTTATTATAGGATACATCTAACAAAAAAATGTGCCAATATACCAGCTCGAAAGATGAGGAATTGATGAAAACAAGTAACAGAACAAGAACTAGTTTAAAGATGCATAATTTGCTTAAAGACGAGGGGAAGGTGGACTACATACCCTATGAGAATGAATGTGATGGAGATGATGTCTTGCCCCTAAATTTAAGATCAATTTAAAGAGATACATTTGATTGTCGACTATATTGCGTCTGGCCTAGTGATCAACAACTACCTAGAGTGTATGAGGTGTTTCAATTTTAGGGATACAGCTACATGATACGACCCTCCAATATTCATGGAGCAAATCTAGGCCTCTTTATTGTCCAAAATGTACATGTGGAATCTAAACATAGATTCAATTTAGAACAAACCACTAGGAGATCAATGCCATATTATGGTCCATCATATTACAGTGGTGAATGGAGAAGGCTAGCAGAATATAGGCCTAGCATGTCAGCATATGGTCTAAATTTGAATATGTATACAGATCATCTCGAATTGGAAAGTGAAAAGAAATGAATAGAGGTCATCTTATGTATATAGATGGATGTGCATAAACACACAAAAATATTGTAGGATTTATAAATAGTAGTAAGGGAAGGGACCCTACTATAAGACCCAATTGTCAATTTGTTGAGGACATAAATGATAAATATGGAGATATGGAAAGAGAAGTTAATAGATTGATAATGGTGGAGGCTATTATGGACCTTACCATTGGGGATGCGTTATTGATTGATTACCCCTTCTTAAAATGCACTCCTGTATGAAAGAAGAGGGAAGAACAAGGTCTCCCTAAGGATGTTCTTAAGGGTAGAAAACCAAAGAATACTAAATGAGTGTGGACTGATGTTTTATAAACTATGTTGTCAAAATTATGTTTTATTTAAATTATTGTATAAAAAAGCTAGTTTATAAAATAATGTTCCATTATTCAATTGATGTATATATGTTCATACAATTTATATTTTTATTTTTTAAGCCATATTTGATTATATTTCTTTGAAATTGATACATTTATGTTTTATCCAATTGTTACCAAACATTAAATAATGCTCGTGTTTGTTGATTGGTAGAAGATGTTGATGAAACACATAGTAATACCCAAGATCCAACTGGGTTATTAAGATTTTGATGGGATGATCCAAACCATCCTTTAAACAATACTAGGGTGAAAAGATCAAGATTGAAGAAAATACTACCAGCTGAGAAATTTGAAGAGCTGATGAGATCCACATACACTGATGGCATGCCACCTAGCCTTAATGATGATGATCATGATAGTGAAAATGTAGTGCATGAAGAAGGATTGAATGAAATGCTTACAGTTTTCTTTGGGGATGGAAACAATGACAACAATAATGATCATATGGTTGACAGTAATGATGATAGCAGGGGTAATTACCACCAATGTAATGTTGATGATAACAACCTAAAAGACTCCATCAAGTAAGCAATGAAGACACTCGTGTTCAAATCGGGTGCAAGTAGAACCTCAAAACTAGCATGCACATTAATATTATTAGAAATCAAGTCACTATTTGGTTGGTCAAACAAAGGATTCACTACCCTACTGAAGTGAGTTGAAATCTATTTCTTATTTTGTATTGTCAATTGATGTACATAATTCATAAACATTCATCAACTTCATTTATATTTCTTTAAGGGGATTTTAAAACCATATATTGTATATAAATAGTCCTAGTATAGATTGACATATCAAACATGTTCATCATAAGTCAAACATTCAATTGATTTAATCTCTGGCAATCTTACAGGGAAATAAAAACTAAAATATTCCCTGAAAAGAATGTGTTGCCATCAACTTGCAGAGAGGTGCGTATGTTGTTGGTTGAGTTAGGGATTGAATATAAGAAAATACATTCATGTAAAAATGATTGCATTTTATATAGAGATGAATATCAAAACAAGGTAGAATTTCTTGTATACAAAGAGAAGAGATATCGTATAGATGTGCAAGGTCCTACAGTTCCAAAGAAGGTTTTATGTCACATGCCAATTATACCTAGACTTCAACAAATGTTTCGTTGCAAGTTACTTGCACAATTGATGGACTGGCATGTAAATAATATGAGTAAAGATGGATTCATACGAATTTTGGCCGACTCCAAAGCAATGAAACACATAGAAGAAAAATGGCCAAGAAAATTCAAAGATGAGCCCTGTAATATCAGGTTTGGTCTTGCAATTGGAGTGTGCCCATTCTCTTTTATGAGCTCAAATTATAGTGTTTGGCTAGTCCGATTGATAGTATACAATATTTCCCCATGGATGAGTGTTAGAAAGGAGCATGTTATGCTGACTCTCATTGGTCCAGGAAAACATCAAGTTAAAAACATGGATGTTTATCTTGCGCCTTTTATTGATGAGACACAATTGCTATGGATTTAGGCATAAGAATGTATGACATATCACGTCCCCCATCAAATAGGTCCTTCATGTTGTATGGTGTGCTATGTTGGACTATTCATGATTTCCCTGGACTTGGTGTTTGTTCTGGTAAGATAAAATATTTACATATTTACACTCATAATTTATTTTCATCCCAACTTTCATACTTAGTTTTATACTATTTTTTTGATGTTATTAACATTACTTATTGAATTGCAGGGCTTCAAACAAAGGGTATATTTGTATGTACAAGATGTGAATAACAATTCCAAGGGTGGTATTCTAAAGATCTACATAATTTATTTATGCAAACAACATGGTTTTTCTACCACTAGATCCTAAGTTTAGAAATCGCCTGAAGGATCAATTTGATAGAAAAGTTGAAAATAGAGGCCCTCCCATGATTATGGGTCTAGGTGATTGGCCTAAGAAGTATGAAGATGCTAAATTGGAAGCTCGGGAGGATTTTTTTGATCAGGGTGATTCAATTGAAGAACTAGAACAAGTTGTAGTTAATATGCCAGAAAGAATGAAAAGGAAATCCATATTTTATGAGCTCCCTTACTGGAAGGATCTATTAATATCTCACCTATTAGATCCTATGCACATCTTCAAAAATGTCCTAGATTCTATATTTCGACATATATTAGGCAAAGAGAAGGACACGTTGTCTTCGAGGAGAGATATTGTTCTTTCACATACCAAAACCGATAGAAAACATTTGTGGCCAAACATGGAAAATGAAACATATGCAGAAGTTCCATGGGTTTTGAAAAAAAAAAAGAACTAGACCAATAAAAAATGTCATCCATTCAATAAGGACACCTACTGGCTATGGGTCATCATTGGCTAAAGCTTTTACAGTTGATGGACATACCACAGGATTTAAAACACATGATTTTCATAATTTTATGAAGGTATTATATATCATCATTTAACATTTATTGGTAACATTGATTAAGTACTAAATATATTTTGATATTTTGTTATGTGAGAAAAAATTACTAATGACCTTTTCATAAATGTGTTTGATAGAATATCATGCCATTAGCAATTAGGGGGGATTCCTGTCTTACAGTTGACTTAAGGAATGCGATAAGTCAATTTTTAGCATTTACAAGGTATGTGGTTATATGAAATGTTCATGTGTGAAAGACATAGAGATATTATATTGCATTTTAATTTTTGACTAAAGGTTCATACTAATTTACTATTGTTATATTAGGTGGGTGACCTCCAAGGAGATCCATGAATGTGAAGTGCAAAAATGGAAGAAGGAAATTGTAGAAATTGTATGTGTATTTGAGGAGCTCCCTACAAGTTTCATGGACCTACAAGTCCATTTACTTATACACCTAGTCGATGACATTGAATTGGCGAGTGTTGTATCAATGAGGTGGATGCTTTTCTTTGAGAGGTATATGAAAACTCTAAAAAGATATGTCTGACAAAAGGCACAGCTAGAGGGTTGCATGGATGAAGGGTATGTATTGAATGAAGCATTTATCTTCCTATGTGAATTCGTTGGTAAGGATTTTGAAGATGGGCCATGCTTTTGGTATGAAGAATGAGCATCATATATTATTGATGGAGAAAAACCACAATCTAATGGTGTTCAAGTAGAAATTAGTTAGTAAAATCATGATCAGTGTAGTTGTTTTTCTTGCAATCATTAATTTACTCTGTAATTTATTTGTCAAATTAACACCATGACATTAGGAGTTTGAAATAAACATGTTGACATGTAATAGGTGTAGACAAAAGTGCTATACTTGACAAGTTCATTCTGTACCACATGGACTTTATGAACAAATGGATTGATTTGTATGATAAAAAGAGAGAAGTGTTAGAAGCCAGGAGACAGTTTAAGAGATCAAACCCAAGGAATACTCCACTTCCCACTGATCTTCTAGGGGAATGGGACACAGATTGCACACTAGAATGGGTTACTGAACAAGTTCAAAATCAAATAGAAGATGCAAGTATAGATTCAAACATAACAGAAGACAAAATCAACATGTCTAGAAGATGTGAAAGAAAGGTATAGTTGGAATTTTACAAAATGTTGTTTCCTTACAGTTTTGACACTATTAACTATTTTAATATTTGTCATTATATTTGTTTTCACTAAAATAAATGGTCTTTCACAGGTGAGGAAATATCCAACAATGTGGGCATATGGTCGACATTATTGTGTAGAAAGTGTAGATGTAAAGAGACGATCCTTCGATTGTGGCATCATGGTTGACTTCAAGCAATCCAGTCGATCAAGCTCAAAAGATAAGAATATAATTGAGGGGAATCTACAATATGTTGGGAAAATATAAGAAATTATTGAGTTGGATTACCGCTCTTTTAAATGTTTTATTTTTAGGTGTAGATGGTATGAAGCATTTGAGAGTACACAAAGACATGATACCCATAGTGGATTGTTTTCTATAGATTCCTCATGTTTCCTATTGAAGGATAAGGAGCCTTATGTTCTAAGAATTCATTGTGAGTAGGTATTTATTTAAATCAAACAATAGTGATCATTAATCTATTAATTCATAGTTTATTATGAATATATACATGTGTTTATTAATCAATAAAATTGTTATACCATACATCTAATATATGTATGTCATTCATGTGCGGGTATTTTTCTATGAAGATATTTTGGACCCGAAATGGATATTTGTCATACATTATGATCCAAGATTAAGGTATGTATTTGATGATGCATTAGTGGATACTAAGCAAAACAATGATGACCAACAAAATGAGAGAGAGGGATTAGAGAACATCAAAGAAATTGACATCCATGATGATGTTGAAGATGGTTATGTTTAGGCACAAGAAGACAACAATCCAGAGTTAGATGATGTTATGGAAGACAACAATATGGATGGTATAGAAAATGATTATCCAAATACATCTGGTAATAATATAGATGGTCTATAGTCAAATTTCAATGATGATGAAGATGATGTAGGTCAAGATGAGGATGATAATAATATTAAATACTTGAAAGAACATATTTACATTAGCAATGATACACTGGATGAAATTGTAGCACACAATAATGTTAATGACCACGACTTCTAAATTTTTAGAATTATTTGCAATCCATGTTTAAAAAAGGATGATTCTTATGGCCTAAACTTTGAAATGCTTCAGTAACGTTATTTGTGTTGATACAAATTACCTATTGCAATATCCTTAAATTGTTCAATCTTTGGTATGAATTGTTGGTAGAAAAAAATAGGATTACTTGGATGCTTCTTCCATTCATTTTGTATCAACATATGTTCGTGAAGACACAAAAGTTAATAAAATATTAATGCACGTAACTCACAATTATTTAAATAAGCAACTTTGTTAACTTTATTATTTTTAAATAGTTTCCATTTTTATGTTGAACATAATTTTGAACATGTAACTAAAAACATCCATAATAAATTCTTTATTGTATCAACATATTTATTCACATAAGAATAGTATTGAGGATCAATAGCTGATATTTATTCAAATATAAGAAGAAATAAGTATGGCAAACATAAGAAAAATATAGAATGATAACACAGTCATGGAGAATCTTTGATAATAAGATGTTTTATTTCATTCATAAGCTCAAAAGTTACACCAGCAGAGTTTTGGTACACCCTTCCACTCATACCTTTATTATTTTTTTATCAAAGTTTATATAGAGATAACATAATATATCAACCATAATCCCTAAGCCATTAACCATCAAACTACTTGTTAGGTCATAAAAACATAGGTCATTAACCCTAAGAGGTTGCCAAGATCTCTTGACATTTTTGGCTAATGACATGGAGTAGATATGGCTAAACCCCCTTCACTTCAGGCTCTACCAGACCTAGGTGGGTGTACCTTAATGATTATTGCAGATTTAATTTGACCTTCACAATGGCAAATGGATGTGAAGTAGGTGTAAGGTTTAAAAGTATTTCTAAGGATAAGGTTTGTAGATATGAGAGAGTTATGAATATTGATAATGAATATGACCAGTGCTTTATCTATTGGGTAAAAGAGATCTCAAGATTTCCTAGTATGTGGACATTTATATTTGACTTAACCTAAATTGTTGGGTACTTGTGTAAATCTGTACCTTGTACAGATATGCAAGAATGTTGAGATGCAGGGTTCTTATAAAATCCCAATGATATTTCTACAAATTGCTATGACCCAGAGAAAGGATTTTAATTTTAATAGGAAGGAAACCAACTAAAATAGCTTGTTCAAAGAATTTTAACCTTGGGAAAAGACCATTAAACATAGACTACTCAGCATGACTTAAATCAACTTCCCTCAGAAACCAATCACACAGATTATACAGTAACAACAAATGCATACTGATAAATTAACTATATACTTGATATATTAATTTAAACAACTTGAAAAACCATTTTGGAGACAACCATGCAGCCCATAAATATTAAATTCAACACAAAAATTGAACATCAATTTTCAGACCCACCAAATAACTCTAATTCTTGTATTAATTCAGAAGCTCATACTAGTTTGAAAACATAAATAGATATAAATAGATTCTTCAAGTGCTACCTTTTTATATTGCATATATGTTTGTAAGAAATAGATGAGATGATGCTTTACAAAATGGCCTTGGTATCCTATTTATAGAATGTGAACAAGCTTCAGGCCCAAAAGATTGTGTCATTTAATAAATGCCTCCTTTCAACTAACTAATTTGCGTAATTAAGAAACATAAAGAGAAATAGAAGCATATGCAATGATTAGGTTCTGGCTCCATTAATCATCATAGAGTGCTCCATGAACCATAGATCTGGCAAGATCATGTTCTCATCTCCATGATATAGATTGATATACCTACATTGCTTGTGGATGACAAAATTGTACTGCAACCACCTCCTCACACTGCCCTAGATATGAACAAATTTATTCTTCCAATATGATTGATGTAATCTTGATCAGTACAAGTATCTGTAGAGATTAGATTATTCATAATTAACTCTATAGAGAATATCTTTCCTAAGCATGTATAAGTATTCTCTGTCACCTATTCTTCATTATTTATATTCTCAAGCAGTGGTGGAAATAATCCATTCAATTCATTTTTTCAAGGATCCTTATCTCACAACCTCCCACCAGCATTAAAGAATTTAGAAATGCCATGTCAAGATGTTGGTCAAAGTCATTCAAATCTTTTGTAAGTATACCATTAAATCTCTTTTGTTCACTGATTAGGTCTTCATATTCTTTAAACACATGCTTTTTAATATTAGATTTATCATTCAATTTTTCTTGTCTCCAAAATCCTCAGGTGTAGCCTTTTGTGCTCTTGATACATCTGGTGAGTTCTCTTATGCAAGTCCCAAACTTTGTCACTATTATTCATCATTTTGTCAAATCTTTTTTGAATCAATTCAGAAGCCATATTGTATTTAACTGTTCTCAATTCAGTCTCCAACTATTCATTTTTCTTTTGAAATTTTTTTGTTTTAAGTTTCCAATAATTAGCATCTTCTTTGGCTTTGATAACTCTTTGATCAGCTTCAAGCTATGGTGAATAGCTACTAGATGAAGGCAATTTTTCTCTGTGATTAGCAATCTTCTGTCTTAGCATGGCATTCTCTTTCTTGTATATATCATTATCGTTAATCAATTTTTCAATTTGTGCCTTGGTAAACCTTGCAACATTAATATTTAAATCAATAGTTTCTATAGGATTAGTATCCTCAATCCTTTGTATCAAAAGGTGACTGGATGCCTTATTTGGATCATCAATGATATGTGGTCTTTTATTAGGAGGATACAATGCCCATATAAGCAATGCTCTTTTATCAGGGTCATTCCCTGATCCTCTTCTGATATCATCCAAGGGTTCTATGCTGAGTTTTATCTTCTTGTCTTAATTTCTACTAAAAGTATCAAATACAATGGCCAAGGCCATATCCCATCTAGGAATCAAAATTACAGCTGCTTCTTGTAACAATGTCCTCCCCCTTTCTGGAGTCATTATCTCCATTTCTTTGTCAATTTCCTTCTGAAGCTCTAATAGCACCTCATCCTATATTTCAGGAGTGATATCTTTCATTCTCTCCCTAGCCTGCTTGCCCTTGTATTCATACAAAAAGGATTTAAACTCAAGTGTTCTAATGAAATCATCATCTAAAATGAATTTATTGTTGGCTAGGTGTCTTATGTCTCCTATTAAGTCATTTGGTGTTTCCATAGTGACAACTTCCCTTGCTTTAGGAGGTTCATACCCCTCGATGGTTGGGTCATAGTTTTGTACTCCTTCCTCAGATTTTTCTTCTCCTTTTGCAATGTTAGTATCTACAAAGAAACTTAGGTTTGGAGTGGGTTGAGGTGACAAGTGACCCAGGGGAATCTCATACTTAGCCCATGTTTCCTTAAGTTGTCTTCCTTTTCTATCAAATACATAGGGGGGGACATTTATTATCAATTCTGATGCATATGTAATCATAGTATCCAACCTTTCAATAGGATCATCAATATCCTAAAGGCTCTGGTGTAAGTGGGGTTTTTGGCTACCCTCCAAGCCTCTGCTAACATACTTTTATGGTACAAACTCATCCTTTCTAATGTTGTGTTTTCATCACAATTTCTGATTAAATCCTCAACAACGAACAAGACATGATGATATCGTTTTAACTTTTGTTTTGTTTTTACACTATTGATAAAATGTTCGAGATCAAAATTTTCTCTTGTATTTCCAAAAGGTAATCTGAATTGCTTTAGTTTCTTGTCAATCAATTGATAACCTTTATTAGAAAGAATGGTGAAATCTCCAAAGCATAGAGTTCCAGGCCTAAATCACTATTTGTTGTGGTTCTTAAGGTGCATGAAATTTGAAGAAGCCAATTGCCTAATAATTTATAAATATGCAACCCTATATGGGCAAGTTTTTGGTAGCAGGAAGGGTGGTCCTTCATATCCGATCACTCTTATCATGGTACAGTCACTGAAAACATACCAATCATCCCAATTATGGCTAAACTTTCCCTCCTCATGTTTATCTTTTGGCCTCAAAAACTTATGTATTTCCAGTGAAAATTTGTAATTGCAAGGACAACCGAACCATTTGTATATAGGTTTCACAAAAAACTCCTCAAAATATAAATAATGTGATCTATCACATCTGCTATCCTAGATAGCAGTCCACATTTGCATGGGTTTTATATCACCATTATTGTCTAAATCTCTTACCCTGAGATTCTTATCCCACAAGCACATACTTGTCCTTCATATAACACCATATGCATAAACAAAGAATAATATTTGAATTTACTTCCTCCATTCTTAAGAGATATAAAATCATTTTGCAAGTTATGTGCTAGGAACTCAGCATAATCAAAGTATCATGTATCATGACTCTGTATGACTACAGCTAGAACCGTTCATACAATTTCCATGAACATGAAGGCTTCTATACCCAACACTTGGCAGATGGAGTAGTATGTGTTTTTGAAGAAATCCTCAAACAATTCAACTAAATATGGTGGATCCTCAACTCTAGAAAATATCCTAAGTTCATTGTTTCATTGTGAGGCCTGTGCAGGGGTAGTTTCCATCTCTTGTAATTGTTACTCATATTACGGTATTCAACCAACAAGTCCTTGATCTTGAATTTTTTATCTAAACTCATGTCCAATTGAAACATTGTGGCAATATAATCTCTAGTAATGGGAAATAAAGAAGTCCTATCATCAAATTCAATATAGCAAGTCTTAGGGTTGTATTTTTCTGCAAGGAGTCTTAGCAACTGGACATTCACGAACACATTTGGGACTACTAATTTACCCAAATTTAGCCACTAGGGATTTGAAATAGGTTTACATTTATACATCTTATAATGGAAGATAAAAAGATCATACCCTCTAACGAGTGTCCATATGTCCCCTATTTTTTGTATAAATCTTCTAACTTTTCAGCATGTGGGTTCAGTTGGGCATTTCTTCTAGACTTCTGTCTTGACCTGGGGCACTGATCTAGTAAATTCTGGTTTAAATGTCTATCTCCCATTTTTTGTCTCTTATTCTTAGGGTTTTGCATTACTTCCTCCATGTTATGTGTATTATGAATGCAAGATAATATATGCGAGTCGATCAAAAGTACTTACTTAGCAAATCACTTTGGTTATGAATTATTGTCTAGCTACTCCCTGGGATCGCTCATTGCAATGCCCTTCAAAATTCACATTCAATCAACTTAACTCTATGCAATTAATGGCATCTTGCTTGTGTATCTCATATCATTGAAGGGAATTTAATTTTTGAATAAAGGGTGTTGGATCACTACCATCATGTCTTGTCACTTTATTTTGGGTTGATATGCTTTGAGATCTCATTTATTTCAGTTTATTCTTGTTCAGGATTTCGGTGTGACCCCAGATGGTGTCTCCGCGATAACATAAGTCGCTTCGAACATGAAGTTAACCTTCTGATTTTTTTTTTCATCACCTTTTCAAAGAGACTAGAAAGACCTTCTCTTCAATATAGTAGAGTCATTCCAAAATACCTCTTACATTGTTCTTTTATCGATGAGACTCCTATCGGTGGGACTCCAAACCATATCATCTTGATATCCTAAACTCCCTTTGTGAACATTTTTTATGATATCATTTGATCGGCGTGACACATTTTTTGTGTCACACTGAAATTCCTTGTCTATTCGATGTTCAGGGTATCGACAAGACTGCTGAGTGACTCTTGCCGATATCCCTTGTCTCTTCGATTTCTTTTATTTTTTGAAGACACTAGAAAGACCTTCTCTTTGATATAGTAGAGTCATTTTGAAATACCTCTTACATTGTTCTTTTATCAGTGAAACTCCTTCAGTGAGACTCCAAACCTTATCACCTCAACATCCAAAACTTCTTTTGTGAACATTTTTAATGATATCGTTTGATCGGCGTGACACATTTTGGTGTCACACTGAAATGCCTTGTCCATTCAATGTTCGAGGTATTGATAAGACTGCTAAGTGACTCTTGTCGATATCCCTTGTCTCATTGATTTCATTTATTTCTTCAATTTTGTATAACTTTACTTTTTTTCTTTTATGCCTTCAAGTCATCGAAGAGACAGGATGTTGAGTCTCCCCGATGTAGTATTATCTCATTGATATTGTTTATAACCTTGAAAGCATAATTATTTTGATCAAATATTTTAAGATGGAGGTAAGGAATTTTAAGGTTAATGATGGAATAGTGGTATTTTTAGGTTTCAGGTCAGCGCTATTTATCAGGATGGCGCTACTTTTGGCATTTTTTGCACCGATCAGAACAAGTAGGTGCTAAATTAGGCACAAATTAGTGCCTAAATTAGATATTGAGGGACATGGCTAGAGACATAGGGAGAGAGATTGAGAGGTAGAGGGACAAAGGTGATAGGGAGATAGGGGAGAGATAGGGAGATAGAGGTTTAGAGTTTAGGGGTTTGGGGTTTAGGGTTTAGGGTTTTAGGGTTTCTCAGGTTTAGGGACATTATTAGGGTTTAGGGTTTATTGTTTAGTGGTTAGGGGTTCAAGTTTAGAGGTTTAGGGTTTAGGGTTTATAGAGAGAGATGAATGATAGGGAGATAGAGAGTGAGACACATGGCCAGGGACATAGGGACAATGTACCTACTATCCAAGAGACAATGTACTTAAACAACTATTATTCTTCCATGGATTTGTGTACAAATGTAAGAAACATTGAATTAAAACTTCTTAAGTCTAATGCACTTAAATATGGATCTCATCCTTCAAAATTTCAATAGGAAAATTTAGTTTTCAAAAGGGTGAAAATAAGTAAGACAATCAACAAAATGCTCACCATGTTGTTAATTTACAGTCAACTTCAGATGTTATTTAATCTAATTCCTAAGGTGAACTGAGGGACAATCCTATATTATCTATTAATGTAATAAGATCATAGAATACATAAAGGAAAATTGATATGTAAACCAGAACACATTCAAATATAGAAGGGTTCTAACATATATGTCACTTCTATTCAAAATGAACAAAGGAAATATATAGAGAGGTAAGATGAAAATTTGTTATACCTCCTTTACAAAATGTACAATGTAGGCATTTTTTCAAGAATACCATCAGTTATGCTCCGTGTAGATGTTGACAAGTATCCAACATGTATGGTGCATTTCTTATGTGGATGGGATGAGTACAAATGTCAAACTTGTATGGTGCCAACTAGATCATTGTGGCATGTGGCGTGGACATCACCATGTGTTAGACACATACAGTGCTAATTATATGATCATGTTTTGCAATACAAATGTCATTAGGTGGCACACATGTATGGAAGCATAACATGTGGTTGTTGATGTTCCATGTGTCTAACTAGACACCAACATGTGTAGCAATGTGTATAGCCACACTATCTAGATCCTTGAAGCTAGTCCACATTGGAACACATGTTGGATGTGTTGCATAAACTTTTATGCTTTGTTGATTTTGTATTCCTATGTACATGACTCTAATGTGGATGGTGTGCAATAGGATATGTCAAGGCATGCTTCCTATTGGAACCCAGAACATGTCTAGAAATGACTATGCCTCATAGAGTTGTGTAGATCATTCTTGTAGGAATGTTAAATGCAAAGGATGTTGTCATCTCAATTGTGTAGGTGTGCACTATTATAGATGCACATTAGATGCACAACAATGCAACTGTGCACTTCTATTTATCCATCTATCTATGTGTAGAAATATATAAATTGATTTAGTTGCATATCTAACATCGTCCAAAAAATTTACCAAAAGTGACTAACAAAATGATGGTCATAGTAAAAGATAATGGATCATGTGGGTAAGCTAAAATGGACCCAAACATGGGTGAATAAAAGTGGCACAATATTTGGCATGGTGAGACTTTTCTTGCAAGCAATCATGATGGTCATCTTGGAGAATTCATCTTCTACAAGAAACATGGAGTTACACTAGTGCTTTGTCATAGGTAGTCTTCTTAATAAATCCATGTTAATGATTCCCAAGGTGGTGTCAAAACGAAGAGAGGGGTGTAGAGTCCAAGATTCCTATTTGCAATATTTTGTAATGCTACAAAGAATGAGAGACTTATGTGGTTCTCAATGTTTGCACATATGTGAGGCCACTAGAAGTGTTGTTCAAGTTCTAGTGTTTTAGTAATGTTGAAGTATTGAGTTATTTTGGCATAATATGCTTCCTAAATGAGTCTCTAGTGTGGTGTGGTGTCTAAAATATAGAGATACTTGAGCTTGTAGAGAAGCTTGTTAGACATGTAAAATTCACCAACCTATTTGCCTTGTAAGAGCTTGTTGTAGATCTATGCAAAGTCTAAGTCTGGTGGGTAGAGAGGTTCCCGGTCAAAGAAGTTGTGACCACATGAGTCCAACATTGTGGTGAGTGCATGAACTAGCTATTAGCTTAGGTAGTCAAATACCTTTTTGTCTTTTCCCTTCTCGTTATTGACAAGTAGATGGAATTGTTATAGACATGTCATCCATTTCATGTGGTGCACATTTTCTAATTTGTTTTGAGTTTGCAAGAATTGGAGTGACTTGTGATCAAAGTGGATGATTGGACCTCCTTTCCAAGTTTTAATGAAATCATTGCTTGATGGCTTGCATGATGGTATACAACTCCTTTACATGGCTGGAATAGCATTGAACCATGTCATTTAAAAGTCATAGAGTGGTACAAAAATCTCTAACTGCATATTTCTGTTGGAAACATGGTTGTCATTGCACCAAAAGGTTGACCTATTAATGCCCGATACAGCTGCTAGAGTTAATGAATCTATGGGAGGTGGTTAAGCTATGTCACAAATCCTATGAGAGATGATGGCTCACTGCCAACAATCTCCCCCAATGTCACTCACGGGAGCCCATGTCACTCGTGGGAGAGATTCAAACCTAGAACCTTTGGCTCTGATACTAATCGTTGGAAACATGGTTGTCGTTGCACCAAAAGGTTGACCTATTAATGCCAGATACAAACGCCAGAATTCATGAATCCATGGGAGGCGGTTAAGCCATGTCACGAATCTTGCCAGAGATGATGGATCACTGCCAACAATTTCCTCTCAAAGGATTTCAAACCTTTGACATTCCAACTGAAACATCTCAAACAATCCATAGAGGCTTAGAGGTACAGTGCTAAACTAGGTGTTAAACTAGGCACTAAATTAGGCACAAATTTGGGTGCTAATTTAGGCACCAATTTTCACCTAATTTAGCACCTACTTGTTCTGATCGACAGAAAAAATGCCAAAAATAGCGCCATCCCAATAAATAGAGCTGACTTTTTCAAAAAATCAGAGAAAAATACGTTAAAATAGTGGATGGAAGAAAAAAATGGAGCAAAAAAGGGAGCTACTCATAGGATTTGTTGTAGTGAAACTAGCTTTCTCATGCATTGGCATGTCAAAAACCAATCTAATGATTGGAGTTTTTATATCCAACAACTAATTTCCACTTGAGTGAAAACACTTTGTCTCTTCAAGGTTGTAATGGTGGGCTAGAGTTTAGGACATTGGACTATTAATGGGAAATTTGCCACATGCCCTAATCTAGATTTTGTAGTCTTCTTGCCCTATTGGGTGACATTATCCCCAAATGTATCATGCTTGAATACCTCTAGGCCTATATGACCTAGTTCTATGTCAGTATTACTTATAAGTTCACTTTTGAACTTAAAATTTTTAGGAACCCTTTGGAATTGGTATTTCATGGTCACTGGTAGTTCCTTCTTCCTTTTATGTTTCTGTTGTTTCTTTGATTATTGTTTAGATCCTACTTCTCATGCCTCTTGCTCAATCTCCTCAATAGACTTGTCAGAATCTGACACAGCTTCCTTACTTTAGTAAGCAGACATTTCTCCCTCGTAAGAGCAAAAGGGATGTATAAAAACTCAAGAAAATCATAAAAGACCATTGAATTTTGAGCAATTAGAATGGTTTTGTGCTATTGTTCGATCGTGCGACCAAGATGGAAATTTGGTCCATGGTCCAAAAATAGACTTGGCACCCACCATTCTAATCGGCTTCAGATTTGTGGTAAGAAACTAGATTTTGGGCCTAAACTCCTAAAAGAGCCAAAAAGTGACTTCAAGCCTAAAGTCCCGAAAGGGTCACAATGTTAATCTTTTCATATACTGTGGGGAGCTGGTTGGCAAAGGGAATTTGACCTTTTGGATTCTACCTTTTGGACCGAAAAACCCTCCTGGGCCTAAAGTTATGAAAATGTCACCTTAGCTTTATTTTTTGTATTTTCTCAGGGCGTGGAACCAAAAGTGGTTTTTGCACTTTGGTAGGTTTTGGATCAAATGACCTTTCGAGGCCTGAAGTCCCTTAATGTCTTAAGGATTATTGACTTGTAACTTGTGGGAGGCGGGGTCAAAATCATACTTTGGACTCAAAAGTGTTAAGGTCAACAGACCTTTTAGGGCCTGAGGTCCCTAAAGGTAAGACTCCTCAAAGCACTTTAAATCCTTTTGTGGGGAGTGAAATTGAAAGTGATTTTGGGAGCTTGAGGTTTCAAAGGTCAAAGCATCAATCAGGACCTGAGATCCCAATTGGACCCTCTGATACTTAGTCTATTTTTGTCAGTTTAAAATTTGGGGCTCAGGGTTCAAAAGGGAAGTTCTTCGAATTTGAACAAATTCTATAATATTTCAAAATGTTTGAATTTCAAAGACTTCAAGCATTGAACTAACTATTGATACAGTCCATTTATTTGCTATGGAAAACTACTACTAAATTAAACCCTAGGTAAAGAAAGAAATGCAAAAAAATGCTAAACTAATGCACACAAACCCTAAGCTAATCTAAACAAAATCCCTAAACAAGATGGAGATGAGAAAATCCAACAAAGACTAAAAACATGAAAAAGAACTCGAAATAAAAGGTTTTATACCTTTGCAAATGCCTTTGAAGTCTCCTCACTCCTTGATAAAGTAGAGAGAGTGCACCCAAACTCTCTAGCTTCATCCAAACACTATGATTGAATGTGGATATACTCTCAATTGCAACACAAATTTAGCATAATGGGGGTATGATGGAAGAGAATTGGAGGCTATTTTGGCATAACAAGTTTGCTTGAAAATGGATGATGAAAAAGGCTTGGACAGGGTTGTATTTATGGGTAAATTGAGGGGGATTTTGGTCCAATAGTTGAGATTAAAAGTTGAGATAAATGGTGGAGATGAGAGAAGATGATGAAGGGATAGATTTTCATCAACAAGATTTGAGGGTGGAGAATTAAAGTGAATTTTAATTTACATGGGGAAGAGATTTGCATTTAATGAGATTCATAAAAATGAGGAAATTAAAAACTAATCTCCTTGGGATGAGATGGAATTAAAAATTCCATTTTATGGGTGAGTGTGTGAGTCATGTGACACATGGATGCATTTAGAAATCACATGTGCAAGCTCATTTCATGGAGAAGAGCTTAGCATGAAAGAGGAAAGGTGATGTGTAAGGGTCATGTGAGGATCAAAAGATAATTTTGTATTTGTGTGGTGTGGGAGAAGGTGTTAAGTAGGATTTGATGAAGTTAATCATGGGATTAACTTAATTAATGTGGATGGAGAAAACTAGTGGATGGGTTAATCAGGGGTTAAAATTAATTAAATAAGAGTTTATTTAATTAATTTTGGTCTAGGGGTTGATGGGTGCCAATTAGCACCCATAAAATACATCTTTTTAGCTCTCTTTTTCTCTTTTCTAATGCCAACTTCTTGATGTCTGCACCCGAATAGGCTAGCAAGGTTGTTCTAAATAATGATTAACTGAAGATAAATTACTTAGGATCATGATTTCTGATTAAATGACGAATGTGCATGGAATTGATGGGAATATGCATAAAAACTTCTCTTTTTGAATCAACAGGTGTAGATGCTTAGGATGGCAATTTTTGTACATCTCCAGAGGTAGTCCTAAATATCTCCAGAGACTATACTAGAATCTCATGACAGCTGAAGTTTTGAAGTAAGAGGAAGAGTATCTTCGGAGCCGAGCAAGAAGGCCGCAATTATGTCTCTGGAGCAATAGACATATCTCTAGAGCCGAGCAAGAAGGCCAAAATTATATCTCCAGAGCAACATACATACCTCTGGAGCTGCAGATAGAGACATACATCTCTGGTGCCTCCTCACAACAAGGCAGATTTCCAGCAACTATCGATCGGGCACTTTTAGTGGCGATCGTGATACCCTCCTTTTTATTACTCAAATTATCACCTGAGTAATTAAGGGCCATCTTTAGTTAACTGCTGAGAGTTTTTATCTCTTTTAAGTTTTTGCATGAGTTACCAATGAAACTAATTTAATATCCATATTTTTAGGGCCTTGCTGCCCAAATGTATTAAAACTCAAACTTAGAATTTAGAGTGGACTTCTGTTTCACTCATTCTATTCTTATTGCATGATTATTTTTCATAGTTAGACAGCTAGTATAATAAAGAGATGGATGTCATCTCATAGAAGAACTGATAGATAAGATGAGTGATCTGTCATCCCTCATTTTATATATATATTTACTAAAATAGCAGAAAAAGGACAGATTACTATTCTTGTGTAATTTTCAATTAAGATATCAATTTTTTAATTAATGCAGAGCAAATGGAATTGGACTGAATCTAGTTGTGATCTTATTCTCTAGTATTGATTCTTTATTAGATTGGCCCCAAGGGTGTGGAGCAAGGGCCCACTCTCACCACCAAGGCAGAAGACTAGTACCACTATTTTGTTGTTTCAATTTTCCTTTATAGGATACTTACTGATTTTGACAGACAGACACATGTTGCAATTGTAATTTTACTTTGAGTAATTTATTGTTTGATTTTGTTTCTAGCATTCCTTGAATTCATTTCATAAGTAGATAGATCAATCTCTTTAAATTAGTGAAAGCCATTAGAATTAGTTAGAGGAAACTAGTAACTGTAGAATCCCAACTTCTTGGTGTCTACACCCGAATAGGCTAGCAAGGTTGTTCTAAATAATGATTAACTAAAGAAAAATTACTTAGGATCATGATTTCTTATTAAAGGACTAATGTGCATGGAATTGATGGAAATATGCAAAAAAACTTCTCTGTTTGAATCAACAGGTGTAGATGCTCAAGATGTCAATTTTGTACATCTCCGAAGGTAGTCCTAAATATCTCCAGAGACTATACCAGAATCTCATGATAGCTAAAGTTTTGAAGTAAGATGAAGACCATCTCTGGAGCTGAGCAAGAAGGCTGCAATTATATCTCTAGAGCAACAGACATATCTCCAGAGCTGAGCAAGAAGGACGCAATTATATCTCTGGAGAAATAGACATACCTACGAAGCTGCAGACAGAGACATACATCTCTGGTGCCTCCTCACAATAGGGCAGATTTCCAGCAGCTATCAGTCAACCACTTTCAGTGGCGATCGTGATACCCCCCTTTTTATTACTCAAATAATCACCTGACTACTTAGATTTTTCATCTCTTTTAAGTTTTTGTATGAGTTATTGATGAAATTGATTTAATATCCATATTTTAAGGGCCTCACTGCCCAAATGTATTGAAATTCAAACTTAGAATTCAAACTGGACTTCTGTTTCACTCATTCTATTCTTAATGCATGATTATTTTTCATAGTTAGATAGCTAGTATAAAAAAGAGATGGATGCCATCTCATAGAAGAACTGATAGATAAGATGAGTGATATGTCATCCCTCATTATATATATATATATATATTTACTAAAATAGTAGAAAAAGGACAGATTACTATTCTTGTGTAATTTTTAATTAAGATATCAATTTTTTGATTAATGTAGAGCGAATGGAATTGGACCGAATGTAGTTATGATCTTATTCTCTAGTATTGATTCTTTACTATAGCCTTCGGCCCCAAGGGTGTGAAGCAAGGGCCTACTCTCACCACCAAGGTAGAAGGCTAGTACAACTATTTTGTTGTTTCAATTTTGCTTTATAGGATAGTTACTAATTTTGATAGATAGATGCATGTTGCAGTTGTAGATTTGCTTTGAGTAATTTATTGTTTAATTCTGTTTCCAGCATTCTTTGAATTCATTTCATAAGAAGATAGATCAATCTCTTTAAATTAGTGAAAGCCATTAGAATTAGTTAAAGGAAACTGGTAACTGTAGAATCCCCATTTATAGACAGCTGAGGACACATCCTTGGGTTTTGACATTTGAAATATGAGTAAATGATGAGGTACAATGACACCTTGTCATTTTTGGCATCGTTGCCAAAAACAATTGTGTTAATTAGCAAAACTTAGCTAAAAATTTTAGGTTAGGTATGTATGGTTAGAGAAAGAGACTCAAAAGGAAGATACATAAAGAAGACACCCCACCAACAAGCTATATGAGAAAGTAGTAGGGTGGCAAAAGATCTTATTGAAGAAAGAAACCTGGAACCTACCTTGGAAGTGGCACCTCAAAACAATAATCCCTTAGATCCTAAAAATCTTCCACTCACTAATTATATCCAAGAATTACAACAAAAGTTTCATGTAGATCCTTTGATAGAACCTGATATACTAGAACCTCAGGGAGAACCAGTATTAAACATGGATGATAATAATGATAATCATGAAGAAGAAAAAAATCAACCTCCAAGAACCTTCTCATATCCAATTGTTCTAGCTGCTAGAGACAATGCTCCTATGAAAAACATCTCACCAGCACACCTGCTAAATTTTAGAGGTCTTTCCTCTGAGGATCCAGATTAGTTTCTGTTTGAATTCAAAGTAGTATGCCAAACTTATGATTATGGATTAGATAACCAAAAACTCAAACTGTTCCCTTCAACCTTGAAAGATTCTATGATGAGATCGTTTATGGGTTTACCCCATAACTCTATTCATTCTTGGGATCAGATGGAAATAGAGTTTTTAGGAAAGTACTAAGATTACTTTAAAGCCAGTAATAAAAATGAGGAATTGTTTAAAATTAGGCAAGGAGAGGAAGAGACCTTAGAGGACTATGTTGATAGGTTTAACTTCACCTTGAGAAGATATGGCAACCCAGTAGATCACTCTTTGGCTAGAACCCTGTTTGTAAAAGGACTGGATAGGGAATCAAATCAGGGACTGGATCTAATGGGAAAAGGGAATATCAACAAAATGGATATACCTGCTATAGAAGAACTCTGCAGGAACTATTCTAGAACCCAAGATGGAGTGAGGTCATCCAAAACTTTCAAAGGGAAGAATGAAATAGGACAGTTAATGGAAGAGATTGCAAATCTAAAAATAGACATTCTAGTCCAATTAAATACCACATTGGATGGGATTTAGGTGAAAACCAGAATAGCTGATCAAAATAGAGAAACTTAACCACTCTCCATCTATTTTCCTAGGTGTAGAAATAAGCATCTATTGAGAGGATGCCCTTTGGACAAATCAGAGATTTGTCAGATCTATGATAGGGAGCATCCTACCAGTCAATGCAGTCAACTTCCAGCCTTGAAAAGATTGAGTAAGAAGAATGCTGTAATGGAAGAAGAATTAAACTATATGGGACAAAAACAAACTGGGAATTTCCTTTATAATCAGTATCCAAACTAGCCTTCTTACAGGGGTCCTTCTAATTGGGGAAATAATCAATGGAATCCAACTTGCCATGGGTCTCAGAATAATCCTCCTTGGGGATAGTAGGATTGGCCAAATCAACATTGGCAAAACCAAAATTGGCAAAATCAGCACTGGGGAAATCAACAGTGGCCACCATAGTTTGGATCTCAAAACATGCAACCTCAATGGGGTCCTCAGCAGGGATATAATCAATAGTACCAGGGATAACCTAGACATTTACAAACTCAACAACAATCTTTGCTAACCGGACCTTCCAACACACAAGGACAATCACAAAATGAGCCAGTTAGTCAACCACCCCTACCAGCTCAACCTATACCAAACCCACGAAATAAATAGGGAGTAGCTATTTACATGACGAATCAAGAAAACATGGCTGGTATTAATGTTATATATTCAAATAATCTCCAGCTACATTCTGGGAAAACATTCCCAAGACCGTCTCTTCCAACTATAGTTGAAGTAATCAATGATGAAGAACCTAAAAATTCATCCACTCAACTCCCAGAGAAGATTACTATAGAAAAAGTGCTAAAAGAATCATCCCTGGAAAGCTCTAGAGATGCTCCTAAAAGACCAACTCTGGAGAACATTCCTAGACACAATTCTATTAAAAGCTCTGAAGATGCTCCATAGATGGAAAAATTAGCATCGTACCTAGAACGACTCAAACAGCATGTCCCCCAGAAAAAGATCTTACAAAAACAAGTCCAACCCAACCTAGAATCAGAACTTTTACAAGAAATCAGGCAACTAAACATTGACATTCCTCTCCTCCAAGCAATTAGAGATGTACCAGAACTAAATCAGTTCATTAAACAACATTGTGTCAAAACACAAGGCAGGAGGAAAAACTTTCCTTCTACAATATAGGTGGAAGGGAAAGTAGTAGATCTATTGATAGGAGAAATGCTTCTCCCAAAATATGAGGACCCTGAAAATCCTGTCATAACTATTTTCAGCTCAGGGGTAGAAATTTCAAATGTTTTGGTTGATTTGGGAGTGGCAATTAATGTGATGACGATTCATACAATGGACAGATTAGCTCTATCAGGTATCCAATCCACAACTACAATTCTTCAACTTGCTGACCAGTCAGTAGCTATTCTGAAAGGAGTAATTACTGATGTACCAGTTGTGATAGAATCAAGGGAATTTCTAGTGGACTTCTTGATATTAGAACCTAGGAACTAGAGAAATGCTTATCCATTAATTTTAGGAAGACCATGGCTGACTATAGCAGCAACATCTATTGATTGTCGAATCAGGGATATGGTCATTTCTAACGGGATGGAATTGAAGAAAATATCTTTGTATCCTCCAGGTAAACCATCAATACACTATATAGGAAGAGTATGGGTGGATGAACCAAAGAACAATGACAACAATGCCTCAGTAGCCATGGTAACCATCAGGGAACAATGGAGCTTACCCAAGATTCTAAGAGAGAACTTCTTACTTCTTCTCATTGTACCCTTGCAAATATCATTCCTTGTGGAGAAACCTTTTACAGAGACTTAGCCATGTTCCACATGTTGCTTCCACATTCTTGTCCCCTCAATACCATGACTCCAGTGTACATATTAACTACATCTATGGATCAAATCATAAAACAGGTCATGATTTTACCAGGGAAAACACTTAATATCAATACTCAGTTAACAACAAATTAGGAAGAAAAAATTATCCAATTTCTAATTTCCCATTTAGCAGCTTTTGCTTGGGAATATCAAGATATGAAGGGCATACCTCCTGAGATATGTACCCATCATATATACACTGAGGATGTTAAACCTGTCAAACAACCCCAGAGAAAATTGAATCCTGCTTTAAAGGACATTGCCAAAACTGAAATAGAAAAATTACTACAAGCAGGGTTTATATATTCAATCTCAGATAGTCAATGGGTCTCACCCCTTGTTATAGTGCCTAAAAAGAATTGGAAATGGAGGGTGTGTATTGACTATAGAGAGCTTAACAAGGCTACACAAAAGGACTACTTTCTCTTACCATTCATTGACCACGTATTGGACAACCTTGTTGGGAGAAAGCATTTTTCATTTTTAGATGGGTTCAGTGGGTATAACCAAATTCAAGTAGCACCTGAAGACTAGGACAAAACCACTTTCACGTGCTGTTGGGGAACTTTCTCTTATAAAGTTCTCCCATTTGGAATATGTAATGCCCCGGCTACATTTTAGAGACTTGTTTTAGCTATTTTCACTGAACTAGCTAATGAATGCATGGAGGTCTATATGAATGACTTTACTGTGTATGGGGATAATTTTGAAGAAGCTCTCACAAATATTGAGAAAGTACTAAAATGTTGTGAGAAAAATCAATTATCTCTTAGCCATGAAAAGTGCTTCATGATGGTAGAAGAAGGAATTGTATTGGGACACCACATTTCAGCAAATGGAATCAAAGTGGATCAAAACAAGATAGAAGTGATCACACAGTTGCCTTCATCTAAAAATTAGACAAATGTTAGAAATTTTCTAGGTCATGCAGGCTACTATAGGAGATTCATAGAAAATTTCAGCAAAATAGTTGCCCCCTCTGTTTACCCTGCTTAACAAAGACACATAATTCCTATGGACAAAAGACTATCAATCAACATTTGAAACCTTGAAAGAGAAGCTTACTATAACACCAGTTTTGAGAGGACCTAATTGGACTTTACCATTTCACATACAAACTGATGCTTCAAATGAGTACATTGGGGCAGTTTTAGGACAAAAGGAGGAAGGAGAAAGTATGCATGTCATTTATTACATCAGCAAAAACCTTACATCTATAGAAAAAAATTACACCACAACTGAAAAAGAATTCTCGACAGTCATTTATGCTATAAACAAATTTAGGCATTATATCACTAGATATAAAATATTTGTACACACTGATCATGCAGCCATCAAGTACCTAATGAATAAGCCGGTGGTGGGCGCAAGGATCATTAGGTAGTTATTGCTATTGCAAGAATTTGATATTACCATCATTGATAATCCAGGCAAGTTTAATTTGGTTGCTGATTTTCTATCAAGATTGCATATAGGAGGAGAAAACTAACTAGTGGAGGACAGGTTCCCAGATGAACATCTTTTTGCTATCTCCTCTACTATACCTTGGTTCGCTGACATAGCTAATTTTTTAGCTACATGCTTGTATCCATCCCATTTTACTTCAAAATAGAAAAAGCATTTAGTTAAGGAAAGCTTATCTTACAAATGGTTAAATGGATTGTTGTTTAAATGTGGTCCTGATTTCATTTAGCACAGATGTTTGAAAACTGATAAAATTTTTGATGTATTGAGAGAATGTCATGATGAACCATCTGGTGGGCATTACTCTTCCCACAGAACTATCCACAAAATCCTGGGAGCTAGTTACTACTGGCCCTCTCTTCATAAGGATACTAAGAAGTATGTGCAGTAGTGTGACCAATGCCAAAGAATGGGACAGCCAACCTTCACCCAAGAGATGTTACTGCAGCCTCAAGTCATGAGGGAACCATTTGAGCAGTGGGGTTTATACTTTGTGGGACCAATTTTCCCACCATTAGCAGGCAAGGAGTATATTCTAGTATGCACAAACTATGTTACTAAATGGGTTGAAGTTCAAGCATTACAATTTGCACAAGAGGAAAAAGTTGCTGATTTCCTTTATCATAAGATTTTCTTGAGGTTTGGAGCCCCAAGATCTATTGTTTTAGACAGAGGACCTCAGTTTACTTCATAGGTAATCAGAGCATTCATAGATTTATATCAAGTCAAGCATAGGAAATCTTCACCTTACCATCCTCAAGCCAATGGGTAGGTAGAGGTAACTAATAGGGAACTTGAAAATATTCTGACAAGGACCATAGCAATGAACATAAAAGATTGGGCTAATAGATTACCTGAAGTAGTTTGGGCTTACAATACCACTTAGAAATTCACAACAAAATTTTCACCATATGAATTAGTTTATGGGAAGAAGCTTATTCTGTCTATAGAATTTGAACTCCAAACACTTAAAACTACATTGGATATTGATCTACCATTGTCCATATCCCAATAGAATAGAATTTTTTAGCTCAATGAATTGGATGAAATCTGAACAGAGGCCATTCAACAAATAGAACTAGTTCAATATCAAAGGAAGCAGTGGCATGACCAATACATTAAGAGGAAGACATTTCAACAAGATGATTAGGTTCTTCTTTATGATTCTAAATTCAAGGAGTTAAAAGGGAAATTAAAAACTCATTAGATGGGTCCTTATTAGATAAAGGAAGTTTTTGAAAATGGAACCGTATTGTTGCAACCTATTGATGGAAGCACAAACACATTCTTAGTGAATGGCCATCGAATCAGACTCTATAAAAGGCCATCCACTAAAGAAGAGTTCCTCAATGATTTATGCTTTGTTACAGGGATACCTACTCTATCACAATTTTGGATTAAAAAAAGAGAGAGAAGCTTGAAAACCAGCAAATGGAGGCCTTATGCAAAAAAAAAGAAAAAAAAAGAGAGAGAGAAGGTTGAAAACTAGCAAATGGCAGCCTTCTACCAAAAAAAAAAAGGGAAGATGGAAAACTAGTAGTGGATATCTTTCTCGACCAAGGGAATTGAAAACTAACAAATAGTGGTTCCCTTCTTCATGACAATTAAGAATAATCAAGCTATGGAGGTGATTAGGTACCAAGAGCTACTCAAACACACCTCCCACGCTTCATAGTTAGGAGCACTTCTAGCACTTCGTAACTAGGTGTATCTCCGATGCTTCACAGTTAGGAGCACTTCTAGCACTTCGTAACTAGGTGCACCTCTGACGCTCCACCAATAAAAGGTTATTTATAACCATAATCAGTGGAGGGGACCCACCTCTCCAAGCAATAAAGTAGAAATGTCAATTGATGAGGTCATCATAACTCATCCTCTACTTTATGACAAATACTTGTAAGGACTACGCTAACGTCGCCCAAGATACGTGGATTCTCGAACTACTCAGTGGGAGCAAGAGTGGGAATGATTACAGGTTGCATGACAATGGAGGTGATTGGTGTCGTCTTGTGCCCCACAATGCTGCTCAGGTGCCACATCGCGTCCAGTCTCATCAACATCGCAGCATCTCAACCAAGTACATCGCACCTCATCATTAAAATTGGTTCAGGTAACTTTATCTTCATTAAGCATTAAATATCAACTTTCTTGTCTTTCTATTTTTGGGTGTCATCGTTATGACACATCCTCTTGCCATCACTTTTCTTCCAAAATTCATGCATGCTGCCACCTTTGTTGTACTGTGACCATGCCTATGGAGTGTCCCATCACTCTCCTTCATTTATGATCACACAAACACTCTAACTGATTCCAGTTCTTTCTCCATCAACAAAGCTGTTAAGCAAATTAACGAAATAATCCTCATTCAAACTGTAACATCCCCTGAAGAATAGTGTCAACTGAAATAGTTCTCCGGAGCCTATGGTGTGAGAAAGCATTGTAAGCACAGAGAACAAACAAGGAATTTAAGTATGGGGTTAAGAAGAAATCAAAACCAGAAAATGCTACATGCCTTTTACAGGATGAAACTACAGCAGACGTTCTGAGGAACATAGGATGGTTAGAATTTATAGAAAAATTTGAGGAATTTCGAGAAGATATTGTTGATGAATTCCTAAGGAACCTGAGGGATAATCAAACAACTATAAGGGGAGTTCAAATCAACCTCCCAGCTACAATTATCGGTCATATTTCTGGGCTTCCTGAACAAGGTGAGAGGTTTTATCATCTGAAAACCTTATATACTGATTTGATTAGGAATTTCTCTATTGAAGGTGAAACTGCAATACAATTGCATTTAAATAAAAATGAGGTTAAGGGAATTCTTAGGTCCTCACTACCAAACCCTTGGCAATCTGTAGCTACGTGGCTGATGAAATATTTCACATGTGATGGACAATTTTCCTTAGTTTTAGGACCAATAATGAAAATGTTGATTTTTCTAAGGCATGGTAATGGACACCCTAAATTCAACATAAACATTCCCAATTTCTTGTACTCTACCATTAGGGTAACTGCCGAATGATATCAACAAAACAAGGGTCCTATGAAACATCATGGCCTCATTTTTCTGATAGTGAAACACCACTTTCTGTCTCAAACTAATGGGGAAGAATTATGGCAAACATTTCTTGAACAAAATCCCCAAAGCAAGGCACCAAAGAAGGCACAATCAAAGGATGAGGGTTCCTCCACCCAGCTAGAAGAAAAGGCAGAACCTTCAACTTCCTCTATGGTTGTTGAGGAAGGAAAGAAGTTATCACTGGAGGCAACTTCAACTGTAACCCCTATTTTTGATAAAAAGAAGAAAGGCAAGGAAATTAAAGAACTTGCTCTTGAGAAAACTCCATATATGACTCACTCAGCCTGGAAGAGAATGACTCTGGCTGAGGAATCTTTCCCTGAGGAACTAACAAAGAAGAGGTCAGTGCACAAAGCAAAGAAAACCCCAAAGGAAGCTGACCCTACAGAACACTATTGGGCTAAAGAAGCATCCCATGATTCCAATTAGATCCCTTTAGTAAGAAAGAAAAGACTGAGAGAAGTTTCCCCAGAACCATCTATCCATTTGGGTTCAAGACCAACTTCAAAACAATCCCCTGCTCCAGAGACAGAACACAGGAAAACCTTTACTATTTCCTCAGACTCTAAGGATGAGTCACCCACTCCGGAGGCACTTGCCCCACCTATTCTACAAAGAAGTAAAAGAAAAAGGCAGCTCTCCCAAGCGGAGAAAGATACTGCTCTCCTAGCTGAAGTGCTTCTAGGTTTCAAAACTTCTGAGAACAAAGCTGGGCCTTTATCAATTTTAGTACAAATAGAAGAAACCCTAGAAGAACCTTAGGATAGGGAAACTACAGGAAAAGACAAAACAGAGCTAGGTGCACACGATAGTGCTAAACAAATGGCTATGGAAGACCCTGGTAAGAAGCAAACATAAAAAGAAACAAGAACTTTCTCTCATCCCTCTGATCAAGAGGATATTGAGAGTTAAAAGAGCAGCAACTGTTAGAAGAAATTGATAATCTAAAATGATTACTTTGGGGGAAAACTTAGATCATCACTGACCTCAAGAAGAATAGAATGGAAATCGAGCTGGAGCAAAAGCAAATATTTGAAAAACTACAAACAAAGATCCAAAATAAATACCAAACAATTCAAGAAAGGGAAGCAAAACTGGAAGCCCAGAAGACAGAGATAGATAAAATCATGAAGGAAAAAGAGATAGAGGTAGTACAAAGTATCTGTGATCTTACCAAAGCTAGAGACAATAGTCTCATAATAATTGTAGCATTAATTGAAAAAGTATAGAGTCAAGATAGACAATTGACTTGGACCAACAACAAAATAGATGATCAGGAAGAGTATATTCAAGAGTTGGTTAGTCCAAGGGCAACCAGTGAACATGAAGTACAAACAGATCCATATGTGGGTCCAACCCCCATTGATATTCTGAAGGCCTTGTTTTACTAGGAAAGGAGATGTAGAGAATATGAGGCTTCTAAGCCTATGCTGCAACTACAGAGGGCAATTGCTACCATGACACAAAGGGTGGAAACCTTGGAGAACAGAGTCATTCAGATGGCCTCCATTTCTTCTAAGATTTTATCTTGCAGACCTCCAAGTGCTAGTTATGCCATATTTTTACAAGAAAGGGTCCTACAAAGAAGGTTGTCTTCAGTTCTATTTGATCTGCCTGAGAACACAGAAACAACAGAGGGGTTCATGAAAGCCTATACAAGGAGCTCTGATAAAGACAAAAAATTTCTATGTGAATTATATCTACATGGATTCTGTGTTGATGATATGACCTTCCTTCTTAATTATTTTGTAGGAGACTGCCAGCTCAGAGCATTCATGTCAATGATGAGGAATCATCATATTTGGAATGAGCAAATGGAGGCTCACCTCAAGAAGGATACAAACACAAATCTTTTCATCATAAAAGAGTGTCCCAACCCTCAAGCTTTCAAGACCCAATTCAGGGCATATGTCTATCACCCTGACAGTAAGAACACAATTTTGCCATTATACCTGAAAATTTTACAAGAGTGTTCTATTGATTTTGGTCCTTTTATGAACAGTTTAGCTAATCTAGTGCTTGCAATAGCAAAGAAAAGGTGGAATATTCTAACCTCGGAGCAGAAAATGAGAGAGGTGGTCACACCTGCAAGCTTAAGGTAATTTATGAGGAAAACAAGATTAATATCCAAAATGATGAATAAGCATAAATAGGAGTGGATAGGTGGGTGTTTTAGGCCACCACTCATAATTGAACCACTCCCTGTCTGGGTTGAACAGATGGAAGATGAGAAATTATAGGACTAGTTAAAGTAAGTTGATCAGTACAGGGGAACTGGTAATACCAACCACACCACTTGGTCTACCTATGCACAAGACTACAGCTTGACTAACAAGCTAGTCCAATAGAATAAATCCAGATTGTGAGAAGTAGGACTTGCTAAACCTTAGGTATGGGGGGGATGATAGGTGCCAATTAGTACCCATAAAATACATCTTTTTACCTCTTTTCTTTCTCCTTTCTGATCCCAACTTCTTGATGTCTGCACCCGAATAGGCTAGCAAGGTTGTTCTCAATAATGATTAACTGAAGATAAATTACTTAGGATCATGATTTCTGATTAAAGGACTAATGTGCATGGATTTGATGGAAACATGCATAAAAACTTCTCTTTTTGAATCAATAGGTGTAGATGCTCAGGATGGCAATTTTGTACATCTCTGGAGGTAGTCCTAAATATCTCCAGAGATTATACCAGAATCTCACGATAGCTGAAGTTTTGAAGTAAGTGGAAGAGCATCTCCATAGCTGAGAAAGAAGGCCACAATTATATCTCTGGAGCAACAAACATATCTCTGGAGCCGAGCAAGAAGGCTGCAATTATATCTCTAGAGCAACAAACATACCTCTGGAGCTGCAGATAGAGAGATACATCTCTGGTGCCTCGTCACAACACGACAGATTTCCAGCAGCTGTCGGTCAGGCACTTTTAGCAGCGATCATGATACCCCCTTTTTATTACTCAAATCATCACCTGAGTAATTAAGGACCATCTTTAGTTAAATGCTGAGAGTTTTTATCTCTTTTAAGTTTTTGCATGAGTTACCGATGAAACTGATTTAATATCCATATTTTCAAAGCCTCGCTACCCAAATGTATTAAAACTCAAAATTAGTATTCAAAGTGGACTTTTGTTTCACTCATTCTATTCTTATTGTATGATTATTTTTCATAGTTAGATAGCTAGTATAATAAAGAGATGGATGTCATCTCATAGAAGAACTAATAGATAAGATGAGTGATATGTCATCCCTCATTATATATATATATACTGAAATAGTAGAGAAAGGACAGATTACTATTCTTGTGTAATTTTCAATTAAGATATCAATTTTTTGATTAATGCAGAGTGAATGGAATTGGACTGAATCTAGTTGTGATCTTATTCTCTAGTATTGATTCTTTACTGTAGCCTTCAGCCCCAAGGGTGTGGAGCAAGGGCCCACTCTCACCACCAAGGTAGAAGGCTAATACCACTATTTTGTTGTTTCAATTTTGCTTTATAGGATAGTTACTAATTTTGATAAATAGATGCATGTTCCAGTTGTAGATTTGCTTTGAGTAATTTACTATTTAATTTTGTTTCCAGCATTCTTTGAATTCATTTCATAAGCAGATAGATCAATCTCTTTAAATTAGTGAAAGCCATTAGAATTAGTTAGAGGAAACTGGTAACTGTAGAATCCCTATTTGCAGACAACCAAGGACACAGCCATGGGTTTTGACATCTAAAATATGATTAAATGATGAGGTACAATGACACCTTGTCAGGGGTCATGTAGGGTAGGGTAGCTAATTAAATAATTAATATTTAATCAACTAGGCTAGGTTTAGGTGGTAGAGTAGGGCATATTAATTAAATAATCATGATTTACTTAATTAATTAGGATTAGGAAAGTGGATATATTAACCAAATAAATATTTAACACATTTATTTAATTAATTGGGATGAAGTTGTAAGGTATAGGGCTGAATTAATTAAAGTATGGTTAGGAATGGTGTAGGGTTAATTAATTAAATAATTATGATTTCTATTTAATTAATTGGTCAAATGGTTAGGTTGGTAATGTGAGGATGCAGAAAATTGGTTAAAGGGTCAAGACCTTTTTAGGTGTCTACATTTTTCCCCTCTTTGACATGGCGTCATCACTAAGTAGGGAAATAGCATTAGGTCAAAGAATTTTGCCCTAGTTGACAGGAAGGAGTGGAAATTGATGAGGGCTATGGGACCAAATGAAGATGAGAAAAACCAACAAAGACTAAAAACATGAAAATGAACTCAAAATAAAAAAAATTATACCTTTGCAAATGCCTTTGAAGTCTCCTCACTCCTTGATAACGTAGAGAGAGTGCACCCAAACTCTCTAGCTTCACCCAAACACTATGATTGAATATGGATATACTCTCAATTGCAACACAAATTAGGCATAATGGTGGTATGATGGAAGATAATTGGAGGCTATTTTGGCATAATAAGTTTCCTTGAAAATACATGATGAAAATGGCTTGGAGAGGGTTGTATTTATAAGCAAATTAAGGGAGATTTTGATCCAATGTTTGAGATTAAAAGCTGAGATCAATAGTGGAGATGAGAGAAGAGGATGAAGGGCTAGATTTTGATCAACAAGATTGGAGGGTGGAGAATAAAAGTGAATTTTAAATTCACATGGGGAAGATATTTGCATTTAATGAGATTAAGACACATGAGGAAATTAAAAATGAATTTCCTTGGGATGAGATGGAATTAAAAATTTCATTTTATGGGTGAGTACATGAGTCATTTGACACATGGATGCATTTAGCAATCACATGTGTGAGCTCATTTCATGGAGAAGAGCTTAGCATGAAAGAGGAAAGGTGATGTGTAAGGGTTATGTGACTCTTTAGATTAAAAGGTAATTTTTTATTTGTGGGGTGTGGGAGAAGGTGTTAAGTGGGATTTGACCAAGTTAATGAGGGGATTAACTTAACTAATGTGGCTCCAGAGAAAATTAGTGGATGGGTTAATTAGGGGTTAAAATTAATTAAATAATAGTTTATTTAATTAATTTTGGTCTAGGGGTCATGTAGGCTAGGGTAGTTAATTAAATAATTAATATTTAACCAACTAGGCTAGCTTTAGGTAGTAGAGTAAGGTAGATTAATTAAATTATCATGATTTACTTAATTAATCAGGATTAGGAATGTGGATAAATTAATGAAATAAATATTTAACATATTTATTTAATTAATTGGGATGAAGTTGTAAGGTATAGTGCTGAATTAATTAAATTAATTCATGACTAAGGGTAAATTAGGGATAAATGGTTGAGGGTGTATGGTCAAGAATGGTGTAGGGTTAATTAATTAAATACTTTTGATTTATATTTAATTAATTGGTAAAATGGTTAGGTTGGTAACATGAGGATGCAGAAAATTGGTTAAAGGGTCAAGACCTTTTTAGGTGTCTACACAAGAAATAGAAAGAAAATACAAACAAAACGAGGAAACAACTCAATAACTAGGAAGAAACCCTACCTTGAAACGCAATCTAAAGACTAAAGACCATGAAGCCTACACCCAAAACCCGTAGCCGCACCAGTGAAATGCCTCCCTCCTTTCGACCTTCAATTGATAGTGTAAATTCACAAAATACTTCAACATGTTTTGGGATTTATAAACAGGAGAGAGAGAGAGAGAGAGAGAGAGCAGAATGGAGAGGAATTGAGGAAAAATGCCTTAAATACTAGACACAACATGAAGGGACACCACCATTAATGCGGTAGGTGGGTAGTGTGTTGGTCCAAAATAAGTTTTTGGGCCCTCCCCAAAAGATAGCCAAAAGGTTGATTGGTCCCTGCAATCCTGATGGGGCCAAAAGGCTGCAGGACGTGGGGCGCAAAAAAAAAACTAGACAAGAGTCCAATAGAGCTCAGAAACCCTTAGGTCAAAAGACCAATCGGGGCTTGAGTTCCTGATTGGACTTGATAGACTAGGTCCCAGGAACCAAAATAGCCCTAGGAACCCAAAAGCTCAGGAGTGAAAGAAGTCCCTGCCTCAAACAAAAGGGGCTCAAAAACCAAGTTTTTGAGGAAAAATACTAAGACCTAAGAGAAACCAAAAGGAAAAAGATGATTTAGAGATCATGAGAAGGCAGGCAAATAAACAAAAATGACGAAAGGAAAAAATGGGGGTCCCAACATGAGCAAAAAGGTGGGGGTGGTGATGCAAGGCATAATAAGTCCCCTTGCAAAATCACATACTTTATAGCTTGCGATTTCAAGGTTCTCTTTTGATTTTCATTCATTCCATCAGGACAAGTGATGCAAGAGCATCCCTGGTTCAAGAGAAATCTTGCATCAACCAAAAATATTTGCATTTCAGTCGTTTGCATTTTAGTTCTTTCCTTTTCTAGTTTAATTCAGGCAGTTCAGTCAGTAGTAGTTCTCAACTTGTGGTCTAATTTTGGTATTTCACATCTTACGGATCTAGACTTAGCATCTACATTCATTCATCTACATCATATCAAGAATTTAGAGCATTTGGATAAGTTACTGAAAAGATATTGCTATCAGAAGTTGATTGTTTTCTCACAGCAAAGCATCCTAACAGTTCCTGATAACTAGCTGAAGGAGAAGGCTTGCGGATCATTCCTTGACTTGTGGATCTTATTGACACAACATTCAATGTTCATAAGATGGTGTTCATTAATTTTCCACAATCCATGATGTTGTAGATAATGCTTCTGGATTTGACTATGTGTAATTGTTTTTCCTCAATGTTTCAGGTTACACTCAGTGAACCATCATCAGGAGAAAAGAGAGCATGAGAAAAAAAATGATAGATTGCAGACTTGAGACTACCTTAAAAGGAAGGAGTGGTTGAGGTGATGCGGGAACCAAGAACATTGAATGTTTGATACTTGTTCTACTCCAAACTTGTTCTACTCCATAAATGATCTATCATATCCAGAAAATGATCTTCCCTTCGAAAATTTACCTCCTATGCCTCTCTGCCTCTGATTATGCTTTTTATTCAGCTTTTCTTCAACTTTCAACGCAAACTGATATGCTTCTTCCAAAGATGTCATCCTTACCAAACTTAGTTCTTCTTGAATGTTCAATCTCAGTCCGTTGATGTATCTAGCCACTTTCTCCTTGCTTGTTTCACTATGTCCTATTCTTATGATCATCTTATGAAATTGTAGATAATGCTTCTAGATTTGACTGTGTGTAATTATTTTTCCTCAACATTTTGGGTCACACTCAGTGAACCATCATCAGGAGAAAAGAGAGCATGAGAAAAAAAATGATAGATTGCAGACTTGAGACTACCTTAAAAGGAAGGAGTGGTTGAGGTGATACTATGCCTCTGGATGTTTGTCATATCTTGTTGGGTAGACCTTGGCAGTATGATAGAAAAGTTGTGCATGATGGAAGAAATAATACATATACTATAATAGCAAATGGGAAAATAATTACTTTGATTCCTTTGGAAGATGATCTTAAAACTATGGTATGTGGGAATGCTAGAATCTATTTGGTAGATGGAAGGAAATTTTTGGATGGTTTGAAACAGGAAAGTATGTGTTATGCTTTGATTCCTAGGAAGCTTGAAATAGCAAAGAGAGAGACAGAACTGGAGGAGATAAGAGAGTTGCTGACAGGATATGAAGACATCATTTCAGATAATGTACCCGATGGATTACCACCTATAAGAAGTATCAGTCATCACATAAATCTTATACTCGGAGCAAGTTTGCCTAACAAAGTAGCACATAGAATGACACCGGCAGAGAATGAAGAACTAATAGATATTTACAAGAGTTGTTGAGGAAAGGTTTGATTAGAGAAAGCTTGAGTCCTTGTGCAGTACCTATGGTGCTAGCCCCGAAGAAGGATGGAGAATGGAGAATGTGTACTGATTCCAGAGAAATAAACAAGATCATAGTTAAGTATAGATTTAACTTACCTAGGATGGATGATATGTTTGAGTGGAGACAGATATTTCACAAACATATACTTGAAGAGTGGCTACCATCAGATCAAAATCATAGAAGGCGATGAATGGAAAACTACTTTTAAGACAAATGAAGGATTGTATGAGTGTTTAGTGATGCCTTTTGGATTGACAAATGCGCCAAGTACTTTCATGAGGTTGATGAATGAGGTCTTGAATAAATTCTTGGGTAAGTTTGTAATTGTGTACTTGGATGATATTCTAATTTTTAGTAGGACAAAAGAGGAACATTTGTTGCATATTAGTCAAGTTTTGTAGAGGTTGAGAGAGGACAAATTACTGATAGACATCAAGAAGTGTAGTTTCATGAAGGAAGAATTGGTATATCTAGGATTTGTGATTTTTGTAGAAGGATTGAAGATGGACCCTAAGAAAGTGAGAGCAGTTGTTGAATGGCCTACATTGGAGAGCATTGGAGAGGTTAGATCATTTCATGGTTTGGCTTGTTTCTACTGGAAGTTCATAAAAAAATTTAGTTCAGTTTGTAACCCTATGACATAGACAATGAGATGTGATAGAAATGATTTCAAGTGGACATCAGGAGCAAATAATAGTTTTAAGTTGTTGAAGTAGAAAGTAATAGAGAAACCTGTTTTGGCATTACTAGATTTCAATAAGATATTTCAAGTTAATTGTGACAAATGGAAATGCAATTGGAGCAGTGTAAGTCAAGAAGGTAGACTTGTAGCATATTTTAGTGAGAAGCTGAATAATGTAAGGAGAACATATTCAGTTTATGATCAAGAGTTCTACACCATAATTCAAGCATTGAAGAAGAGGAGACATTACTTGTTGCCTAAGGAGTTTGTGTTGTATATAGATCATCAAGCTTTGCAGTATCTGAATAGGAAAGGAAAGTTGAATTAGAGACATATGAGGTGCATAGAGTTCATGCAGAGTTATACTTTTGTGTTGAAGCATAGGAGTGGTAAATCAAATAAAGTTACTGATGCCTTGAGTAGAAGAAGAAACTTGTTGACAGAGATGAGAGTTGAAGTGTTGGGTTTTGATGAATTGAAGAATATGTCTAAGGGAGACATTGATTTTGCAAAACCTTTGAAAGCATGTAAGGAACCTGTTGTGATGGATAGAAGTAATTGGTTGGACTATTTCATTCAAGAAGATATGTTGTTCAAAGGAAGTCAGTTATGCATACCTAGAAGTTTAATTAGAGACAATTTGATCAAGGAGAAACATAGTGGTGGATTGGCAGGACACTTTGGCATTGATAAGACAGTGGCTTTGGTGAGTGAAAATTACTTTTGGCCTTAGATACATAAGGATGTTCAAAGATTTGTGCAGAGTTGCAGAGTTTGTCAAGTTGTAAAAGGAAGTAGTCAGAATACTGGATTGTATAAACCTTTGATAGTACTGGAGATACCTTGGGAAGACATAAGCATGGATTTTGTAATGGGATTACCAAAGACACAGAGAGGACATGATTCAATATTTGTAGTGGTTGATATATTTTCAAAAATGGCTAATTTCATACCTTGTAAGAAGATAACTGATGTAGTGCATGTAGCTTACCTATATTTCAAGGAGATTGTGAGATTGCATGGATTACCTAAGAGTATAGTTTCAGATAGAGACACTAAGTTTGTTGGTTACTTTTGGAAGACACTTTGGAAGAAGATGAAGATAGATTTGAAGTTCAGTTCTACTTTTCATCCATAAATAGATGGACAGACAGAGGTAGTGAATAGGAGTTTGGGAAACTTGTTGAGATGTTTGGTTGTAGAGAAGACCAGAAGCTAGGACTTGGTTCTTTCACAAGTAGAGTTTACATATATAATAATTCAGTGAATAGGAGTACCGGAAGAACATCTTTTGAGATTGTGATTGGAGTGAATCCTAGAGGAGTTGCAAAATTGAGAGACATCAGTATAGAAGAAAAGTAGAGTACAGAAGTAGAAAAATTTGTAGATCACATGACAACAATGCATAATTAGGTAAAGAAGCATTTGGAGGATATGAATAGTGAGTACAAGGAGAAGACATATGAGAAGAGAAGACATAAGTAATTTGAAGTTGGAGATGAAGTGATGGTGTACTTAAGAAAAGAAAGATTTCCAGTTGGGACATATAACAAGTTGATGAAGAAGTTTGGCCCTTGTATGATACTCAGGAAAATTGATTCAGGAAATGCATATGAAGTGGAATTACCAGAGACATTGGGTATTTCACCTATTTTCAACATTGCAGATCTTTACTAGTATCATGAAGTAGAGTTCAATGACAACATGGAAGAAGACTTGAAGAAGCAGTTACCACAATGGGAACTAGAATAGATTGAAGACATTTTAGACAGTAGATATGGATGCAGCACTAGAGGAAGACAATACAAAGAATACCTTGTGAAGTGGAAAGGTAGACCGGAAGAAGATTCATCTTAGATTTCTCATGCTAAGGTGGACCATCTTGGTTCTCCCCTAGCCCCAGCAAAGTGAGGGACTCACTTTTTCAATAACCCCAGATGTCTGATGTAGGAGCATCCCTAGTTCAAGAGAAATCTTGCATCAACCAAAAATATTTGCATTTTAGTTCTTTCCTTTTCCAGTTCAGTTTAGGTAGTTCAGTCAGTAGCAGTTCTCAGCTTGTGGTCCAATTTTTGCATTTCACATCTTACAAATCTGGACTTAGCATCTACATTCATTCATTTAAATCATATCAAGAATTCAAAGCATTTGGATCAATTACCAGAAAGATATCACTATCAGAAGTTGATTATTTTCTCAGAGAAGAACATCCTGATAGTTCCTGATAACCAGCTGAAGGAGAAGGCTTGCAGATCGTTCCTTAACTTGCAGATCTCATTGACATAGCATTCAATGTTCTTTGGTTCATGGTTGACATTCCCCAAGGGTCCGTACATTGTTCCTTTCATTTGAGGAAGTGTTCTAAGCATTTAGTTCCGACCTATATGTGAACACGTTATAGGTCTTCATTGGAGTTTGTAATCTTCCTTAGTCGATGCAGAGGAATCTATTGGTCTAGAAATCATATATAAAGATGTAATAGATCCTTAGGAAAGCATTTAGAGAGTTAGCAATTGATTCCTATTCTATAATTTAGTTTTGTACGAAGGAGCTTCAAAGCCTTATCTTGTGCATGTATGTAATCAGGCCTGTGAGTCCTAATTGTAAGCCCGTATGTTGCCGATAGATCTCTATTTTGAATTCTATGGTATATCGAATGAACAAATTTGCATTTACTTCAATTCTTTAAGTTGTTTCCATTATGTTTACTCTTGCTACATGGTCTGGATAGTTCATTCTATGAACCCTCCTACCGTGACTACACCAACAAATCGTGGTCTGCAAATAATAAACAATATCCTTATACCAAGGGGAATTTTTATAACTTACATTCATTTAAAGAATCTTCATCTTGAACCTAATTCACCTGAATTGCTTCCAAATTAGATTGAGCCTTTAACTTGGCCAATCCTTGTCCTCTTACTAATTTTTTGATTTGGATGTCAATGTTAAATTCCTGAATCTTATTAATCCACCTACATCTTCTCCCTATTACCTCCTGTTAAGTGAAGATGTCTTTAACTACAAGATGAGGAACATAAGCCACTATCTAGGCTCCTACCAAGTAAGGTCTGAAATTCTATACTGCTTTCACGAAATCATAAGCTTGCTTTTCCATAATGTCATATTCCATCTCTACTTGTAAAGATTTATTGAAGAATATTATAGGCTATTCATATCCTTCAATATTCTTTTGTAACAGAACTGTTGTTATGGTCTGAAAGATGCAAATGAAAACAATTAAAAAGTCTTTGAAAAGTCTAGTGATTTCAATATAGGAGCCCTTTTTATTGCTTCCTTAATATCATGAAAAGCTCTGATAGCTTCCTCTCCCCATGAAATAGACTCTCCCTTCTTCAACATTTTTGAGATGGCCTTTACATTTTCTATAAAATTTGTGACAAACCTTCTCACAAAATTTATTTGACCAAAGAAAGATTGTATCCCTTTAACATTATTGGGGACTGGTTTCCTATCAATAGCATCTACTCACTCAGGGTCAATTATGATAGCATCTTTAGGCAGAATATGACCCAACAATTTCCCTTCAATAACACCAAAAGTACATTTCTTTGGATTCAGTGATATAACATATTCTATTGATCTGATAAAGATATTTTTAAGGAGCATATAATGTTCTTCTTCTTCCTTTGAGAAAGTAGTCAAGTCATCCTGATACACTACTATAATAGTATCAATCAAACCAGTAAATGCAACATCCATTGCTCTCTGAAATGTGGCTCCAGCATTTGTCGGTCCAAAAGGCATCCTCACATAAATGTAAGTGCCCCAAGGTGTTGTGAAAGTTGTTTTGTACTACTCTGATTCCTTTACCTTTACCTAATTATATCTAGAAAACCCATCCATCATGGATAACAATTCACACCCCATTACTTTCTGCAACAATGCTTCCATATTAGGTAATGGATAGTTGTCATTTAATGAAGAAACATTGAGGTTCCTGAAATCAACACATAACCTAATATCACCATTTTTCTTCATTATTGGCACTAAATTGGAAATGTCAGTTGAATGTCTAATAGGTTTTATAATGCCTCCATCTCTCAGTTTCATAAGTTATTATTACATTTTCAGAGCTAATGTTCAATTTATTGGTCTTTGCTTCTATCTAAAAGGTTTAGCTCCTGGTCTTAAAGGAATCTCATGCTGGAACAATTCCTCTCTATAAGATTTCAAATCATCATAAGACCAAGAAAAAACATGTTTTTACTTTCCAAGCAAAGTTACCACCATTGCCCTTATCTTTGAATTTAATTTCCTTCCAATATAAACATTGTTTGGAGTAGTATCTGTCCCTAAATTGATCTCTTCATGATCATGCACTGGGACGAACTTCATAACCTACTTATCATTGTTATCAAAATTTCTTTCCAAAGCAACTAAACTTCTAGGGATCTTAATGGTTTTGAGATGAATAGCCTCATTTCCAAACAATGTTTATTTTCCATCTACTTCCTGAACATAGTCCTAAAACTCAATTTCCTTACTATCAAATTCATCTATGAACTATAGAAAATTGATCAAATCCTTGTCTCATTGAAAATGTACCAATTACAAATATTGTCTGGGATTGAGGGTCTTGTCTTGACTTCCACTCTAGACACATTAGCTAAAGTGACATCATCGGGCCTGATAGAAACATTTGTTAGAAAGTCTGCCATTACATTCATTGACCTTTCTAAAAAATCTATAGAGAATTCATCAAAAAGCTTAACTATATCCCAAACAACATTCTTATATTGTTTCAATCTCTTATGGTTTGATGCATATTTTCCTCACTTATGAAATCAGCAATTCTGAATCACCTAACACCTTGAGCACTTTAATTCCATGCTTGACAGGAATGTTCAATCCTAAAAGGAGTGCTTCATATTCAGCTATGTTATTTGTGCACTCAAAACTTAGAAGAAAAGAAAACTTGAAAAGTATTTTCTTAGGAGAAAAAAACAATGCCAGCACCAGAACCATTCTTTAAACAAGTCCCATCAAAATGCATTGACCAAATTTCATTTTTAGTATCAATTGTTTGAACTTCCTTTATCATAGGCCCTTTACTCATTGAGTCAAACTCAGGAGAAATAACTCTAAAATGATCAAGATCAATATCTAGAAAACATACATGTTCCACATGTTCCTGATCTTCAACCAAAATAGTGGATCTCTTCTCCCTATCCAATTTGACTTCCTTACCATTTATAGGGATCATGGCATAAGAAAAATCTAACTGCATACTTCCACCCACTACTGCAACCCACTTTCTAGATAACAACATTCCATTCTCAGGTGGGATGTCCACCACAATAATATTCATACTATAATTCTTTTTAGGGAAAGTAGCCAATCTGAATTCTACATCTCTCATAATCCCAATGACAGGTACTTCTCTTGAATCCATAGAAAAAAAAATTCCATATGCCTTATTCACTTACATACCCAATTCTTTCATAATTGCTAAAGGCATACCATTAGTAGAAGCTCCTAAATCTATCATATAGTTCTTAACTAGTTTATCATAGATTAGTAGATCAACATAGAAAGGTTCTACTTGAGTAGGGCACTTGGTCACAGTTGTTCCCAAATAGACCTCTGGAATTTCATCAGATGATTATTCCTTAACTTCATTCACCTACTCTTTTCCCTTTGCATTATGATTAGTAGTTTGCTTTACTACAATTGGTTGTTCTACAATATTATTTATTAAATCCAAGCCTTATCCTTATGTTCCTCTATTCTCACCATCTCCAATATTGGGACTGAAACCTTTATTTGAGACAAGACCCGTGTCATATCAAAGGGAACATATTGTTGTGTATGATCAGAAGAGTGAGTTGAACCTATAGTTACATTCTTACCCTTATTCGGAGCATGTACAACCTTAACATCACCAGTTCTAGTAGGGATATCTATGTTTTGTTTATTAGTATATGCATGTAATTTCTTATTTTTAGGAGTCTTAGCCTTTAATTTTGAACTCTTAGCAGTACTTTGACTCTCAGCAAGGTTTTGAGCCTATTTTGTGAGAAAATCTCGTCTTATTTTGATCCTAACCTTGAGTCCTATTTCTTAAATTGTAAAATTTAATTTTTAGTTATACAATTGCAGTTGTTGTTAATGCCTTGATTTCTTCATCTGAGGGTTTCCTTAATCTAGCATCATTATTATAAATCTAAAAAATATATACAATAGAATAAATCTCGTCAGTGTCAGATAAAACCTGATGAACAGAATTTTCTTCTTGATTGAGACTAGTAAACACCATATTTATATGACTATCCTTAGTGTAATGGGAATAATTGCATTCATCACAAGGAATAATAGACTCATGAAAAGACTGTGCAACCATACATTGTGCCAGTGCATGTGGCATTTGACAAACTACACACCATGGAGTCTCACATATCATATTTACATTATTCTTCCTAAGACGATTTGGAGTTTACCTATTTGAAGCATTTCTTTGGTTATTAGGTACTAGCTTACCATTATGCCAAGTAGTTTTATAAGGCTGATCTGACAATTTAGGCATTATTTCCTGCTTGAGGTATTTCTATCTATTAGAAGGCAAACCCTTTTTAGTTCTCACTACTCTATAACTCAAATCTTTCAGTGCACTTAATACTTTATCCAACTTATCCTTAGGTGCAGGTGCTCTAGCTTGTGCTTTAAGATTAGGGTTTTGTAATATTGTGACATCATCCCTTTTATGTAGTTTCCCTGATGCTTTCTTGTTACTTCCAATATGTGTTACTATTTTAAAAGTATCTCTTAGGGTTTGAGGATTCTTATCTCTGAGTTCATAACCCATCTTAGCATCACATGCATTACAATACAACACCAAACACATGGATTTATTTGGCATCATATATAGAGGGATCTTATTGAGTAAACCTAGCATTAAAATCTAAAACAAGTTCATTACAACCCTTGGTAATACTAGTAAATTCATTAGTAACAAACCCTGGATTAGTTTTATCACCATATTGTTCTTTGAAATCTCTCATAAATTCATCCCAAGAGTTAATACTTGCATCAGGAAGATTCTTATACCAATCCCTAGCCTCATCAAGTAATGATTACATAAACAATTTCATGCTCACATTTTTATCTTCTACTTCATAATCATCCATTAAATTTGGAAAAAAATTTCAAATGATCTTCACCAGATAGAGCATTATTTCTAGGAAACTTTACTAAATCTTTCCAAATGTCATTTAGAATAGGATTTGGGTAACTAGGATTACCTATGAAGTCAAGTTGTCTATACCTTTCAAGATGTAATGGTCTCCTAAGCTGAACATTCACTTGCACATTTGGTTGTCCATGTGTAGATTCTATTGTGCATGAACATTATGTTGTGGATTTATTTGTGGGTTTTGTTGACCAAAATTATGAGCTTCTTGTACATTATGCACATGACCAACTCCTTGTCTTGTAGGATTACACATAAAATGCTGACCTACCCATCCAGTGTTAGCATTCTGAGCCTAGGTTACCAAGCTTGTGTTTGAGAATTTGACACAATTCGTTGTTGTTGATGCATCTAGGTAGTCCTAGTAGCTGTAGCTATTGGGGTATTTCCATATTGTAGTGTAGAATTACTTGTGCATGTTAAAGGTGCTCTTTGTCTAGAACTCGAACTCATCAAACCTTGTGAAACCCTATTGATGTCAGGAGTTTGGGAAATAGAAGCCTTCATCACATCAATTCTCCTTTTCATGTCATCTCAAACTTTCCTTACTTCTAATCTATCTAACTCAATCTTCAGATCATTAACTTCTTGTCATAACTCATCCTTAGTTTAAGTTTTTATCCTAGAGGTTGAGGCTTTAGGGGATGCATGAACAATCTGAGTATTTTCTACTACATTAACAGAGTTTGTATACACAGGATTAGAAAATGTTTGGGATTGAGGTATAGCTTGAATGCTAACCTAGTAAATTAAATCAATCTCCTTTTCTATTTTACTTGGGAAATCTAAATTTTTTCAAAGATTTCCATCTCTACTATTCTCAACAGTCAATTCATAAACCCCAGGACTAAGATACTTTACACTAGCTATAGTTCTAGTAGGACTTTCATCATCACTAGAATATGTTGCATGAGGAAAAGGGTTGTAAGGAGTAATATGTGATTTACCAATACCCTTTACTTTCCATTCTAGTCTTGTATTTGTTTGATCTCCAATCAATAACCTATTTTCAGGATTATTCTTAAACCAAGATCTTCTTCCATGCATTGTTTAAATGAGTCCTCTTACTTATATTTGGTCTATTTTGGAGATATCATAGTCACCACCCAAAACCCTTTGGGGAATTCAATACATTCTGGGGTCTAACTAATCCTTTCTTATCCCTAGTAGAGTCGCCAATCTATTGGTTCTTCCAACTGATTGCCTAATTTTCCCTATAAAGTGTCTATATTTAATGCTCAAGGCTATCAGATTAGTGGTCAATGAACATGAGTCAATAAGTTGATATCCTCTACACTTTAGGTTCTGCTAGACCTAGGGGGTATTCTCTTTACTACAATATCAACTGATCAAAACCCTAATTGCTATAGATATTGCCACAAAGAAATGTTCTCATTCATATACACCAAGACTATAATATCAATCCAAAACTAGCTAGGTCTTTGGAGATTGACTCACTGCTAGCTTTGAGAACATATATTTTAAACTACCCTACTTATTACAGAAAACAAAAAACAAACTAAAAATCAAAAGATTTGTCTTCAATATATTATTCTGGATTTTGGGCAAGTTGAAATTCATATCAATGCCTATCTAGGGTACATAGTCAAACAACCTTTTGTAAGTGTCTCCTTCTGACATACAATATTCAAACACAAAGGATTAAATTGTATCATTGTCTTGCTATGACACATCCATATAAGAGTACTTCCCACATTTCTTCTTAATAATCATTAATGAAATTCACAACACCCTATATCTTATCCAAAACATTTTAATTCGTTACTTGAATAGAAGCAACAAACAAGATATTCAATACAACAAATGTGTATAGATAAATTCAAAAACCATTGGTTCCTTCACTTATAAGAGAAATGCAAACATGCAAGGAGACAAATGTGAGAAACACATGAACAATGCATTTTTCATATGATTCATTCTAATTTGGGAAATAACATACAGAGATTTTTCACTAGAAAAAATTTCTACTTGCAACCCTAAATGTATTATTTCAAAATGTATCTGCCCAAAATTATGCTCTAGGATCCTTTACAATGAGAAAACAAGCTCTTATATAGAAGTTAAGAGACTTGTCGGCCTAAGACCTATTTCAACATAGTAGGTTACATTTTTCTCATTACATGTTAAATGTAATAGGTATAGGAACATGCACTCTACTTACAACAAAATTTCTAAAAATAGCCTTTGTCATAGTTGCAACCACTAAGAACACCAATCCTCATGTTGATGAAAGCTTTTATAATTGTATTTGCCAAAATTAGACTCCCAACTGCCTTGGACTCCAATCTTGCCCTCTAGTCACTATATTTATCAACCCATGCATGACACATCCTCTCTACAGTCCATCGGAATGAGAGAACCTTTGCAATCTTATCATTATTGGTTATGTACCTAGCATCCAAGGTTGACCAAGTCTCTTTGTTGAAATTATCCAGGATCACCTCTAAGGAGAACAACTCATCCACCTTGTTGTTAAGTTGATCTATGTTAAATGTATCATTAGCACATATGGTAGATGAAAGATCAGGGACTAATGTTCTGAATTGATCTTTCCATTGATCCAAAGGTTTTACCTATTTATTTTCATCTAGAATCTTAGGCATTATCTTTTTGTCAATATGCTCCAAAAAATGCAATTTATCCCCATCATTCTTATCAAACTTCATGTGATATGCAATAATATTTTCCAATAGTATGATCATATCAAATGTTGGTGCAACGTTGGTAGGAGCTGTAGGATCAAACTTGGCACAACTATGAATTTGCCTTATTGTAGCAGTCTTAGGTAGCCACTTATTTATTATTTCCTCTAAATTTGCCTTGTCTTGCACGTATTCATCAAAAAGTTATTCTTAAGTTTGAATAAGCCTTCCAAGTAGCATTAATGTTACCTACTACTTTGGCAATCCTGTGATGAATTAAATCATTGACCACATTACCAATTGTTTCCATCCTATTATGTGTGGCTCCTATCAATTAATTTTTAAGCTCCTTTATTTCTAAAAATAGAGCTTCTCTGCCTGATGGAAAAGGTTCTGCAAAACTTGAGGGAGTAGAAACTATAGGAATAGGACTTCTAAGCTGAAGAAATCTATGATGATTCAATTTTTCCATAGCTTGAGTGTATTTCTCATTCAATTGATCATACCCCTTATGTAGTTTTACAGTAGCAGCTTCAGTAAATAAGGTTGTGTACACAGTTAGAGATACATCTTGGGGAGTACGAGTGTCTGACAACCTCTTGATAATGACATTTCCTATTAGGTCATGCACACTATCTACCACCTTAGGCTTGTTTGTGTTAAGTGTCATTGTCCAAATAACCAAAGTGTCAAATTTAGGGTTAAAGCTTGAACTAAAGAAATCTTAGTTAGCTTGCTCCTTTGTAGCAAACACCTCTTCATCTTGTCTCCTAATTGTATCCAAGGCAAGTGTAGTGGCTATATCCCATTGTGGTAGCAGCAACAAACCAATATTTTTTACCATTTGCCTTCTTCTGAAGTCATTTGCCAATATCATCATTCACCTCCTGCAATGCCTTCTGATTTATTTCTTCATATTGATCTAGGTGTGCATTACTTTTGGCTTCTTCCACTCTTCTTTGAAAATTTGCACTTCTTAACCTTAATAAATTTGCCCTATCTTTAAATTTGCCTTGTCTTCTTTGAAACTCTGTACTTCTTTAAATTTACCATGTCTTGCACATGTTTATCACAAGTTGTTCTTAAGTCTGAATAAGCCTTCCAAGCAGCATCAACTTTACCTACTACTTTAGCAATCTTGTGATGAATTAAATCATTGACCACATTGCCAATTGTTTCCATCCCATTCTATGTGGCTCATGTCAATTGATCTTTAAGCTCTATTTCTGAAGATACAACTTCTCTATATGATGGAAAAGGTTCTATAGAACTTGAGGGAGTAGAAACTATAGGAATGCAACTTCCAAGCTAAAGAGATCTATGATGATTCAATTTTGACATAGCTTGACCCTATTTCTCATTCAATTGATCGTACTCCTGCAATTTTACAGTAGCATCTTCAGTAAATAAGGTTATGTGCACACTTAAAGATGCAGCTTGGGGAGAAAGGGTGTATGATAACCTCTTGATAATGATATTTCCTGTTAGGTAATGCACACTATCTACCACCTTAGGCTTGTTTGTGTTAGGTGTCATTGTCCAGATAGCCAAAGTCTCAAATTTAGGGTTAAACCCTGAACCAAAGAAATCTTGGTTAGCTTGCTCCTATATAGCAAACACCTCTTCATATTGTTTCCTGATTGTATCCAAGGCAAGTGTAGTGGCTATATCCCATTGTGGTAGTAGCAACAAACCACTATTTTCTTTCATTTGCCTTCCTTCTTCTAGAGTGATTTGGCCAATATCCTAGCTCACCTCCTGTAACACCTTCTGAGTTATTTCCTAATACTAATCTAGGTGTGCATTACTTTTGGATTCTTCCACTCTTCTTTGAAACTCTACACTTCTTAACCTTAGTACAAATCCCTTAAACTCTTGGGACTTAATAAACTCATCATTAGACAGAAACTGTGTGCAAGCCAATGCTCATATATCATTTGTTTCATCTTTTCCCTATCTGAGACTCATATCCAATCTATCCTTAGGTGGGGGATCTACCACAACCCTTATAGGTGAAGACATTGGTTGGTTTACTTCTTCTTCTCCTCCAGGCACATTTCCTTCTACACCCTCTAAATCAACTACCTTAATTTTTGGTTCTCCTCCCTCGAGATCAATTATCTTCCTCTTCTTCGAAGAGGAAGATGGTGAATGAGAACCATGAGACTGCTCAGGGGTAGTGGAGTCACTCTCTACTCTAACATATCTCTGTTATGGAACATTTTTATCATATGGAGGCCTTTCCTCTCCTGCAGGGGCTTGACTAATCAACAATTCAACATGATCCAATATCCTTTGTATTTGGACAATTTAGACCTTTTCCTCTACAAAAGCACCAGGATAATGATGCTCCACTTCTGCAACTCATTTCCATCTCTTTCTTTTATCTATCACCTCCTCCATTGAGAAACAATTTCTAACTATATCTTCATCCAACATGATCTGATGTGTAAATGCAAGCCTCTTGATACTTAACTTGATCCTATTAATAAACCCTTCTAGATCAAAGACCCTTGAAGATTCCTTTCCCATCCTGTATGATTGTAAATTTGGGTATATCCAATCAAGGCCCTCCTTATTGGTTGCCCAAAAGTCACCAAATATTGTGGAAGTTGAGAAGAAAGAACCTTTCTTTTGTCCCCTTAGATGAGTCTTATCTGACTCATTTAGTTGCCATATCACTTCCAAGTAGGCAAGTTTTTCTGGAACATATTTTGGAAGTATATGAGGCCTCAATGGACACCCATACACCCTAATAGTAGTCTTAGTATGAAAAAACTAAACACCCCAATTATGCTAGATTCCCATCTCAAGGGTTCTATCCATAGGCCTTAGGAAATCCATAATTTCTCTAGGCACTCTATCCTGTAGTGAACCCATGTAACCCAAAATTCTGTTGATGAAGTGCTCTTCAAAAATAACATAACTTGACTTATTACAATGCTTATCTAACATATGAGTCTGGAACATTGAACAAAATGTGGCATACCTTTCTCATCCACACGAGTAACTTGCAAATCATCATGCTATACCTGATCTCCTACATAGAAAAACATATGATAGAGCAGGGAATACCACTTGAATTCCATCTTGAATTCTTTGTTATCTTCATTTTGTCTAATAGTTATCAACTACTCATGTATCTTTTTCACAATATATGAAGCATAATCATAAGTTCAGTATTCACTATAGGGTCATGAACATCTATTGCCATGAGCATGAGGGAAAAAGGCATATTACCCCTTGCATCCTACCCTACAACTTGACACAATGAATGATATGTCTTAATAAAATAATCACAGAAGAGATCAATTGTCAATGGCTCTTTCTCACAGAGAGAATCTTAATGGGCCTATTATCTATCCCTTTAACCTTATGTCGTGGAAGTAGCATAGTTTTGTAACTACTCCTATCCTTCTTGTATCTGTCATTGAAGACATTGAAGTCAATACTTTTATTGGCTAGAGGGTTCAATCCAAAGACACTAGAAATATATTCCTTTGTTATTTTTATCAATCCCACATGATTCCATACCAAAACCATTCTCTTTATCGGGTCATATCTTCTAGCCACAAAATCAACATCAATATACACAATTGGCACCACCAATTTTGCCAAGTCCAAACTCTAGGCATGTGATATAGGAGCCCTTGCATTTCTCTTCTTATACTAGTGGTAAAACGATGCCCACCCTCCATCATGGATATTTGCATCTCCAAAACCCTGGGCATTATCTAATAACCTATCATTGACTCCTCCTAGGCCACAAACATTGTGAGGTGTCCTTGCTGACCCAAGCAACTGTATCATCAAATCTTCGTCCAACATTGTCTTTGATGTGGACGGATGACCCGCAAAATGACTCATCTTACTTGAGGGATTTTTATAAAACTAGGGTCTATGTCTATTGCCCAATTTTTTACAATTGCTTTCCTTTTGAATGAGCAGAGAAGTAATGAAAAGATAACAAAATCAATTTTGAATAGAGTAAAGCTCAAAATTCCACCAACCTAGATATCTACTCATAAACCATAACTTTCACTAGAAGACAGGAAGAGCTCTGAGTCACGAAGAAATTCTTTACATAGCATGAAATGACTATTAATATAAGTTGAATTCACTATTTATTTGCATTGAAGACACCTTCAATTTGTGGATATCTTTCATTTCCGCCATTATTGCTTGTTCGCTTGAGTAGAGTGTCTACAACAGTCTAATTTGTGAGTTTGAATAATAGTCATTGATTAAGGGCTCATCATGGCAAGATCAGTGGTTCATAATAGTTTGAGATATTTGAAAAATCCACTGCATACATTGAAAAGTCTCCAGCCAATCAGCCTTGGCCATGTAAGATAACCTTTTCCATGTCGTTCTTCAAAACTTACCACGTGTCGATATTTCATAGCCTCACACGCCCCTTTGGGTCCCAATTTCCTAACACCATAAGCTCGCAGTCTCCATCTGCGTGGAACACACTACTTTTCCTTCATATGTGAGTAGCTACCTAGGCACACATGGTGACAAACCGCATCAGTGTAGAGCCGAATCAGCTCTAATAGACTGTCCTTCGTGATAGTGCATGATCAATCAAAACCTATGCAGTTGGACTTCCTTTTTCGTTGGCAATTACAAGACTGTGGGACCATGGGACAGGTGGCACAATTCTACAATAACACAGTCCTGACAAAATGCAAACACAAGAGGCTCATGGACTCGCACTAAGCCACCAGCTATCACCACCATACTAACTTCTGAAATTTTCACCACCCTGACGGATTAATGACAATGGGCACCCTAGGACAAAGGGGGCCAATAAAAGCATGACTTATAAGGCTCAGGTTATAACTTAACCCATTGGCAACCAAGCTAAATAGTCAACAACAAAACATAACTAAAAACAATTAAAGCAATTGGACAACTTAGGTTTAACCTAGGGCATAGATCAAAGTCCATGAAGTACTAAAAACCCTATAATTTTAGCACAAACCACCACCTCTTTTGGTCCCCCATCTTTGTGCAGTTACCAACATTACAACTTCATTTCTCTAGATTTGGGAACCTTCTGTCTTTTGTAACTTCAAATCAGCTAAGGTTTCTATTTTATCTCCTTTCTTTGACTCTCCACTTTTCTTATTTTTTCTAATACCCCAAAGGATTCCCAAGAATGATCATAAATAATCTTTTTTGGTGCCTCCAGCCAAAATTTCAAATTTTGTAACTCCCTCCAAAATAGGTCAACTTTCGGGAACCATAACTTTTGATCCAAGTGTCTGATTGACAAACTGTTTGATGCATTGGAAAGCTCGCGGAGTGCTCTACACGCTATGAATAGGATCTACTGATTCTGCCCATTTTCAGGGCTATATGGGGCCTCTAAGTGCCTCAAATTTGACTTAAAATTTTTTTCAGGGGTTTTAAAGAAACATAAACTTTAATATCTTTTAGCCTACAAGTGATATTTGGTCAATTCCTTCACCAAAGGTCATATTTTTCAATTACAAAACCTTGTGTAAATTTTTGCTTTCATACGTACTCAAATGCAAACTTTTTAAAAATAACAGTTGGCTATTTTTAGCAGGTTGGAAAAACTGAAGGTTCTACATCATTATTCAACCAATTGGGTGTCCAAAAGTACAAAAATTTGAAAAGAACAAAAAAAACAAATCATCATTTTTTTTGGGTGATGCAAATTTGTCCTTACACCACTAGATGCTCTTGCATCAAGTATACAATTTGCACCATTATAGTTTTATGCTCTCTTAATATAATGATTTAAATAAACTTATAATTTTTTTAATTTTTGTTTTTTAATACAACCTTTAAATGATAGGTGAATCTGTAAAGAAAGCAAAATATAAGTGATCAAGTGATAAGAGTAATCTCATACAATATACAATTTAGGCTTATCCTATAACAAAAATATTGTTAGATTATATCTTTTGGCCAATAATATAATTATTTTATTTATTTATTTAATATAATTATGTGAAATAATCAATTTATTGATATTGAAGACTATATATATATATATTATATCTCCCTTCCATTCCAATTTTCCAATTTTTAACTTTACACTCGGACGACTTATCAAGGGAAAACATTGCTTCAAAAAAGGTATATAAGTCGAAGTTTTAAAATCTTAAAATTCTAATTGTTCATTTTTAGGAAGGATAACTAAAACCATCGCCATTTCTCTTGGAAGAGGCCTCGCAATGGCGACATCAGAACATTCCAAATCGTCGATTGAGAAGACACTGGATGAGATGATCCACAAATTAAGAATAATTAACAGAAAAATAATGGAAAAATCCTCAGAGAGGGCAAATCTCTGGACTAATAGCTCGACTTGTGAGGAATCCGCTTCCTCAGCCATGCGTGAATCTGTTGTTACATCTGCTTCTCAAACAGAAAATAATGGCAGTAAATGCCTTGAAAATTGTTGTCTTGACAGCGATAGAGACAGCAATCGTAGTAAATGCCATCACACGCGCTACTCTGCACACTGGGACGCCATTGATGCAGTCAAGAAGCGCGATGGGAATTTACGGCTTTCACACTTCAGAAAGATCAAGAGGATCGGGCTCCAGCAGTGTGTTTCTGGCGGAATTGAGGGGCAGAAAAACGTATTTTGCAGTCAAAGTTGAGGAAATTGGTGGTGGTAATGTCACAGGAATAAAGAATGAGCTACAGTTGCTGCAAATGCTGGATCATCCACTTCTGCCCAGAAAAATGGGGGATTTGAATTCGCTTCGACAGAAACAGAAAGGGCGTTTTTTCCCCAAGGAAATTGCCAAGTACATCTCTCTCTCTCTCTGCCTTTAATTTAAAGTGAAATTATTCAGTTGTTTCCTAGGAGAAAACTTGCAGACCATCAAAACAGAGAGCTTGCAGACCATCAAAATAGAGAAGTATTTCTTCTGGTGATAGACGGGCTATTCTTAAATATCATCCACTTCAATATTTTAAGGTCAATTTTGGCCAATAAAAATAGGACAAGTATTTATCACTTTTTGTTGTGAATGAGGTGTAAAATTATTATTGATTATTTGACCATTGAAAAGGATGATATTTAAGTAGAGTGGCATCATCCACTTCAGTGGTCAAACAATCAATAGTGAATTTACACCTCATCCATACCAAAAAGTAATAATTATTTGTCTTAATTTTATTGGCAAAAATTGACATTTAACTATTGAAGTGGATGATGTTTAAGAATAAGCAGTATGATAGACATATGTTTAAATGAGTACAAGTTTCAATCTGTACATAGAAATTTCAAAAGCCATTTAATTTTAATCACAATGGATTGTGCAGACCTTTCCCATTCTAGTATTTATTTGGGTAAAATTCCCACTTTCAGTTAGCTGGATATCAAGATTTCTTACATAACGTTTTGTGACTGTTGTAGGTTTTATTGTGCGGAGATTATGTTAGCACTGGAATACCTTCATTCGCTGGGAATTGTATACAGAGACCTCAAGCCAGAGAATGTGCTTGTCAGAGAAGATGGTCACCTTATGCTCACAGATTTTGATCTTTCTCAAACATTCCATGTGAGGCCTGTTCTTGATACTTCTTGCAGACACAAGAAGAAAAGTGGTGATTTAGATGATTCAAGGCCATGCAAGAAATGCTTGAAGCCCCGGTTTCTTTCATATTTCCTAAGCAAAAAACCAAAAAAACACCACCATGGATTTGATTTCATTGCAGAGCCGTGGAGAGGGCATTGTAATTCAATAGTTGGAACCCGAGAGTATTTAGCACCTGAGATAGTTGAAGAAAAGGGGCATGGAAATGCAGTGGACTGGTGGACATTGGGAGTGTTTTTATATGAACTTGTGTATGGAACCACCCCTTTCATAGGGTGGAGCACAGTGGATACCATCAACAATATAGTGGATGAAGGTTTATCTTTTCCTGCATTTCCTCATGTAAGTCATGCGGCCAAGGATTTAATAAGAGCTCTGTTGGTTAAAGAGCCTGACAAACGCTTTGGTCGCAAGCGCGGAGCAACTGAGATCAAGAAGCATGCATTCTTTCAAGACATTAAATGGCCGCTTGTATTATCCAGACCTCCTCTAAACTTACCAAAGCTTGACATCAAGCCTGTAACGTCCTCTGAAATTCAAATACCAGAGGAATATTGGTGAGAGATGGGATTGTACTAGTCTCAGCTTAAGGGAGATCACTCATCTGTTATATTATAGTTTAAGCTCATTCATTCAAGTTTAAGAACTTGTTATTTAGTTACAGAAAATGTGTAAATTATAATTAAAATTGTTAAAAACATGTAAATATTGAAATCTCATTGATGGTGTTAGTTTTAAGGGCATGCTTAAACTTTTAAGACAATGGTAATTACCAATAGGAGAGAATTCTCAATAAACTGGTCGGTATTCAAATAATATCAAACCTTTATCTTTCAAAATTAAGATTGTAGATTAATGATAACATGTAATACCTGCTGTCTCTTAATTGTTGGAAGTCTAGTGATTGGATTGAATCTTAAGGGCCTTATGAATTTGAATGTCATAAACTTTTTATTGGAAGTTTTTAGATTATATATAGATTGTGTATCAATAAAATAGGAATTTTAGTTTGGTGTATGCTGGCAGAGGTTACAAGGGAGATTGTCTCCTCTTGATTTCAATATAGAACTTGAGAAACATGATTAGAAACTAGTGACAGTCTAACTTAGGTGAGTGACCAACTACACACTAAGGGTTGACAACCACTCTAGGGTAGCTAACCATGTACTTAGAGGCAACAACCACACCAAAGTAGCCAACCCCACTTGAGAGGAAATGACCACAATTGGGCATCCCATCATACACTAAGAGGTAGCAACCACACCCTTAAAGGTGATGACCACACTACTCGAGTTAGTATTTATATATCAACTTAGGTGTATAAATTAGAAGCCATGGTCCACAACCAAGAGCCATCACTTAGAAATCCATTTTTAGATGTTTATTTGAGAATTTGAACTTGGATGTCCATAAGAGAAACCAAACAATTTCACAAGTAGATTACACCCCATTGACATATATGTGTTTTTGTATATGTATATATGTAGATAAACACACATTTATATAATTTGATAAGGGATCTTAATTAAATGTTTATGATTATTAAATTAGATTATGATGAATGACTAACAATTAAGATAGATTTATGAAATACTTATGGAAGTAATGATAATTGGAAGATGAGATTGAATTATTAAAATACTTTAGATTAACCTTATTTTGATGATGATTTTTGGACTTTGTAGGAAGCTTGATGCTTTAATAGGTTGTTGAGTGTGCAAGTCAAGTGCTAATGTGGCCAAGTAGGATGGGCCTATAATTTTATTAGGTCTCTTATTGGTGCTTGATGATGGTGCATTTATAACCAATTTAGGAAGAACAAAGAGTCTAGGAATCAACTAAAATGATAATATAAGGATCTCAAATGCATGATTAAAATGATGCAAGATAGAAATTGAGGATAATGTGCCTATATTAATGAGGCAAGATGGTAAGGACTTTTCATGTGCCTAGGAAGAAGTGATGATTATCCCCTTGAATGCACCACCAAGTGAATTGTCAATCAAACAAAGCTAAGAGCTTGGATGGCATTGGGAGTCCCAAGGAAATAAATATTCCCCTAACATAATGAAAATCTTAGATGGTTATTTTGAGAAATCAATGTATTTCCCTAAAGGGCTAATGTGATTTGAGAGGGAAGGGCTTAAAAGAAGTGTATAAATAACAAAAAGAAATTGAAGGATGAACATTGTAGAATCTGTAATATTCACACATAGGATAGTCCATTTGAATAAATAGAAAAACTGTAGTGCATCGAATGAAAGCGGAGTTGAAGAACAACTTGCTAACATCTATGCCTAAGTTGTAGCCTGGTGTTGTTAAAATTTTGAAAGTAGTAATTTCACATACATAAAATTTTATGTCTTGTAATATCGAGTCTAAGGATATAATACTTTAGTGTGTGTGTGTGTGAGATAATGTGTGTCTTGTAATGTTGAGTTTGAGGATAAAATCTTGGTGTGTGCATAATTTGTTTCGGCGTAGTATGTGTTTGAGCCAGTGAGAAGGAAGACTCCATGAATTGAGTGCCTTAGGTTATAGGTGGTAGTGGGGATATTAAAATTGCTTATCAACCTTGAGGTCTCAGTGGAGCTATATAGCTACCATTGTGTGTAGAGTAGAGCTCCATGATTATTCTTGTTGTAGACAATGATAACATTGATGGGACTTGTAGCTAAATGATGGCCATCCTTAGAAAAGTAGGATGATGGTTATCTCAGTTAATAACTAGATAGTGTTCCCTTGTTCCCTTGTGCTTGTACCCAATGGATTAGATATAGCCCTCTACTAGTGCATTATTTTATTTTATTGTATTTAGATGATTTAATTTATTGCAATATATGCACTTAGGATAAGATAAGCTTGCTTAGGTAGGTATATACTTGGGTCAATTATACTTGCATCATGTGACTTGTACTTTGCTTGTTCATGTTGTTCTGGATATTTCACTATTGCGGGATCTAGAGGACTAATGAGCGAGCACATTTTCTTCTTTTCTCTACAAGTTTCCAACAATCTACACTGCTCTCTTGCAACTCCACTTCTTTCTCTTCTGAAACTTGTAAACTCAAATCACAGAAAAGTGGATTGGGGGTTGTGGAGTTTAGAGGCTTGCCTCGGTCAAGCCTTGGAGAGACATTCAAGTCTTTCGAACACCATTTTTAGATAAAGAGTGCATATCCCTACTAGATAGAGGCAAAATCTAAATGATAAAAATCTGCAAATACAAACACAATAACAACACAAAATACTGCTCTGCAACATAATGAATGCCTTGAATCACTTTCACATAAGTTTGTAGATCAAAAATGCCATCTGGTTTCCATCTAGTTTACAAATGAATTACTAATCATGCTTATAATTTTAACTACAAACATTCCTGCTAAGAATTTCATAATTCAAACTTAGGATATTGACATAGGACCTAATAACGGTCATAAAACTGAAACCTAAAAATAGGTCTTGACCTAAAATAGGGTAGGACTAGGGCGCAAGTGCCCAAGTTCTCCCCTATTTCTGGTAGGATTATGTCAAGCACACCCCTAGGTCCCATTTGCCATGAAACTTTAGGGTTTTCTCATCAAGAGTCACCATTAACATTCAAGATGACCTAAATGCATTCTAAAGAACCCAAGAGCTAAACCTTAGGAGGGAAAAGCCCCCAAGGGGACATTTTCTGACATAAAATTTAGCCCCCACTTTAATGTATGTATAAACACAAGGCTGATACATGCATTAAAGTATGGTCAACAAACACAATAAATACACCAAGCATGAAGAAGACACGCCAATCATAATAAAGATAGTAACATGCACGCAAAACATGGAGAAGACAATTATAGTCACGCAAAACACAGAGAATACATCATTGAAGACGCACAAAATACAGTGAATACAGTGGACATAGTGATTGTTTCTTTTTTCTTTTTCTCATATATAAAATGCAAAATGCAAGTACAAGGAAAGTAAACACATCACCCATAATGTAGGAGGGACTCATCGCCACTGGTCTTTAAACTACATATGGGACAACAGACACACAAAACAAATCTTAGAGTGCAGGAGGGACTCATCGCCACCAATCTTTAAGACTGCACTTGAGAACAAACACGCCATACAAATCAAGCATGCCATACAAATCCTAAAGCATAGGAGGAACTCATCGCTACCAGTCTTTAAACTATGCTTGGGAACAAACACGTCACACACCAACACATGGAAGACATAGAGAAAACATGATAGACAAGCGATGGAGTGTACCTATTTCTAGGTTCATCACCATCTCAAGCACATTACAGGCACACATTGATGATTGGTCTTCGCCACAATAATTGCTGAAGACACGCTTAAGGGTTAGGATAGTCTAAGATCTGCTACCCACCTGCTCGAAGGACTTTTTGAAAATGACAGGATTGTACAATCTCCTCAAGAACTAAACCATCCCCACCTCATACGGACGGCTTAAAATAAAAAGGATATGCATGATATCCCACCTCCGTAGAGGGCTTAAGTGATTGCAGTAGATTCAAGCTCTTTACAAACACACTTTGCTAGCATCTAAATCAAACAACTTACCTTATATATGCCCCCACCTTAAGGTAGTTGATATCATGTAACGATATCAAGTATGTTAAGGTAGGAAGAAAACACACAAGGGAATATGAGCTCTCGTAAAGCCCATGCCTCCCGGAGGTGACATGTACTTTACGATCGCCAACTGTTCCCACAAACACACAATTTCCTGCAAGAAAAGGGGTTAGAAATCTTTCGATGAGATAATAACCACATTAGATGATAAAAGAAATGCATGGCAAATCATCACATCAAGAAGCCAAGGTTACACTATGGATCCAGAAACTGAGTATAACCGTGGGGCTATATTGCAAAAATATCAAAACCGAGTGTAACCAAGGAGAGATTCATATATAAACAAAGTGCATGGAACAACAATATTGTTATGGTTTGTAAGTATGATAAGACAACATCAAGATATCATACAAAGTGATTCTACTAGCCAAGCATCGAATAATATATGTATATACCAACCCTGTTGTCATGATGGACTAGGTCCTGTAGACACCCTAAAATGACCATGTCATCAAATCACTTGCATTCCGTTATCTGTCTAATCACCTACATTTCAACATTAATTGAATAATCTAATTATTTAATTAATTTCATCAAATTCTTCCAAAACTCCTAAAATTTGACATTAATTAAATAAATTCTCTTTATTTAATTAATTAAATCAGATTCCTCTATATTCTTCCACAATTAAATAATTTTAATTTATTTAATTAGATCATTATCCTCTTTTCAAAAATCAAATCCACATTAATTAGATAAATCCAATTATTTAATTAATTCAACAAATTCTATCTTATCTACAATTAAATAATTTACATTATTTAATTAAATCAAAATTTATTCTTCCAAAATCATGCACAACAATTAAATAAATTTATTTATTTAATTTGCTTTCAAATCTTCTAAATTAAATAATTCTGATTATTTAATTATTTCTTCCAAAATATCTGCTCTAAATTTAAATAAATCAATTATTTATTTAAGTTGCTTTTTCTTCTAAATTGAGTTATCTCTAATATAACTCAAGCTTTCTTGTTCATGCAATTAAATATTTCTAATATTTAATAAAGCAAAATATCTTCTAATTCTCATGCAAATCTCTTCTTCTTGTTTTAAATCACTTAACTGACTATTACATTCTGTTAATTGCTTTAACTCATTCTTCTATTCTTGATAACTCCTCTCATGCAAAAGAAAGCAAAACACATGTCTTCTTCTCATTCATTGCACGTTCCTCAACTTATCTCCTCTGTTGATTCTTCTAAATTATCTGGACCGTTGATCAATCTCTATTGAAATCTATATAAACCCCCCTCATCTCCTTCATTACCTCTCTCTTCGATCGTATTCTCGGGCATACTTAACAGAGCTTTGAGCTTACAAAATGAGTCGATTGAGCACCCTTACGATCTTTTGACATTGATCTCTTGAGCACACTACTTGCTTGTTGCAGCTATGGTTTCACAACTTCATTGAGCAATCCACATTCAATCCAAAGGAAATAATACAGATTTCGGTAAAAGTCTTTATTTCATTGATTATTTGTCATGGCTTTTATTTAAATTCATTTTCTTTATGTTATTGGGTTCTTTGATTTTTATTAGTTTAGATTTAATCAATTTTTCCTCATACACATTCTGGCACGCCCGGTGGGACCCACTAATCCCTTTGTTTCTTTGAGAAATTATTTTTTTGAAGTCACAGTATGGCACAGCGCAAACGACACTGCACAACGCTTCTGGCAGTATCTTTGAGCGCTCTTGGAGGCACAGTTAAGCGCCCTTGGGGGCACTGCGGCGCTTCTGGCACCACAGAGCAGCGCTTTTGGCATAACAGAATGCCGCATCCGGCAGTATCATGCGGCACTTTTGGCTAAATTAGTTTTCTGACTTTGTTCAGTGTCTTGCAGGATTTTCATGTTTTCTATCTTATTAATTTGTCTGACAAGCTGTTGTATTTATCTGACAAACCTATTTTTCGTACATCCTAAGCTAACTTATTTAGGAGTGTCTTCAATTTTTGGGTTAATCTTTTGTGTTGTTACAGCTTCTGAGTTTTCTAGATTTCAGAACACAGATCTCTCAGCTACCACTTCTCAGAACAGTCAATCAATCATGGAATTTTATTTTAGATCTGGTTATTTTGAAAAAGTTAACCTTTTTATGATCTGAGACAGCGCAGTGCTTTTGGCTATATTGTATCATGCTTTTGGTAACACAGCTCCACGCTTCAGGTTATTGTTCAGCGCTCCTGGTATTATTGTATTGCGCTTCTGGTCTTCATCATAGCGCCTTCGAAAACACAGTACAGTGCTTTTGGTTATGTTTTAGCACTTCTGGTAATATTCTACAATGCTTCTGGTTTGTGATACAGCACTCTTGGAAAACAGTAAGTCGCGTGCGGTAAGATAGTACAACGCTTTTGATCAAAGTTGATTTAATTTTGCTAACTTGTGAATTTTTGGTGGAACTAACTCACTTGTTGCAGCTTCTTATTACTCACATAGAGCAAAAAGGTGTTTTAACATGTTCATGCAGGATGAGCATTGAAGAACTTTTTTGATTTATCTCACTAAGTCTTAGAAACACATTGCATGCTTAAAAGGATAATTGAACAAATCTTTTTTTTGCAATCTAAGTCTTAGGAACATACTGCTTTTCTTAAGGGACAATGGACATATATGCACAAACACCTCAATTTTCTAAGGGACAATGGACATGAATGCCAAACACTTCAATTTCATAAGGGACAATTTACAACTACAAACGTGTGTGTGCCTAGTTTAGTTGCACCTTATTTTTCTTATAACGGGACAATTGAACCTTTGTTTGACGTGCTTGCTCTTGCTTTTCTATACTTCCTTTAGAAGGGCCTGCTTTTGGATTGCGCTTCATCCAAAAGGGATGACCCTAAGCGGAGTTTTCCTTTGAACCGTTATATAAGAGGGATAAGGTGAAAGCCAAGTCCTAACGGACGTCAGCCTTACCTTGTGGTGCCAAACTAAAAAGAGGTGTACTAGCTCTTTGTGGAAATGATTTCCACATTGAGTGAAGTGTTTGATACTCTTAGTAGGATTGGTTAAAGCTTTTAGTATCTTATCGCATTGCTCGTAAGGCGTTGGTCCCTCAAAGTCACTAAGAACCATTTTAGATAGAGACTACCTGACCTACCTCCGAACATTATGGTAATCATCAGTGCAAGGGGAATCGATTTAAGCCCTTAAGATACTCACCATTGGCTCCCTTGAGAAGAGATAGTATTCCCTTGGACATAAAGCTCTTGTGACCTACTTGAGCTTTCCAAGGGGAGGGTGAGATATCCCTACCTATCGTCTCTCGCAAAGATACTAAATATCTGACACCTTTATGGAATGATATTTTTATCAACGGAGTATTAAGCTGTGAGCTGATCTACTACAATGAAACCTTGTCTCTAGGGATAAAAAGTGCTTGTTATTGATTGTAAATTGTATTATACCTGTGGAAACATTGGGCTTGTTTGGAGCCTCAAACATACACTATTTGTTGTGTCAATCCCTTGTGTGTACCAACTTTGTTTGCTGTGTTTTCTCTTGCCAACCAATCCAATCAGAAATAGAAACAATCTACCCAAATTTTGCCTTTTTGAAACATCAGACACTACTTCAGCGCCCCTGGTATTACAGCAGCTCGCCTTTGGTAGTACAGTAGATTGCCTTTGGTACAGCAGTAACCTACCTCTGGCAAAAACTCTACTTCAGCACCCTTGGTATAATAGTAGCTCACTTTTGGTCACTGTAGCTCACCTTTGGCATAGCAGTAACTCGCTTCTGGTAGCTCAGTCCATCGCCTTTGGCATCACAGTAGCACACTTTTGTTTGCACAGTCCTGCGCCTCTGGTCAAACAGTATAGCGCTTTTGGTCCAGTACTTTGTGCATCAGAGTTTGTCCATTTCTCAATAGCACCTCACAGAAACCCAGCATTACCTGCCTTGTCCTAGTGTATTCCATGGTAACCACTAGGCTCCAGCAAACTATGAAGTCCAAGCAAGTTGTCCCTAAGAAGTGCAAGTCACCTCCTCGCACACCACAATCAGGTCGTCTCAACATTACTCCCAAGGTTACTCCTAGTACCCCCGCAGCAAGACCAATCAGCTCTCTGAACATGCCACACATTGATGAACCAAGCAATCCTCAAGAGGGTAGGGTCCCCTTAGTAAGAACACCTCAATATACCACCGGCTTGCCTCCGAATTTTGTGCCACAAGTATATACTATTAAGCAAAACCCACCTCAAGAAGGTAGGGTTCTTTTGGAAAGCATTTCCCAATACACCACGGGCTTGCCTCCGAATTTTGTCCCTCAAGGTTATACTATAGATTTAGTCCCATCTCAAGAAGAGCGACACTTTGAAATAGGTCAATCCTCTCAAGTAGATGGGCAAGATCTTGATGAAATCATACAAGAGCCTAGAGTCATGGTAGCCTTTGACAAAATCCTTAGTGAGAACCAAGATCATTTCTTTCACTTGCTTGTAGAGCAAGGTGCCAAGTTACCTCAAGATTTTGATTTATCCACTCTCAAGGAGAAAAATAATGCCCAAGATACCATACAAGCAGTACAAACCATGTCAACAGTGACTACGCCCTTACCTACACAAGGCTCGCAGTATAGGAACCCCCTTTTTCAAAATCCAACAGGGGAGAGACCCATATCACCGCTTTTGACTCCTATGGAGATCTATAAAAACCAACAAGAAACTCTCCAACGTCAAGCAGAGTTAGCTAAGCAAGCCACCTTAGCTCGAGCAAATGTGCAACCACCTCCTAAAGTGTCCACCCCAATTGCAAGTGGAATCTTGGTTACCCCATCATGCGAAGGTTTCCCACCAAATTACAATCCGGGGAACAATTATGTAGCCATTCAACAAGGGTCTCAACAAATGCCACCTCCTATATCATCACACCTTCATGTCTCTCAACCAATTAGAGTCATGCAACCACAACCACATTCTTCTACTCTCATCCTCAAACAACCCCAACCACAGCATTCTTCTACTCTTGTCCTCAAACAACCCCAACCACAGCATTCTTCTACTCTCATCCTCAATCAACCCCAACCATCGCAAATCACGTCTACCTATATCCCTCCTCCACAACGTTCATCCTCGCTCAACTTCTTTCACACATTGCCTAGCCACTCTCAACATGCCCAACATCAAGTTTCCCAAAGCTATGTGTCGCCATCGCAACCTAATCCAATGCACTTTAGCTTTCCTCCACCCAATTCTTTTCTTCAACCATCACAAAGCCAACACTCTTACCTAGCGCCACCTCCACCTCTTCCAAATCAAAACCTCCAATTCCAACCCAATCTGAACCAATCGTACAACCCGTATGATTCCAACCAATCTTACGACCCTTACAACACCAGTATGCATGGCTTACATCATAATCTTCTGTATGGGCAACACCAACCACTTTTTGGACAATAGGAGATGTTAACAACCCCTCCCACGACTATGGAGCTAAAGATCGCAGAAGTGCAACAACAGCTATCTAATCTTACATTTGGCCACACCAAGAAGACCTTCTCTTTAGAGGAAGTGTGTCCTTACCCTTTTGATCGGTCACTACCAATGATCCCGTTTCCTCAAAATTTCACTATTCCCAAGTTCGATAAATACAAAGGAAAAGGTGACCTAAAAGACCATCTTAGGGAATTCTATCTTGCTTGCTTCGAGGTCTCACATAACGACACATCTTATGCATCTCTTTCCTCACAGTCTTGGAGGTCAAGCGATAGAATGGTTCTCACACTTACCCACGGGTATCAAGTCTTTCAACGAGCTAGCAAAGAAGTTTACCACCCACTTTTCTTACAACGTAGAGCATGAGATTTCCATGACTGATCTATGCAACAATAAACAGAAAAATGGTGAAACTTTCATTTCTTTCCTTCAATGATGGAGACAAATGGCTAGCAAATTCCCTTTCAAGATTCTGGAGAAACAGCTTGTTAGCATATTTGTGCAAAACCTCAACCAAGAGTTAGGTTTCCATTTGCAAATTCTTAGTGCTACAACCTTCGATGAAATCACATACAAGGGTATCAATATTGAGAAGGCCCTCATTGCTAAGGGTGTGGTCAAAATCTTTAAAGAAATGAAAGATAGTACTCCTCATCAACAATCGAACGATAAACCCAAATATTGGAACAAAAACAAAAACATGGTCAATGATGGGGTGGTCGATACTAAGCATGTCCAAACATTGCAAACACTGCTGCAGCTCTCCAAACCAAGTCAAGCTCCACCTCAACAATAGTAGCAACAAAGGCAACCTTATCAAAACCAACAGCAATGACAACAAGAGCGGCCTCAACAAGATTACCCTCTGCGACGTCAATTCACTCCCTTGGGCGTGCCCATTGAATCAGTCTTACAGCAAGCCTTGCAGAAAGGGCTCATCACCTTACCTAATGCTCCCCCATATGGAGAACCTGTCTACAAAACTGCACGTTACAGAGACAACGAATATTGTGAGTTCCATAGTAGCAAAGGTCATCGAACCGCGTCTTGCATGAAGCTCAAGCACCTCATCCAAAACCTCATCGATGGTAATTAAATCACTTTTGAGGATGAATCACCTATTCAACACACAAACAAGGATCTCGATATGTACAAGGAACCATTCCCTCATCACGGTCCACCTCCTCCTCAGGATAGAGGTAAAGGTATCAATCATGCTTCCACATCATTCGATTCCATTGTCATTCATTTTGAAGAGAGTCGAGTGTCTACCCTCATGATCAAAGGCAAATCTATGGATTGTGCTGTTACTACTCGTCATGGTCATGTCACCATTCGTGCTCCTACACCTAGGCTTCCAGTTCAGTCTGATTATAATCTTGTCGAACATCTAGGGAGAACACCAGCATAGATCTCTATTTTGGACCTTCTACAGTCATCACCTGCACATAGAGTGGTGCTAGAAAAGCCCTCCAAGAGTCTTCCGTTCCTAACAACATAGCGGTCACAGATTTCCAAGCTATAGTTGGTAACATTGCTTCGCCCTACAATGTGGTCTTGTCTAAGAAAGACCTCCCCTCCCATGATCCATGTCACAATGATGCCCTGCATATTGAAGTTCTCATCCATAAGCGCAAAATCAAATGTATACTCATAGATGGTGGTGCTGGTCTCAACATTTGTTCTTTAAAGTTACTAAAGCAATTTGGATACTCTGAGGATCACGTCAACACTGATCATAGTATTACAATCAAGGGGTATGATGATGTAGAATGCTGTTCAGAAGGTGTTATTCACTTGCCTATACAACTGGGCCCTGTCATGCTTGAAACTAGGTGTCAAGTCCTTGATATTGAGCTGCCTTACAACATTATCCTAGGCCGCCCATGGATCCATGCAATGAAAGCTGTTCCCTCCATGTACCATCAGTCTCTAAAGTTCCCATACAATGGTACCGAGATAACTATCCCAGGAGACCCCAATCCTTTTGAATTATGTCGTGTCTTACAAGGAAGCTATAAGAATTGCAACCAAGTGCCTAAAAATGACAAAGCCCTTGAATCCCCACTATATGTTGATCCTGAAAATCTCACACAAGCCTCTACAAGTGAATCTACACCCCTCCCCAAAATCACAGCTCGCATCTGGGATATAGGCTTTGGCACTTATGATATCTCAGAATCTTGTTGTGTAGGGCAGATGCCTTTATCTCCAAAATCTTATAGCAAACCACCCATTGCCAAAGTAACCAAAAAAGCAGCTATTCCTCCCCCAACATTCCTAACCCAATTCCAACATGGATGGTTATTGGAAGAGGAAACTATTGAGGACATTTCTTCTTGGCTCTATAAGGAGAAAGAACCAGTCACAATACCAGTCAAGCAATATGGCAATGGTTTAAGGATAGTAAAAAACATGGGCTATAAAGGCAAAGGTGGCCTTGGGAAACAGAATCAAGGAACTATGGAACCCATTGTTGTAACAAAGAAGCTAGATAAGAAGGGATTAGGATTTGGTAAGAAGGTACCACGCACCTTGGACATCGAGTATATTCTCGATGAGGTAGCTGACACTTTTCCTGCCGATTCGGCATCTACAGAGGATATCATCGATGACTCTTCCCTCCACATGACCAACCTATTCATAGAATCCTCCATTTTTACACTATCCTCCGTATCCTTAACCTCCACTACCAGCACCCAGAATGTAACACTTGTCTACCCTGAACTTATCGATTGGGACCAACAAGGGGCCCCTGTTATAGATGTTTTTCAGAACGACGAAGCTTTAGCTGAGTTCATGGGACTTCAGGAAGGTATCCCTCTTGGTGATCATAAAGCAAGTTTTGTAATGGAACTGGTACTAATGGCTTATTTTGGTGAGAATGCCAAATCCTCTAGTCGCAAAAGTACAAATAAAGAAAGATCTCTAGGTGAAAACCACACTGTGGCACCTCCTAATCACAAAATAGTAAAAACAAAGGACGTATCCAAAGGTGGAAACCCAACTATGGCACCTGAGGATGGAGGATTTGACCTTCCCCTACCATCTAAGTATCAAGAGAAATCAGCTCTCCTAGTGGAAGATTCTACAGAAATAAATCTTGGCACAGAACAAAATCCAAAGACAACATTCCTAGCAGCATCACTATCTGAAACAGAGCATAGAAATCTTAACAACTTCTTCTTGCAATGAACCATCAACTTTGCATGGACCTATGCCGATATGCCAGGGTTAGACCCTAAGCTAGTTGTTCATTATCTCACAGTTGACCCCAAGGTGAAACCAGTCAAGCAAAAGTTGAGAAAGATGCACCCACAGATCACTCTCTTGGTGAAAGTGGAAATACAAAAATTATTAGATGCAAAGTTCATATGACCCATTGACTATTCAGATTGGGTCTCAAACATTGTACCTGTATCTAAACCCAATGGGCACATCCACATGTGTAATGACTTCAGAGATTTGAACAAAGCATGTCCTAAAGATGACTTTCCACTACCAAACATTGACATTATAGTGGACTCGACAGCAGGTCATGAGATGCTTTCTCTCATGGACGGATTCTCTGGCTACAATCAGATAAGGATAGCAGAAGAAGACCAACTTAAAACAACTTTTACTTGTCCTTGGGGCAATTATTGTTGGTGTGTCATGCCGTTTGGTTTGAAGAATGCAGGAGCAACCTATCAGAGAGCAATGACAGTAATCTTCCACGATCTGTTTCATCACATCATGGAAGACTATGCTGATGATATATTGGCTAAATCTTCTAGGGTGGATCACATACAGGTTCTAGGACAGATCTTCGATAGGCTCGAAAAATACTAAGTAAGACTCAATCCAAAGAAGTGTGTATTCGGTGTAACATCAGGGAAGCTGTTGGGATAAATAGTATCTCGTAGAGGCATCGAAGTAGATCCAGTGAAAGTAAAGGCTATAGTGGAGATGCCTCCACCCAAGAACCTTAAAGCACTAAGGAGCCTTCAAGGAAGGTTGCAGTCCATTCAGCGTTTCATATCACAGCTAGTAGATAAATGTAAACCCTTTTAACACTTGCTCCAAAAGGATGTCTCATTTTGATTGGACAACAAGTGTCAGGCAGCATTTGATCAACTTAAAGAGTATCTAACTACACCCCCTATATTGGTTCCACCAGTTGCGGACAAACCTTTGATATTATACATCTCCACTACAAATTCGGCCCTAGGGGCCCTTCTAGCACAAAATGATGAAATAGGAAAGGAGTATGCAATTTATTATATTAGTAGAACCTTGGTGGGATACGAGCTCAATTATTCACTAGTGGAAAGGGCTTGTCTAGCAGTAGTGTTCACCTCCCAAAAGTTGCAGCATTACATGTTGAACCAACACACAACTCTGATAGCCAAAATTGACCCCTTGAAGTATCTACTAGCAAAAGTAGCTCTCACAGGCAGACTAGCTAAATGGGTCATGATCCTTAGTGAGTTCGATATTGAGTACACGGATCGTAAAGCAATCAAAGGACAAGCCCTTGCGGATCAACTAGCAGAAGCACCTATGAAAGATACACATCCTATGGTAGCAGACTTTCCTGATGAAAATCTCTTCACTCTTGCTAACTCCATAATGTGGAAGTTATACTTTGATGGTTCCTACACACAGCATGGATCAGGAGCTGGCATCTTATTTGTTACACCTCAGAATGACTACATTCCAAAGTCATATCGGCTTGCATTCCCTTGCACCAACAACATAGCCGTGTATGAAGCACTCCTCATAGGTCTCAATACAGTAGTTCAATGGGACATCATAGAATTACAAGTATATGGAGACTCACAGCTAGTCATTCGCCAAGTCATGGATGAGTACCAAACAAAGGATGAAAAGTTGGTCCCCTACGAGCAACTAGTGGATGCCTACAAACCACATTTTTCTACCATCACATTTGAGCAAATTCCAAGAGAGCATAACAAAGCTGCAGATTCTATGGATTCTATAGGGTCACTGATTGACATGCCTGCAAATACACAGAAGTATGAATTCTTGATCGAGCAATTGTTGATACCAGCCATCGATGTTCCTGTTACTGAAATCATCTGTGAACTTGTTGGTCCCAATTCCCCATGGTACGAAGATATCTACGAATACCTCAAACACAATACCTTTCCCCCTGACCTATCATCCACCCAATGCAAAACCTTTATCCATCGATCCTCTCGTTACATCATTCTGGGTGATACACTATATCACCGGAGTCTCGATGGTATCCTCTTACGATGTCTTAACGCGGAAGAAGTTGAAGCTACCTTATGAGACATACACAAAGGTGTCTATGGCACACATTCTAGTAGTCCTAATGTTGCCAAGAAGATACTCAGAATAGGTTATTACTAGCCTACAATAGAGCAAGATGCTGCACAGTTTGCTAAGAAGTGTCTACAATGTCAGCAGCATGGAGATTTGATTCACGCACCAGCTCATGAATTACAACCTGTGACAACTCCATGGCCATTTTCTCAATGGGGTCTCGACCTCGTAGGACAAATCCACCCTTCCTCCTCTAATGGCCACAAGTTTATCATTACCGCCACTGAGTATTTCACGAAGTGGGTGGAAGCCATTCCTATGACCTATATCACCAGTAAGCAAATAGCCAAGTTTATTCTAAACTACCTCATATGCCTGTATGGTATTCCCCAAGCTATTGTCACTGATAATGGGAGACCATTCAAGAACCAAGATGTCCGTGCCTTGTGCACACAATACAATATCTGACATCGCTTTTCAACTCCCTACTATCCACAGAGTAACGGCCAAGCTGAGGCTTCCAATAAAACCATTCTCAAAATCCTCAAGAAAACAGTCAATGAAGCTGGTCATGATTGGCACCTTCAACTCAATCCTGCCCTATGGGCCTACTGCACTAGTATCAGAACACCAACTAGTGCCACACCATATGCCTTGGTCTTTGGCTCTGAAGCCATCCTACCTATAGAGGTCAAGATCCCATCCCTCAGAGTATCCATGCAAAACCTGATCGGTGGAGACGAGTATTGCACTTCCAGGTTAGCTGAGCTTGAACTACTGGATGAGAGGCGCCTTGCCGCACTTAATCATCTTCATGTCTATCAAAACTGCCTCCGACATAATTACAACAAAAAGATCAAAGAAAGACAGTTTCAAGTTAGTGATCTTGTACTTAAAGAGAATCAGAGAAATCAAGCAGATCAAGAAAAGAAGGGTAAGTTTGAGCCTAACTATTTAGGTCCCTTCATTGTGACAGCAGTATACGGATCATGAGCTTATACTTTAGCTACACTTGACGGCATTCCTCTAGATGAGGCACTTAACATTGTCCATCTCAAGAAGTTCTATGCCGGATCCTCGGAGTATTCCAAAAAAAAATAAAAAAAATAAAAAATAAAAAATCCAAAAAAATCCATCCTCTGGCGAAAACCTGGCAAATAGGTGCCTTGGATAAATACCATAGTGAAAACCTGGCAAACAGGCGCTATGTGTAGAGTCAACATCCATCGTCTATCGAGTCCTGTCCCCTCCTTGTCCAGTTCGCAACACGCTTCATCCATCCATCCATAATAAAACCGTTGACCTTGTTTGCATTTCCATCTCCCTATCTAGTATAGCTTGGAAATTTGTCAATGACCGTCATCGTCTCCCCATGTCTTGATCTGTGTCTACAGTTAACACTGTCTTGTCCTAGGTCAAAGCTTTCTATGTCTTCTTTGGCAATCACCCATCAAGTTTCCTCTACCCGAATGGGGGCACCCCTTTCCTTAACTTAGGTCTAGGATTGGTTCCTTGTTTGTGGTTCACAACGGATACTTCAATCTTTTCTCATTTCCACAGGTAACACCCTTTAACAAACACATCTCTCCTACGATAAGGATGTTATCTTCTCAACAACTTTTCCCACATCATCACACACCCCCAGAACTACATATTATCATCTTCTCAATCTTAAGGTACCTTGATCCCATGGATATGGGTATGTAGGCAGTCTGGAATACGAAGGAAGTATCCAGTATTCAGGTACATAGGATCCCCTCTTTTCACCTCGATCCATCTCATCACTCTATCCAGAACTACATATTTATCATTTCTCATCTTTCATCGGCATGTGCCTTGATCCTGTGGATACAGGGTATGTAGGCAGTCTGGAATACGAAGGATGTATCTAGTACTTAGGCACACACGATCCATCATTCTCCACCCATCCCAATCCATTAAGCGTTCCATCCTTTCTGGTCTTCCATTTTTCAAAATCCATTCGCCTCAGCTTGACTAACTCAAGCAGCAAGCTAGCGCATCCTTTCAAAGCAAAAGTCCTTAACAAACTTGAAGCAAAGAGGCCTACTTCTAGAGTCATCTACTGTCTTGCATACCGATTGCCAACATCAGCTAAGTACCGCTTAACCAAGCCCTAGATCCACAAGCTTGTCTTCTGCGAAGTGTTCCATTGTCGAGACCAACACACGCGTCTCCTATGACATGTGGCATTTCCTACAGCAAGATATTGTCTTTTTAGGTAGATAGCACCCTTTAATGGACACCGAGTTCCTACGATAAGGCTATTATCTTTCCTATCCAATCTATCCTGAGCAACCTCTTTGGCAAGAGAATATGTTGGCTGTATGTTTACTTTGTAAGTCAGTCAATTTGTGTTATGATTTATCTTTTGTTCCTTTTCCAATACCTATTCAAGACTACCTTGATTTATCTATAATCTTGGTATGTTGTGATGCAGTACAGATTGGGGGCATAGTCATTGCTTTCTGTGTGCCGTGTTTGAGGAATGATCTTTAGTATCTTTCTTAGCATTCTATTTATCTTGTCTGTTTTATGACCTAGCATCTTACATATTAATACTCTTCTTACATTTGCATGTATTGAAGTTTATTTTATGTTCAAGAATACAGCTCATTCACATGTACCAACAAGGTCATATTATGTCTAAAGGGATCTAAGTTCAAACCGCTTGCTTGCAGAGTCAACATCCACGCATTCGGATATCACAGCACCTTGGTCTTTTATACCTTGGTGGCGAACTATCCACGTGCTATATCAAAAATAAGGATTGCTCTTTATATACAACTGTGAAACCGTTGCAACAAGCTCATCCATCTACCCATCCATTCATCCATGGCCTTATATAGTTTTCTAGCAAAGATCAATCAACAGTCTTTCTCTTATGTTCTTTTCTATCTCCACTTTCTTCTATTCAAACCTCGCCTATCTCCAACAAATCTTCTAGTCGAGCGTCAACACCGTTCCTCTATCGCTCACCCTACACTAACTATGCTGGGGCAACTAGCTACACTGGGGCATTAATAAATTGTATTACATCTTCAACAATCGTTTTCTTTGATGCAACGCTACATGCTGTATTGCATCAAAGAGGGGCAAAATGTAGACACCCTAAAATGACCATGTCGTCAAATCACTGGCATTCCGTTATCTGTCTAATCACCTACATTTCAACATTAATTGAATAATCTAATTATTTAATTAATTTCATCAAATTCTTCCAAAACTCCTAAAATTCGACATTAATTAAATAAATTCTCTTTATTTAATTAATTAAATCAGATTCCTCTATATTCTTCCACACTTAAATAATTTTAATTTATTTAATTAGATCATTATCCTCTTTTCAAAAATCAAATCCACATTAATTAGATAAATCCAATTATTTAATTAATTCAACAAATTCTATCTTATCTACAATTAAATAATTTACATTATTTAATTAAATCAAAATTTATTCTTCCAAAATCATGCACAACAATTAAATAAATTTATTTATTTAATTTGCTTTCAAATCTTCTAAATTAAATAATTCTGATTATTTAATTATTTCTTCCAAAATATCTGCTCTAAATTTAAATAAATCAATTATTTATTTAAGTTACTTTTTCTTCTAAATTGAGTTATCTCTAATATAACTCAAGCTTTCTTGTTCATGCAATTAAATATTTCTAATATTTAATAAAGCAAAATATCTTCTAATTCTCATGCAAATCTATTCTTTTTGTTTTAAATCACTTAACTGACTATTACATTCTATTAATTGCTTTAACTCATTCTTCTATTCTTGATAACTCCTCTCATGCAAAAGAAAGCAAGACACATGTCTTCTTCTTATTCATTGCACGTTCCTCAACTTATCTCCTCTGTTGATTCTTTTGAATTATCTGGACCATTGATCGATCTCTGTTGAAATCTATATAAACCCCCCTCATCTCCTTCATTACCTCTCTCTTCGATCGTATTCTCGAGCATACTTAACAGAGCTTTGAGCATACAAAACACGTCGATTGAGCACCCTTACGATCTTTTGACATTGATCTCTTGAGCACACTACTTGCTTGTTGCAGCTATGGTTTCACAACTTCATTGAGCAATCCACATTCAATCCAAAGGAAATAATACAGATTTCGGTAAAAGTCTTTATTTCATTGATTATTTGTCATGGCTTTTATTTAAATTCGTTTTCTTTATGTTATTGGGTTCTTTGATCTTTATTAGTTTAGATTTAATCAATTTTTCCTCATACACAGGTCCATTTTTTAATTTCTTGCTGAAGGGAAACTTGGTCCATATCAGTATAATTTTTTTTGTCATCCGCTCGCTAGATAGAAGCACTAGAGGAAGGTAAGCAATAAATCAAGAGAGGAGAAACAAGTGCCTTAGAGACAGTCATGTAGGAGGGTGCCACCAAGTCACCAATCGCAATGCTATGTCCATAAGACACAACACACAACAATGAAAATAGAGAAGTAATATGGAAGAATGATGATACAAATAGAAGATCACAACGGAGATGGTCTCCCAATATCCTTGACCTTACAAGAGTATCAAGGGTCATTCCAGGAGGCCCAGACAACACATAACACATCACGGTAGAAACACAACACAGAGGGGAGCTCACCTACACGAGCCAATCATGCTACCGCATAGGTGACCACCAGGGTTAGAAATACTTACTTGTAAGGACAACCAAACTAAGGGTTATCATGGAGCGAATCATCATCTTCCCACTCCCGAATCTTAGAGGAAAGTGGGACATAAGGTACCATAGCCCAACTTCTAAATTCTTGTCTTCAAGTTATCCATTCTTAAGGTCTTCTTGGTTTGATTCAATGTTAGGTGAGATGTTTTTTTGTTGAGGTGTGTTTTGTTGGGCAAAAGCTTGTCATCTCCTCCTTTCTCTTGCTTGTCTATTTCTTCTTGTTTGACCACTTATCTCTTGTAAAATAGTGTTTTGTTCTTCCATAGATTTTTGTATGTTAGAGGAGGAAGCACCATGATCAAATGTCATTTGTCTAGGTAGAATGTTTTGCTCTCAACGACTACCTCCCGATCCTTATAAAGATGGCAGGGGAGGAACCTTAGCATAGATGATAGGGAGGACCTATGGAAACATAGAAAACCTATCTTACTTGAAAACACCTCAAGACCTATGTCACACCTAGGTTTCCCTACCAATTGAAGTGCTCTTAGACATTTTCTACCCAAAATGCCTAACTCAAACTAATTAGTCTATTACAGAGGTGAAAAGCTTGCGAGTCTGTTATTCTCAAAATAGACACTACTTTCTTGGTGTGGGGTATTCTTCTTTAACCTCACTATTTCCAAGATTCTCAATTCCTAAGGCTTATAGCCTTCTTGAGCCCGTTATCAGCCCTCCTCTTTGGGTCTAGGGTTCTGATTCCTTGGTTCCCAATCCATCCTACTCTATTTTCACCCCTGTCTCTTCTTAGACTGTAACTTGCATTCCTAACCGGGCTATGGAGGAGCTCACCTAGGACAAGTTTCTATTGTCTCCCATTGACAATCCAATCACTACAGCAAAAGGAAAAACAAGAAATAAAATCTCTGTTTGATGGCCCTCCATGACTGTACAGAGGAATTGCAGGGACATCAAAACAGAGACATTTTGTACAAATGGAAACAAAACAACAGAAATAAAACTAATTACTGTACTTCAGATCGAATTATGCAAAAATGCACAGATAGATTAAACTCTCAAAATTTTGTTTTTCAAACTATTCCTTCTTACATTCAATGTTTTTTTCAACTTCCTAACATCCAACTGATTTACAAAGAAAAAACTAGTTTTTATAATGTTCGGCTTTGTTCGTTATCAAACAGTTAGGTTTGATTTCTATACATTCAGTTAGGTTTTCCTTACTAACTGTTTTACGTTCTCCCGCGGCTGTCCCACTGAAGTTTTCCCATTCTTCTATCGGCCAGACTTATTACTTCGGTGTAACTTCGGCCCTTGTTCACCGATACACCCGATCACACTGATGCCTTCACATATGTGGCTATTGACTCCCTACTACCGGTTCTCCATACCGCCACTGTCAGTCACCATATTGAATCAAATGAACTTGTTGAACCTCCAGCATGAGGTTCAATGGTTCAATGTTACCTACTGTCGGCTCTCATCGCCACTGTCGGTCACCACTTTATTGAACCAAATGAACTTGTTGAACCTCCAGCATGAGGTTCAACGGTTCAATGCCAGGTTCCTCCATTTGACTGCTGGTTCTCTTCACTGTTTGTTGAACCAAGTGAACCCGTTGAACCTCCAGTATGAGGTTCAACGGTTCAACACTGGGCTCATTCGCCGATCCTGCTCCTTATTTGAAAATCAAAAGAACTTCACACCAAAAATGCAAAAATATATACATGGGCTCCAGGGCCTTGGTGCTCCTACACCATACTCCCCCTGCACGAAAAAAAGTCAAGTCACCTCTAGTGACAACAAGGCAAAATCAATGCCTCGCTTCTTGAACTCAGACTCTACAACCCAGGTAGCCTCTGCTTCAAGCAACTGTTTCCACTTGATCAGATGCTTCATGTATACGCCATGTCTAGTCTGCTTCTGCACTCGAGAATCCAGTATTCTCTTAGCCTATGGTTTGAATGTAGGTGGCAAAGTCACATCACTTACGGTTTGTTCAGCTGAACTAGATCCACTTGCTACTGAATAAGAACCTTTAAAGGGTACTAGGTCTTGAACATTGAACATTGGTGAATTTGCCAAGTCTGCTTTCAAATCAATCTTGTAGGCATTTTTGCCATACTTGTCCAGAATTCTGCAAGGACCAATCCGTCACATCTGCAGTTTAGTTGGCATTCCTTTCTGCAATCTGGCTTTGTTCAAATGAACCATGACTAAATTGCCAACTTCAAATTGAACATCCTTCATGTGTGCATCTACGCTATCCTTGATTTTTTGAGTATTCTCCATCAATGTCTTCTTTACCTGTTCATGTATCTCCTTCATAGACTGTGTAAAATCATCTGCATGACTACTTCTATATTCCATGTCTCCAAGATGTCAGAGTTCACATACACCTCGAGGGTGCATTCCATACACTATCTCAAATGGACTTTTTCCAGTAGTCCTATTCACACTGTCATTATAGGCAAATTCTACGTGATAAATGACTTGATCCCAACTCTATCCATATTCTTTTGTCAAACACCTTAATAGGTTGCCCAATGTCCTGTTCACCACTTCTGTTTGGCCGTCTATCTGTGGATGATATGCTAATCCAAAAGATAGATTTGTTCCTAAGCGTTGCCATAAAGTTTTCCAGAAATGTCCCATGAACTTAGCATCTCTATCAGACATGATGCCTACTGGAAGTCCATGAATCCTTATGACCTCTTTGAAAAACAAATGTGCTATATGACTGGCATCATGAGTCACCTTACAAGGAATGAAATGACTCATCTTGCTAAATCTATCAACAACTACAAAAATACTATCGAAACTAGTCTTAGTCTTTGGTAGACCAACTACAAAATCCGTACTTACACAATCCCATGGTCTGGAAGGAATGGATAATGGTTGATACAGTCCAGCATTTGAAGAAGTTCCCTTGACCTTCTGATAGATGATACACTGCTCTACATACTTCCTGACATCTTTGTGCATCTTCGGCCAATAGTAGAACCTTTGGACTAATTCCAATGTTTTGTTCTGACCAAAATGTCCACTCAAACTGCCATTATGCTTCTCTTGTATGAGATTTTCCCTCACGGATCCTTTTGGTACACACAACTATCCACCTTTGAACAGCAATCCCTGCTGTAAGGTGTAATCTGTAAATTCACTATGAAAGTGATTTTCAAAGTCTTGACAAACCTTGTATGCTTTAGTAAAATCTTCATCCTCTTTGTAGAGGGCTGTGAACTCTTCCATTCCTATGCTTCTTAATTGCACCTCTTGCACTGTGAACAGCCTCCTGCTTAAAGCATTTGCTACTTTGTTGAGCTGTCCCTTCTTATGCTTAATTGTGAATGTGTAAGACTGCAAGTACTCCATCCACTTGATATGCCTATGGCTCAACTTATCCTATGAGTTCAGAAAACTCAAAGCTTGATTGTCTATATATACAACAAATTCCTTAGGTAGGAGATAATGCCTCCATTTTCTAAGTGCTTGGACTAGAGCATAGAGCTCCAAGTCATATGAAGATTATCTGCTCTTTGCTTCATTTAGCCTCTCACTGAAAAAGGCTACTAGTCTATTCTCTTGGTTGAGTACTGCACCTACTGCAATATTGCTAGCATCACATTCTAAAGTGAATAACTTATCAAAACTAGGCAACACTAACACTGGTTGTGTGGCTACTTCTTTCTTCAACAATTCAAAAATCTTATCAGCTGATTGTGTCCATTGAAACTTTGTTTTTACCCCACCTTTGATTGTATCAAGCATGTGTGCACAAATAGCACTAAAATTCTTTATGAATTTTCTATAAAACTGAGCTAAGCCATGAAAACTTCTCACCTCAGTTGCTACTTTGGGAGTAGGCCAATTCAATATGGCTTCTACCTTTGACTTTTCCATCTTCACTTCTCCTTTGGACAACACAAAACCAAGGTATATCAACTCCTGTTTCATGAATTCACACTTCTCCAAATTTATGGTTAGTTGTTCATCATGTAACTTTTTCAAAACAGTATTTACATGTTCAAGATGCTCTTCTTTAGTTTGACTAAAAATCAAGATGTCATCTAGATAAACAACTACAAATTTACCCATGTAGTCTTTGAGGACTTCAATCATGAGCCTCATGAATGTGGTGGGAGCATTTGATAGACCAAATGGCATAACAAGCCATTCATACAGTCCTTCTATGGTCTTGAAGGCTGTTTTCCACTCATCACCTTCCTTGATTTTGATATGGTGATAACCACTTTTCAGATCTATCTTGGTGAAGTATTTAGCCCCTCCTAAGCAGTCCATAAGATCTTCAATTCTAGGAATTGGAAATATATACCTTATGGTGATCTTATTGATAGCTCTGGAGTCTGTGCATAGTCTCCATGTTCCTCCTTTCTTTGGTGCCAACACTGTAGGCACTACACAAGGACTTATGCTTTTCCTAATCAATCCCTAGTCAATCAATTCTTGTACTTGTCTGGCTATCTCCTTATGTTGTTCTGGAGTCATTTTGTAAGGAGCTTTGTTAGGTAGAGATGTGCCTGGAATTAGATCTATCTGATGGCTAATAGTTCTTTGTGGAGGTAGTGTTGCTAGTGTTCCATCACTAATTATGTCCTTATACTATTCCAGTATAGTTTGTACCTCTTTTGGGACCACTACCTTTTTGTCTTTTTGCTCCTCCTTAGGTTTCACTATGATAGCATAACCAATACCATCCTCCTTAAGAATGTTCAAAAACTCTTTACCACTCACAATTAAGACATTAGGGCTTTTAGTCTTACTTACTTCTTCATCTCCCAATGACTGAATTTTATAGGTGACACCATCTTTTTGAAAAGAATATGCATTCTTTTCATCATCATGTATGGCCTTTCGGTCATACTGCCATGGTCTACCCAATAGGAGATGACATGCATCCATGGGTAGGATGTCACAGAGTACCTTGTCTTTGTATCCACCTATACCAAACTCTACCCAAGTTTGCTCATTGACTATCACATGCTGACCTTTATTTAACCATGTGACTCTATATGGATTTGAATGAGGTATTCTTTGTAAATTTAATTTTCTAACTACTTCATCAGACACTATATTATCAATAGACCCTGAGTCTATGATTACTTGACATACCTTATTCATAATCTTGCATTTGATTTTGAATAAAGCTCTCCTTTGACTTGGTTCAGCTTTCACCGGTTCTTTGATCAAAGTTCTCCTTACCATGATGTTCTCTCCAACTTCTAAGGCTAGACTGACTTCAGGTGATTTGATTCTTGAAGCATCATCTTGTACATAATGATTTATTTTATCAACTCCTTGAGAAGAAGATGTGCCCTTATTAGGACACCTATACACTGGATGGCCTAATTGACCACAATTGTAGCATTTCATAGTGGCAAAGTAGGATCCTCTGCCTGATCCTCTTGATCTTCCTCTGCTAGATCCCTTTCCTTGGTAGTTTCCTCTACTACTAGTCTCTCCACTCTACTATGTGAGTTTGGATTCTCCTTGGGGCCTTTGATCAGTGTTCCTACCACCATAACTTCCTCTTCCTCTGTTGTCTCTACCTCTTCCTCTTAACCTGTTGCTTGACTCTTGTTGCTTCTTGCCCTTCTCCTATACCTTGAGTGCTAGCTGATAGCTTTGATGCACTATTGTAGGGCTGAATAAGCTGATTTCCTCTTGAATACTCCACCTCAAACCATTGAGATATCTTTCCACTTTCACATTTTCATCTTCCATCACCTTAGACCTCAGGCATAGTTTTTGAAACTCCTCAGTGTATGCATTGACATCTAATTCTCTTTGTCTCAAATTTTGTTGTTTCTTGTACAACTAGACTTCATAATCCCCAGGCATGTAGACTTCTTTGATTTTAGCCACCATACCTTTCCAAGTAGCTATAGGTTTCTTGCCTTCTTTTTCTCTTTCAGATTGAACAAATTTCCACCATGTCAAAGTAGCTCCTCTGAGTCTTGATTTAGCCACCTTCACCTTTTGTGCTTCAGTCACTCCATCACATTCAAAGTGATTTTCTATACCTTCTATCCATTCCATAACCAAATCAGGTTCCATCTTTCCACTAAAAAGAGAAACTCCTTCCAATGTCTTACCACTCATGGCTTTTAAGGCCTTCAAGAAAGGTTCTTCTTCCATCTTAGGATCAGGTGTGGGCTCTTCATCTTCTATAGACACAGCTTTTTCCTTACCTTCAGAATCTTTAATTTTCTGACTGACTTCTTCAGTCTTTTCCATCATTACACCCAGTTTACTTTCCATTTCTGCCAATATTTGTTGTAGGAGCCTGTTCTCCTCTTCTTGTTCATCAACTTTCTTTGCCAATTCTACATTAGTCACTATCTTCTTGGATGAGCCTTCAGATTCACTCAAACTTGGTGAAGACATACAACTTCTTCTATCCCAATCTAGGAATAGCCCAAATCTTTGACTTTGCTCTGATACCAATTTGATAGGGAGGACCTATGGAAACATAGAAAACCTGTCTTGCTTGAAAACACCTCAAGACCTATGTCATACCTAGGTTTCCCTACCAAGTCAAGTGCTCTTAGACATTTTCTACCCAAAATGCCTAACTCAAACTAATCAGTCTATTACAGAGGTGAAAAGCTTGCGAGTCTGTTATTCTCAAAATAGACACTACTTTCTTGGTGTGGGGTATTCTTCTTTAACCTCATTGTTTCCAAGATTCTCAATTCCAAAGGCTTATAGCCTTCTTGAGCCCATTATTAGCCCTCCTCTCTAGGTCTGGGGTTCTGATCGCTTGGTGCCCAATCCCTCCTACTCTATTTTCACCCCTGTCTCTTCTCAGACTGTAACTTGCATTCCTAGCTGGGCTATGGAGGAGCTCACCTAGGACAACCTTCTATTGTCTCCCATTGACAATCCAATCACTACATCAAAAGGAAAAACAAGAAATAAAATCTTTGTTTGATGGCCCTCCATGACTGTATAGAGGAATTGTAGGGACATCAAAACAGAGACATTTTGTACAAATGGAAACAAAACAACAAAAATAAAACTAATTACTATACTTCAGATCAAATTATGCAAAAATGCACAGATAGATTAAACTGTCAATTTTTTTTTCAAATTGTTCCTTCTTACATTCAATTTCTTTTTCAACTTCCTAACATCCAACTAATTTACAAAGCAAAAACCAGTTTTTATAATGTCTGACTTTGTCCGTTATCAGACAGATAGGTTTGATTTCTATCCATTCAATTAGGTTTTCCTTACTAATTGTTTTACGTTCTCCCCACAGTTGTTGCACTAAAGTTTTCCCATTATGCTATCAGTCAGACTTACTACTTTGGTGTAACTTCAGCCCTTGTTCACCGATACACCCAATCACACCGATGCCTTCACATATGTGGCTGTTGACTCCCTACCACCGGTTCTCTGTACCGCCACTATCGGTCACCATATTGAATCAAACGAACCTGTTGAACCTCCAGCATGAGGTTCAATGGTTCAATGCTACCTACCGTCAGTTCTCATCTCCACTGTCGATCACCACTTTATTAAACCAAATGAACTCATTGAACCTCTAGCATGAGGTTCAACGGTTCAATGCCAGGTTCCTCCATTTGACCATCGGTTCTCTTCACTGTTTTTTGAACCAAGTGAACCTGCTGAACCTCTAGGATGAGGTTCAATGCTGGACTCATTCACCGATCCCACTCCTTATTTGAAAATCAAAAGAACTTCACACCAAAAATGCAAAAATATATACACAGGCTCCATGCCCTTGGTGTTCCTGCACCAATAGAGTCCTTTTCCTTTCGGTATAGGAAGTTCTTCAAATGTGGGTTGTTCATCTCTTGTTGTTTCTTGAATAGAAGGACCGACCACTTGATGTAATAGTTATGTTTTGTGGTTTCTATAGCTCAAGAAGTTAAAGTCTGTATGTGGCTCCAATTCCACTTCAGATCATTCCAAAAAGTAATCAAGGGTAAAGTGTTGTCTTGTAACCAAAGGTTTATACCTATTGCAAGGAATAGTATGCACTTGTCCATTCAAGGGAAATTTTACATAGTTATGAATTGTTGAAGGGACAACTTTCATAGCTTTTAACCATGGGTGTCCTAATTTTATGCGAAAATGATTAGATATGGGGACAACATCAAATAATTGTTCTATAGATTTCTCAAATACAGTAACCAATAAAGATATCTTCCCAGAAGTGTTTATAAAGGTTCCCTTATGTGTTTTAATCATCATGTCTGAAGGGTCTTAAAAACCTTGTATCAACCCTTGTGAATAGAGGAATTCTTCCGTTGCCACATTAGTCATGCAATTAGGATCAATAAGAGTTCCATCTACAGGATTTCCTATTATATTCACAATGATATAGAGAGGTTATTCAGTGTCTCCAATTGTTCTATCATGAGGTGTAAATGCAATTTCAGGTTCAAGGACCTTTCTTTTCATGTAAGGCCTAAGAGGGAACCTATTGTTATTGTTGCAATTAGAAGCCATGTTTAGATATTTTCAAATCAATGTAAAATCAGATTTTAAAATCTTTTCAAAAATTATGCAAGAGACAAGTGCAAAATAAGAGTTCCATCTACAAGATTTCTCATTATATTCATAGTGATATAGAGAGGTCATTCAGTCTCTCCAATTTTTCTATCATGAGGTGTAAACACAATTTTAGGTTCGAGGACCTTTCTTTTCATGTAAGGCCTAAGAGGGAACCTATTGTTATTGTTGTGATTAGAAGCCATGTTTAGATATTTTCAAATCAATATAAAATCAGATTTTAAAATCTTTTCAAAAATTATGCAAGAGACAAGTGCAAAACTGTGTGAAAATGACCTAAAATGCTTGATTTTTTAAACTTTTTTCAATGCAATTAAGTGAAAGAAGAGGTGTTGTAAGGAAATTTATTAGGGGCAGCAAATAATATGTTGATATCATTCCAATAAAGTAATAATATCCTTCACAACACACTTTTGATGCAATCCTATAATGATGACAAATAAAAACCTAGGGAAAATACACTAAAATATGCAATTTTTCACCAATCTTCAATGCAAAGGTCCAATAAAAAGGGTGTTGTAAAGAATTAGTGGAGAAGTAGAAGATTATAACCCTAATAAAAGCTAATTAATGCATTAAAATTCTTCACAACGTGCCTATGATGCAATTCTAAAGAGATGATAAAGCCAAATGTATTGAAAATGCAAGGTTTTCAAACCCTAGGCATGAAATTTTGTAAGAAAACCACTATGATGAAACACTACAATTATAAATTAGTCCTAATGAGTGTTTTAAAAGGGTAGTAAATTATGAAACAAGATTTTGACTACAAACCCTAGCTGATGCAAAACTAGGAACTTATATGGAAAAATGCACAATTTCAAGCAATTTTTAACAATTTAAGCATGAAAATGCAATGTAAATGAATGGTAAAGGAAGGATTTCTGCATATTTAAATTTGAGCTAGTCTACACAAGAGTAAAAAAGAGGCTTTAAATAAAACAATTGTAGAAGTATGGTCCAAAGCAAAACTCTTTTTTTAACAAAATGATGAATATTCTATTAAGCAATAGGTTCTACAATTCATATATCTAACCATGACATTGAAAAGAGTCAAAACTAGATAAATTAATTCTTAGGTAAATGGTACATAATACTATATGTAGCATGACTAAGATAAAGTAATGCTTGAATTGTTAGCATGAAAGGAGGATCATGGAAATGTAATATAAGTCGAGTGTATAAACATGATACTATAAGGAGGAAGGTTTCTTTCCTATGGCTAAATTCACCTACCGCAACAATTGTCAAAGTTCACTTGGAATGACACCATATGTTGTTGCATGTGGAAGAATATGTAATACTCCATTGAATGGGACAAGAATTTAAAGCTAAATTTTATTTTAAACTATATAGAATCCATAAGATAGAACACAAAAGACACAAATTTAAAAGAAGTTAAAGGGAACACGAGATAGATAGAAGAGATAAACTAGTCCATACTAAACCCCTATAACTTTTGATAGAGGAAGATGAATAATTCTTAAAATACAACCTTGAAAAAGAGTAAAAAGTTTCTAGAAAACCTTTAAGTTGTTCCCTAGGATTATGGTGCCTTTTTGAAATTTAAGAGTACAAATTAGATCAAAAATTTATAGATTTTATTAGCTAGGCACATAAGAAAAAATTTCAATGTATTCCATTTAGATTTAAACAATAATGTATATGGCTCAACTCATGTAATAAAATTTGGCTTTCAATTCGTGTCCCACTTAATGGTGTATTTTATATTCTTCCACATGGAACAACATATGGTCTCATTCCAAGTGAACTTTGAGAATTGTTTCTATAGGTGAATTTATCCATGTACAAAAGAAACTTTCCTTCTTATAGTATCATGTGGATAGATTTGACTTGTTACATTTCCATGATAGTACAACATTGATCAAGTTAAGGTGTATAGGAAGATTAATACACTCTCAAATTTTGACAATATGAGAAGAAGTGTAGTGGATGCAACAAGCTCAATCCAACTTTGGTTTTGAAATAAACTTTAGGGATAAATCTCTCTAAGAGAGGGAGGATGTAATACTTTTCAAGGGATACTAATTGGATAGAATCCTAAGGACCTTATGAACCATGAATTTGAATGACATCTAAACTACTTTAAAATTATTTCATATATTGATCCATTTTTTAGATAAAATATAAGGGTTATATTAATTGGACCCTTTCCCAACTACAACATAAAATAAGAAATAGATTAAATCAACATCATTAAACTACCTAAAAAAAATATCATGCAACAATAAGAAATACACATTATATTAAGATTTTCCTTTTTCTTTGAGATCTCAGAACCATATGCCCTAGATGTTTTGAGATTTAATAATTGTACTATTACTAACTTCCATCCATCATTTTGCATCTTCTTCTATTTCATTATTTGAGGACTTAGTGTAAGGACCACTCCATTAATCAAGAATAAAATAATATTAATTCCAATAAAATAATGCATAAATGGGAGCAGTTTAAAATTTTCCAAAATAAATGCATTCCATGAAATAATGATCTCTCAATAAATATATTCAATTAAAAGAATATTACATAAGCTAATCAATAATAGCTTTGAAGTACAAACATGACTAAGTCCTTTACAAAGTCTCACATCATATGAATCACACCATACAATATCATCAATACTAAACTTGGTGGAGAGAGATTATCATTGAGGTGTTTAACTACCTAGTCACAAGGCTTATGCCTCCCTAGTCTTAATTTTGAAGTGGGGAAGCCCAACCCTTTGCGAGGGGTCTAGTAAACTGAAGCCGTCATGCGTGAAGGAATCTAGTGTAGCATGATATCTCTAACATTTTAAAGCATGTATAAAAATGAAAATGTACATATATCATGATATCGCGAAGAGTAAAATTAACCAAATAGTACAATTACTAATTTAATTACACAAGCTTTGCCCAAAGCATCTTTTAATGATGATGACAATAGATAGGTTAGAAGAATTAACCTACCCTTCTCTATAACTTCATATTCAACACCCATCCATGCTCTTTCTCTAACTCTACTTACCAAAAAATAATAGAAGTAGAAAATGCATAATTGCAATCAAACCACACAAGATCCAATGATGAAATCAAAAAGCATCATTCACAAATAGAATTAAAGAAAAAATTGTTAATCCCAAAGACAAGTCTTAACAGACAATTTCACAGCCTTTGATCAACAATATAAAACAAATGAACTTCCTATTATTCACATAATTTAGGCACCTTCCCATTCATAGATTCAATTCTCAATTTCACTCTATTTATTGAGGAAACAAAAGTCTAAGGTAAACTACCTCAAAACATTCACAAAATATCTCTCAAGATTTCATATAACATAAATAGGAGATCATTCTCACACAAGCTTTACAAACTGGTTATCAAGTTACCTCATTCATTACTATGCTTTGACTTAAGATGCAAGCATAAGGATAATATTTAGATCTACTTTTCAATGAATACAAAAACATGTTTCTCTATACAAAATATGGGTTCAATACTAACTCATTAATCAGATGAAGCATAATACTAAGATTTATCAATCTCTTAAAACATACAAAGTATGAAATGCTCAGCAAAGACAATTCATTCTATTATTGATCTATGTCCATAGATGGTTCTAACCATGTCCATGGTTACTATGTTTCAAAATTATTAGACTTTGCCATAATGTGACCAAATGAGAGTACACTAAAAGTACATAGGTAAAAGAACAAGGCTATTTTTGTCTCTGTCATATTTCTCATCTATAACATGATAGTCGTTATCAACAAATTGGTTTAAGCAATAACTAGAAAGCTTATCAATCAAAACTAAATCATACCCAAATGCTAAAATTCACAATCTTGACACATTAAGAAGTTAACATTAAAAGGAAACTCATCATATAATGATTTAGGTCAATTTAAGCCTTGCCCAGTTTCAAGGTTCAAGGAATATGCAAAGCAATGAAATGTATAAAAACAAGACTAAGATCCCTTTATTTAATCTTAAAGGTCTACTATTAAGACCATATACTCAATAAATATGAAATGGACACACTTCCTATATCCAATTCAAAACATACATTCAAATATTTTATTTTTCTATGCAATGGTTTAATCTCGACTCACTAACCATTGATGGTAATAGTATCCGTGTTGGATAATGCATTCTCTAGAAATAAGGGACCTATCAAAATAGTATATTTGAATCAAATTCAAATATGGATGCTAAGGAAATAACCTCAATGCTTCTGATTACTTGGGGATTTCCAATTTGAACTTACCATAAACTTTAAACAATTGTTAATCAAAAAAATTTTAAACTGTCACAATTCTACCCAGCAATCTTAAAATAATCATAACTTTCTAACAGCTTAAAAAAAATCACAATGTAAATTGTTCTGGAAAGGTTAGAACACGTGAATCAAAACTCAAAAATATCTTAAGAAGAACATAGCTCATGTAAGAGTAGTTTTTAACTCCAATCAACCATTTCAATAATTTAAGCTATCACAATTCTACCTAGCAATCTTAAAATAATCATAACTTTATCATACTTTAATGTAATTTTAAAATGTAAAATGCTCTAGAAAGTTTAGAACAAGGGTAAAACAACACACAAATATTTTAGGAAGAAAACAACTTATGTAAGAGTAGTTTTTACTGCAATCAACCATTTCAAAAAAAAATGTTCAATTGACACTAATACCAGATAGTAGTAAGACTGTCATATCTTCCTTGTAAGATTAAGGGGAAGAAAACCCATAAAGGAATTAAGAATATTCCTTAATACATGAGAGCAATTTTGACTACAATAAACCTCATCAGATAAGCAATATTTTATCCACACATAAAATAATAATAATAAAGCATGAATACAAAAGCTCATGATTAGCACTTAAAATCCCTTGACCACCATGTAAAACTTGACCCAACTATAGAAAAATAAAGGTCTCAGAAAATAAATGAATTCCATAGCTCTATGGAAGCCTCCCAAATTCTTTGAACACAGAAAGAAAGAAGACCCGACTATCATTAAATATAAATTGAGAATACTTACCTCAAATGTATTTTTAATGCAATGTATAAGAGCTTGTCTTTGATTATTTATTACTTCCATAAACCTCCAATATTTTCTTTGAAATCCTTCAAGTTTATGGGAAAAATCTTCCAAATCTTCAGCTCAAACTCTTCATAGTGGATACCAACATCTTCAGTATGGAATATGTAAAAAAAGAAGAGTAGGAAGCATCCTCCAGCAACAACAATGACTAAAGGACTTTCCTAGGCCTCTTCTCATGAATCTAAAACCATTCTCAAATCTTGCTTTGCCTCATTCTCATGAAGTAGAAAGAAGAAGATGCAGATTTTCATCTAGAGAAGAAAAGTAATTTCCTAAAATTTTCTACCCATTGGTTTCTATCAGAAGTTTTTCAATTCACTTCTTGTTTTCTAGTCTTATAGACTCCCAGATCTTTCTTAGAGAATCCACATTCAAAATAACAAAATAGAAAATGTGATTAATTCTAACAACTCCACCTTCCCACTCTCTCTTCCATTTTCTAAGTTAAAACAAAATAATTGTAAAGAAACATATTCCCTCATTAAAACTAGTAACTACCACTTCTTTCATGTGCCTAAATTAGAATCAAATAAATAAATTAAATAATAAAAACAAAGAATGACAAAGAATTTAAAATACTATTTTCTAAAAGATATTTAAATATCCTAAAATATTGCAAATAATTTATCTATTAATGTATTGCAACTAAATATTTAAGTTAGTCTTTCAAAAATAATTATTCTAAATGTAAATTTTTTCACACACATACATACACATTGATGCAAGTCTAATCTATATGACAACTAAGTGGTGTGTGTAACATTGAGAGAGTTTCGTTCTTGTCATACTCACAAATAAAGTTAATCAATACTATTTATTAATCATTAAAAATAAAATATATTTATATATTATTTTTTAATTCTAAATTAATTACATTAATTAAGTAATAAAATATTTAGAGTTGTGACATCCTTCCCCTCATGAAAGAGTTATCGTCTAGATGATCTGAATTCCAAATCAAAGTTAAGTACATAATGAACGCATAAGAAAGTTTCATACCTTTTTCTAACATCTTTTACCTTAAAGTTACAACATGCCCACATGGCTACGAAGTTGATTACTTCATAGTGTATATTTCTCAAACAACATAATCAACATAGTCCTTGTGTCTAATAGTCAAATGCTTGCACAAGTTGTTAGAGATTTCATAGGAAAAATTTTAATATCCTTTTGAATTCAATCATTCAACCTAGAAAGAGATGATCATTAATCTCATCAACATTATATTCACACATAATTCAATATTTTTAGACATGATACATAAAAGCATGCCAACTAACTAGCCTACTGCAACTTGAGTGATTATTCAAACATCACATCATTTACTACACACAAGGAGGTAATGGTTATTCCAAATCTAGTTTTCAATGATTCCATGCAAAGAAGTTTACAAACTCATTCATATCTTATTCTAGGATCTATGTTCTCCTATTTTAGTTAAGCATGGTTCAAGATATTAAACATCAATATTGTAGTTCCCCTCACCTTGTCTTCTGTTGGACTTATAGTTATTCTAGTAGGACTGGACATTATGATATTCTGTTTCATGATGGACTCTCTGATGTTAGGCTAGATGATTATAGACCTATTGTTATGATAATGTTTGATTACTGGTAGTTTGTGCTTTCACAAGTTTGATGGACATATCAGATGTTATAGATTAATTTTAAGTTAAATATGTTATTAGGATATTTTAGGGTTTTCATATGTTTATTAAATAAATAGGATCCCTCAAATTTATCATCTAGGGTTCAATTTAAACTACATTATAATCATTTAATTAACTTATTAATGATATATAAACTTAATGGTTTAAATAATATTGCTTAGGGTTTCTGTTATATGAGAGTTAATTATGTGTTCCCTTTTATAATAATACTAGTTTTCTTTGCAAATTAAATATAGAATGATGTTATTATTAATATTAGGGTTGAGATTTAAATTTACAAAGTAGATATTTACCCAATTTACCTTATTTTCTAGTGTTTGTTGTTTAATAGGTATTATAGTTTTATAATTATGCATTTTGATATGTAATTGTATCTATATTCTCATATTTTATTTAAATCTAAGACAATAGTAAGGAGGCCTCAAACTGGAGAACCAAAGTCTATACCCTAGAAATTAATTATTCTTTTATAATAAGAAGTATATTTATATTGTGTTTTTTTAATGTAAATAAATATAGATTTAGCAAATAATCTTATTTAGTTATTTAAATGTAATTTGTTGATTTATTCTAAATTAAAAACAAATTGTAAGTTATGTTTGAATTTGATAATGTTAATTTACTTAAATGGCATTGTTAATTGTAATCTGATATAGTCAATTAGTGCTTAAAATAAACATAAATTATTTATAAGTTGGGTTGTTGTTTATGAGTACAATTTGCTTACATAATAAGGTTACGAAACTTGATTTCTAGAAAGTGAATTAGATATGTCGTCATGGTCCCTATGTTATTACATCTACCTGAGTGGTTTGTTCTAGAGGCATAGGATGGTTATGTCTTGACTTCATGCATGGGGTTGATAAGTGTTTTGAGATAATGAAGTTATAAAACTATGTTGCCTCTTGTTATGTATGAGAGTTTGGTAAGTGATAATATGAAATAATGAATATTCAGAGTTGTGAGTGCACTATGAGGAGGTAATAATCTCCTTTGTGCATGTATTGATTGTTCGTTTAATTATATTTATCTTGTATTGAGTTTTGTGTTAGATTTTGAAATGGGGAGACATTGAGTACTGTAACGGAGTAATGTTTATGTATTGCAATGGACAATGTTTTGTGAGTTGTCCTTGTGATTAAGTTGATATGCAAGATGGTTAATGCCTTGCATTGTTATATATACATGTTGATGTGAGGATGATTGTTTTGCAAGATGGTTAATGCCTTGCATGGTTCATGTATCCTCATTGTCATGATGATGTTTTCTATGCTTGTTGAGTAGGGTCTTCTAGTTGTAGGTAGGGGAGTGGCTCTCAATGGGGGCTGGAGCCCAAAGGGGCATCCAGGACAACCCATGTGGGAGTTTCTTAACTCAGTGATAACTTAAATAATGAATTAAGGGGTTGGGTAGTTAATCACACTAAACAAAGATAAGTGGATGCCTCACTCATGGCTCAAGTTCTCGTATAGGCTTGAGATGAGATGAGAAGGCCTGGAATGGTAAAATCAACTACCTTGTCCTCATGAAAGGTATGTTGATTCCGCATGAGTTTGTATGGGGGCTGGGAGTCGGGAGAGATTTCCAGGACAACCCAAGATGGGGGCCGGAGCCTAGGAAGGCTTACTAGGACAACCCATGACAAGCTATGTGATGACACTCTCCCTACTTTAGTCTAGCATTCCCTAGTTGTACGCTTATGTGTTTGCCTCTAGAAGCGTTGTTGAGTTGTTCGTGATATTGACTTGTGTTGTTGGAGTCATGTGTTGTCCTTGTTCCTTATAGTCTATTGTCTACTTGACTGTCTATTGTAGTGGGACCTTATGTTATCTCCTAGCACGAGGGGTGGACCTCAGGGTTCCACATGGTCGGGTAGATGTGCTTATTTCCATTATTTTTTCCCTTGCCGATGTTCATGTGCGAGGAGGATGTATCTTATGTTTCAGACATCAGATATTGTACCTGTTTATGGAGACAGCTATTTGTGTTCATGTGTTATCATGTGTAACAAATCAATCATAATGTATGTATTCTGATATGATCAGGAGATAATAAATTGTAAAATGAAATGATGTACTCATATGTATAGGATTTTGTATATGTACATGTAATCTTGATCAATTTGATTATCTAACTGATGTCATGAAATGGAGATGTATATGTGTATTCATTAATGAAATAGAATTAGAATGATCTACTGATGTTAGTTAATGATGTATGTTAGATTATGTAAAATGTTTGGTCAAGTAATGCAACCATGAAAACTTAGAGGACAAGTTGATAGTTTAAAAGATGTGTATTGACTTGTTAAACATTACTCTGTTATATTATTCATTTAAAAAAAATTATTCTTCATTACATAGCATAGATGTGTTGTTCTCTAAGGTGTTCATGGTGGGGTGTTACAAATATTTCCTATTTAACCTAATCATATCATCATGATTTAGGTTAAACAAGTCTTATCAAAATCTAAGAAATTTTTCAAATGAGTGACTCTAACATACATGTGATGCCCCCGTCATGCAACCCTAGAGTGTTAGACTATTAAGAGCAAAAATAACAGATTTTTTTTTTGAAGCAAGAAAATGCATTAATCATTAAATATAATTACACTATTAACAACAATAAATGAAATGAACAGCTAACACCTTTAGGGAACATAATTGCATTAGATAGAATCATAACATTTCAAGTGATATGCATCATAATACAATGGAAAAGTATTACATTAAATACATTTGCAGAGATGAATAATTACAAGGGTTCAATACAAGATTACAAGATAGATTACACCGTCTTACAAAATAGTACAATAATGAATATATACTACAACTCTGAAGGTTTAGAATAAAACTGGAACTGGAACACTTCTATACTGAACTTGAACCATAACATCCAAGAAGAGAAATGGATAGCTCTGCCACCCAACCATGTGGAACGCTGATGTCCACCCCTCTGAACTAGGAGATAACAATGAGGTTCCACTAGGTCAAGGTTACAACCATGAATACAACAAGGTATAGAATCCATGCAGACAAAACAAAATAACAAGACTGCATAAACAAGACAGTACTCATCAAACCAAGACAAATCATTAAGACAAGTCTGCACTCCAGAGGTAACAACAAAAGACAAAGAGGAAGTAGCAGGTCTGCTATAAGGAGAGTGTCATCACATGGTCCTAGCATGGGTTACCTAGGCTATCTCTCACTAGAAGCTGGCCCCCATCTATGGTTACCCTGGTAGCCTCTCTCTAGGCACCAGCCCCATAGGGTGACACATGTGGAGCTGACATATCCTCTCATGGAGACAAGGAGGTTGGCCTTGCCAACCAGGCCTTCTCATCCCATCCTTAGCCTGTGAGAGCACACAAGGCATGGGTGAGGCATCTTACTTATCTTGTTATGCAATTTACTACCCCAACCCTCCTAAATAAATTATTAAGTTATCACTTGCTTACAACTTCCATGGGGTTACCCAAGTGGCCACTTTAGGCACCGGCCCCACTATGAAAGCCACTCTCCTACATGCAACTAGCAGCCCCTAACCACCATCTAGGAAACCAATTAAGTGACATGCAAGAACAAGGGAGTACAAGGCATCTATCCTCATGCCTAGCAATACATCACAAAGTCAATTTCAATTCCAAAACTCAATAACAATCTTTACCCTATCCACCTCGAAACTCATAACGATGAAACATTTAAATGACATGACACAATGTTGCACTAGAACATGAACTAAACCTCCAGATCATGGGTGGGATAGTTTAATTCATGAACCTTGAGTTTATGAGACTCATAGGCAATCACGCAACCATCCTACATTAGAACTGCTCCTAAACCCTCCAAAGAAGCATCTGTACAAAAAAAAAAGTCCCTGGTATGATCAGGAACTGCTAAAATAGGTGCACTAATCAATTGCTCCTTAAGGGTATGAAAAGCTACCTAACACTGTTCTGACTAGACAAACTTCTTCCCTTTCCTTTGAAGGGAAGTAATAGGATGAGCGATCCTCGAAAACCCCATAACAAAATGGTGATAGTAGCCTGCCAATCCCATAAAACTATGGACCTCAGAAACATTAGTGGGTGTAGGCCAATCCATAATAGCTTGAATCTTTGAAGGATCCACTGTAATACCCTCTCCAGAGATGACATGACCCAAATACTTCACCTCTGTCTGAATTTGCACTTTGACAAATTAGCATAAAGTTTATTTTCTCTCAAACACTGCAACACCTGATGCAAATGCTCCTCATGCTCCTCCATAGTCCTTGAATTGATCAAGATATCATCCAGAAATACAAGGACAAACCTATAGAGATAAGTACAGAAAGCACCATTCATCAAGCTCATGAAAACTGAAGGTGCATTTGTCAACCTGAATGGTACCACTGTGAACTCATAATGCCAATAATAGGTATGAAATGTTGTTTTATGAATATTTGCCTCAAAAATCCACAACTGGTGATACCCCAACTTAAGGTCAATTTTAGAAAACACCTTTGCTCCCTTAATTTGGTCAAACAAATCATCGATCTAAGGTAAGGGGTACCTATTTTTCATGGTCGCCTTATTGAGCTATTGATAGTCGATGGAAAGCTGCAGAGATCCATCCTTCTTTTTTACAAAGATCACAGGTGCTCCCCAAGGAGAGACACTAGGTCAAATGAATCCCTTGGCTAACAACTCCTCCAACTACAGTTGGAGCTCCTTAAGCTCTTGAGTGTTCATCCTGTATGGAGCTCGTGAGATAGGCTCTGCACCGGGAACAAGATCAATCCTGAAGTTGATGTCATGCTTAGGTGGCATCCCTAGAATCTCAAAAGGAAAGACATCAGCATACTCCCTCAAAAGTGGGTGATCATCAAGAGATACCTCTCAACTCTCCTCCATCTCCAAGTCACTAACTGTCACTGCAAAAAGATGACATCCCTGACGCATTCATCTCTTAAGCTGCATAGCAGAGATCATACATAGGGAAATAGGTCTCTGAACTCCTATAACCCCCACCTCTGCACCAGAATCATCCTCACATCTAACAGACTTATGCTGACAATCGATCACAGCCCGATGGGCCTCTAGCCATTCCATCCCCAAAACTATATCATATGAACCAAGGGGTAGGATGTGAAGGTCTACTGTAGTAGATAGGGAACCAATCCTTAACTCACACCTGAGTACTAGAGACTCAATTGTAATCTTAGCCCCAGAAGCTAACTCAACATGCCACTTATCATCCTGCTTTGTTGCCACTAAGCCACAATGCTCCACAAGAGAAGGGGATATAAATGAATCCGATGCACCAAAATCAAAAAGAATAGAAAAACCAATACCTCGCATGAAACTAGAAGTCTCCACCATGGTGCCCTGATGCTTTGCCTGACGGTTATCAACCACTGTAAAGACTCTATACAATTTGCCTGCATCACCAACCATTGGCTCTGAAGCTACCGATCGATGTCCAAATCCTAAAGTACTCCTCTGAGGACACTGTCTAGCAATATGGCCCTGTTGGCCACAAGAGAAGCACCAAATGCCTCTACCAAAACCACCGCCACCCTGGAAAGCACTAGACTGCTGGAAACTACCTCTTCTCACTACAAAATGCGTACTCTAAGCTAGCTGATCAAAGCAATTGCGCTTATTACGCTACCAAGACTAGTTTTTCTTAGACTGAAATCTATTACCTTGCTGAGGTTGAGAATTCTTTAGTTTGGTTTGAGAGTACTGCTGCCATCCACCCTTTAAGGGTGCATGAGATACTGATACCTGAGCATGACCACCACGAGAACTATATCCTGGAGATGGTGCACTACCAATATGTACACCTATATGCCCACCAAGTGCCATAGATGAATTCTCCTCCACTAACCAGGCTTTCTCCACTGCCACCTCCATAGACTTAGGTTCAAATACACGAACCCCTCCACTAATCTTGGCATTCAAGCCCCTGATAAAATGCTGCACTAGCATAGACTCATTATCTCTGATACCTGCATACTGCTTGAGCTCATAAAATCTATGCTCATACTGTTCAACTAACATGGACATCTGCCTCAACTCATGGAACTCATCTATGCGATGCTACCTCTAATGATCCAATAGGAAACGAGCTCTGAATGTCTCTACAAACAACTCCCAAGAAATAGTGCTAATGTCCAAGTGTAGCTTCTGCTCCTCTAATTGCCACCAAGTCAAAGAAAAACATCGTAGATGCAAAATAGCAATCTGGCTTTAGTGTTGCTTCAATAAGGATGCATGGTGAAACACCTGTCTATATCTAATAACCAAGTCTTTACCTCTAGACCACTACCAACTTTGTCAAAGGTGAGAGGGTGTGCCCTCAGTAGATCTCTCATATCGCTGGCTAGTGTGGCCTCCTACTCAGCTGTCAACTCTCTCTGCCTGAGTGATCTCTCTCTTTCTCTGGGTTCCGGCTGATTTACCTCCTGACCCCCTCTAGGCTGCTCAACCTCCTGTCTAGGGCCTAAGTGGGCAAGGGCCTCCTCAAGTAACTATTGTAACTGGGCTCCCTTAGGCTAGTCCTAACCTTCCATATTCTGACCCCCACCTTCATGGGTACATTCATGAGGAGAACTGGGAGGAGGTGTACCACCACCACCTCTCCCATGACCCCTACCTCTACCACAACCATGACCCCTACCTCTAGGTATCAACCTACAACACCAAAAGATGATTTATTACATAGAAAGGGAAACAACATGGATGGAATTAATCTACAAAGTTTAAGCACTAGGTCACATAATGGGCTCAGTTATAACTAGAGTACCCAGTGTTTAAACCTGACTCTTATACCAAATGTGATGCCCCCATCATGCAATCCTACAGTGTTAGACTATCAAGAGCAAAAATAACAAAAATATTTTTTTTGAAGCAAGAAAATGCATTAATCATTAAATATAATTACACTATTAACAACAATAAATGAAATGAATAGCTAACACCTTTAGGGAACATAACTGCATTAGATAGAATCATAACATTTCAAGTGATATGCATCATAATACAATGGAAAAGTATTACATTATACATTTGCATAGATGAATAATTACAAGGGTTCAATACAAGATTACAAGACCGATTACATCGGCTTACAAAATAGTACAATTATGAATGTATACTACAACTCTGAAGGTGTAGAATAAAACTAGAACTAGAACACTTCTGCATTGAACTCAAACCATAACATCCAAGAAGACTAATGGATAGCTCTGCCACCCAACCATGTGGAACCTTGAGGTCCACCCCTCCAAGCTAGGAGATAACAATGAGGTTCCACTAGGTCAAGGTTACAACCATGAATACAACAAGATACAAACTCCATGCAGACAAAACAGAATAACAAGACTACATAGACAAGACAATACTCATCAAAACAAGACAAATCATTAAGATAAGTCTACACTCCAGAGGTAACAACAAAAGACAAAGAGGAAGTAGTAGGTCTGTAGTAAGGAGAGTGTCATCACATTGTCCTAGCATGGGTTACCCAGGCTATCTCTCACTAGAAGCCGACCCCCATTTTTGGTTACCCTGACAGCCTCTCTCTAGGCACCGACCCCATAGGGTGACACATGCAGAGCTGACATATCCTCTCGTGGAGACAAGGAGGTCGGCCTTGCCAACCAGGCCTTCTCATCCCATCCTTAGCCTATAAGAGTTCTCAAGGCATGGGTGAGGCATCTTACTTATTTTGTTATGCAATTTACTACCCCAACCCTCCTAAATAAATTAAGTTATCACTTTCTTGCAACTTCCATGGGGTTACCTAGGTGGCCACTTTGGGCACCGGCCCCACCATTAAAGCCACTCTCCTACATGCAACTAGCAACCCCTAACCACCATCTAGGAAACCATTTAAGTGACATGCAAGAACAAGGGACTATAAGGCATCTATCCTCATGCCTACCAATACATCACAAAGTCAATTTCAATCCCAAAACTCAACAACAATCTTTACCCTATCCACCTCGAAACTCATAACGATGAAACATTTAAACGACATGACACAATGTTGCACTAGAACAGGAACTAAACCTCTAGAGTTGGGTAACTTGAGCCACATTACCGCTATTCATATATCCATTCCTGATATAGGAATCAAAGGCTTATAACAAACATGACACCCCACTTAGAACCAATAACCTGGGTTCTTCAACTAAGCAAATACAACTAGATGAGCATATAAGGTTCAAACACCCATGGTATTAAGAGTCAATATAATATTTGACATTAAAATAACATCTTGCAAAACAACTGACATTTTTACCCTAACCAAGATTAGATTCATCAACCACAAATATAATTCAATAATATAATTTAATTAAACTAAGACTTTCTATCCCATACCCTTCATAGTTTAAATAGGATCATTGGCATTGACATACAATTTGAACATGTCGAATCTATAAAGTCAAAGGATTATGTTATCATATCACCCTGTAAGAGTCACTTGACTAAAATAAGAACATTTCAATGTTAAACCTATATATTACTAATCTTTTAAGAGAATCTAAATAATAACTTAATTTATATCTAATTTTAAAAAAAAATATAAATTTTCCACTAATAAAATACCATAACCTCACATGAGCGATGCATAAACTTAGGAACTTAATAACTTGTTCATAATGAATAATTCTAACTATATCGATTATAGGAAAAACTCTAACTCTATTCATTCTTTCTAATGGCTTTCAAATTCTAAACTAGCTTATCACTTTAAATGCAAAATACAAAATAAATATCCTAATTAGCTAAATATTACCAACTTATGAACACAAACTTCACAATATGGAAATTAATATTTACAAATTTACTACTAAATGTGCAGCTAGTTTTTTTTTAACTATTTCTTATATCTAACACTACTAATCTCTTTGTTTTCCAACTACATTACAACATATTTGACTAAAGATGAAATATATAATATAACAAATTATTGTATAAAGACCATCTAATATTTATATCGATTCAACACATGAAGATTGCCTATGGGAGTCTTATACCAATATATCTTTATGAAGGAAAGTAAATAGAAGCCAAGTGAGTTTACTTATACGACTAAAGAATTCAAACTTAAGTCTATAAAAATAAAGACTCAATGAATAGTAGTTGTGGGTTATCTTATACGATGGAGCGACAAACTAAGGCAAGTTTCCATTTCTAGCAATTTCCTTAACTATAATAGAGGTCAGCTTTTTAAAATAACATAGATATCTTCAATGTGGAATCACCTAGGCACTCTAAGGGCCAATGGATGGCAAGGGTCTTGGCATCTAAAATCTACCTCACAGAGACATCATACTAATGTTTAAGCAATGAGTGAAGGGATACCAACGCCGTCACCATACTGAAGGTGCAGAGAGCTTTAAAGATTGAGATGGGGCATTCGCTAGACACTAAAGGAATAGAAGAGTTTGCACCAGCATACCACTCGCCTCAGAGAGATGAGGTAAGAAAAAATGGTTTTTATGGTGGCTCATTGGTGGATCCCAATCAAAATTCCAGTATTAGCGCTACCGAAGGTCAGCCAAGCAAGGAGAAATCGACTAAATTAAAAGAAATAGAAATCAGTGAATGATAGCAATATAAAGGTATCCCTAATTTGGTGGAATAAAGATGAGCAAGTTTCTAATACAAGTCTTTTCTAAAAAAAATCAAACAATGAATTAAGAAACAAGGAGGGTTCATTATAATAGGTGTTGTCAGCAATAAAGAAGTCATTGCAAGAATGGCATAAACAACAAAGTTTAAATTCATAAATCTAATGTCCACAAATTCACCACAGAAGGTAAACAAATGATAGTTTTGGTTTCTTTCTAAAGTAAATGGTCAAAGAAATGCTAATAGATAGCAAAAATAAAAGATTTCATTCTAATAGGGTAACACCAGATAGATCTGGAAATACGGAAAGAAAAATAGAAAATGAAGTATAGGCATCCAAAGAAATCAGATGTTGTTTGATTGCAAGTGCCGTAGTAGACACGTATGCAGAAATGATGAAGTATGCGTAGGGTGTAGAGGTTGTTTGATCAAATACCTCAAGAAATATGGTCTCTTGGTATATAATGATTTCAAGATCTATGCAAAAAAGGCTTTTGCAAGGGGGCCTCAAAATGCTTGACTAAAGCAAGTTTCTCATGTGTTATAAATGATTACTGTCATATAGGTTTAAAGGATGGTGGCCGAAATAGCATATGTGATTGATCATTATGTGGGCATGGTTGATCTCCTTGATCATGCTGCTATAAGAAGAACACTCAGAATTTCATTATGAGATGAAGGCAATAGGATGTACTCTAGATTCAAAACATATACATAATGATGCAGAAAGAGATTCAGAGAAAATATGATGAAATATCATGGGTTACCTTTGATTGCAAAAAGAACAAATTTATTAAGATTTAATATTCTCTAGAGAATGCCAAAGAGAATGATATTTCAACCTAATTTACAACAATCCAGAAAATGCACAAACCAACACGCACATAACAAACATGATAGTTGGTTCAAAACATACCTGAAAAATTCTTTCAAGCTATCGAATCTTCCTCTAGTTCCCCTCTTCTTCCTCTGGAAGTTCTTCCCTTTTCCTTTTTCTTTTCTCCCTTCAAATATTCTTTCAACAATAAAAATAGACAAAAATAATAAATTCCCATATCCTCCATTCCCTCCGTGACAGACATCCACTACTAAAAATTAAATGCATTCCTTCCACCATATCTGGAATATTTGCAAATCTAAAAAATTATTCCCGACATCCACTCAGACCAATAAATTAATGGCAAAATAATATCTCTTATTCAGAAAAATCAATCAAAATAGTACTAAATATAAAAGATTGATTCAAAAATATCATCATTATTATTATTATAATCCACTAACTTGAACCAATTATTTAATCTTCCTAATTTCTTTCTCTAACTATTATTATTGTATTTAAACTTGCCATATTATATTATTATTATTATTATTATTATTATTATTAGTAATTGTTCTACAATTACACATTAACTTTAAATCAAACATCAACACTGTTGGTTTTTCTTCTGAATCAGCATTAGGGTTTGCCAGTTCTAATGCACGGGTAGATTCAGCCAACTAATACAGGAGGTTGCGTGAGCTCCTCCCCTTCACTTCTGGTTCTGCTGCACCAAGGGGGGTGTCCCTATAACTCAAGATGTAATCTTGACTTGCTCAATGATTGATAGATTTAACTTGACAACAATAGGCAGAATACTCTCATGTATGGACCAAGATCTGCATGACAGATCACAAGGTTGGCAATGTTCTTAGACATATGTGTCTAGTTGGGTATGAGAGTATGCAGGGGTCCTAATCCTACTCCTACAGCTAACAGATGGAGGTGATGAAATGGGTGGACATAATGTCCTGGATGCAAGACAAGGGGTTTTGGCTCATAACTACTGACCCAGGAGCAGACTGGTGCCTATCCATTGGGCAAGGAGTCAACTAGATGTATACAACAGATGGTTTGCAACTTTCACTCAAGTTTCAGGGGGTTGGATCTGATGCTTGCCTTACAAACATCACCCAAGAATGGGTATTTAGCTGCCTCTACTTACATATATCCCTGCAGACATATAACCTTCTCCATGCTCAACCTAAAACAATTTAATCCACTCCTTGAATGGAAGTTAGAGATTAGGCATGTGATACAGAACCCTATATCCTAGAATCTATGAAACCCTTAGCAACTAGATTCAAAAGAAGGAAAGACATGCAACAAAGGAGACAGACAGATAAACAAATGCAGTGTAGCATTTTTCATTTACATCAACATGAAACTAAAAACATGTGCAAAATACACTCATGCTACAACTCATAAACTCCAAAATGGAAAAGAACAACCAAGATCATGCCCTGTCTTTCATTATTTACACAAAAATGCCCCAGGCCTTCAACAACCTTGAATGAATAACACAGTTTACATTATATAGTAGGAAGGTGTACCCATCATTAATTACATGGCAAATTTCAAAATTCGCCAGATACAGCTCATTGAGAAAATGATGCTCAAACACTCAATGCAGTAGGTGGGAGAGGAGACAGGGGAAGGTTCTCAAGCCTTGCACTGCCACCCGTGGATGTACAACTTCAATCAGGTACCAGATCCGTCCACGCCATCGCCCATACCCTGTAAGATCTGCCATTAATGGTGCACCAACTCGCGGCCTTGGGAAATGCAGAATACTGTGCATCCCAACCATTTCCCGCCAAGATTTATCATCCTGATATTTCAAATCATGCAGGATCTAATTATCCCACATGCACCCCACGGTAACCTCCTCATCACCTCATATACTAGGTCGTGAGCATATATGATGTTGGTGCTTTTGCTCCCGACGACACTAGTATAAGCCTTCATCATCATCATCCTCCAGCATGATACCCTGTTGCTCGAAATATCACCCTGACATCAGCATCATCATCTGCATGAGAAATATCAACCTGATAATCACCCTCATCGGCACAACCTAATGCATTGGAGGAAGATCCTCCTGCTTAGCCGATAACAAATGTCTAGCCGATGAACATCCTGATGACATCACCGTCATATCCTACTGACGTCATCAACATAGCTACCTACCACGCACCTCCTCATATCTAGATGATGTCATCGTCATATTCGTAACATCGAGGGATCTTCATAAGATGACTTAGTGTTAGAAATATGACCTCCCCGGACCTTGATGACATCACCACCACATGTCAGCATCAGGATGATATTTAGAAGATAACCAGATATTTGGAAACATCATCCTGATGCACAAATATCATGCTGCAGACAGGCAGAAATAGCGGATATCACCCTGACATAAGAATGATGTCAGCAGCATTAGGGCGATAAAAAAACATGAAGTGATAAAACAACATCAGGATGATCTTAACTAAAATCACCCGATATTCAAATATGATGACCCCACAGAAGATCAGGTCATACTTAGGACTTTGCAACAACATCATCAAGATGATCTTAACTAAGATCACCCGATGTTAAAATATCACCCCGATGAAAGATCATGCACGCAGAAAATATGATGATGACCCTCACAAGCAACATCAGGGTTATGACTGGAAACATGATGATGATGACCTTCTCCAAAGAAAATATGATGCTGCAATTGAAAAATACTGAGGAAGCCCAAAGACTTAGAACCTTTTTTGGATTTTTAGGGAAGGTGCCTGCATGCTAATTGCTTGAAACTTGACTGCTCATGCAGGCACCAACAGTGGCTCTGATTGGGGACATGCAGGTGCAAGACTGCAGCGAGAACCTCAGATCTCTGGGATGTAGACCAGTCCCTTATCCATTGGGCACAGAGTCGAATACTACACTAACCTGCATCACCAAACACACTTGATGGCCTAAGGCCACCAAGAAAAGAAATACCTGTATCTCCCCTTGTCAACTATCTTGTTTTCATCTGCATACATTGGATCAAGCCTGGAGATACTGTCATGACCTACGCACAAATAAACCTTGCCATCTACATATTCAACCCTCTAATTTAGCTTGTCACTGTTACCCCTATGCAGAAAACCTTCAGCATCATATGACATGTGGGTTTCAAATTTATCAAGCAATGCATATTCATATGGTACATAACACTTGTCATCACTATGCATTGCAAAATGATCTCCTAGCTGGACTGAAAATAGGAAACACTCAGAGTCCACCACACAGCTAGGAAGATCAGAGCTCATTTCATTAGCTGGAATATCAAAGGAGAAGCTTTCAAATTCACAATTGTGCACATCAAGCACACAATCATCAGGTACATCATGCTAGAAAAGATCAGGCTCTGGCACCTCTTTACAATCTAGAACATCTTTACAATCACTTACCTAATGTATGTTGGTCTCTCTTTCATCAGGATGAAAAATAGAATCCAAATAAAAAATAGGGCTCAAATCTTCACCATACTCAGACAGATCCTCATCACCACATGTGTCATAAATGGGTGATCCAGGTGTCTCAGCCTCATCATGGTATGCCATTGGTTCATGGGCAGCAGAACATGTATCTTCACCATCAATGGATTCTCTTTGTGGAGGAGTATCAGCCTGTGTGCTTATTTCTTCTCTATCCTAAGCACAATACTCACAATTATCTCCACAAATCCATTCAAAAAGTTGCTCATTGCTATCCACAACCTCATTATTTCTTTCTTGGTTAGACACCTCAACCTTGCAATGGGAGTCCTCATTAGTCCTTTCACTGGCATCCTCAACTGATATCTTTTCATTTTCACTTTTATCTTCACATGATGCCATGATCTCAAGGTCATACTGAGGATCAAAAGGGCTGAGAAGAGGTTTAGCCTTATGACTGGCAGACACAACAGGGTTACTGCTTTTTAACTGGGCCTACCTAGCCTCTAAGAATATCAACCTATTTTTTAGCTCTTCTATTCTTTTATTCAACATTTTACCCCCTTCTTGACTGAGTATGGGATAATACATATTTGGATTCATAAAAATCTTATTCTTAGACATCCTTTGTCCACCTAAGACCTAAGGCTTCCCCCTTGCATCTAACTTATGCAGTAGAACAACAAATATAGGGGAAGAAGCTAAGTACCTTTTCTCATCTAAATGCAGAAATATGAACATCTTTGTCACATCACATACATCTATCTTTCATGTGCATTCAGATCTTTTTTGCAGAGTCACCACCTCTCCAGAGAGGACAAAATTTTCAACAACTGAAAGCTACTTTTCCAGGTTCATTCCACCAGCAGAGCCAGGCAAAACTTCACCAGAGGCTATAAGATATCACTTTACATCAACATCCCCAGCAGAGTCACCATTTCTGTTGGTGACTTGGATGGGCACACAGATACTTTTCTCTTTTTTTGATTCATCCCCAGCAGAGTCGCCACTTTGTTGGTTTTTCTTCTAAATCAGCATTAGGGTTTGCTAGTTCTAATGCATGGGTAGATTCAACCAACTAATATAGGAGGTTGCATGAGCTCCTCCCCTTCACTTCTGGTTCTGTTGCACCAAGGGGGGTGTCCCTATAACTCAAGATGTAACCTTGACTTGCTCAATGACTGATTGATTTAACTTGACAACAATAGGCATAATACTCTCATGTATGGACCAAGATCTGCATGATAGATCACAAGGTTGGCAATGTTCTTAGACATATGTGTTTGGTTGGGTATGAGAGTATGTAGGGGTCCTATTCCTACTCCTACAGCTAACAGATGGAGGTGATGAAATGGGTGGACATAATGTCGTGGATGCAAGACAAGGGATTTTGGCTCATAGCTACTGACCCAGGAGCAGACTGGTGCCTATCCATTGGGAAAGGAGTCAACTAGATGTATACAACAGATGGTTTGCAACTTTCACTCAAGTTTCAGGGGGTTGGATCTGATGCTTGCCTTACAAACATCACCCAAGAATGGGTATTTAGCTGCCTCTACTTACATATATCCCTGCAGACATACAACCCTCTCCATGCTCAACCTAAAATAGTTTAATCCACTCCTTGAATGGAAGTTAGAGATCAGACATGTGATACAGAACCCTGTATCCTAGAATCTATAAAACCCTTAGCAACCAGATTCAAAAGAAGGAAAGACATGCAACAAAGGAGACAGACAGATAAACACATGCAATATAGCATTTTTCATTTACATCAACATGAAACTGAAAACATGTGCAAAATACACTCATGCTGCAACTCATAAACTCCAAAATGGAAAAGAACAACCAGGATCATGCCCTATCTTTCGTTATTTACACAAAAATGCCCCAGCCCTTTAACAACCTTGAATGAATAACACAATCTGCATTATATAGTAGGAAGGTGTACCCATCATTAATTACATGGTAGATTTCAAAATTCACCAGATACAGCTCATTGAGAAAATGGCGCTCAAACATTCAATGCAGCAGGTGGGAGAGGAGACAGGGGAAGGTTCTTAAGCCTTGTGCTGCTGCTCGTGGATGTAGAACTTCAATCGGGTACCAGATCTGTCCACACCATCGCCCATACCCTGTAAGATCTGCCATTAATCGCGCACCAACTCGCGGCCTTGGGAAATGCAAAATACGTGCATCACAACCATTTCCCACCAAGATTTATCATCCTGATATTTCAAATCGTGCAGGATCTAATTATCCCACATGCACCCCGCGGCAACCTCCTCATCACCTCATATACTAGGTCATGAGCATATATGATGTCGGTGCTTTTGCTCCTGACAACACTAGTATAAGCCTTCATCATCATCATCCTCCAGCATGATATCCTATTGCTCAAAATATCACCCTGACGTCAACATCATCATCTGCATGAGAAATATCAACCTGATAATCACCCTCATCGGCACAACCTGATGCATCGGAGGAAGATCCTCCTGCTTAGCCGATATCAAATGTCTGGCTGATGAACATCCTAATGATGTCACCATCATATCCTACTGATGTCATCAACATAGCTACCTACCGTGCACCTCCTCATATGCGGATAATGTCATCGTCATATTCGCAACATCGAGGGATCTTCATAAGATGACTTAGTGTTAGAAATATGACCCCCCGGACCATGATGATATTTAGAAGATAACTGGATATTTGGAAACATCATCCTGATGCACAAATATCATGTTGTAGATAGGTAGAAAAAGCAGATATCAACCTGACATAAGAATGATGTCAGCAGCATTAGGGCGATGAAAAAACATGAAGTGATAAAACAACATCAGGATGATCTTAACTAAAATCACCCGATGTTCAAATATGATGACCCCATGGAAGATCAGGTCATACTTAGGACTTTGCGGCAACATCATCAGGATGATCTTAACTAAGATCACCCGATGTTAAAATGTCAGCTCGGTGAAAGATCATGCAGGCAGAAAATATGATGATGACCCTCACAAGCAACATCAGGGTGATGACTGGAAACATGATGATGATGACCTCCTCTAAAGAAAATATGATGCTGTAGTTGAAATATACTGAGGAGGCCCAAAGACTTAGAACCTTTTTGGACTTTTAGGGAAGGTGCCTGCATGCTAACTGCTTGAAACTTGACTGCTCATGCAGGCACCAACAAACACTATTACAAAAAGATTTTAGATGCTATAGAAATAACCATAATACCACAATAAACAATTCGAAACCACTTACTCAACAAATAATGACAACCTCGTATCGAAGGATGACAAGTACAAACTGAACCATGACTATACTTGAGATTGGAAACACATGGATGATGACGACTGAAAACATTGGCTAACATAGGGAACCCAATAATATCTCCCATCCACATTATCCATTGGTGTGAGGGCATGCTCAGACCTGCTAAATCAGGTGGAGTTGATGCCCGGTACCTACAACCTACATCAAAACGATGGGTTGTATACAAACATATGCATATATATCAAACACACGGAGTCAGGGAATCACAACGTAGTAGGGTGCTCAAAATGAGTACTACTACACCGTCCTTGCTCCAAATCATGATAATAACATAAACCTTTCTAGTTAAAAAACAAATAACATTTAATCACATATAGTATAGTAACATGATTCTGCATAAACAATTAACTATCAACTCAATCATGTCAAAACATAACATAAACTGTAATATCAATAACTCCATCATAAAACTCATAACACATGTCAAAACCCCATTATTCAACCATAGTCCATCATAATAAGCATAAACCATAAGTCTATCAACCACATGTCTCAAAACTATCTACGAGCAATAAAAATACTATCAATTGTCAAAAGCCAAAAATGAGGGGCATTACAATACAACCTTACTCAAGAGGTATAGTTACTTGCTATAGAACATGTAATGCCCACCCATACATGAAGGTACGGATGGGCACACGACACAAATTTTTTTTAAAGTTAAATTAAGTAAGTTAAATTAATTTAATTACAACATTTACCTACTAGAGTTTCTCAAATGTGTAACTCAACAGAAACAAGACTCTACAGAATTCCTCAATTCAAGTATCTATACAAATCAAGGAACACTGGCTAAGCATTACAACCTTCACATAAATATTTTAATTAACTAAATGGAGATAAAAACAAATCATTCGTTAAATCTTCTGACTAATTAAAGAAATAAAACTAAGCATTAGGAACAAATTAGATTAAGACAAGAATAATTAATAAATTAAAATTAACTTAAAATGACTAGTTAAAATTTCTAATTAAATTAACTATTTAGTATGTTTAAGATAATAAAATCAAATTACATATTAAGTCTTACAACTAACTAAAGAATATAAAATTAAAATCCCATGGAATTAATTAAATGATTTTAAAAAAAATTAAAACAAAAAGATTAAGTAATTAACCACATTTCATTATAATACTAATTTTGCTTTAAATTATGCTTTCTCGCCTTTCCTTCCAATAAACATATTTATACAAATCATTTTAAAACACACTAGTTTTAATCTCTAAAAAAGATTAATTTTTTATTAAATCAAAAATCTAAGACACACACACACACATCGATCTTTATATACAACATGCAATATGCGTGTATATATATAACCGTATGTAATTTTAACAGGGAACACAAGAAGAAACACTGTGCAAATATCAATAGGTTCACACTAAAAGAAATATTATATATATATATATATATATATATAAAGAAATGGAATTATTTAACATAACACAGGTGAAGAAAAGAGATTTTTAGCAGTAAACAACTATGTTATCAATGCCATTTCAAAAGCCACAATTTTGATATATATATATATATATAATCAAAATACAATTTTCCAAGAACTACATCTTTACAAAAAGAATAACCTGTCTCTGAAGAAGAGTCTGGTTCACACAATAAAAACTATTTTAGAGGCCAATATGAATCTTTACATACTAAGATTTTGCATCTATCATAGAGAACTTTAAATATCTAAAATTCTATCCCTTCTTTTTTATTTTTTAAACTTCGGAATAACTAAACTCCAAAACTTCACAACTAACGCATTGACCAATTCAGATTTAGCAACAACACCTACACAATGTCAACCAATTTGGATGGCTTAGCTCACTCTCCACCCTAATATAGGGTTGGAATACCAATCCACCCTTGAGCTTGGGAGAATCTATCAAGAACTTGGGTTTTAACAAAACACATAAACATAGGGATTTACAAACACACAAAAACCTTTCCAATCCAAAATTAAAAACCAAAAAAGGCACCATTCTAATCAATTTAGATTCTTTATGACAGGGAAAGAGAGAGTGACTTCCTCTCTTGGGGAATAATTGAAACAACCCTTCAAACTTCATAACCGAACTACAACTTCATTTATCATTCTTCCATAATAAACCAACTACAAGATTTTCACAACTATTCAGTTATATGCATAAACCCAACTATGAAGATTTTTACAACCCTTCAAAGTATATCAACCCAACTATGGAAGTGTCACAACCCTTCAAAATACAAATCCCAACTTCAGAAAATGTTCCCCAAAGAGAGGTATGACACCTCTCTGGATCCCTTAACAACAATTTTCTCAAAACCCAACAACAAAACCCCATTTTTAAAAAAACAAAAAACACAATCATTTAAACATAAAGTTTGCATTTCGAGATTTCAGATCCTACCTCTTCCTTCCAAGTTAGGAGAGGCACAAAATCTAGATATGAAAAAGAAACTTGCACGAGCAATGCAAACCAAAACCCAAACAAACATCAAAACTTCCACCTACTTCAAACTTCCATAATTTTTTCAAAACATATTTTTTTGAATCCATGTCCATGTCCAAATAAAACTTTCTCCTTCCCAAATCCCCTTTTAAAACCATAAAAAAAAATTAATTCCTTTTTCCCCAAAAAAAAAAAAAAACCCAAAAAAATTACTTTTTTTAAACCAATAAATCTTTCTCACATCAATTAAAAAAAAGTAAAACAATAATAAACAAAAACAAAAACAATAAAACAATAAATAAATGAAACTAAAAACTTCATCTTATCGCAACACTAAGGAAAAATAAATAATTTATCAAAATTATTATTTTTAAAAAATAAAATATTTCCCCAAAATTAAAACCATGACAATTTAACATCAAAAAGATTAAATTCATTTCAATATAACAAGAATAATATTATAAATAATGACAAAAAAATTATAAATTACACACCAAAATTGACTAAACCTTATTCCTCTAGGCATAGGCTTGGATAAACCCTGGTTTCACAAACGATGTGTGAAAAGTACTTGATAGATCTCTGTTTATTATAAGCCTTGACCCCCCTGCAAAACTTCCTTTCGAACATTAGATTGTCTTGAAACATATATAGTTGAAGCATCAAATTAAATAAAATACATTTAAACCATAATCGAACATTACACAAGTAAATAAATTCCATATAATATAACAAAATCATTTTATTTGATTTTAAAATAAACATGTGCACTAATCTAACATAATATCATTTATTTGAACACCAATTAATTCCAGAACACATTATGAATGATCATCAAAAACCAACATCTCACAGATACACAATCTCTACCACACACATTAACCAATTAATAGTTCAACTCACATGTTCCAAACTTCATAAGACAATAACAAAACACAACAAAAGCAATGAGTCCACAAGTCTAAAATCATGAAACACATAGTAGGTCTATGCTAGATAAAAGGGTAGGCCTTACATCATCCCCCCTAAGATTAGACTTCCTCTTGGAAGCCCTCAAAGAGGTGAGGGTGTGAAGCCCTCATCTGTACTGCATCTTTCCAAGTAGCAGATGCCTCATCATAAAGGTCCCACTAGACCCCAACCTAGTCCAGTACCTGACCTCGAAGGCCCAAAGTATAATGATCCAAAATGCAAATGGGTTCTAAAGTTAGCTACCCATCTAGCTCCACCTATAAGGCATCCCAATCCAAAACATGAGACAAATCAAACATATACTTTCTGAGAACAAAAACATGAAACACATTCTGGATGTGAGATAGGCTGGTTGGCAATGCTAAGCGATAAGAAACTAGACCAATCCTCTCTAGAATCTCAAAAGAACCTACAAAACAAGGAGCCAACTTAGAGCCCTTACCATAACGGATAGGACTCTTATGTGGCCTAACTCACAAAAGTACCTTATCACTGATCTGGAAACTCCTATCAACCCTCTTAGCATCTACATATTGCTTCTATCTATCTTGTGCCTTTTGTAGATGTTCACAGATAAGAATTACCTACTTCTCCATTTCATGAACCAACTTGGGTCCCACTGTAACTCTATCCTCAATACGATCCCAACTCAGTGGTGTTCTACAAGGTCTACCATACAAAGCCTCAAAAGGAGCAATGCCTAAAGAGTTGTGATAACCATTATTGTTAGTGGGTCAAACTCCACCAAGTGTAAATAATCCTCCCACTTTGACTATTGGTCCATCACATACATCGTAAGCATGTCTTCTAACACTTGATTCACCTATTCAATTTGCCCATCAGTCTTGGGGTGATAAGCCATGCTAAAATTAAGCTTCCTACCTAGAGCCTACTGTAACGCTATCCAAAAAGATGATGTAAACACAAGATCTCTATCAAAAATTATCTTACGAGGTATACCATGGAGTCTAACAAAGTCATTCAAAAATACCCTTGCCATTGAAGGTGTATTATACGAAGACCTCATAGGAGAGAAATGAGCCACTTTCATCAACTTGTCCACTGTAACCATAATGGCATCATGTCATCGAGCAGTAAAAGGAAGACCAACAATGAAGTCCATAGAAATAACATCCCACTTCCATTCAAGATTTCATGAGGATACAACAACCCTGCTGGATGTTGGTGGTCATTCTTCACTCTCTAATACTGAAGACATCTCACTACAAAATCTGCTTATATCACTTTGCATACCAACCCAAAAGTATAACTTCCTAAGTTCTGCATGCATTTTCTTAACCCCTGGATGCTCTACATAAGGTTCTCTATGTCCCTCTTCTAACACCAAAGACCTAAAGTTTCCCAAAGAGGGTAAATAAATACGTCCATTATACCTAAGCAAACCATCAGAATAAAAAAAGTGCCCCTCAAACTTGTTCTTCAAAACACCATGAAGCTAATTTTCCTACTCTACTTCCTAATACAAAGAGTCCTAGGGAAATTGTTCTAAAATGTGACCTCTCAAATCTATCTTCAAAGTTAGAGAGGATAACTCATGTTTTCTTTTACTTAAAGCATCTACCACAACATTCTCTTTCCCCTGGATGTACTATACATCAAAATCATACTCACAAAGGAAGTCCATCTAACAATGTTGATGAGCATTGAGGTTAGGCTGAGTAAAAATATACTGCAAACTGTAATGATGTAAATGGAGCTCAAAACAATGCCCTAACAGGAAATGTTGCCATCTCACCAAGGCATGCACTACCATTGCTAACTCAAGATCATGTGTGGGATAATTAAGCTCATGAATTTTTAACTTAAGGGACTCATATGAAATTACCCACCCTTCCTGCATAAGGATGACACCAATACTCTTAATAGAATCATCCACACACACAACAAAGTTAGCCATAGCTTTAGGTATCACTAAAATCAGAGAACTAGTGAGTTTCTCCTTCAACAATTGGAACACTCTCACACTGGGCTCTATCCAAACAAACTTCTTCCCTTGCTTCTGAAGGGACATGATAGGGTGAGTTATCTTAGAAATTTTTTTGATAAACCTTCTATAGTAACCAGCTAGACCCATAAAACTTCTGACCTCTGAGACATTAGTAGGAGTAGGCCATTCCACAATGGCCTTGATCTTAGCTAGATCTACCGAAATCCATCCCTTGAAACTATATGCCCCAACTAATGAATTTCCATTTAGAAGAAGTCACACTTAGCCAAATTCACATACAATTAATTCTCTCTCAAACACTGCAAGATCAATCTCAAATTTTCTTTATGCTCCTCATTATGAGAATAAAACAAAATATCATCTAGGAAAATGACCACAAACTGATCAAAATATTATGAAAAACCTCATTCATCAGACTCATGAACATTGTCGATGCATTAGTTAACCTGAAGGGTACTACCCTAAACTCATAATGACCATAGCGAGTATAAAATATTGATTTATGAATGTCCGCTTCTGCTATCCTCAACCAATGGTAACTTGATTTGAGATATATCTTTGAGAATACCTTCACCCCCTGAATCTAGTCAAACAAATCATCAATCCTAGGCAATGGATAATGATTATTCACTGTCAACTTATTCATCTATCTGTAGTCTACACAAAGACACAAAGACCCATCCTTCTTCTTAACAAGGATAACAGGAGCACCCCAAGGTGAAACACAAGGAAGAATGTGACCCTTCGCCAATAGTTCCTCTAGCTGAATTTTAAGTTGTTGAAGCTCTTGAGTAGTTATCCTATAGGGATCCCTAAAAACATGCACTACCCTTAGAACTAAGTCAATGTGAAAATCAATTTCTCAATGAGGTGAGATCCTCTCAATCTACGAAGGAAACACATCAGCAAATTCCACAAGAATAGGGTGATCATCTAAGGATGTCTCAAGTCCGTCCTCAAACCTATCACTAATAAAGATAGCGAAGAGTTGACAACCCTTACGTATACTATGCTATAGTTGTTTAGCTAAGATCATTCGAATAGAAAAAGGTCTCCGAGATCTTGAGATTCTCACTAATTTACCTTTACCATCTAAGTATTCAATTATCTTTTTTGGGTAATCTAACTTCACCTCATGGGCATTCAACCAGTCCATGCCCAAAACCAAATCATAAGATCCCAAGGAAAGAACTCAGAGATCCACCAAAGTAGTGAATATAGGAAGTCCTAACTGAGAACCTCTAACAACAGAATTTACTGATGCTCTAGAGCCAGTTGCTAACTCCACTTTCAAGTCAACTGCCTGCCTAATTGCCACTATCCCACATCGCTCCACTATCAAAGGGGATATGAAGGAATCTGTAGCCCTAGAATAAAAAAGTATAGAAACTGTCACATTACCAATCATACCTGAGGTCTCAATCACTATCTCCTGATGCTCTACCTATCAATTATCCACTACCACAAAACTCTATGTGACTTGCCTATGTCTCCCACTGTCGGCTTAGAAACACTTGCCTGCTGACCGCCTGTTACTAGAAAATTATGAGCTATATACCCTATACCTCCACAAGAATAACCAGGCCCTTTGGGTGGTCCTTGAGACTACATTGTTGAAAACCTGTTTGACTAGAACTAGTCTGATTGTCTCTAAGAGTTTACTGCTGCAGACACACTAACCCTACACTTTGAGTGTGATTTTGTTGATCTCTACATGAAGATGGAGCCTTCCAAGCCCACAGAAGACTGCCCTACACTGCTTGAGTTTTTTGACACTGATTCTATTGCTGTGGATTAGGTTTAGGAGGGAGTGTATTTATCCTGGTCCCACCTCTTTGCTAAAATGATTATATGCTAAAATTTAGATTTTGTGGTAGTTGATTATAAGTCTTGTGAAGGTCTCTATTACCTTATTTGTGGTGAATTTCTTCTATAATTAATGCTTTTTCCACTGCCAACCAAACATGTCCTACTATACTTAAATTAAGTCCTCTGACAAAATAATTCACTAGGAGCTTCTCATCTTGCATGTACTCAACATACTGGATTTGAGTTCTAGGAACTTATTCTCATATTGTGCCACAGTAAGTCCCCTCTGCTGCAAATCATGAAACTTGTCTATCTAATGCTACCTAAAGTTCTCTAAGATATATATGTTTCTGAACTGTTCTAGGAACAACTCATAGGTCAATGTGTCCATAGAATAATGGTTCTTGCATTCCTCTTGATGCCACCAGGTAGCTATCCTGCCCTTAAGCAAATGAACAACCACTTGAGCCTTAAGATTGATCTCATAATCCTTAAGTGCAAAGCACTTCTCCAATCCTAAAAACCAAGATTCTACCTCAACCTCCTCTATAGCACTAGCAAAAGAAGGTGGTTGAAGATGTAGAATTTCTTTGATCTGCTTTCCCAAATCTTGATGAATACCCCAATCCTCAAAATGATCCCTCTATCTAACCCGAGGAGGGGTTCCATTATGTCCTGACTCATCTCCCCTTTCACAAGACTCTACCCTGTCCTAAGGGGAACTCCTACTGTGCTCCTGATGAGCTGATGCATGACCAACAAAAAGTTGAGACTAACCTCCAAGATGATCTTGCACTGGTGGAGGAAGTCTAGGCTAAACCACAACTAAAAGATGCTATGAAACCTGCATCATTTGAGGTGCTAGATCAACAGGTGGCTCCTATTGGAAAGACTTAGACGGTACATGTTGTGATGGTATTGGGGCCTACAAAGGTGTTTGAGCTATCCCATGAGACTAAGTATGCCTACGCTTAGGTGGCATCCTACACTAATCAAACCAAACATTTATACACTGAGTTCCCAAAGTGTTTGGAAACATGGCTTTGATACCAAATGTAATTCCCACCCATACATGAAGGTACAGATGGGCACATGATGCAATTTTTTTAAAAAAAAATTAAATTAAGCTAGTTAAATTAATTTAATTACAATGTTTACCTAGTAGAGTTTCTCAAATGTGTAACTCAACAGATACAAGACTCTACAGAATCCCTCAATTCAAATGTCTATATACAAGTCAAGGAACACTGACTAAATGTTAAAACCTTGACATAAATATTTTAATTAACTAAATGGAGATAAAAACAAATCATTCATTAAATCTTCTAACTAATTAAAGGAATAAAATTAAGCATTAGGAACAAAAATTGGATTAAGATGATAATAATTAATAAATTAAAATTAACTGAAGATGACAGTTAAAATTTCTAATTAAATTAACTATTTAGTATGTTTAAGAGAATAAAATCAAATTATATATTAAGTCTTACAACTAACTAAAGAATCTAAAATTAAAATCCCATGCAATTAATTACATGATTTAAAACAATTTTAAAACAAAAAGATTAAGTAATTAAACACACTTTCATTATAATACTAATTTTGTCGAAGAACTCAAAACTAACAGATAAAAATGAAAACACCTAACACAACTTATCTTCTTTTCATTCCAGCCCCACCATGATGCCCTCCTCATCACATGCATAGGCATAAATGGGACGAGCATGAGCCTGCACAAGAACCTCCATCTTCACAACAATTTATTCGACCATCTTCCTAGTTTCCACCACACCCAATAGAATATTAAGCATATGACCAAGAACCGCCTCATGATTATCTACACTCTAGTTCAAAGTCTCAATAAAATCCTCATGAGTGAGGACTGAAGCTATCACCACATATAACATAGTCACCACTATCAAAAATTGTGCAGCCCCAAACACATTGCACCTTCCCCGTGAAGTTCCAGGATCCAACAAAAGGTGTGCCATAGCCACCTGCACATTCACACCCTCTTTACCATTACCATCAACCTCCTTTGCCAACTTCAACAATCTGCACAACCATTCCCTCATGATGGGATTCTTTATCTCCCCTTCGATTTCCTTCACAAAACCAGCCATTGCCTTCTCTGCTGATAGCTTCTTCAACTGCTTCTACATTGTGTATTTTCGCTTCATCCTCCCTCCCATTGTTTTGCTACTAAAATTCCTAGAAATTTGCCTATGGGGAGGCATTCTTACCACCTATTTTCCCTTATCTTTGCTCCTCCATCAAACCCCCACCTCCTCCATCACACCCTCGCCATCTCTAGCCACTTCCATCAAGAAATCAGAGCCAACAAAGGAAGAGGAATGACAAGACCAACCCGAATGCCAATTAAAACTTACAATTCTACACCATGCCATCAGACTTAGAAAGGATTGTCACCCTGCCATCTATCACTTCCACATGAGCCATCATTCAAGGACACACTATCTAATAATTGCTTGCTTAATGTACTTTCCCATTATCAGAAATATATATATATAGGGAACACAGTAAGAAATGCTGTGCAAATAACAGTAGGTGCAGACTAAAAGAAATATTAAAAATGTAACATTGATCCTTTAAGGGCAAGGGTAGGCATTGTGGGGAGTCCCATGTCTCCCCATAATCTTGGCTGTGAGGAGTTGTGGAGCTTCCCACAGTCCCCGAGGGCCCTTTGCACCTACATTGCAGGTGCAAGCTATGATAGTGCGACGTTGTGCCTGCCTTGCAGGTGCAGCAGGCGCCAAGGCAGGGACAAAAGTTTTAAAATTCTATCTGGTTGCTTACACTGCTATATATTTTATTGTATATGCTTCATTTCAGATCTAGAATATAAATAACGGCAGGTTTAAATTAATAGCACATGTTGTGAACTCAGATCTATAGTAAAAAAGATTCATTCAATTTACAAGGTATATAATCATTAAATATATATTAATGCTTATATACCTTGCAAATTGAATGAATCTTTTTTACTACAGATCTGAGTTCACATGTGCTATTAATTTAAACCTGTCATTATATATATATATATAACTGCATGTAACTTTAATAGGGAACATAGTAAGAAATGATACATAAATAACACTAGGTGCAGACTAAAAGAAATATTAAAAATGTAACATCAATCCTTTAAGGGAAAGGGTAGGCATTGTGGGGAGTCCCATGTCTCCCCACAACCTTGGCTATGCAGAGCCGTGGAGCTTCCCACAACCCCCAAGGGCCCTTTATGCCTACATTGCATGTGTAGGTTGTGACACTGCAGTGCTGCGCTTGCCTTAGAGGTGCAGCAGGCACCAAGGTAGGGAAAAAAGTTTTAAAATTTTATCTGGTTGCTTACACTACTATATATTTTATTGTATATGCTTCATTTCAGATCTAAAATATAAATAATGACAAGTTTAGATTAATAGCACATGTTGTAAACTCATCTCTGTAGTAACAAAAGATTATATATATATATATTAAGAAATGGTATTCTTTAACACAACAAAGGTGAAGAAAAGAGATTTTTAGTAGTAAGCAAAGTTATGTTACCAATGAGATTTCAAAAGCCACAAATTATATATATATATATATATATATATATATATATATATAATGAAAATACAATTTTCCAATAACTATGTCTTTAGAAAAAGATTAACCCATCTTCGAACAAGAGTCCGGTTCACATAATAAAAATTGTTTTACAAGCTAATAGAAATCTATATATACTAAGATTTTGCATCTATCACAGAGAACTTTACATATCTAAAATTTTATCCCTTGTTTCTTTTTTTTTTAATTTTTGAATAACCAAACTCCAAAACTTCACAACCAACTTCTTGACCAATTTAGATTCAGCAACAACACCTGCACAATAACAACCAAATTAGATGGCCTGGCTCACTCTCCACACTATGGTAGTGTTGAAATACCAACCCACCCCCGAGCTTGGGAGAATCTATCAAGAACTTGAGTTTCAACATAACACACAAACACAGGGATTTACAAAACACACATAAACCTTCCAAGCATCAAATTAAATAAAAATACATTTAACCATAATTGATCATTACACAAGTAAATAAATTCCATGTAATCTAACAACATCATTTTATTTTATTTTAAAAATAAACATGTGCACCAATCTAACATAATATCATTTATTTGAACACCAATTAATTCTAGAACACATTATGAATGATCATCCAAAACCAACATCTCACAGATACACAATCTCTACCACACACATTAACCAATTAATAGTTCAACGCACATGTTCCAAAGTCCATAAGGCTATATCAAAACACAAGAAAGAAATGACACCACAAGTCTAAAATCATGAAACACACAACATGTCTATGCCATATAAAAGGGTAGGCCCTACAGAACACATAGTTACTCACGAAAACATTAAGTTTATTCTATCAAACATGTAGGTACCCATATGAGACACATGTACAATTTTCATTTAATGATGTCAATAAAGTGCTCATTTCCAACACTAATTGAAGGGAAGAGTTTTCAATAATGTTTGGGGTAAAATTAGGATAGGGTTTGATTTGAATGGTTTCTGTGTATCCTCCTTTCACCCTAAAGCATTCAAGGACCTTGGGTTGAGTAAGAATCAACTACCAGACCCTTAGTCACTTAGAATGTAGGGAAAATTAGATTTGTGTGATTTGATTATACCCAATTATGCTTAAAACCCTAATTATGTAAATACAAAAGCAAACAGATGAATTACTGAAAATGATGCTACAAGAAGATGTAAAATAATAGAGAAATGTGTACCAATTTTTAAAGTTCAGGAAGGGAAACAGTCAGGGACTAATGAGTGGGCACCCTAGTCCAATGCCTTGGTTTTTGTTGGGATCTGGAAGCTTTATCTACAATATGTTCCTATTGTCTCAGAGATTCTTCCATTGTGAGATTCGAAGGACTAATGAGCAGGTGCCCAAGTCTAGGTCCCTATTTTCAGCTCTGATCTGCAATTTTGACACTTTCCAACCCTTCTCTACAACTCCACTTTTCCTACTTCTTCAACCTATAACCTGCAATCACAGGAACATGGGGAGGGGGTTGTGGTGTTTAGAGGCTTGTCTTAGTCAAGCCCCAAAGAGACATTCAAGTCTTTCGAAGACCATTGTCAAATAGAGAGTGCATGTCCTTGAAGGACAGAGGCAAAAACCAAATGATAAATGCTTGAAAACATAAATGATATCACCTTGTAGTGAAGATCTCATGGAAGCAAGAAGCTCCTCATGCCATGAGGAGATGGATGCTCAAATCTACAAATACAAAAACATAAACAACACAAGTACAACTCTAACACACAATGAATTCCTTGAATCACCTTTAGAATGCTAATGCTCCTCTAGCAATCATCTAGTTTACAAATGAATACCTAAACATGCTTATATATGCAACTACAAACATTCCCGCCAAGAATTTTGTAATTCAAACTTACCGTGTTGGCCTAGGAACCAAGTAACGGTCATAGATCGACACTTAAAATTTGGGCTTGACCCAAAATAGGGTAGGACTAGGGCATGGGCACCCAAGTCCTCCCCCTATTTTGGGCAAGGTCTATCTCAAGGGATCCCCCTAGGTCCCATTTTCTATGACAGTTAGGGGTTTTCTCATCGGGATGCCAAAATATGATGCAAGATATCCTAAATGTAGATCAAAGACCTGAGAGCTAAACCTTAAGAGGGAAAAGCCCCCAAGGGGACATTTTCTGACATTACATTTAGCCCCCACTTTAATGTATGTATAAACGCAAGGCCAATACATGCATTAAAGTATGGTCAACAAACACAGCAAACATGCCAATCATATAGAAGATAGTAACAGGCACACAAAACATAGAGAAGACAAATTACAGTCACACAAAACATGGAGAACATAGAATTGAAGACACATAAAACACAATGAATATAGTGAATGCAGAGAAGATAGAGATGATTTCTTTTTCTTTTTCTCATATATATATATAATGCAAATGCTAGTACATGAATGTAAACACACCACCCATAATGCAGAAGGGACTCATCACCACCAGTCTTTAAACTACATATGGGGCAACACACACACAATACATGCCAAACAAATCAAACATAGCACACAAATCCCAAAGCATAGGAGGGACTCATCGCCACTAGTCTTTAAACTATGCTTAGGAGCAAACACACAATACACACACACTTTGAAGACACGGAGAAAACACAGTAGACAAGTGATGGAATGTTCCTATTTCTAGGCTCATCACCATCTCAGACACATTATAGGAACACATCGACGATTGGGATTCGCCACAACAATCACCAAAGACACACTTAAAGGTTGATTTAGTCACAGAACTGCTCCCCACCTCTGCAAAGGACTTTTATAAAATGACAAGATGTGCACTCTCTTTGAGAAATACACCATCCCTACCTCCACAGAGGGCTTAAGATGATTGATTGATTGCAAACAAAACTCAGATTGAAGGAGGGACTCATCACCACTAGTCTTTAAGACTGCACCTTAGGACAAGCACATTGCTAATATCTACAATAGACAGCTTACCTTATATATGCCCCCACCTTAAGGTGGTTGATATTAGGTATCGCTATCAAGTACATTAAGGTAGGAAGAAAACACACAAGGGAACACAGACTCTCACAAAGCCCATGCCCCCCAGAAGTGACATGTACATTACGATAGCCAAATGTTTCCACAAACACATCCCTGCAAGAAACTGTTTGCAAGAGACACTACTAGGCATGTCAGGTGTTGTCATTGATGGCAACTAAATCTATCTTACACATCCACATTGTATTAGTGGATCATACCGGAAGTCAAACTGTAGATTTTTCTAAGTCTGGATAGACAGGAACAGAGCATATGATAGGGTTTAGCATTTTAGTTTGCATTTCTCTATAGGTAATCATATTGAGCTGCGGATCTGAGGGAATGTTAGGGGATGTCAGGGATACCTAAATCCAAGATTTTAGCCTTCAATGATGAAAGAATTATAAGTTACAAGAATCAAGGTATCTGGTTTTGGTTAGACAGTTCAGTCCAGTGAAGAATAGACTGACTAGGTGTTTGATCCTTGTGTGGATGAAGAGAAGTGGTTGGTCGAGTAATTTATGAGATCTAGTGGTATTGGCTGACATGTGAAGTAAGTTGGATACATAAGTCTTGGTCTGCATTGATGTTTGTGCATGGATTCAGTTGACAGAACACTATTCTTGAAATAGTTTCCAAGTTTTCTTAAGGCTGACTGCAGTTGATGTAATTTCATGTAGCGGATATACATGATTGATGGATTCGAGCATTTTGGATTGTGAGAGTGCAAATATGAAGGGATAATTGTGAAGTATAGCAATATCAAGTGTGAAACAAGAAGATCTAAGCTTCAGATCATGGTAGAACAATAAAGCAGGGTAGAAAGAGATGAAGTGTGTGAAGTCAGTGTACTGAGCTTAACCAGAACTATAATTTTGCATAGTTAGATGCTTTTCTTTAGTTCAAACATTTCAGTGAACTCTTATCATTGATCTTGTAGGCAGTAAGCCTCCTTTGAGCAGTGAGCTCTAGGCAATGCACCCAAAGGCATCTGCCTTCCCATTTTGCAATAGTTTTAACAGAGTATAAAATCTTGTGGGTTAACCCCCACCGTGGTTTTTCCCTTAACTAGGTTTCCATGTAAAAATCCTAATGTTATGTGTGTTGATTGTGTTTCTTCTCATGTGTTGTTGATTCATGCTTTCATGGTTATATCATTAATTTATTAATAAGTTGTAAAGGAGAAAAAGATAAAGTTTTGAGACAATTGATTCACCCCCCCTCTCAGTTGTCTACCCTAATTTCAACAATTGGTATCAGAGCAAGGTTTCTTAGAAGAAGTTTAACAGCTTGAGGAAGATCTGGGAAGGTGTTTTCAATGGGTTCATTCAAGCACTCTGATGGTATCAATCAACAACTTCAAGTAGCCTTAGAAGATCTTGACCTATCCAGAGCATAAATTAAAGATCTGTAAGAGAACCTTAAAGATGCTGAAGATTTCATTGAGACCTTAAGAGGACAACTAAGCAAATCTAATGAAAAAAGGAAGGAACTACTTCATCAGTTAGCAAATCAGAATGGTGACAATGACATGGATGAGGCCCTGAAGGAGAAGACAAAGGAATGTGAGAAGCTAACAAAAGAAGTTGTCCTAAAACATGAGATGGAATCCAGGGTGATGAGGCTAACCAAGGAAATTGAAGAAAGAAAGAAGACCGAGGAAAAACTGAATCAATCTCTGAAAGAAAGAACATAAGAGTGCTGTAGATTGGATACAATAATTGGTCATCTAGAATTTGATCTACAAGAAACTAGGGATAATAAGGATCAACTTGAAAGACAAATTGTCATTCTCAAACATGACCTAGAAGTTGTAAATGAATATAAAGAGAAATTCAAGATAAGCTCAGCTAAACTTGAGGTGTTGCTTGATAGTCAGAAGAAGGCAGATGATAAGCATGGTCTAGGATTTGAGAAAGGTGAAAGCTCTGGATCCTGTCAAAGAAATCTTGATGCAAGAAATCAAAGAAGGAATCCTAGAAGACCTCCAGTAAGACAACCTAATGCTCAAAGGTATCCATCTTTCAATGGCAATTGTTTCAAATGTAATAAGTATGGTCATAGAGCTAATCAATGTAGAAGTAAAGTGAATCAAAATGCATGATCTTTCTCTGGTCAATGCTTTAATTGCAAAAAGATAGGTCATAAGGCTGAAGAATGCAAAAGTGGAATATCAAGGAATCCCCTTAAGAACAAACAAGTGTTCAATGGAAGATGTTTTACTTGCAATAAGTTTGGCCATATTGTAATTTAATACAAATCTAAACGTGCTCCAACATGTAATTGTTATAAAAATAAGATTGTGTGTTTCAACTGCCACAAATCTGGACATATTGCTAAATTTTGCAGAAGAAAAAAGGAGAACTCATAGGCAGGTAAAGGAAAAACAAAGCATCTAAGTTGGACAAAGGCAAGGGCAAAGTAGATGTGACTGAGATCCAGAATGAAATGAACAAAACATGGGTGAAGAAAAGTGTAATGAATGATAGTGATGGGTGCGCACTAGAATCCGGTGATGATAATTCCTCTGGGAATTGAAATAGGAGCTCTAGCTTAGGGGGAGCTGCATTGAAAATCTAATTCCCCTTGCTAGTAAGTGGGTGCCTGAATCTGGCATGATGAATGAAGATAAAGAAGCCTATTGCAGAACTGCTGAAACAAATTCAGGAAGAAAAGAAGCCAATGCAATTGATTGCAGAGCAATTGAAGATTGATTGTATGCAGAAACTGTGTAACCAGATGTACTAGGGTAATGCATTTATTACAATGGTGAATTAGGTTTTGTGGAGCATAAAAGGTCATTTACTCAACATTTGAATCACTTTGCATTCAAAGAGAACAAGGAGAAGAGTGCCTGAGCTGAGATTTCAAGGATTTGGAGTGCGAAAAGTGAATTCAATAGCTAACCCTAACTGACAAAACAAGGCATTCTTTGTAAAACTCTTTGAATTTGCAATCTCTGGCTATGGCTAGTCTATTGGTTGTTGATATCACCGAAAGGCCCCGACCTAAATTCAAAAAGCATCCACACAAATCAGTAGAGGTCGATCCATTAGGTACATTTTCTAATGTTCCACATGGAGTGCTACACATTGAAGATATTAGGGCTTACATTCATGCTAGCCTAGATGAGTTTGGGGATTCAAACTTAGTAGATTTGTTCAAGAATCATCTGAGGGATGAGATTCATGGTCTTAAACCTAAGTATAAAGTGCTACAAGTCAAACATCTCATTCAGGTTATTGGGTTCACGTCCTTCAGTGAAGATGAGTGGGTCTGGTATGTATTGATTCAGATGCATGCTGAATTCATGTGGTTGATGAAACCCTTCAAGATCACCAAGGATGCTATCTAGGCTGTAACAGGATTGAATTCATCCTGTCGACTACCAATGTTAAAATTAGTGAAGAATCAGATTGTGACCAAAGCTACCAGATTAAAATTTGATAAGAATGTAATGATAATAAATGATATAACTGATTCAGATGTCAAATTTGCCTCTATGGTGATTGGGTATAAGATATACCACTCCAGTAGGGAAAACTTTGTATCTGATACAGCTATTTATGCTGCCTATCAGATGTTAGGAGAAAATGCTAACTATGACCTGTGTGAGCTACTGCAAAACCAGTTAATGGAGAACTTGAACAAGATAAAAAAGGACAAGAAGAATACATTTAAGTATGGTACATTGGTATTGTGTTTGTTCTTCTCTTTCATGAATTAGTTACCTGGAAAGAAAAGAATGTGTTGAACTAGTGATAAGCCTGTTTCCATACAAATCAAAGAACACTTGCATAGTATAGGTGACTCTGATGCCCAAAGGACTGCTCTTTGGGGACACTTCAAGAATTTTTAGAATATGACGCAATCAAGAGAAAGAGTCCTTACTTCTATGGTAGAAAAGTAAAAGGATACAATTTGCTTCATGGTGGAAATAGATTAATGCTTGATGGAAGTAGTTGAACCAAGGACTATATGGATCATGCCCATGGGGTATGAAGTTGATGGACAAATACATGAGATGTATTCTCAACACCTTCTGAGCAAGCCAAAAGATACCACAGTTGAGAGATTCGGTACATATAGTGAACTCAGTGTAAAACTACATGTTGAGATCTGGAAACCTGAATCTAAGAGAAAGATTAAAAGGCAAGTTGAAATGTATGCAGAAAGCATTGGCATAACAAAAGAAGTTGTGAGGCAAAACAAGGAAAGGATAGAGAAAGATGAGAAGGAGAAGCAAGACAAGGAACAAGGAAGTGTTTCGGTGGAATCCACTTCCAAACCAAGGACTACTAGGAGTATAGGTTTAACCTTCGGAGCATCACCTTCTCCTATTGTAGAGGAAGTCAAATAAAAACCTACCAGTAAGGAAGGAAAAAGAATAAAAGTAATGGCCAAAAGGTCATATGTCAGTGTGGAGAAAGAAGATGAAGAAAAGACTGATTCAGATGATGAGGTTAAAGAGTTGAAGGCCTTAGGCACTAAGGCTATTAAAGTATCTAAGGAGAATCACTCCAAAAGCTCAAAGTCAAAGAAAGCAGAAGCATCAAGGGTTGCCCAAGACAAGCCCTCTGAAAGTGTAAGGGCAAGCAAAAGACTAAAGACTAAAAAATACACCTTGTCAGTTGAAGATATTGTGAATGCAATAACTATTCGTGGGAATTTGAAGCCCATAACAAAATATTATGACAACTTTGATAAAGCCAACAAGAGAATTTTGGAGGATGCAACTGTCAAATACGTAAACACATTCAATAGAGCACTTGTGGAAATTTTATTTGAAATCCCTAAGAGTCTGAGTAACATTCTGGAGATGAGAAAAGAACCTGCCAAAGCAAAGGATTTGGAGCTAAGAGAACATCTATTGTTCAGTTTATGTCTGGTAATCTCTAAGAAGGAAGCCAATAAAATCTTCAAAGAAGTTAAAGATGAATTCAAAAGGAATATCTGGATGAATAAACTAATGCTTGGAGACATTGATGAAGTGGTCAAAGAAACAGAGAAAATTCTAAGGAACGCCCTAGACAAGAATAAGTTTTATGTGGTCACTAAGGAACCTGATGCTGATGATACACCCCTTCCAAATGAAGAAGAGTTGAAGGAAAATGAGCAGCAAGTTGAGGTAGATGACTTCTCTGTTTCGGAAGAGGAAATATCAAACAAAAGAGATGAAGAGATTATGAAGGAAGATAATGATGGTGTAGAGGATACTCAAATTCCTCTAGACCAATCTTGTGAGGCAAATATAGAAATGAATATGGAAATAAATGATCCCACTAAAAGTGACTCTGATAAGTGTTAGTGTAGGTTTTTATTTCCTAGTGGGTTATTTATTTTTCCCTATATTCCTAGGTTTTTCCTACACTTCTATTAATCTCGCTTAGGTTAATAAAGCATGCTTAATTAGGTAAGAGGATTATGAGGTGTCACCTTCCTACATGTGAGCATCCATTAGCTATCTTAGGAAGATACTTTACTATCTTTAGTCCAATAGATGGTTACTCCTCATTGGTCGATGTTGCCAGCTCCTTCCTCTCCTTGGTCTATATAAGCATGCTACCTGGCTTGTATTTTGCATCTCTTTCTTTTGCATCCTCTTAATGCTATTTTTCTTCTAGCATTTGTATTACTCTCTTGGAGACTAACTCTATGTTGCTATCTTGATTTTGTATCATTTGCATTCATAGTTTAGATATCTATTCTTTTGCACTAGTTTTCCGGGTTAATAATCTTTTCAGATTCTAACATGGTATCAGAACTATTCTATGTGCAAGAGTATTTTTTAGTTTCCATATTTGAGAGATTCGAGGGCGTGGGGGGGCTAATTAAGCTTATTGCAGCTTCTCGAGAAACCTAGTATGCTCTTCTCTTGCATCTTCGGATGATCTGGAGAATTAGAAAAGATTAACAGAAACACTTTAATCTCTGGGGTTTGCACATGTGTTTTATGAAATTTGGGTGATTGTAACATTTTTGGTTATACTAGCAGCATTTTCAACTATTCCAATGCATCTAGGAGGCTTCAGAAAGTTAGATTTGGCTTTCATTTCACTGAAATCAGAGATCGTCAGACACAGTTGCGGAATCAGGGTTTCAAGCTCAAATCTGACAACCAACTTGCATATTTGGTGTTTTCAATCAATATTACAGGTTCCAACATGCCATTACCTATCTTAGGTAGCTAATTCAGCCTTTGTATGTTGTTTTTTGGTTGTTGGGGTCATTTTTTGTTGCTAAAGGCATTCTATTTACATTGGATCATCATCTTTCGTACATCAGCAAGAAAAATGCTTTCTAAGTTTTGTTCGCAGCACAATAAAACCATTTGGGTATGTTTTAGTTTTTGTATGCAACTCATATATTTTGCAGAAACAAATTCAGAAAGCTACTACAAGACCCCTCTCCGTTGAAAGTTGCAAATTTGAAGGCAGTTTTAAAATGCTCCGTTCTTGCTCATACGGACTCCGTTTTCTAAGAATTATTTTTTGATTTTGTTTTTTTTTCATGCTCTATGCACTAGTGTAGATGTTTTTGGATTTTGATGTAGAAATTTTCTAGAAATTATGGATTCTCACCCGTGACATTGCACAGTTCTCATTTTTGGAACTTCAGAGGATCATAACTTTCACATACAACCTCGTATCGAGGTGATTCTTTTTCTGAAAGTGCATGATTTTTTGAGTAGATCATAGTGGTGTTGTTATTTTTGCTTGGTAGAGTTCCAATATTATACTTTCAACATACACCCAATTTGTGAGGGTTTTGCAATGCATTGAGATCAAGACCACTTAGTTTTTCTTGCTAGTGATAGTTGTAAATTCACTAATATAAAGTGCCAAATCATATTTTCTTGGGGGGGGGGGGATTCTTTGATTGAGTGAAAAAGGGAGTGTTTTATGTGCTCTCTTTGAGTTACACTTTTTATGGGGTTATTGTAATCATTTTGGGGGTTCATCATGGATTTTAGTTATTTCCATCCTTCTATTGTTAAGTTAACCTCAAAGAACTATTTGTCTTGGAAACAAGGGATAAAGAATCATTGCCTCGAGCATGATCTATTGCCCCATCTTCTTGGACTCGTTCTTGAGTCAAGTGACTATGAATAGAAGAATGCATGGTTTAACAATAATGACATGGTCTATGGACTAATATGTATTACTATTTGTAAGGATATTTTACATCACATAGAGCACACTGAGTTCCCTTTCACTACTTGGACCATCATCCAACAGTTGTATGGAGACTTTGAATCTTCATCTGATAGTGATGTTTCCTTGGACGACCAAGCTCTTGTGGATGATACTGAGGCTTTTGTTACCCCTTCTTGTGTGAACACATACTCATGGGATGATCAGTCTATTTGATTGACATACATTGATGCCCCATCTATAGTTAAGGACATTCCTACTATACCTGTTGCTACTTCAAAGTTCAGAGTTGCTACTTCAAGGGCTTCTAGTGATTCTTTGCAGTAGGATTAGATTTGTCTTCTGGATTCACTTCATTGGGACCAATTTCTACTAGACATCTCTTGTTTGTTTGTAGAGTCTCACACTTTGGATCTAGATGACACTCTATAGGACATTCAACTCCTCTTTGATGAAAGTCATTTCATCACTGTTATCCCATCTTCCTTGTCTTTGGATCTTGTACCTCCTAGTTCTACACATGGGATTGGATTGCTTCTACCTTCGTGCATTGAGGCATCTTTTGATATTCACATGGGGACACTTGAGCAGAGTTTTGAGACATGATACATTATGAGGTTTCCTTCTTCACCTTGCTTCTTTGAGTGGGAGTTACTTCAGCATTCACCATTGGAGTTGTTTCTTCCTAAGGGGAGAAATGTCATTTCCCACAAATGGATCATCTTCAGCATTCATATATGGGCATCCTCCTTCGACATCGGAGCTACTTCATTATGGGGGGCTTTCATAGCCTCTTTCCTTCTCTCTCTATTCTGGGGGGCATACTCTCTTTTGTTGGGGGGAGCTACTTCTCTTTTGGGAGGGAATTTATTGTACATGGGTACTTCATCAGGCTTGATTTGTCGGGACCCATTTCTACATCCACCTAAGCTTCGCTTATGGGGGGGTGTTAGTGTAGGTTTTTATTTCCTAGTGGGTTATTTATTTTTCCCTATATTCCTAGGTTTTTCCTACACTTCTATTAATCTTGCTTAGGTTAATAAAGCATGCTTAATTAGGTGAGAGGATTATGAGGTGTCACCTTCCTACATGTGAGCATCCGTTAGCTATCTTGGGAAGATACATTGCTATCTTTAGTCTAATAGATGGTTACTCCTCATTGGTCGGTGTTGCCATCCCTCTCGCTCATCTATATAAGCATGCTACTATTGTGATGCTCACAACATGCCCCATTTTACTCCTTAGCAAAATGAGGACCCCTGCTGTGGCTTTGCTTTTTGGCTTTTGTGTGTGGGTCTGTTGGGTGGTAAAAGGGAAAAGAGAGTGAAATTACAAACCTTGTTGAAAATAGAGAAAAAGTTGCATTAAGTACCAGAGCATAATATGGGTGAATTCCTTGTTGAAAATGAATCGGGGTTTCTTTATTAACCATCTTAAAATTCCCTATATTTTGCAAGTTATGAGTATTTTAATAAAATGTACAATCAAGTTTGTATCTTGCATATACAAGGTCCATTGTATGTTAGGTCACTCATATACAAAGTCCTTTGTATATCGGGTCCTTGTGTTAGTCGCAAAATGGGTCATCGGGTTGCATTTACATATCGCCTTGCATATACAAAGTTGTTTGTATGCTTTTATACTTGTATGCATTTACTAATGTTTTATTTGTACATACAAGCACCAGAACTAAAAAAGGATTAAAATCGGGATAATGCGATGTATCTTAACTTAATGTATATCCGATATACATTGCATTATATACAAGGTGGACCTGACACAATTAAAGTTTAAAATAATGTTCGTTTAAGTCCGCCGGATGCATCTTTTGATTTGTATGTATCTTACATACAAAGGTTACATACAACGGGTATGTACAAGCCGCGGAACTGAAAAGTTATGCAACAAGGTTAAGTCCTTGTATGTTTCCGGGCTTTTATGTTTCGGTGATATACAATGAAATATACATTGGGCGGAACTGAAATAGTTATTAAATGAGATAAAGTTGTTGTATGTTTGTGCTTTGTATGTATGCTTCGATACATGCATTTCATTATACATACAAGTCACAGAACTAAAAAAGATTAAAAAATGGTTAAAGTGATGTATCAACACTTAAAGTACATTGAAGGATGCATTACACTATATACATGTAGCAGAATCAAAAGGTTATGAAAAGAGATTAAGTCGTTGTATATTCCATGCTTTGTATGTATGTTTATACATGCATTGCAGTCATACAAAGCAGAATTCAGAGAAAGGTTAAATTTGGTTAATCTGATGTATCATTACATAATGTATATTCGATATACATTGCATTATATACATCGCGGATATGACAGGTAAGTAAACTGCAGTTAATGAAGAGGTTGGAGTCTGAATGGACATACAAGGGTCTTTATATGTATCTTTGGCAAAATATACAAGGGCCGGATGCGAATAGAAAGTTAAATACATAGAATTCTTTGTATGTTTAATGCTTGTATGCCTACAATGTACATTTCCAATAAACATGCCAAGATGCAAAGTTCGAGATACAAAGAGCGGATGCAAAAAGAGATTAAATATAGAATATTCTTTGTATGCATATGCGTCTGTATGTTGCGATATACAAGCCAATATGCAAAACAAAATGTACAAGCCGGATTTGAAAGGGATGTTCAAAATAGAAAAATACTTGAATGTTTTAATGCTTGTATGTTTATAACATACAAAGCTCGATATACAAAAGAAAAGATACATCAGCCAGAAGGCTAAGATCAGCAGGAAATTTATTGATCGACCTGACTGCCAGAGTCTTGCCGATGACAGGGAAATGCAAGCTGATAGGAATTGCATCAGCTAGAAAGATATGATTGGAATGAAATAATTTGATGAATCCAACTGAGTGGGTCATGCCAATGATGAAGATATACATAACCGATAAAAAGGAAGTTTTGAAAGCACATGAATACTAAAGCAGAAGGCTGAACTGTTGGCACATTAGTGGCTGTGATTAATGCCCATCTAACATTCTGACAAGGTATAATTGGTGAAAGCAATTTGAATATTTTATAATCCATTTTATTGTCTATTCATAGGTTTGCAAGTATATGTAGGTGAAACTTAATGGCGATGATATCTCAAAGGGCAGATCAGATCACCAAGGAAGCAAAAAGAGATAAGGATGGCGATGAGAAGTAATATGCATGTGAAACTTAACGGTGATGACATCACAGAGTGGTAGTGGATTGCGAAGAGAAATGTAATTGGAGGAAAACATTATTAAAAGAACAACAAAGGATATTTTGAGCTGTTAGGGTTTCCAAAGGGGCATCTTTTACACTCAATATGAGTATGTTGTTTAGAAATCTTTGACAAGATTCTATTTTCCACCGATGCTGCTAAACTTGGGATATGGACCATTGATTAACTAGGGTTTTGAAGCTCTATTGGGGATAATCAAATCTATATATTGAGCCCCTTTACTCTGTAATAGGTTACACAGGGATTCGTAGGACACATGGATACGCAGGGATTTTTAGAAAATAGCTAGCAGTTGTAATAGAGGGGCCTTTTAGTTTAGAAGTAGAAGGAGGTTACCTGTGTCTGCAATAAGGAATGCGTGGAACATCTAGCTTCCTTACCGTATCTGTAAAGCTTTGTAAGTTTCTATAATTTGATTAATGAAGCTAAGAGTTATTCATACATTGTAAACCATATATGACTATATGTTTTGAATACAAATGAATTTAGAATTATGCATCTATTTTTCTGAGTGTCTTCTAGCTCTTCTTTGTACTTGAAATAATATCTCTTAAAGCTTGCAATCTTTAATGTATGTTCATGAAAATACTCAGGGCATTCACATTCAAAGGTTTAATCTGTTGATTTAATCAATTTGCTCTACTTCTTACAAGGTGTATAATAGAACATTTAGATCCTGTAGTAGAATGGAGTTTAGTTTAGATTTCTCTAACTTTTCCCAAACCATCTAGAATACTTAGCTTAAATGCAGAAATTCAAAGGAGATTGTCTGATATTTGAAAGAAACATGAACAACTGAGTTGATACTTGACAGTTTTCATAATTAGAGTCCAGTAAATCATAAAAAAACCTTAAATCATGTAAGGCCCCTTGCATATTATAGCTTCACATCAACCTACTGAATTGTCTCAACAGGTCAAGACCTGACCATACAGAAACTTGGGATTAAGCAAATCTTAATTGATTTCTTCATATCTTTCAAGACAGTTAGGTTCATTTTGGTGAATTTTAACTTTTGTTATAAATGTGTAAAAATAATCATCAATAGTTTTTGGCGCTAGAAGGAGGGCCTGATAGGATTTAAGGTAGATTTGTATAGGCTGGAAAAAAAAAAGATCATTTTAGTTCTTGGAAATTTGAGTGTTCTATTTGCAAATATCTTTTGTTTGAAAGAATTTGAATGTTTTTGCAAAGGTACTGCCCAAACTTCAAGGACTATTCTAATTTTCTAGGTTTAATGTTTTATTCTGAGATATGTTAGATCTCATAAAATTTCAAAATCTAAAAAACATGAAAGCAGAGTGCCATTTTCAATGGACTCATATGAGGACAATTTCTAGGTTAATATTCATGTCTTTCTAGAAACTTTAAATAGGCAGCTCTATCCTGAAAACTTGTCTAACTTTGGTTTATCCAGTTGTTGCAGGATACACCAGTCTATGGAACACAGTGAAATTAATTGTTTAACTTTCCTCACTAGGATAGATTCATATTTAAAAGGACTAATTCTTTTCTCAAATGTGTTCAGGGCTGAAGTCTAGCAGGAAAATGAAGAAATTCTGGAGCAACAAGCATATACAACATTAGAAAATATTAGTTGGTTAGAAGATACAATGGCTAGAGCAGTTCTAGAAGGAAATGATAGTAAAACATCTTTTCTTGAGTCAATTTATCATAGATTTTATAGGAGTACTCTACTTCCTATTAAGGGTAAAGGGGATTGCTAGTATAAATCTTTCAAAAATTGTAGAGAGGAAACATCTTTCCTTGAGTCATTTTATGGTAAAAAGGAATGTAGGCAACTAGAAGAATTTAAATGCATTGCTACTGAAGAGGTTCCTATGATAGTAACCCAGAGAGTTGTAGAAAAGAAAATAAATGTTGATTTAATAACTAACTTGTTTGAGTTGAATGATCAAATGCAAGATTGTTGCAGGTCAATGGAACCAGATGCCATACTGGATGGAAAATGTGAAATATTTGATGAACAATTCATGAAAGTTGAAGATGCAGAAAGCTTTGGAGTTGTTGTGCATGATCAGATGCCAGTCCAGGGTAATTTTGAAAGTGAAATAGGGAAGTATTTTCCTGAATCAAATGTTGTTTCACATTCACGGTCAAATGGTTTAGAAATGATCAATTTCTGTATATCTGATTATGATGATGAAGATACTGATTTAGATGCTGATGTGCAAAGAATTGAAGAGAACATTGAGATGTTTCCTGAACTTGAGGATAAACTGAACATCCAGAATGAAGGAACAAAGCTAGATAAAGATGAAGAAATAATCCATCAAGAGCCATACATCCTTCAATTTGGAGACCAGACGTTGAGCCAAGCAATAAAAGTGTAGAGTTAAATGGAAGACCAGCTGTCAATAAATGAGCATGTCCTGCAGAGCAAGAAATACATCAGGTTGTCTCTTTCCTTTCCTCAGTGAATACTGTTGAATACTATTTTGATTATGGAAATTCAAAAGATCAGACATGCATATGGATTAATCATGAACATGATGAGCTTCCTCAGTTACAGATTATCAGAGATTATTCTATTAAACACAATGAATGTAGAATAAATGAGTATTTTTCAGAGTACAAAGATAAATTTTCTAGGATCATAACCATAACTAATACCCTAATGCTCCTGCACAATCTAAGGAAGTATGCAAATGTAGGTGTCTTTGGGTCTTTTCTTGGGTTTTATTTGCCTTGTAGGGTTTTGTGTAGTTTGGTAGGTTAGTTGTTTGTACAGTCTGCTTGTTTTGTTTGTTTGTTTTGTTGCTTATGTGTGTTGGGATCTTTATTTTGATTTAGAGTATGAAGGAGCAGACTAACAACCACTAAAAACAATGGAAAATTTAGAACATTCAGGTTAATTATATGAAATTTATGCATAACTTGTTGTGACTGTCATGAATGTAGAAAGTTGTTTGATTTGTGAAATTTTGTATTCAATAACTATGGGTTGAGTATTCAAGGAAGGTTTCTCACAATGACAACCTAAAATCCTTGGGTTTGTTGAACCTACCAGTGTAGATATTAGGTGAAAAATCAGAGGTCACCTTGCTACCATTACAATTCTCAGCGTAATTTCAGCAAGTGTTCATTCTTTGCATCATGAAGTTACAACTGTAATATCTTATGAAATCTCTATGAAATACAAATATATATATATATATATATAATAATAATAATAATAAAATGGATTGTACTAAAAATCTAAATTAAGTCATCTAAGTAACTCTACCGGGGCTATAGACGCTTGCTGTTAGTGGGGCTCTACTTAGGAGAATTGTAATGATAACCTTATCGAGGCTATGGATGCCTACTGGTAGCAAGGCTCTATCCGGTTAGCTATGAGGGAATGACATCAACTACGTTGTCTAATGTCAGTCACTGGTTTGTTCAACTGATCTTCAAGATGAGGATTATTAATCACGTGCACCCATTTAAACTGAAAGGAAGATTCATGCACCTTATTGAATACATTGGGTCTCAAGTTGAATCATGATTTGCAGAAAAGATAGTTGGAAATTATGAATTTATTTCATTTAGTTTTCTTTAATGGTTTTAATTTGATTATTTTGTTTCATTGCTAGTTGTTGTGATGCTCACAACATGCCCCATTTTACTCCTTAGCAAAATGAGGACCCTTGCTGTGGCTTTGCTTTTTGGCTTTTGTGTGTGGGTCTGTTGGGTGGTAAAAGGGAAAAGAGAGTGAAATTACAAACCTTGTTGAAAATAGAGAAAAAATTGCATTAAGTGTCAAAGCATAATATGGGTGAATTCCTTGTTGAAAATGAATAGGGGTTGTTTTTTGAACCATCTTAAAATTCCCTATATATTGCAAGTTATGAGTATTTTGGTAAAATGTATAATCGGGTTTGTATCTTGCATATACAAGGTCCTTTGTATGTCAGGTCCCTCATATACAAAGTCCTTTGTATATTGGGTCCTTGTGTTAGTCACAAAATGGGTCATCGGGTTGCATATACATATCGCCTTGAATATACAAAGTTGTTTGTATGCTTTATACTTGTATGCATTTACTAATATTTTATTTGTACATACAAGTGCCGAAACTCAAAACAGATTAAAATCTAGATAATGCAATGTATCTTAACATAATGTATATCCAATATACATTACATTATATACAAGGTGGACCTGACGCAGTTAAAGTTTAAATGAATGTCCATTTAAGTCCGCCGGATGCATCTTTTGCTTTGTATGTATCTTACATACAAAGGTTACATACAACGGGCATGTACAAGCTACATAACTGAAAAGTTATGAAACAAGGTTAAGTCCTTGTATGTTTGCAGGCTTGTACGTTTTGGTGATATACAATGAAATATACATTGGGCAGAACTGAAATAGTTATTAAATGAGACGAAGTCGTTGTATGTTCATGCTTTGTATGTATGTTTCGATACATGCATTTCGTTATACATACAAGTCGCGGAACTCAAAAGATTAAAAATGGTTAAAGTGATGTATCAACACTTAAAGTACATTGAAGGATGCATTACACTATATACATGCAGTGGAATCAAAAGGTTATGAAAAGAGATTAAGTCGTTGTATATTCCATGCTTTGTACATGTATGTTTATACATGCATTGCGGTCATACAAAGTGGAATTCAAAGAAAGGTTAAATTTGGTTTATCCAATGTATCATTACTTAATGTATATCCGATATACATTGCATTATATACATCGCGGATTTGACAAGTAAGTAAACTACGGTTAATGAAGAGGTTGGAGTCTGAATGGACATACAAGGGTCTTTGTATGTATCTTTGGCGAAATATACAAAGGCCAGATGCGAATAGAAAGTTAAATACAGAGAATTCTTTGTATGTTTAACGCTTGTATGTCTACAATGTACATTTGCAATAGACATGCCAAGATGCAAAGTTCAAGATACAAAGAGCGGATGCAAAAAGAGATTAAATACAGAATATTCTTTGTATGCATGTGCATCTGTATGTTGCGATATACAAGCCAATATGCAAAACAAAATGTACAAGCCAGATTTGAAAGGGAAGTTCAAAATAGAAAAATCCTTGAATGTTTTAATGCTTGTATGCTTATAACATACAAAGCTCGATATACAAAGAAAAGATACATCGGCCAGAAGGATAAGATCGGTGGGAAATTTATTGATCAACCCAACTATGAGAGTCTTGCTGATGATAGGGAAATGCAAGCTGATGGGAATTGCATCGGCCAGAAAGATATGATCGGAGTGAAATCATTTGATGAATCCGACTGAGTGGTTCATGCCGATGATGAAGATATACATAACCGATAAAAAGGAAAGTTTGAAAGCGCTTGAATACTAAAGTAGAAGGCCGAACTGTAGGTGTATTAGTGGCTATGATTAATGCCCATCTAACATTCTGACAGGGTATAAATTGGAAAAAGCAATGTGAATATTTTATAATCCATTTTATTGTCTATTTGTAGGTTTACAGGTATATGCAGGTGAAACTTAATGGCGATGATATCTCAAATGGTGGATCAAATCACCAAGGAAGCAAAAAGAGATATGGATGGTGATGAGAAGTAATATGTAGGTGAAACATAATGGCGATGACATCACAGAGTGGCAATGGATTACAAAGAGAGGCGAGAGAAGTAAAGGGCTTTGAATGCGAAGAGAAATGAAGTTGGAGGAAAACATTATTAAAAGAACAACATAGGATATTTTGAGCTGTTAGCATTTCCAAAGGGGCATCTTTTATGCTCAGTATGAGTATGCAGTTCAGAGATCTTTGACAAGATTCTATTTTCCACCGATGCTGCTGCACTTGCGATATGGATCATTGATTAACTAGGGTTTTGAAGTTGTATTGGGGATAATCAAATCTATATATTGAGCCCCTTTACTCTATAATAGGTTACACAAGGATTCGTAGGACACAGGGATACACAGGGATTTTTAGAAAATAGCTAGTAGTTGTAATAGAGAGACCTTTTAGTTTAGAAGTAGAAGGAGGTCACCTGTGTCTACAATAAGGAATGCGCGGAACATCTAGCTTCCTTACTGTATCTGTAAATCTTTGTAAGTTTCTATAATTTGATTAATGAAGCTAAGAGTCATTCATACATTGTAAACCATATATGACTGTGTGTTTTGAATACAAATGAATCTAGAATTCTGCATCTATTTTTCTAAGTGTCTTCTGGCTCTTCTTTGTACTTGAAATAATATCTCTTAAAGCTTGCAATCTTTAATGTATGTTCGTGAAAATGCTCAGGGCATTCACATTGAAAGGTTTAATCTATTGATTCAATCAATTTTCTATACTTCTTACAAGGTGTATAATAGAACATTTAGATCCTGTAGTAGAATGGAGTTTAGTTTAGATTTCTCTAAATTGTCCCAAACCATCTAGAATACTTAGCTTAAATGCAGAAATTCAAAGGAGATTGTCTAATATTTGAAAGAAACATCAACAACTTAGTTGATACTTGACAGTTTTCATAATTAGAGTCCAGTGAATCATCAAAAAACCTTAAACCACGTAAGGCCCCTTGCATATTATAGCTTCACATCAACCTACTGAATTGTCTCAACAAGTCAAGACCTGACTATACAGAATCTTGGGATTAAGCAAATCTTAATTGATTTCTTCATATCTTTCAAGATAGTTAGGTTCATTTTTGTGAATTTTAACTTTTGTTATGAATGTGTAAAAACAATCATCAACAGCTACCTCACTTGTATTTTTCATCTCTTTCTTTTGCATCCTCTTAATGCTATTTTGCTTCTAGCATTTGCATTACTTTCTTGGAGACTAACTCTATGTTGCTATTTTGATCTCGTATCATTTGCATTCATAGTTTAGATATCTATTCTTTTGCACTAGTTTTTTGGGTTAATAATCTTTTCAGATTCTAACAAGAAGAATAAGGAGCAGAAAGCTAAAGAGTCTAAGGACAAGGAAGGTCAAGAAGAAGAAGCTAATGATGGAATTGATTCCTCCATTCTAGACATTGAGGAATTTGATAAAAACAATGGTGATGTTGCTGCTAAGGATATATAAAATCCTCTAAAAAAGAATGTAGAAGACATTGTTGATGATGCAAAGAAAGTAGAAGTAGAGGAAAAGAGTGAAAATGATAAGCAAGACAAATTGGTTGACTATGAGAAGGGTGAAGATGCAAGCCCTAATGAGCATAAAACTAAAACATCATATTGGGCAAGAGACACTATAGAAGCAGTGAAAGAAATTTTGGAGAAAGACAAATAAGTTGCAGAAGATCCGCATATAACACAAGGTCCAATCAATTTTGATACTCTTTCTCTGATACAAAAGATGAAGTTGGCCTCTTTTGTATAAGCTAAGGCCAGAGAGGAAATCCTGAAGTTTCATATAAAATATAGTGAGTTGCTTGGTCTAACATTTGGCATTTTGGAGAAAATCATGCCTACATTTCAAAAGGATTCATCAGCACCCCTTCCGATTAGTTGAAGAGTCTAATAAACTCTGTAAGTACTCATTTTGAAACTTTTGAAAAGTCAGTAGAAGTCAAAGTCTGAAATGAATTCAACAATAGAAGATTTAGTAAACTAAAAAGAATAATTGACAATGATAGAATTATGTTGGATACTAGTGTAAAGAGTATTCAAAATGCCCTCATTGAGGGAGAAGATGTGTACAAATTTTGTTTATCTTGGTCTAAAGTTGTTGAAGATATTGAGAAGATGATTAAGGGCCTAGAGCTTAAATTGTCTAACATCTCTCAGTCTTATAGTCCCTTAACTGAGTCTGTAACAGCTACAAAATGTCAAGTAGTGAATTTGCTTGATGAAATGAGCAATTTGGAGAAGAAAAAGGTTAAAGTTTTGAGTAAATTGGATGAACTCCAGGGACTAATTTCTCTTAAGTTAGAAACAACGTTCAATGCATTAACAGAAGCTCAAGCTACTGCTTTGACAAGTGATCCCACTAATCTACGTAAGGCAGAGTCCCAAGCATTGCTATTCAGTGGTCATATTTCAATTTTGGACAACATGAAGAAAAGTTGGGATGGTGAATTAGCACTATTGAAAAATATTTTTGGTGATGTGCTTAAGTTCATGTAGATAAGACATAAGGGTTGTTTGACCCATGTACATAAAAATTTTGCATGAATTTTGATATGTGGATCCTAGCCTTTTCCATTGATGTCAAAGAGGGAGAGGAAAAACATTGAAAAATGACAAATTCATCTAAGGGGGAGCATTAGAAATCACAAGTGTACATAGTAAGGGGGAGTTGTTCTAACACTTAGTCATTTTTCACTAAGTGTTGCCATCAATGCCAAAGGGGGACATTGTTGGCAAGAGACACTGCTAGGTATGTTAGGTGTTGTCATTGATGGCAACTAAATCTATCTTACACATCCGCATTATATCAGTGGATCATACCAGAAGTCAAACTACAGATTTGTCTAAGTCCGGATAGACAGGAACAGAGCATATGACAGGGTTCAGTATTTTAGTCTACTTTTCTCCATAGGTAATCATATTGAGTTGCAGATCTGACGAACTATTAGGGGATGTTAGGGTTACCTAAATCCAAGATTTTAGCCTCTGGTGATGAAGGGATTGTAAGTTACAAGCATCTGAGTATCAGGTTTTGGTTAGATAGTTTAGTCCGGTGAAGAACATGCTAACTAGGTGTTTCATCCTTGTGCGAATGAAGAGAAGTGGTTGGTCGAGTAATTTATGAGATCCACTGGTATTGGCCGACATGTGAAGTAACTTGGATACATAAGTCTTGGTCTGCATTGATGTTTGTGCATGGATTCAATTGATAGAACAATGTTCTTGAAATAGTTTCCAAGTTTTCTTAAGGCCGACTACAGTTGATGTAATTTCATGTAGCGGATATATATGATCGATGGATTTGAGCATTTTGGAATGTGAGAGTACAAATATGAAGGGATAGGTGCAAAGTATAGTAGTATCAAGTGTGAAACAAGGAGATCTAAGCCTTGAATCATGGCAGAAAGAGATGAAGTGTGTGAAGTCAGTGTACTGAGCTTAACCAGAACTGTAATTTTGCATAGTTAGATGCTTTTCTTTAGTTCAAACATTTCAATGAACTATTATCATTGATCTTGTAGGTAGTGAGCTCTGGACAGTGTGCCCAAAGGCATGTGCCTTCTCATTTTGTAATACCTTGTGGGTTAACCCCCACTGTGGTTTTTCCTTTAACTAGGTTTCCACGTAAAACTCCTGATGTTATGTGTGTTGATTATGTTTTTACTCACGTTTTAATCATTCATGATTTCATGGTTATATCATTAATCTGTTAATAAGTTGTAAAGGAGAAAAGATAAAGTTTTGAGACAACTGATTCACCGCCCCCCCTAAGTTGTCTACCCTAATTTCAATAGAAACATGTTAATGTCCACATAATCATGATAAACAACAATGCATATGATCAATCACACAAAGAGCCAAGGTTATACTACAAATTTGGAGATCAAGGATAACCATGGGGCTATATCATGAAAATCTTAGAACCAAGTGTCACCAAGGCGAGATTCAAAGACAAACAAAGTGCACGGAGCAGCAGTATTATTATGTTTTGTAAGTGAGATAAGACACCATTGAGATCACTGTGCAGAAATCACAAAGTGCTTCTACTAGCCAAGTGTCAGATAATATATTACAACCCCATCGTCATATTAGGAACTAAGTCCAATTTTTGATTTCTCGCTAAAGGGACACTAGGTCCTCATCAGTATAAATGTTTTTCATCATCCACCCACTAGATAGAAACACTAGAGGAATTGAAACAATAAAATAAGAGAGGAGAAACAAGTGTCTTAGGGACAATCATGTAAGAGGGTGCCCCCAAGTCACCAACCAGAATGCTATGTCCGTAAGACACAACACACAATAATGAAAATAGAGGAGAAACAATATAGAAGAATGATGATACAAATAGAAGAAGGTCACAACAAAGGTGGTCTCCTATTATCCCGGACCTTACAAGAGAATCAAGGATCATCCCCAAAGGCATAAACAACACATAACACATCACAGGGAAACACATTATGAGAGACAAAGAGTTAGAAATACTTACATGTAGGGAGATTCATGCTAGAAGTTATTGTTAGGGAGGTGATGATCTTCCCATATCTGAATGCTAGAGAGAGATGTAAGTTGTTCCATTGGTCTGTCTAATGTATTTTGGTTATTTCCCAATCCTTGTAAGGAGGAGGAGGAATCTCAGCATAAATATCATCTCTTCGTGGACTAGGTGGGTTATGAAACTATTCCTTATCCATATCAATCACACCAAATAGGTAAAGTAGTCAAAATAGTCTTGCATTGTCATAATGTCATCCATTAATGCTTCACTTTGGCTAGGGGGATTGTTGGAATTACTAGAGCTATCCCTAGATTTCTCATCTGAGTTGTCTGAATGTTCATTTATAGGAGAAGTAGGGTAGCTTGTGAATTCATCATCACTCCCATAATCATTGTCAATGTCATCGCCATATGTTTCAGCTATTAATTCGAAACTATCAAGAGAAGTGTCATGTTCTTCATTCAAATTGTGTTTTATCAGTTCTTCTACTACCCAAGGGTATGTATTGATGAGAGATATGAAGTATGTAAGATCATATACATAGTCAAGGATTTTGAAGGAAGATGACACAAATATATCCTTGTGATACATAGCTTGTATATAGGTAATGACATGAGGATGCATACTAAGAAATTTATAGAGATTTTCAAATTTTTTGATATATACATGTAAATATTCCAAAGAGCATTGACAGGATGAGGCCATGAGTGCCAAAATTGGATTTTAAAAGTTTTTCAAAAGATCTGCAAAAGACCAGTACAAAACTATGTGTAAAAAATGACCTAAAATGTTTGATTTTTTGTACTTTTTCAATGCAAATATCTGAAAGAAAAGGTGTTGTAAAGATTTTGATCATGGATAGAAAGTAATATGTCTAATATTAGTCCAATACAGAAATAATATCCTTCACAACACACTTATGATGCAAATCTAAGATGATGATAAGCCAAAACTTAGTGAAAATACACTAAAATATGTAGTTTTTTCACCAAATCTCAATGCAAAAATGTATGACAAACGGTGTTGTGAGGAAAATGATAATTTAAATCAAATTATAACAGTAATAACAGCCACCTAATGCTAAAAAATTCATCACAACACACTTATAGTGCCACTCAAGATCAAACCCTAGTGAAAATATAGCAAAAATATGTAATTTTTTCACAATTTTTTAATTCCAAGACCTAGAAAAGGGGGTGTTGTAAATATTTTTAGGAGGTGAAACAGATTATAGCAATAATATCAATCACCTAAATCCATAAAACTTGTCACAACATGCTTGGAGTGCAACTCTAGGTCAAACCCTAGGGCCAATATAGCAAAAATATGCATATTTTCACTAAATTTTCAATACAAGAGCCCAATAAAAAGGTGTTGTGAATATTTTTAGGAGGGGAAGAAGATAATAACCCTGATAAAATCCAACTAGTGTGAAAATATTATTCACAACATGCCTATGGTGCGAATCTAGAGAGTTGTTAAGGCCAAATCTAGTGAAAATCAAGGTTTTTCAAGCACTAGGTTTGAGATCTTAATGCAAAATGCTATATGAATGTCTTGAAATTTGATTTATGATAAAAATTAATTCCACTCAGATATAAAAATTATTTTCAAACCCTACAATGCCAAAATGCAAGTGTAAATCTAAGGAAAAATCAATGAAAAATGTTGGTTTTTGTTGAAATTTTCTATATAAAATACAAATTTTGAAATCTAAATGCAAATTTACACCAAAATGTAACACTATAGACAAATGTAAATTTGAATGAGTGTCTAATATCAGTAGAAAAATCTGAAACAAAATTTTACCTACAAACCCTAGTTTTTGAAATTGCTAGGTTATATGAAAAATTCAAAATTTCTAACAAAACCCTAGCAATTTTATGATGAAAATGCAATGCAAGTGATTGATTTTTTTGTAATTTTCTACAATTTAGCCCAGATCTTATGGAAATATCATAAATTTAATGAAATTCAAATTAATTGATGAGAACATTATGAAAATGCAAACCCTATAATGCAATTTTTTTCAAATTTTTTCAAATTTTCAAAAAAATTCAATTTTTCTGTAATTTTTTGAATGCAATAAGATGAACAATGAAATGAATGTAAATCTGAAGAAAAACACTCATCAAGGTGCCAAATTCATTAAAAACATGGGTTCACGAAAATGTTTAGGGTAAAATTAGGATAGGGTTTGATTTGAATGGTTTATGTGTATCCTCCTTTCACCTAAAGCATTCAAGGACCTTAGGTCGAGTAAGAATCAACTATCAGACCCTTGGTCACTTAGAATGTAGGAAAAATTAGATTTGTGTAATTTGATTGTTTGATTATTCCCAATTATGCTTAAAACCTTAATTATGCAAATATGGAAGCAAACAAATGAATTACTAAAAATGTTGCTACAAGAAGATGTAAACTAATAGACAAATGTGTACCAATTTTTGAAGTTCAGGAAGCGGAAAATTCAGGAGCTAAGATATGGGAGCTTTATCTACAATCTGTTCCTGCTATCTTAGAGATTCTTTTATTGTGGGATCCAGAGGACTAATGAGCAGGCACCTGAGTCTAGGTCCTTGTTTTCAGCTTAGATCTACAATTCTGACACTCTACAACCCTTCTCTGCAACTCTACTTTTCTTTCTTCTTCAACCTGTAACCTGCAATCATGGGAAAATGGGGAGGGGGTTATGGTGTGTAGAGGCTTGCCTCAGTCAAGCCATGGAGAGACATTCAAGTCTTCCAAACACCGTTGTCAGATAGAAAGTGCATGTCCTTGGAGGATAGAGGTGAAAACCAAATGATAAATTCTTGAAAACATAAATGATATCACCTTGTAGTGAAGATCTCATGGAAGGAAGAAGCTCTTCATGCCATGAGGAGATGGATGCTCAAATCTGCAAATACAAACACATAAATAACACAAGTACTGTTCTAACACATAATGAATGCCTTGCATCACCTTTAGAATGCCAATGCTCCTCTAGCAATCATCCAGTTTACAAATGAATGCCTAAACATGCTTATATATGCAACTACAAACATTCCTGCCAAGAATTTTGTAATTCAAACTTATTGTGTCAGCCTAGGAACTAAATAACGATCATAAACTGACACTTCAAATTTGGGCATGACCCAAAATAGGGCAAGACTAGGGTGCGGATGCCCAAGTCTTCCCCCCATATTTTGGGTAGGGTCTGTCTCAAGGGATCCCCCTAGGTCCCATTTTCCATGACAGTTAGGGGTTTTCTCATTGAGATGCCAAAATATGATGCAAGATGTCCTAAATGCAGATCAAAGACCTAGGAGCTAAACCTTAAGAGGGAAAAGCCCCCAAGGGGACATTTTCTGACATTACAAATAATAAACTCAATATCAACAAAAATAAAAGCATATCCAACAATAAATCGTAATAAGATCACCAAGAAGATCATCAACACTAAATCATAAGAAGTGTTTCAACATTAAGCAGTTCGACCAGCATAAAAGTTCATCAACATTAAAAGATAAAATGTTCAACATGATTACAATACTAAATCATGATTTCAATCATTAAATTACAAATGATCAACATAGAAAAAATCAACATTTTTCAACACTATATTGCCAGAGAATCACCAATAAAGGTAAGTAGTTCAATATGATTTCAACATTTAATCACCAAAGATCAATATAATAGATATACATGATTTCAACACTAAGTCACCAAAGACCAAAAGTCAAATGGATCATCATAATTTCAACACTAAATCATGAAGATCTTGAAGTCAACATTAAGTCATAATAAGACCATCACTATTAAAGAAAAAATAATCAACATTAAATTACAAGAAGAGATTCTACTAAATTGCACTTAGTTAAGCTCATATTTAAATGCATAAAGGCATACTAAACTGCATAGAATCAAATGCCCAAGGTTCTCAGCAAGTTCCAAGCATAAAGAAAACAATGCATTCAATAAGAACTTTAATAATTTTCAATTCAAAGAGAGTCAAAATCTCAAAAATGTAGTCACAAACATTTCAATTGATAGGAAAGGTCAAGGCTAAATTCCAAGCTCAAAGATTGACCTCATCAATTCACACTCATATCAAACACATGAGCAATCATTACATAAAATGTATATTTCACATAAAGTATGATACACATAGTGCATCATTTGGACATAGTATGAGTATATTAATTACATAAAGTGCATCATTCATACAAAGTATGAGTACGATCTCAAAGTGCATCACTCTCACGAAAAGTAATAATTTACATAAATTATGAATACAATCAAAACAATCATTATTCAAGTGCATCACTCACACAAAGTATGAATACAATCATTACACAAGTGCATCACTCACACAAAGTATAAATATAATCATTACACAAGTGCATCACTCAAAAAATATGAAATGTGCATCACTCACACAAAGTATGAATACAATCCTTACACAAGTGCATCCCTCACACAAAGTATGAATATAATAATTACACAAGTGCATCACTCACACAAGGTACACAATTATGAGTACAATTTCAAAAAGCAATCAAAGCATACAAGAGTCTTAAGATCCCATCATATACAAACATAAAGATTTCCTTCCTTGTCTACAAGACAAAAGGAGATGATTCGTTTAAACAACTCCTAATTTTAGGAGGTCAACAAAAGACCCTTAAAGCAACTTAATTTTTCATTCCACAAGGTCTTGCAAGGTTATGCCTTAACCATGCTCAAATCCTTAATTGAAAATTGAATCTAAGGCATTATTTAAAAATTAACTTGCCCAAACTTACTTTTTCTTTCATCTCTTACAGCTAAAAGTTGAGGACATACTCACCTTACAATTCATCCATCTCTAGGTGTTTCTTTCTCTTGTCAAAAATTTCTAAAGGTTGATTTGGTAACATCTTACCAGGTTTTCTATTTTTTGTTCATGAAATAAACCCATTCTTCTTTTGCATTATCAGATAGATCTTTCAACTCAAAATATTACTCTATTTGAAATTATCTAGGCTTTTGCACCATCTCTTGTCATTTTTCCATTAAATTTAGTAGGTGTCATCCTCTTAAAATCCTTAGCTAGTTCAATTTCATTTCCAACACCATAATTACCAACTATAATCTATTTCTCCTCATGATTAACCCTCTTGGTTTCCATCATGTTTTAATGCTTCTACTCAAACATATACATCCTATTTTGAGTGTTGAAAAGAAGGTTCAAATCTGATCCATTTATCCATATAGATCTTTACATGGACCAACATGTTAAGAATTTCTTCTTTGAACCATGTAGCTCCCTCACCAGAGAGTCCTATGAAAAGGGAGTCACAAGTAGAGAGAAAGAGACTCGAGGCCATAGAGTTAAACCTAGAGCACTCTCAAAATCAGTCAACAAAGTATATTAAGACTAATTGGTTCCAAACTAAACCATCTAGGAAAAGACAAGATTCCAACTCATTTGAGAAATCTTTGACCCAAAAACTAGGGTCTTCAAATCATTCGATGCACCTACTTTATTAGGTCATCTAACAGGTTTACATTAATACAATGCAACCTTAAGCATAGAAGAGTCCAGGCCCTAGTGCTGAACCAAGAATGCTCTAATACCACATGTAAGGACCACTCCATTAATCCATAATAAAATAATATTAATTACAATAAAATAATTCAGAAATGGGAGCAATTTAATTTTTTCCCAAATAAATGTATTTCATGAAATAATGATCTCTCAATAAATATATTCAATTAAAAAAATATTACATAAGCTAATCAACAATAGCTTTGAAGTACAAATAGGCCTAAGTACTTTACAAATTCTCAAATCATATGAGTCGCACCATACAATATCGTCGATACTGAACATGGTGGAGAGAGAGTATCATTAGGGAGATTAACTGTCTAGCCACAAGACTTATGCCTCTCCGGTCTTACTCTTGAATTGGAGAAGCCCAACCCTTCATGAGGGGTCTAGTAAAATGAAGTTGACATGCATGAATGAATCTGGTGTAGCATGATATCTATAACATTTTTAAGCATGTATGAAAATGCAAATGTACATATATCATGATATGGCAAAGAGTAAAAATAACCAACTAGTACAATTACTAATTTTGATTACACAAGCTTTGGCCAAAACATCTTTTGAAGATTATGACAACAAATATGTTAGAAGAAGTAACCCACCCTTCTCTGTAACTCCATATTCAACACCCATCCATGCTCTTTATCTAACTCTACTTACCAAAAAATAACAGAGGTAGAAAATGATTAATTGCAATCAACCCACACAACATCCAATGATGAAATCAACAAGCATCATTCACAAATAGAATGAAATAAAAATTTATTAATCCCAAAGAAAAGTCTCAGTAGACAATTTAACAATCTTCAATCAAAAATATTAAACAAATGAACTTCCTTCTATTCATATAATTTAGGCATCTTCTCATTCATACATTCAGATCTCAATTTCACTCTATATATTAAGGAAACAAAAGTCTAAGGTAAGCTACCTCAAAACATTCAAAAAAGATCTCTCAAGATTTCATATAACATAAATAGGAGAAGATCAATCTCACACAAGCTTTACAAATTGGTAAACAAGTTACCTTATTTACTGCTATGCTTTAACTTAACATGCAAGCATAAGGATCATAATATTTAGATATACTTTTCAATGAATGCAAAAACATATTTCTCTATACATTAGATGAGTTAAATACTAACTCATTAATTAAATGAAGCATAATACTAAGATTTATCAATCTTTAGGTCCAAAAGTGATCTAGACTAAATTAATTAAATAGATGCAAGAGTCTGGTTAAGTCATGACTTGGTCATATTTCTTTTTTAGACTTCTAAGGATTGAATTAACCTTATCCCAAAGAGATCACATATGAGCTCTAGGTTATCAATGAAGGATCTATGGCTTAAAATTGCTTTGAGGAATCAATGATCATGATTCAATATTTATTATACAAGATTAATTAAATGGTTGTATCTCTAAGATCAAATCAATAATTACTAAATTATTTTAATTGTAGTCTTAATCTCACATATATATAAATGAAGAATTATATGGTCCATTTGTTCCTCATAATTTTAACTCTTAGCACAATCTACAAATCTTAAGCCATATGGGGTCAAGAGACTATCTAGATCAACACAGAACTAGAATTACAACCAAGATCTCGCAAGGCATTATGGATTAGCTTCACCAATATCATCCGTTTACATTGAACAATGAAATTATGAATAAGTTACAGGTGGAATTAACTTTACAAGTAAGGCGCTAAGAATGATTTTCAAATTATATGAGAAAAACAAAGAGTAATTAGGAAATCTTCCTCATGCTACTAACAATCACTCAATTAGTCATGCATGTTTCTAATATGAGTCCAAAATTAATACATAAATAATATTTCAACTAGGATCTCATTAATATTTAACCATTTATACGCAAGGTAATACAACTCAATTTATCATGGATAACAATTTCCAAGATTATCAATACATATAATTTTTCGAAGTCCATTACTAAATTCCTTCCCAACCAATTAATGTAACTCTAGGTGTTCCTTTATATGAGAGTCTAAAGATCACCCTATAATTTCCTAAGGCCTTCTTGTTTCTTGTTGTGCCCACTTGAGGGGTTATACATGGTACCAAACACTCTATACACCATTCTACTTTCAAGCATCCTAAGGCAATGCCAATTATACTTATCTATTTATCCCCTTGACTGAAAGCTACAATCTTACTTAATAGATATTAACTAATGATCAAGGAAATAATCTAGAATTAACCATAAACTATTAATCATAAATGTGATAATCAACAAACATCAATAGGAAGCAAATAACTTTTCCTAGAGGCCAAACTTGAGTACCTAGACTACTATTCTACCCATCCACCCTCAGAACAAAGTGATTAGTTTCATGGAAGTGATGGTGAGGTGCATGGAGAGCTCACATCTCATTTATCATGATGGGTTCTCTATTTACCAATATTAGCCCTATATCATCTACTATGCATTTACTATAAATCTAAACTTAGTCATTGCTACCAACAAATACTCATTGAAACAATTCATAAACACTTGAGACACAACTCTTAGACCACCACTAGACACACACATATTACATGTCTATGCATAAACAAAATCTATCTCTTACTACCTTCTTGACTTTTCCCTCTTCAATAATCACAAGATTCAACTTGATCTTATCCCTATAGCTCAGATAACATTCTCTAAGCTTGTTGCCGTCACTCAAACAACACATTCTCTGAGCTTTTTTGCATTGCTTAGTTATAACATTCTTTGAGCTTGTCACCATTTCTTATTTTAATACATACTTTTTTGTTTATCCTCATCTCTTAGTTACTCAATAATTCATATAAACATATGTTGAGTCCTAAGGGGTTCCCAAGGTATTTACTCATTTATGCATTGAGTCACACACACATACAAAATACAATCACTAGGTTCATATGAGACTCACATAGTATAGACACACATAGAGAACCATGCCCACAAGATTAAATATTATTGGGCCTATCATTAATGTATACCTTAGAAAAGACTTTTTAAGATAATCATTCTTCCTCTATTTCTATAGCTTTTACATTTGTGTGTATACTTTTAGAAACTTCCTATTGATGATTGTTTTTACACATTCATAACAAAAGTTAAAATTCACAAAAATGAACCTAACTGTCTTGAAGATATGAAGAAATCAATTAAGATTTGCTTAATCCCATGTTTCTGTATGGTCAGGTCTTGACCTGTTGAGACAATTCAGTAGGTTGATGTGAAGCTGTAATATGTAAGGGGCCTTACGTGATTTAAGGTTTTTTGATGACTCACTGGACTCTAATTATGAAAACTGTAAACTATCAACTCAGTTGGTCATGTTTCTTTCAAATATCAGACAATCTCCTTTGAATTTCTACATTTAAGCTAAGTATTCTAGATGGTTTGGGAAAAGTTAGAGAAATCTAAACTAAACTCCATTCTACTACAGGATCTAAATGTTCTATTATACACCTTGTAAGAAGTACAACAAATTGATTAAATCAACAGATTAAACCTTTAAATGTGAATGCCTTGAGTATTTTCATGAACATACATTAAAGATTGCAAGCTTTAAGAGATATTATTTCAAGTATAAAGAAGAGCGAAAAGACACTCAGAAAAATAGATGCAGAATTCCAAATTCATTTGTATTCAAAACACATAGTCATATATGGTTTACAATGTATGAATGACTCTTAGCTTCATTAATCAAATTACAGAGACTTACAAAGCTTTACATATACAGTAAGGAAGCTAGATGTTCCACCCATTCCTTATTGCAGACACAGGCAACCTCCTTCTACTTCTAAACTAAAAGGTCCCTCTATTACAACTGCTAGCTATTTTCTAAAAATCCCCACGTATCCCTGTGTCCTACAAATCCATGTGTAACCTATTACAAAGTAAAGGGGCTCAATATATAGATTTAATTATCCCCAATATAGCTTCAAAACCCTAGTTAATCAACGGTCCATATCCCAAGTGCAGCAGCATCAGTGGAAAATAGAATCTTGTCAAAGATCTCTGAACAACATACTCATACTGAGCATAAAAGATGCCCCTTTGGAAACCCTAATAGCTCAAAATATCCTCTGTTGTTCTTTTAATAATGTTTTCCTCCAACTGCATTTCTCTTCGCATTCAAAGCCCTTTACTTCTCTTGCCTCTCTTTGCAATCGACTACCACTCTGTGATGTCATCGCCATTAAGTTTCACCTGCATATTACTTCTCATCACCATCCTTATCTCTTTTTGCTTCCTTGGTGATCTGATCCACCCTTTGAGATATCATTGCCATTAAGTTTCACTTGCATATACTTGCAAACCTGCAAACAGACAATAAAATGGATTATAAAATATTCACATTGCTTTCGCCAATTTATACCTTGTCAGAATGTTAGATGGGCATTAATCACAACCACTAATGCACCAACAATTCAACAATTCAGCCTTCTACTTTAGTATTCACGCGCTTTCAAATTTTATTTTTTATCGGTTATGTATATCTTCATCATCGGCATGACCCACTCAGTCGAATTGATTCAATGATTTCATTCAGATCATATCTTTCTAGCTGATGCAATTCCTATCATCTTGCATTTCCCTATCATTGGCAAGACTCTCGCAGTTGGGTCGATCAATAAATTTCCCGCCAATCTTATCCCTCTGGCCGATGTATCTTTTCTTTTGTATATCGGGATTTGTATGTTATAAACATACAAGCATTAAAACATTCAAGGATTTTTATATTTTGAACTTCCCTTTCAAATCCGGCTTGTACATTTTGTTTTGCATATTGGCTTGTATATCGCAACATACAGACGCACATGCATACAAAGAATATTTTGTATTTAATCTCTTTTCGCATCCGCTTTTTGTATCTCAAACTTTGCATCTTGGCATGTATATTGGAAATGTACATTGTAGACATACAAGCATTAAACATACAAAGAATTCTCTGTATTTAATTTTCTATTCGCGTCCGGCCCTTGTATATTTTGCCAAAGATACATACAAAGACCCTTGTATGTCCATTCAAACTCCAACCTCTTCATTGACTACAATTTACTTACCTGTCAAATCCATGATGTAATAATGCAATGTATATTGGATATACATTAAGTAATGATACATCGGATTAACCAAATTTAACCTTTCTCTGAATTCCGCTTTGTATGACTGTAATGCATGTATAAACATACATACAAAGTGCGGAATATACAACGACTTAATCTCTTTTCATAACCTTTTGATTCCACTGCATGTATATAGTGTAATGCATCCTTTAATGTACTTTAAGTGTTGACACATCACTTTAACCACTTTTTAATCTTTTTGAGTTCCGCGACTTGTATGTATAATGAAATGCATGTATCGAAACATACATACAAAGCGTGAACATACAACGACTCCCAATGTATATTTCATTGTCTATCACCGAAACATACAAGCCCACAAACATACAAGGACTTAACCCTATTTCATAACTTTTCAGTTCCACAGCTTGTACATGCCCATTGTATGTAACCTTTGTATGTAAGATACATACAAAGCAAAAGATGCATTTGGCGGACTTAAATGAACATTCATTTAAACTTTAACTGTGTTGGGTCCACCTTGTATATAATGCAATGTATATTGGATATACATTAAGTTAAGATACCTTGCATTATCCTAATTTTAATCCGTTTTGAGTTCCAGCGCTTGTATGTACAAATAAAACATTAGTAAATGCATACAAGTATAAAAGCATACAAACAACTTTGTATATGCAAGGCAATATGTATATCCAACCTGATGACCCATTTTGCGACTAATGCAAGGACCCGATATACAAAGGATGTTGTATATGAGCGACCTGACATACAAAGGACCTTGTATATGCAAGATACAAACCCAATTGTACATTTTACCAAAATACTCATAACTTGCAAAATATAGGGAATTTTAAGATGGTTCAAAAAGAAACTCCTATTCATTTTCAATAAGGAATTCACCCATATTATGCTTTGGCACTTAATGCAATTTTTTCTCTATTTTCAACAAGGTTTGTAATTTCAATCTCTTTTCCCTTTTACCACCCAACAGACCACACACAAAAGCCAAAAAGCAAAGCCACAACAAGGGTCCTCATTTTACTAAGGAGTAAAATGGGGCGTGTTGTGAGCATCACAACACTTCCAACCTTCTATCTATCTTGATACATATGTATCCTCTAAGCTACCTCCTATAGCATTTTATTGGCTAGCTACCTAGTAACACATAATGTTTTTGAATGTTTTCATGAAAGAGCTCCCTTTGGTCATGTAATTAGGTTATTCCATGAGTCATCTAAATTTTCCAAATCCTCACCACTGCATTGGTTTATTTATTAGTAGCGTGGTTAGCTAGGCAATTTTACCCCTTCCTAGATTCATAGAAATCTTCTCAAATCCAGGATTATCTTCTCAAATCCAGGATTATTTACTCCACCTATTTTATCCTTGGTCATTTTCATACCATTATTCCTTGAAATTAGATTATTCATACAGTCTTAACTCATGACACACGAGCTTTAATCATTTCCCTTGTTGTTTTGTGCATTCACCATGAATGGTTACCAATGTAGTTATTTCGTGAAACAAAGCACCCATTTTTAATCAAGTTTGGCTTTGTCAATGTCAATGCTACCTATAAACTATGATAATTTCTTCAAATCACCATGTTTAATAAGAAACCATATCCTAATTTACATTAATCTAAAGTCACACATCTAAATAAGCACAATTCTCTTTCAAGTATTATTCTAAATTATTTACCCATGGTCATGATTTTATATGTCGTCTAGTCTATGTACACTATCTGAGAAAGGAATAAGCCTTTTATTTACTAATTTTATCACTTCCCTAATTGACTATTTATATTCTTAAACCTTTATCTAATGTAATCATTATGTTGGATGAGTGTTAGTCCAATACTAAATTAAGTAATACTCAAAATTTTTATAAGGTGTCATAAGGTTAGAGCTATGATTTCCTAAAACATAAAAATTGATATGGAAACATTTTAATTAATATTCTAAAAGTATAAATATTATTATTTTGACACACATTATTTTGCAATTTAATTTATATTAATATTAATCAAGATAGTAAACACTTTATTGTAATTAGGTTGAGACTTACAATCTTCCAATTTATGACTAATATAATCAAAATACCCAAGTATTTAATTTGGGACCCTTATTCTAGAGTCCCTTCTAACCTTGCCTTAATTACTAATTTTAGTCAAATGGAGAACTTTAAGTTATTGCAACCCTTCTCACATGTAAGCATTGAGGGAGATCTAATACATGGATCATCAACAATGTGGATATCATCCTCAAATGAGCCTAGTAAATAGTAGAAGACATCATCAAGAGATTTGTCTACTTCATGTATGTCTAACCTGTGGGTTTGTGCATTTTAAACAATGGAAAAAAATACATCATGAATATTATAAATTTAAAAAGACACATAATAAGAAGGCATACAATAGTCCATAGGAGAGTCATCATAGAAATCTAAATTATGCATCCCTATGACACAAATTTTAAGCCATAAGACCTCTTAAGATATGGCCAATAGAGGTTGATAGATTAGGATTACTAGAAAAGCATGGTTTAGGTCAAGGAACTTAAAGTAACCTATGAAATAATTTGATAAAGCATGGAATGATGTATAACAACCTTGATATGAATCAAACTATCACCTCACATTATCAGACAAAATATTTCCAAATGTATTTGTTATTGTATTATCATCATTTATAGAGTCATAGTATGAGGAAAAAAATGGTCTAATATGTAACATTGCATCTTCATTTCTACTGAATACCTCCATCATTCGATCTCTAACAATATGTGCATTATAACTAACATGAACCAAATTAACATGAAATAAGAAATTGTCAGCAATACCATATGACTGAGAGGATAAAGTATGATCATAAATTAAATATAACTAAGCTTAGGCTTATTTAATACACTACTAGTAGACCATGAATCTATTGATATGGAGGAATGACCATCATGATCTATGTGGGGGATGTCATCATCATTAGTATAACAACACCATCAATAGTAAAATAAGCTGAAGTATCTTCATTCCTATATGTTTTAATAGGATAATGAGATGTTCTTAGTGCCAAATCAATATAATATGCCCTAAAATAAGTATTATCATCATGAATCATAGTGGCAAAAGGAGTAAGTTCAATTAGGATGAAGAATAAGGTGCCCATTAGTATGATCTATAAATATAAAGACCATAAGGGCATAATGCAAACCACTATTTAGGGATTAAACCCTAGATAAGGTAAATTTGCACAAGGGATAATCATCTTTGAAAAAGAATATGAAGATTGGATGTAATTAGATTAGAACTTAAAAAATCAAAATGTAATTCAACATGTAAGGCAATCACAAGGGAGATGAAGCAATGAGATCACATAAATTTTGGATATGAATTAGAGATTGGAAAACTTGAAATATATCATATTGGAAACCATAGATAGAAAAAAGCCCTGAAAACTTGTAGTAGGTAAAACTCTATGTGGCACAAGTCATTCAAGTTGTAGTGCCCCTCCATTCTCACGGTGGATATGCAGTTGAACGATCGTGGACTAAGTCTGACTTAGGTGTCAATAAATTCTCCACCAAGAGGTATAGAGCATGCTTGATACTTAATAATTAGGACATTTATTTAAAGGAATAATTAATCAATTTGCATTATTCTACTTATATTATTATTTTCATTATTATATTTTGGGCACGTGTCATTAAGTGGCAGATGTTTTGCAAAGTGGGAATCTTGAATCATTATTCCTTTTCAATTTCAAATCAAAGAAGGTTAATTTTAGTTAAGAATAGAAAGTACGATAGTGGTATTTTAAAATGCATTTTTAAGGGGATTCTGCTCTAGCTCAGAAAATGTTATTTAATGGGGGAAATGCAGTTAGACATCAAATTTTTTTAATATAGCCTCTTCTTTGCTTTCAAATGGGCATGCAATGGCTACCTATGCACTGCTATTTAGTTTCGCACATCCATTTTCATGAAGAAAATAATAATCTTTGTTCAAGATTTGATTTCAACCCTAGAAGAATGTGTTGGTTAAAAAACTACAATTTGGGTTCAAAACTTTCTTGGCATGGTCTTTGTCTGATAGTGGGCAGGGATGGAGGAAGGGGGAGGCATGGAGAACTCTAACAAGAAGGAGGTTACAATCTTCACCCAAATTTTGTTGCATTTGTCTAAGCAAGAAAAGAGGTACAACTCTTGCATAAACTGGTATGATAGGAAAGAGTATTTTATTTTCTCAATCCTGGAATTTGATCATGCTTGTGAGTATTCAGTAGTTATCTAATTAAGAACTTCCTTGTCTGTGCAAAATTTGTTTTCGGGATAATTGCAATGGATGCAAACCGGCCCTCCCTTTATTGAATGTAGTCCCAAATGTTATAGTTTCTTATTGACGTAACCCTGATTTAGATGGGTGGTGACTGATACAACTACCATAAATGCTGGGAGAAACATGTGTATCACATTAAACTTTTGGTTCACTTATATCCAAGTCACAAAACCCATTTTGAGTAGGCTCTATGGTAAGCAGATCCACCCGAATGGTGATAAGACTGCTGCAATTTTTCCCTGGGGTTTGTTGATCACAATAAGCGTCCACTGTTGTAGGTTGTAAACCCCACAAATGATACTCGCTATCAATTATACACCCAGATCTAAGAAGCCTTGCGCCCTTCCTTATCACAATGAACTGCAAAATGTTAGCTCCGTCGAAGTCCTGTGCATGCACAAACTGATTCCTCACTAATTAGTTCAGTAGGAATCTTCAAATGGGATTATTATCCATTTTGGACATAATTGGCAATCATTACACTTTGTGGATGATTTCTCTCCGAGGATTTCTTTTGGAATGGTAGCATTTATGTCCCCCAGAGTATTTTGTAACGGTTTATTGTATAATATGATTACACTATGGAATGTAATGTAATCTATTCGATGTATTTTCGCTGAAGCCAGATTGTTTTAAGAAACCTTCCCAGATTTTCTTTTCATATCGTCTCTTAGATTAGTTCGCCAGCATGCAAGTCCGTAGGGGAGTCGTTATGGGGATTTAGACGAAAATCAGAGGAACAACACATATTCGTTGATTCTTATCTAATTTTATTTTAGTGGTTCCTTGGGCGTGGATAGTAAATCAATGCAACTGCCAACTTTTTCCTTGGCGGTAGAAAAATGATGCATTTTCCTATTCATCGTTAGCAATTGATAAATTTCTTAAATATGGTATGTGTTGCGCCTTCTTTTTCTCAACCAATCTCTCCAACTATGTATCCACCTTCTACACTGTAAAGAAATTTGGTTTTGACCTGCTAATTGCATTTGTTTTTAAGCTTATTATTGTGCAGCATTCTATTGCAGTGTGGTAGAGTTTCCTTATTTAGGGAATACCTCACTACTTATTCATAGAATGAGATTTTTTTCGAAGGTCGCAAGAATTTTATGCATGATTATATTTAATGTGTATGTAGAGATATAAATTGCTTCAGCTACTTTTACGAATTCTATTTAATAGTATAGAAATTAGAGGCTTGAAATTAGGGGTCGTGGCTCTTTAATAAGAAATATTTTATTCTCCTCTTAATTATTCTCTTGAACTCTAAGGACATCATTCAATTCTCCTGTTATATTTAGAATCTTTGCACTTAAAAATCTCACCACATTTATTCCATACAGACAATTGTCTAAATTAAGCTAACAGTATACCAAACATTAGTAGGAGCAGTCCATATATAATTAGTAGTAAATTGGGTTGATTCATTTTGTTTAATAAAGTTCTACTTATATATTTATTAAATTGTTTAAGCTTGTTTTGGGTAGTGAATGCTCCATCTGTAATTAATTTTCAATTATGGAGTACAACATTCGTTCAAAAAGAAGTTGGAAATATTTTTGCCTTTTAGCGTAATATGCACTTCGAGCTAATAGCATTTGAAAATGAACATTTTGGCTTAGTTAGTGGCTGATTTGTTTTGTCTTACGTTTTGGCCTTGTTGACTTTCCATATATACAAATGTTACCAGAACGTTTCATATCACTTGTAATAGAGGCTGTTATTATGCTAGTTGGGAAGGCTAGCAGTTGTAATAGAAGGTATGATTATTTGGACAACACAGAATTGTAAGGTTTGAGAATGATTAAGTTATGTTTGGAAACATGATTAATGTTGGTCAAGAGTAGAGTTAGGAATTGATCAAGTCAATCTAGTAAGGTAGGAAACCATTTATTATTAAAAATATTGTTTTAATAGCGATGTTCTTATATTTGATTATAGAGTTTGTATTAACTCATATTTTGTAGGGAAATGTGATATTTTGTTCATTGGAAAGTAGATTTAAATATTGACTATATGCTTGCCTCTTAAGTTAAAACATAGTGCTAAATGAAGCAACATGTTTGCCAGTTTGAAATGCTAGTGTGAGTTAGATCATTCTCCTATTTAAGATATGTGAATCCTTGTAAGATCTTTTAGACTTCTATCTCAGGTTAGAGTGTGTGGAGTGAGTGGAGTGAAGTCGAGAAACTGAATTTTATACTTAAATTTTGTTAATAGAGCTTGTATTACTTTCTTGTATAATGTGTAATTGTGCATTTAGTTGTTCAATCATAATGGGTTAAATAGGATTCTAGGGATAGAGTAGACATTGAATATTATCTTTGTAATATAGAAACAAGTAGATATTCTTTGTAAATTGATAAATAATGTTGAAAGAAATTTGTATTCATTAATTTATGATACAATAATTATAGTGTGAATTTTCTTCATGGAGGATATTATATCAAAACAAGTTCAAGAAATGAAGTTGTGGGTTATATCAAAATAAGATCTTAATGTCATAGTTATGTTATTTACGATATAAAGTATGATATGAGGATGAACCTCCTCAATGGATTTGAGGGTAGGGAAGATGAAAATATAACTATATCAAACATGAATGTTTTGTCTTTTGGTGCATATATTGCTATTGACAAGGATTAGTATGTATTTGATAGGGTTTACTGGTGTGTGCTAGACTTCTTAAATTAGTTACATTAAACGTTGCGAGATAAATATGGAATTGTTTCAAGGAAATTAAGCTTTAGATCATGTTGTTTTGAGAAATTTCATGAGAATGTTGTGGAAAAGGTAAACATTAATCTCCTACTATCCTCTGGAATGGATTATAATGTGAATGTGTATTTAAGAATTAGAAGATGTTGATATCATTGTAGAGGTTTTGATTTGTGTAATATCATCTTGTGGGTGTAAATACAAGTCCAAACTATGATGTCTCTGCACTATGTGTACGTAGGCAAGGCCATCTTAGATGAGCCCCGAGACATTAGGTCAGCCCTTAGGGTCTTAGGCTTGTCATTTCATATAATCGGTAATTGTAATATGTCATCTATATTATACCGGACTAATATTTCATTAGATGTGTAGTTAAGACCTATAGTCATGCAGGACTCGGGAGCTAAGGAGGTACTTTTCCACTTGGCATATGGATGATTATCTGGCACTATAGTAAATATGTAAACATGTGTAAAAGTTAATCTGATACAATTGTATCTTACAATGTTGTTATACTTTGATATGTAATCTGAATTTACTAAGTTAAATTTTGTAAATTATTTTCTATCACCCTGGTAATTTCATTATCGTTATTTTCATAGTATGTGTGTGTGTGTCTTCATTTGATGCATCTAGATTTGGTACAAACTATGGATGTTAATTAAATCATGTTAGTATGTAGTAATGTAGTCATGTTATCCCTAGAGATGTTAGTAACTTGTTGGATCAGATTATGTTATAGTTTGTTATCATTAATTCTATAAAATATATATTTCTACCTTTTTATTGCTTAAATTGACTTATGTCTAGGGTTGCATGATGGGGCATTACACAAGTTCCCCAAAATGTAGAAGAAAGAAAACAACCTCTACAAATATCTAGGCTTCTAAATGAATAAAATCAATTAAATATAAATAAAACCTCTACATATAAATAAGGGACCTAAGTATGATAACTTGATTAAAGTAAATTAATTAATATAGAAAAAAGACATGTTTTGAATTGAAATTGGTTGAGATTAGAGCTTATGTTATGCTCCTTATTAGAAGGAATCCACTCCACACTATATATCAATATGAGATCCACATACAATATTCTTCACCTCATATGAGTCTCTTTTCTTTATTATATACTACTCAACTACCTACCACTACCGCTTACCCATACATGTGGGATAAATAGTTTATTCTAATTAACTTGTGGGATGAATTACAAAGCATATGTCCCCAAATACATTAGTAGTACGTATTGTTATGAACCTCAATAGAAAATAATATAAATACCAAACAATAAAAGAGAGATCTCACAACTCAATAATAGAAATACTCAATGTATTAAAAATAGATCAAACCCTTGAGGTAGGCAACACCATATAATTCTCCTCATTAGAAGGAAGCCATTCCACACCATATCTCTAAATGAGATCCAAACACATACAATATTTTATATCTCTCATATGAGTATTTTGCCTTAATTATATACTACTCAACTACCTACCACTACCAATTACCCATACATGTGGGATAAATGCTTTATTTTAATTAACTATTGGGATGACTTACAAAATATATGCACCACAATACATTAGTGGGATGACTTACAAAGCATATCCACCTAAATACATTATTTAAATTATCACCTAGTACACTATAATACTATACCTAGGATAGGTACATTAAAATTCATCCCTCTTAGACATGTTTCACCCTTGAAATATGAGAAGAAGCCAAAATATAAAATTGTTGTAAATATGATGCCAAAATTTCTTATCTAACTAGTCATATGCAATCCTTGCTGTAGGTTGTGCTTAATGGTATATAGGTCCCATCCTTGATCCATATCCATGTTGATTCCATGCACCACTAGGAGAATTCCTCCTATTTTCTATGCATATCTAGAGCTTCTATGATTCCAATGATTCTTGTAGTTTTGTTTGTCATTCCAAGTAGAGCCACAGTGATTTGCCTTCGAATTCCATGTAGAATCATTCCTCCATGATTTCCTTCTTAGTTATTTCCTCTTAAAATGAGATGGATGCAAGGTATGTTGCACCCCTTACTATCTCTAGAACCTTCTTTGATTGTTCACCCTTTTGTGCAACTTGTTAAATTGGATTATGATGGGAAATAATCATTTCCTCTATTTATTTTTTATTGCTTCCTCTTATTGTTATTTTTCTTCCTAATATGCCTAAGCTTATTCTACTCTAGGTATCATTTCTTTGGTATCTATCATGTGTAATATTCCAGTCTACATTATGTCTAATATTCTACAATGTAACTTTTTCTTTCTATACCAAATCTTTATGAGTTTATTTTTCACATTCATATTGATTGTACCCAAAGATTCAAACCAAGCATATCCAAGAAGAATAACTAATCCACCCAATATCCAATCCATAAAAATTTAAATGGAAAACATATTTATTCATAAAGAGCTTCAAATTTTTAAACAAAATCGAGTATCCTCACTAATCCACCCAATATCCAATCCATAAAAATTTAAATGGAAAACATATTTATTCATAAAGAGCTTCAAATTTTTAAACAAAATCGAATATCCTCACTCTCTATTTGATTGTCCTTAATTTGTTTTTCTTATACCTATAATTTCTTGAAGTTAAATCCATGTTAATGAAATTATACTTACTAGTAGTGTTTATAGAAACAATAACCCTTACCTTTTGAATGCATCCATGAAATTGAAGGATTGAATATTCCTTTCTTGGAGCTAAATTGCATGCACATGTATCCTCCTCCTCCTCCTCCTCGATCCTTAATTTTTACTTTCTTATTGTTATCAACTATTATTTCTTTTGCTACCCATTTATGTTAAAAAACTTGTGGGTCAAAGCATAAAGTTGAGTATACATTTCATGTAAGTCTCCCGCAAATGAAAAATGTCTCTTGGAATGGGTACCTATTTTGAAAAAAGTGGGTACCCGTTTAGGAATAGGAGACCGAACCGAAACAGGTGCCTATTACAAAATGGGTTCCCATTTATGATCGGGCACCTGAAGTTAAAATGGGCACCCATTATGGAATGGGTACCCATTTTTGAAAATTATGATTTTTTTAGAAAACATGCATGTAGCTTCATTTTAACAGCTACAGGTCGCAAAACGACAAGGGAGAATGGTGCCAAGAATGGGTACTCGCATTGGATGAACCCATCTTCCACCTCCAAAATGTCCTTGCCTCCTCAGATTGATTAATGAGTGCCTCAGGTTGGTTGCTCGTCCATTTCTACAAATTTTCATTATTTTTTGCTTTGTATTTTGGTGTTTTTTATTATTTTTGCAATGTTAAATTGTATATATTCAACCTCAAATAAAAAAAAAGTGGTAAACCCTAATGCATAAACTATAAACCTTTAATTTAGAAATGATAAACTCTAATTCATAAAGACTAAAATGTAAAACCCTAATTCATAAACATAAAACCCTAATTAATAAACTAGGGTTTCATAAACAGTAAAATGTAAAAACCTAATTCATAAACACTAAACCCTAATTTATAAACTAGGATTTCATAAATAGTAAAACGTAAAACTATAATTCATAAACACTAAACCCTAATTCATAAACTAGGGTTTCATAAACTAAACTGACCTATTCTTTAAAACATAAATGACCTATTAAACCTAAACCTAAAACCTAGAAACTTCACTTTATTATGTTTAAATCTTTGATTTAAACATATGGACATATATAATATTTGTACAAACAGTTATGGCCACATGACAATCCCTCCACGAACTACTTGGTTGGATAGAACTTAGGTAGGGTTTCTATCATATAGGCTTAACAATAAACCTTTAGGAATGATATTTCAAAATCATTTGAAATTATTTACGGGACAGGACCCAGTAGTTGAGTACCCTAACATCACACCTCTCAAAATCATATGTGGCAATTTTGAATTTCACTCCAAAAAATTTACAGTGGCTTACTTGGTAAGGCCCCTACTTATAACATTTCAGGGCCACATCATCAAATATGATACCACATCAACAAATGTAATGGCATGATTCTTCCAATTTATGTCCCCATTCTTCCATGGTGTGTAGTGAATTGTGTGATGAAATGTGTTGCCATAATTAATAGAAAATTATTAAAACTCTATGAAGATATGCTCACCTCCTTTATTATGCTAAAGAAATTTGATCTTTAATCCCTTTTCACCCTTTAGTCCTCATGCATTTAGGAGACTATAGTAGATACTATTGTTTGCATCCCATGTATCTCTTCCTCCCTAGTCTACTTCCCCAAATTATAAGCAATGATTTGATAATATGAGGATAGCATGTCTTTGTCATCTCTATTGACCATTAGACTTGTCACCTTTGCAATCCTAGACCTAGAAGCATGCAATCTAATAGATAAAAGAGTTCTAGTCTTTTTAGGCCAAGGAGCTTCAATCATCACCAATATGGAAGACATATGCTTCAAAAATTGTTTTATGGTCTACTTTCTTCTTTGAATCTTCACATAAAGCTAGGTTGGAACTAAGGACTTAGATGGATCTATAAGTTTTTTTCATGAGGTAGTGGGAAGGCATGTTCTTCTTGCTGCTCTACTAGATCCAACCTATTAGGCAATTTCCCCATTTCCTCCAATAACTTCTCCCCTTTAATTATTTATTCTATGGTGAGAGGATTGATAACATTGGCTTTCTCCTCTTTATCCTTTTCATGGGGAGATCCATTGACTTTTTCCTTTTCAACTCGAGCCTCTTCTTGGTCCTTGGATCAATTGTTCCTTCATGTTGCTCTTACTCCTTAAGAAAGCTAGTTGCTTCACTTTGCTCCTTATCTTTCTTCTCAAACTATTCTTCTAAATCCTTAACAACTTTTTCAATGTTGGAGAGGGAGGGTGGAGAGTTAGGAGGGGAAGAGGGAATAGACCTTGGAATAGAGGGGGTGAGAGAAGCTAGTTCTATAGTTCCTTCCTTATTAGGTGAAGGCATGGAAATTGTAATGAATAGGCATGGTTGAATTAATTAGTGGTGTAAGAATGATTCCAAAAGAATGAGATTGGATAGGAATAGTAGACATGGAACCTTTGGGAATAGAGTCTCTCTAGACTAACATCCTAACCTTAGTGGAGATAGGAATAACTGGAGGAAGAATGGGTTGCATGGTTGGATCCTTTTGCATAGGAAGAGAGGATGAGAGTTCAATAGTGGAAGGTTTATAAGGAGGTGGCTTGGTTGTCCCTCTCATCTTCTTCCTCAAAGGAATTTCTTCTTCCTCCGCATCTCCTTATGCTCCTATAGTTTTCCTCTTATATGTTTTCTTGGCCTTTTGACTAGGAATAAATTTCTTCCCTTTAGAGGCCTCCTCCTTAAAATATCAAGACTATTCTCCTCAAGAGCATTATCTAGTCTTTCAATATGAAGAATACTTCATGTCTTTTTGATGTTGTGGAATGAAAGTAACTTTGAATAATCATCTATTAAGCCCTTTAAGACTTTATAGCTTATTGTGGGTAAAGGTAAAACTAAGTGCTTTTTGTTGAGGTGTCAAATAGTTCCCCCCCAAAAAGGGTGGACCAATAGGTGTGCATTAAGTCATGTTTTGTTGGTGGGATGATACAACATCATATATGATTGGTGATTTAGTCATTAAATTTTTAGTAGTTATAGTACAACATAGTAACAAGCTTAAAGTCAGAACTACTCTACTAAACTTTTAAAAATATTGGGCATTAAATGGACATATATTATCTCACCTATTAGGTGTTTTCCCCTATATCTAGAAATTGAACTAGTTATACATGCTATAGGCTTATTCTTAAGTCTCATGGCTTTTAATGTTCCTAATGAGTCTCATAGTCCTAATTTAACCATTTTTAAAACTCTTTTCATGAAGCTAAAAACCTACAAATTAGATAGGATAGGACCCTAATATCTTTTTGTAGACCGAACCTAAATGACTTATTAAACCTAAACCTAAAACCTAGAAGTCATTTTATTATGTTTATATCTTTACTTTAAACATATCCATATATCTATGACAACTTTACACTTAACAAAGGGGTAAAGGGGACAACAACAATGGAAAAAATTTAAAATAATGTTGAGTGTACATAGGATGGGTTCAAAGATTGAATAAAATGAGACACTTAGGAAGGATAAACATGGATTAGGAACAAAATATGATTTATGGTAACATTGCTAGATGGAATGACATTTAGGCTATATACAATAAACTTTATACATGGGATCTGTGATGCTTCATCATGCAACCCTAGAGTGCTAGACTAAAAAGTGCAAAATTACAGAAATAATTTTTTTTTAAAGCAATAAATTTCAATATAAGTAACTAGGATGCCAAAATACACAACGTAAAGAAAAGTGCACTTCTAACTCCTCTAGGGAAACATAACTGCATCAGTGAATATAAAGTTAAAACCACACAAGTGATATACATTATACTGCTACTACAGATAAGAACAACTTTTACATTTGCAAGGAAGTTACTTTACAAGGTCATGTTACAAGATTACAAGACCGATCATGTTGGTTTACAAAATAATACATATAAAAGTATACAACATCACTTGAAGGTGGAAAGTAATCTAGAACTGGATCACTTCTGCACTGAACTTGATCTGATTCTCCAAGAAGACTAATCGATAGCTCTACCTCCCAACCATGTGGAACCCTGAGGTCCACCCCATCGAGCTAGGAGATAACAATGAGGTTCTGCTAGGACAAGATTACAACCAAGAACACAATCACAAGATCCAGACTCCATGCAGACAAATAGGATAAGAAGACTGCATAGACCTGACAGTACTCAACAAGACAACTCAAAACATCAAGCTAAGATCAATCATGAAGACAAGTCTACACTCTAGAGGTAACATCAAAGATAAAATATAGAAGTACTGAACTACATAAGGAGAGTGTCATCGCATGGTCCTAGCATGGGTTACCCAGGCTATCTCTCACCAGAAGCTGGCCCCCATCTATGGTTACCCTGGCAGCCTCTCTCTAGGCACCGGCCCCATAGGGTGACACATGCGGAGCTGACATGTCCTCTCATGAAGACGAGGAGGTCGGCCTTGCCAACTAGGCCTTCTCATCCCACCCTTAGCCTGTGAAAGCACTTAAGGCATGGGTGAGGTAATCTACCTTATCTTGTTAGATGAATTACTACCCCCACCCTCCTAGAAAAGTTATTAGGTTTCCACTTGTTTACAACTTCCATGGGGTTACCCAGGCAGCCTCTCACTAGGCACCAGCCCCACCATGGAAGCCACTCCCTTAGCAATCTTTGACCAATCATCCAAACCACAATATGCAAGGATAAATGTTACAAAATGATTCTGATCCATTACATATGCCATTCACTTGGCCACAACCATATAAAACTCATTGCCCTCCTCAAACTCAAACAATACATCATGAGACATCATGACTCAAGAATCAAAGCCGAAGACCAAATAGATAGACCTCTAGAGTCGGTGAATAAGATCTTTACCAGGTTATAACATTACCTTTCCCGTTAGGGAAACTAGGTTTCAACGACCATGATCTATTGCAAGATCGACAATGAATAGATAGGAAGAAGAAAAAATAACTCAATACAACCATTAATACAAGTTGATAAAATAGATAATATGTCCCACAGACGACTTCACACAAGCTCCAGACAAGGAAAGCGCAATTAAATGATTTCAATAAAAGGATACAATAATACAACCTAAACCTAAATATTCTCTTTTCCCAAAATTCACTTGGTCCTCAAGTCAATAAGACCACCGACCAATAACGTGATAAGGATAGAACTAAAATGTAATTAAAGAATCTTTAATAAACACATTCTGAAAAATCAACTAACTCAACTATATTACACACATCAATTGCTTAAGTTACCACCTAAATTTCCAAACCATGAGTAAGTAAACCCCTTAGAGTATTTTAAATAAAAGTTTGTAAAAGTTTTCACAATGTTTCTATCATTGAAATAAATAAATTAAATGGTCTACACACCAATTTAATACCTACAAAATCATATCTCTAAAACTTAAAAATTCAAAAAAAGTATTATAATGACTATAGGAAGGTGTTTTCTAGTCTAGACCATAATGTATAGACTACCCTTACCTTAATTATCTTATGGAGCTATAGCAATAGGGTACCAACTAGAGATGATACTACTTCTATCAACTATTCTAACTACTACACCAATAGAAAGATCAAATATCAGGCGCTGTACATGGATGATATTGCAAGTTACTCATGTAAGTCCTATAAGGAATTACCAACCATACAACTACTCCTATGACTATAATTTCGAAGAGAGAGGAAAAACAGTAGGAGTGCTAACAAAGAGTTTTATCAAAAAAAAATGCTAATCTAGTGCAGAGACCCTCTGATCCTAAATTATTTTATCAAGATGAAGCATTTGAGAGACCTATGGACATCCTTAGAAATTGATTTACTATGCACAATAGAGAACTAAGCTATTTCTAGTTTTAAGGAAAGAATAGAACAAGTCTCGCTGAACACTGATTCCTTCGTTATCCAAAAATGGTATCAAAAAGATGCTATTTTAATAATAAGATAAAATTTGAATTTAACTAGCTTCCTTGAATGATTTTAGACACTAGTCTGTAATCTAAAAAATGAAACTTTCTAACTTCAAGTTTTTTCTAAAAATGAATGAATTGGTTCCTTCTAATTTTGGTTGGCTAGATCGCTCCCTAAAAACAAAACCATACAAACAATCCCCTTCAAGGAAATTGATTCAGATAACCCATGTTAGAAATAGTTTAGCTAAGAAGAAAAATGGAGTCACAGTCACAAGATCTGGTTAATAGGTTTAGTCGTCAGCAGAGAACAGTTTTGAGCAACATACTAGCCAATTCTCCTCTCAAGGACATTGCAGCAGGGTACCGCAGGTAACAGGAAATGGCGGCTCAGGGAAATCTACTGATAAGGGGAGGCAAAATGTCACTAGTTTTAATGGGTAAACTTCTCAGGAAGACACATTATAGAATGCTAAGAATGCTAGTAAAAAAAGCATGAGGTGCTCAAGCACCAATGAATGGAAAGAAAAACTCTAGGGAGCCGTACAACTGCGCCTGGTGAAGAGGGGAAAAAGATTGTTATTGATAGCATTATTATCTTGTCCAAAAAAAATTATGGTAAAAGTAATGAGTTTCCAGATCGATGCCAAGAAGGATACAGATAATGATTAGTTTGAAGTTTATTTTCTTGCCTCAGGCTGCTACACAAAATTATGACAAAAGAGAATCGACATAAGTTTTAGGATTTGATTGTAATAATAGCTTGGAAGTGGTTGCAATAAAGAGTCAGAACACCTATAAAAGTCAATTGGCCTTACAAGGTTAGCACAAAATGGTCATGAATGAAGAGGCAATGAGTTCATTAGATTACCATAGTGGAGATCGATTTGAAAGCCTCAACAGTTGTAGAAAGACATAACGGTGGAATAAATTTTTCTCCTAGGGAACCCCAGATGGAAATGGCGATAGGAAGAATCAAAACACAGTTTAAATGTATTTAAGGACAAATGTTCAAGCTAGAAAACACACCAAATTTGGTTTCAGATACTATCAACTGATGAAAAAGAGATTCACATTCACAACTATCACTAAACCTCATTCCATTTTCAGAAAACATACCCAAAAATATAACCTCAAGCTTTGAAGACCTCCTCCTGTTCACTTTTTCCTTCTACAAAACTTATTCCTCTGGAACATGCCTTTTTCCCCCAAAACAAAACTCTTTCAGAACAAACATAACCCTAGACATAAAACCCCCCTTACACCATAACTCCTGGAGACCAAGAATAGACAACAACCATTAATTCCAGTAACCCCCAAATTAGTTACACAATCCCTCCCCATAAGGGAAATTTGAAATTTTTCTTAACATAGAGATTCTCAAGTCTCTAAATATATCTGACAACTATCAACATTAAATTATTCACCCAAAATATATTTTTAAAGCAACTATGTGCTAATTTAGACCTAGGAATAGTTTAAGACTCAAATCCATTTAAAACATTACAATAAGTAATTTTGTCAGTAATAGACTTTACTCCAAAAATACTATAAGATTTAGCATAAAGATAACAAGGAACACATAGACAAGCTTAAACAACTTCAACAATGCTCCACAACACATGACAACCAACAACAAGAAACAAGGAACAAATATCGCATCATGACACATGACTTCAACAAAAGACTGGAGCTGGCCTAATGGCATAAACCTCATGTTATCTCCGTCAACATAATCCATGGTGTAGGGCCCGCTTAGACCTGCTAAGTTAGGTGGAGTCGAGGCCCTGTACCTGCAACCTGCATGAAAACCAATGGGTTATAAATGATCAACTGTATATGTATATATCCACACACACTGAGACAGAGAATCGCGCCATAGTAGGGTGCTCGATCCGAGAAGTACTACCCCGTCCCCGCTCTGAAACAAGACTACAACTATTTCTATTTAAAATCAAATGCATAAACATGATATTATCAAATCATCACTAAACATGTCCATCTCATCATAACTGGAAAAACAACAATGTCATCAAAACACATTCCACATGTCAGAATTAGGTCAGTCGAATATAATCTATCACCATCAAAATAAGCATAAACCATAGTCTCAATAGCTCAAATGTCTTAGAATTGTCTGGATGCACAGAAAAGGCTAACAACTGTCTCAAATCAAGCAGAGAGTAATGCAAAACTAACAACTATCACAAGCCCAAAAATGAGGGGGCATTACAGGATCTTATTTTGTACAAATAGAACATTAACGATGTATATACCATTACTACTTTCACCTTAACATAGATGACATATTCCTAATGCAAGATTTTATCGAAACATACATTTTATATATCCATTTTACAAGTGAATAGAAGAAAGGAAATCATTACCATATTAAATATGCATATATAAAGACCATTGTATTCATAAAGACCTATCTCTAGACTAGATCCCCACCTACTATGCATGAATGATTTTCTAAGTCCTATATTTTCTAAGTCCTTTTAAGTCACTCAATCCTAAATTATAGTCATAACCAAGGTCTATAGTATACCACCTAGTTTTAAATTGCTTCAAAATTTGTTTGGTAAAGCCAAGCAAATTAAGACCAATCCCTCGAGCCATGCTTGCATTATGTTCTTCACCTCTGAATCAGATCCAACCATGGGTTCAATGAAAATTTAATTCAGCATGTACATAGCAAATAGGGAGTCAAATCCAAGAGTGAATTGATCAAATTCAAGTTAACTTAAGAACTTACATACATGTACATACTTACATGTTGTACATACATACATACATACATACATACATACATACATATGAATTTATTTCTTGGATATCCTTTATAGTGTAAAAATTAATAGTTTAGGTTTGGAAAGCTCTCTTGATTCAATTATATAAAACTTTCCAAACATCTTTAGATATCAAGTTGAAATTTTTGTATTTCTTATAAAATCCTATTAGTATGTTCAAATCTTATACTTTTGTATATAATGTATAAATGGAATCCCATACATAAGAATGTAATTTATTGTGTTCATCTTTTGGTGCATATGTGTAAATATTTATTATCTTCTCAATTCAGGTCTTGTAGGTGTAGTTGTAGCCAATAGGTTGACATGAACTTAGTGACAAGTTTAGGAGTTTGAATGTAATACATGAGTGTGGTTGTAAACAACCTAGTTGTTAATGAAATTTTCTTTAATTGTCTTCTTTCGAAAACCTCAAGGAAACATTTCTGACTAAATTGTCCACTCATTAATCATAACATCTAGGATTAGGACTTCTATAGATATTCAATGTTTGTGGACATGCAATATATTAAGTAACAATAGCCTGGCTAGTTAATTATTTTTAGGATTTTGACTTCTATGAACATTGCACAAATTTATAGGAAACAAAATCAACTTAAATTTTATCAAAATCTAGGAAACGGTAACATGGCCCTAGATGGATTGACATTTAGGCTATACATTAAACTTTTAGGAACATGATATATTAACTAAGATCTTTTGAAATTGTCTATACATACATACATACATACATACATACATAAATACATACATACAAGTATAGTAAAATAATATTATAGGACTCAAGACAAAATAATGTTGACTAGATACTAGAACATAAGTTTTGATTCATGTCATGATTCTTAAATGTAAAATTAAATGTTTTAATGTATTGTTTAAACCACCCAAATTTATATATTTCTAAGTTTTCAATTTATATGTATATGTATATTTAAACATATGTTGTGCATGCAATTTAATATATATTTTCAATTCGTAATTTGATTTTAATTATTTTTTGTAATTGCGGCTCTAATTGTAGACCTTATTTGTACACATGGCTGATCTAGCCCATGAGCCCCCCATGAGCCCCCATAGGACACCCCCGCTAGGACCCCCCACCCCCAACCTGCCCTCCCACCCCAACCCACCCCCCACCACCACCACCACAACCACCACTGCATGATGAGGCCCATTTGCAAGAAAAAATTGATGAAACTATACAAACATTGCAAGAAAAAGTCAATTTCTTGCAGAGCCAAATCCAAACCCCTCCACACATTTCACAGTTTGCATCTATGATGCAAACTATGTGTTACATCCCCAATTTTTGTCCTGCTAATACTTTTTACTTTTACTTGGATATAAGTAAATCTATTTTGATGTTTATATTAATGTCAAGGAAAGACATAGATTCTATTGAATGTCTTTTATGGAATTATGGAAATGAATATGTTATTGTCAATTTAATAATTCTATTATGAGAATTTGGTTTATTATTTGAATAATGATGCACTGATCATAATTTGTTGATTTCAAGTCTTATACAGGATTACAAGTTTTCAGATGACTCTCAGAGAAAAGAGAGAGAGAGAATCTTTTGAGGAGAGAGATATAGACCTCGGGTTATGAGCGATTATTTTGTAAAATGAGTATGAGTGTTTAACGAAAAAGTGAAGCAGTATTGTTAGAGGTAAGTCATGTCTTGTCAGTGTACTCTTGAATCTAATAGACAAGTAGTTGATATCTTTTGATTCTTTTCTAGTCAAGTCATTTGTGAGTTGACATAGTCATTTGTAAAGTAAATGACATCGTCTAAGTAAGAACTGTGACCAACTATGATTAATGTAAATATTATGATGTCATTGTCATAAAATGGTTGTGTTATTATTATTGATTCAGTTAGTGTTTTATTGTCGACATTCAATGTCAAATGACAATCTCATCAAGACAAGTCAACATGATTTTAACGTGGGATTGTGAAGGGGAGACAAGCTCGACCCATTCACATTATCTGTAAGCCTCTAATTTATTACTATTTTGTTTATTAATCAAATCATAAACTATCGGATAGGATTGATGTCATGTAAGCCATATTTGTGCATCAATTGAGGATAATACCTCATGGTTGTTAGTAATACTTACTCTAATGAGTAACCGTAGGCATATATAATGGAATGCCTTCATTGTAATAAGTGATGGAGTGGATCACTTAAAGTGATCATTAATGATCAAATGATGGTTTAATTGTTTGTGTCGACCTCTTCCAAAGAGGAGTCTTGGTATTAATACCCCACTCGATGAGCTTCCCCACATCTTGTGTCCTCCTTCAACATGTGTTAGACTTTGCTAATAATGTGGTTTCGGTTGAAACTAAATCAATGGTGGGCTGCATCGAATTCTATTATGTCTCCAACTGTGTTAGTGGAGAAGAGCGAATATATGCGACTCATTATGAGTTGAATGCAAGTCTTTAAAAGCCATGACTCAATAAGAGTTGAGGAAAGAATAGGAATCAGGGGGATGCACAAGAGGGTTTGATGTTATCAGCAGAATTGAAAATAGCCAGTGCAAAGAGGAATCAAGGCAACAGTCTCCTATAGGTGTCAATTGGATTTTATCTCTTTAACATTTTCTTACTTTAAGCTGTCGCCACCAGGTATCAACCATGCCCCATATGCATTGATAACATTGAAATATCTTACATTCTTTATGTCCTATGTTTGTCTTGTTGAGGGTATTTGAATGTGCCAGTAAGGCTTTTCTTTCATTCCAATGTATATTAGATTAAACCAAGGGAGTTGATGGAATAGAATCACTCTTAGTGCTCTTATTAAACTATTGAAAAACCTTTAGGAGTCTCAATAACATCAATTAGTATGGTTGATTGATACTTGAAAATAGTTAAAGTCTATTTATTGGTGTTAAAGACAAATATAGTTTTATAGTTTGAGGATTGTGTAAACATGTCATATTTCTGGTAATGATTGAATAATCATTGCATATTATACATTGAAGAAGGATAAAGTAGTCATCGGTTTCCTTATAAACTAGTCATTCCAATGAATGAGTCTCATCATGTATTATTAAGTCTAGGATATGGATATATGAAAAACATGCAAAACTTTTGAAGATGGTAGTGTAAACTAAGAATATAATGGGTATACTCATTAGTTGTAAGTAATATGTTTTCAACATAAAGCTAGGTTATTGTCATTTAAAAACCATTTTTGGTTTAGACTACTTATACATATGTCAAATGAAATGATTCCTTTTCAAAATAAACTTAGATTCTTAGTAAGCTATTAAAAACTACCTTTTGTCCAATCAAGTGATAGATCACTAGGAATATTAAGATAGAGGAAGTAAGGTCCATAGGACCATCTTTATTACTTGTTCTTTTAATCTTGAAGAGTATAACATTGCAGTAAACCATTATGATGGAATTAGACTAAGTCAAACTAGAAATGATCTTGTATGGAATCATATAAGAGTTTATATATTGTGATTGTTATGACATCATGTTTAAGAAAGTAGAAAAGTATTCATACTCCTTGTGTAGAAGGTATTATCTATTACTAAACCATATTATGCTTAATCTCGATATAGTTAAACCATGGGTCATTTATAAACCTTAGTCTCATAGATATGAGATATGGATATTTTAAAATATCATATTATTCAAGGTTGTCAAGAAATCCCTAGAGTCAAATATGAAATCAAATGATTAGTTATGTCATATGGACTTATCCAAAACAAGTAAACTATGGTCAAGAAAGATGACAAAACCATTTAAGTAAACATAGTTGGTCAGGATAAACTGTGAGAATATGACAGTATCCATGTTGAGTAGGGGTGGGTGAACACTACGACCATGTTCATTATGAATGTTATTGATATTAAAACTTTGGCCAAAGTAATGCATTCATTTTCTACATGCATTGTCAGTTCACTGTATCTGGATTGCATAACCTATCAGAAATCATGCTTAGCTAGAGGGTATCTAGGGTTGTATGGTTGATAGAGTTGAGTTGGATACGACACTATGAACTTGTGAAGGCAAATTACAACTGGTCACCTTTGGTCTATATTCCTCATGAAGGGTAGGGTCACTTCCTATGTGGAAGATGTGTGGGAGACCGTCGGTCTGTGGATGGAGGTAAATCACTGGAAAGATACTCTCTCTCTCTCTCTCTCTCCCTCTCTCTCTCTCTCTCTCTCTCTCTCTCTCTCTCCAAGCAGAAAACATGCTAGGGCTTGTGATAAAGATGTCAAATATTGAGAAGTAGTAATTATTCCAAATTTGTTTTATGTAATTGATTTACCTTTGTAAAGATTATAATTGAGAAAGACAATATGATTTATTGTAATATGAAAGAGAATCTTGTAATTGTTGTTACTTGATTATATGTTAAATAAAAGAAAAAAAAATTCTCTCATTTTTACCTTGTTGAACTACTCTGGTAAATTTCAGGTTTTACTATGTTTTTGGAACTTGGATGTTACACTATTATTGATTCAGTGAGAGCTATCCACATGGATCTAGACACATTCCACTCATGGTAGGAAGAGAGGAGGAAATTTTATGAAGATGGTCTCTAATATAAAGAGATCAATTATTTACATATTACCAAAAATACAATTGCCCTATATTTCATTGATCCTTCCATAGGTGAACAAATACCACCAACTAAAAAGAGAACTTCAATCAAATGGTGCACACATCAATAGATAGCTGATAAATTTTGGGAGTGATGATGGATAGTCTTTAACCATCCACCTCATGCTAATTTTGTGGTTCCCTTTTATTTTTTGGAAAAAATATAGGTGGAGTTTGAGATGGGCAAAAATCCTAATTATTTTGATATGAGATCATTTCAGGGCTTGGGTGGTGGAATGCCACAACATCTAGACTAGGAGCACATGCTGATCCAAATCAATGTTTTCCCCCTGCACCTATTATCTATTCTCCACCCTATGTTCCTATGCCCTTTCACTAGCGGATGGTCGTCTCAACACTCAGAGTGTTATCGTCGCTCTCAAGAAACTTAGCTGACCAAGCTACCTACTTGGTAGATGAAGTCAATCCTAGAGAGCTTGCCACAACCTAGAGGAGCATTTGATGCTGGTCCAAATGCATCACCTATATTAACACCATTGTGGTCCACACCACATTATTATTAGAATTGTCATCATCCATGTTTTGGTCCTACATATGCTTTGGAGGACTCCTTTTTGGCTACATTATTCGCTCCTATGGACTCGGTATGTATGCCACATTTAATAAAATTAAAATTAATACAAATTAATATAGATTTGGACAATTATCAATTATCAATCTTTAAAAAAAAATTAAATATTTATTGATAAATATATGTTCATGTTGATTGGTATAGATGACTCCATCAGCTACTACAACTTCATCATGGCTGGACCATTTAGTATCAACGGGAGTAGAGTTGGGTAGACCTTATACGGCCGAGGTAAAAAAATTAGGACCTCTAGAGATTATTTAATTGGATATATCTAATTTAATAATATATAATTTAATATATAAATGTGACATTTTAATTTAAAGCAGATGGGAGGTCCTGGCACTTTTGTGTCAAACCAACCTAGTCATCTAGGACTAGTGGCAACATCATCTATAGAGGAGCCTGCTTCATATGCCATGGTTTGTATCTTAAAATTTTACATTTTTAGTGTAAATTTGAATTTCCAGTGTAATCTCATGATTTTAAATTCATGTCTTTAAAGTTGAATTTATATATACACGTACACATATATATATGTAGGATGAGATTAGTTTAGGTGCAGGCTCAATTAATCCTATCATTGATGAGCCTACATAGATGCACGAGTCATCTCTCATATCTCAAGTCCTATAGTTAAATCCTATGTGATTTCAAAGTCTTTTGTATCATTCAAACTTGCATTTTGTATCTATACTCTAGAGCCTAGAATTCACGTGTTTTATTGAAATACAAGAATTGGTGACATAGACATTTAATTTGTCATCTGAATTGGCACCATCTATTGCATAGGAGCATGATAAGAGAGATATGTGCCTATTGTGGTATTATTAAACACTTTGAAGTTTAGATTTAAAAATTTAATTTGATAGTTTAGTTTTAATATTTGATTTAAATTTAATTAGGATGCAGTTTTGACATTAAAATTTATTGGAAGCTTCTATTTCTTGTACACAACATGAGTTGCCCTCTTAGTCACATGGGACCAAAAGGCGGCTTGAAATGGATGATGATCAAACTTAGTGTGCACACATGTTTTAGATTGATGGATGGATGATGGATGGACATGATCATGATGTATTAGATTGTTTATTTCATGAGAATTTTATGACTATTTTAGTATTGACTAGACATATATGTTTTGTGACTATTTCACTATTTTTACATGGACTATTATTATGTAAGTATTTATATCTCATAGACTATTTCATCTAGACTAGATTTTTCTATTTATTGAATTTCCACTATATGCATCTATACTCAAACTTTAATTTCATATATCTCATATTTAACACTTCAAATGAAATCATGTGTTTAATTACATAAAATTGTAAAATACTAATTCTAATTAGATAAGAGAAAATTTTCAATTGATTTAATTTATTAAATATTTATTAGATTCAGATTCTAGGTTGGATATTTATATAGACTAAATGTACCTACCCTAAATAAATTTTAAAAATAAAATGAAAATTAACTTTGTTGAACTAGAATGAAAATGTTTGGATTTACATGAGTCGAATGTTGGGACAAGTGTTAAATTTTAATTGAGTTAAATATTTAGGACAATTTTATTGATTAGATTTTTCAATCTAGTAACCATGTTTAATCAATTTATTTTTAAATCTAGATTAAACATTTCATAGATTAATACCTTCCTTATAAATTTACGAAAAGAATTTAAAGAAAATTAGAGAAATACATGTACCCTTTAAATTTACAATTTTAGAATTTTAGAAAATTAGAGAAATTTAAGTCTACCCTAAACTATATCAAAAGAAAAATAGAGAAATTTATAGGTAACCTAAATATCGAAAGAAAAATAAACAAATACTTGTAACTCTAAATTGTTATATATATATATATATATATATATATATATATATATATATATATATATATATATATATATATATTTGATAAACAATACTTGGTTCTCTCTACTAAAACTTTTGAGATTTGCTTCTGGAATTTTGTAAAAAACTAAAAATTATAATTTCTAAAAAATATAATAAAATTAGCATTATGTATGTAATTTCATCAAGAGCACTAAATAATAACTTAATCAATGCATTTATTGGTTTTTCATAACTTCTATGTACAAGAAAAAGAGCTTCCCTTTAGCTTCAAGAATTATAAATATTCTATACTGACAAGGCCAACCACGTGAAGGTGGAAGCTCATGTGGCCTCACATAAGACCTAAGACACATGTATTATAGTTCTATGTAGGACACCTAAGACACATATTGAATAGTATGTATCTAGATAAATTATATATAGACATATATAGTCTTTATACCTTATCGTACATCTAGACCTAAGTCACCTAGACACCTAGATTATATAGTTCTACCTAGGTGACATATAGTATACGTAAGAAATAGGTAGGGACACCTAGATTATAGTTCTACGTAAGACAGACTCTAGACACCTATTACATGGTAGACCTAGTTGACATATCTAGTATCTACTTAAGCCACCAAGATTAAATTATACCTTATTCTAGTCTCTAGACAAGTAATTGATATAAAGTATCTACCTAAGATGTGCCTAGATTCCATATTATATCTCTAGGCAGGTAGTTGATAGATAGTATCTACCTAAGATACCTAGATTAGATTAAATGCATTTTTTCTAGTCTCTATCTACCTAATTGACATATAGAATACCTAAGACATAGTTAGAGACACCTATTATATAGTTAGAACCAAAGACACCTAGATTTTATACAATGTTATTCTCTAAGTCTAGATCATCTAAGATTTTATACTTGACACCTAGAAGTTGAAGACTCTAGATATGAAACATGTGTAGAGATCATACCTGTGCAACAAGAAACAATAGATTTGAATCCTTTCAACACTACATGTGAAATTGTAAAAATCAATCTAGAGGTTAGGCCACGATGAAATGTATATAAAAATTTAGAACGTCTAGAGATCATTTTATTTAAAGATAGAATTTTTTAAGAAGTTCCATTGAAATTATAATGAAAGGAAAGAACTATTGAAGCATAAATTAAAATAATTAATAGTATAGGTCTAGTGAATGCCTGAAATAAAGTGTAAGTGAAATTTAACACCTTCTATGTTTCCAGCCTCTGTTATGACTGCAAAAGACATCTCCTACACCATGTAATGAAATGTAAAAAAGTTAGAATGTGTCATGATCTTTAAGAGAATTAGGAATATTAATATCAAGGCCTAAGGGGATTTAAGAGGTTGTCTTAAGGGGAGATGCAATCAATTAGGGGAGATGACAGTTTACCTAACTTATGGAACATAACTAGGGGATGGCTTAAAGGGAGTTAAGAGGGTGGCTTAAAAGGGGAGTTAAGAGGATGGATTAAGGGGAGATGGAATCAACTGTAGTATTTAAATGGTAAGGGTACATGCACTAAGTTATATCATTTAGCTAGGGGATAGCTTAAGGGGAGTTAAGAGGATGTCTTAAGGGGAGATGGTCCAATCAACTATAGTAATTTTGGTAAGGGTACATGTACTAACTTATATCATTTAGCTAGGGGATGGCTTAAGGGGAGTTAATAGAATATCTTAAGGGGAGATGGTCCAATCAACTATAGTATATTTGGTAAGGGTACATGCACTAACTTATATCATTTAGCTAGGGGATGGCTTGAGGGGAGTTAAGATAATATCTTAAGGGGAGATTGAATCAACTCTAGTATTTTGGTAAGGGTGTGCTAAGTTATATCGATTAACTATATTGAAGTTATTAAACTAAATCCTAAGTTTACCTAACTTATGGAACATAGCTAAGGGATGGCTTAAGGGGAGTTAAGAGGATGGCTTAAGGGGAGATGCAATCAATTAGGGGAGATGACTTACCTAACTTATGGAACATAGCTAAGTGATGGTTTAAGGGGACTTAAGAGGATGCGTAATGGGAGATGCAATCAATTAGTTAAGTTATCAATCATATTAATCCTAAACTCACATCCTATAAAAAGATTAAAAGTTTAAAAATTTATACATACCTATTAATCATTTAAAACATTTACTCTAGTGTACCATCTGCATCCTCTCTTTTTTGTAATGCATCTATGATTGCCTCATGCTCTTCCATAGAAAGTGTCCATAATTCTTTTGTGACAGGTCTTCCTTTATATCTCACTAATTGTATATTTTTTTCCACAATTAGATGCAAGTAGTGCAACAAAAAATTGTCTTTCATAATCTTCAAATGTAGGTATACCATTCCTCATTATCAAATATTTATGTATCCAAGTACCAGTAACAACCATAGAACTTATTGGATACTCAAAGTTATCATCATCTACTCTAGCTTGTAACAACTTCTATTTTTCCTCAACACACTGAACCAACCAATACTCTATTTCCTCTTGATTACCCTCGGGTGCAACAACAACATACACATGTCCTACAAAAAAAATTCAAATTCAATAAGTTGCAAACATATACATACATACATATGTACAATTAAATATATATTTCTAAAAGAACGTATCGAAAAGAAATATTGAATGAATGCACCTTCTTGTACGAGGTTTGAAATACACTCATAGTCATCTGATGCTTGCAAATGATTATCCTGCTCAAATATTGTCTCATTTTGATCATGTGTTTGTAGAGTTGTTAAGGACTTTTGTTGCAATTCTTCAACCCAATTTGTATTTTCACATGCTTCACACTCACCTATGATACAAAACTAACAAAAAATGTGAGCTCCCTAGTCCATAGAGTCCATGTGCTTGCATTTGAACTCTTAAATGAATGCCATTTTGCTGATCCACTAATTGTATCACAATCAAATTGGGGAGGAATTGTTTTTCTTCAACCAACCAAAAAACTATTGAACTTTAGAGTTCTCACTTGATCTTGTAGTCAATTTTGTATAACACCAATCCACAATTATACGCGCATCTTGAAACTTTGCAGCATCATGAAATTTTAGTTGCTCCCTAGCAAGAGCCCTTTTCACACGTGCTTCAGCTCATTCATGTTCTCCTTTACCATGTCCAGCTTCAAAGAAACTCCAAATATGTTGGATATTATTTTCTTTATGGGCCCTACTTAACCAGTAAAACATTTGAGAATTTTTGAATTGTCCTGTACAATTGTCTAACCATATGAAATGTTGCATCATCTGGATTTATCTTTCTTTTAAGTTGTCATTAAATACTTTGAAACAATACTACACAAACTCTGATGAATGTAACCAGTTATCACTCACATAGAAATGGTGCTCTCTCAAAATTTTCTTGTCATCTTCTGTACTGTCAATTGTATGTCTGTATACAATATGAACAAATATGGCCACATGTTATAATATTGTGATTGAATCTCCTCTTGTGGATCAAGTGTATAGTTTTTTGCAAAGTCAACCACTGAAAGTATAGTTCCGATTGGAAATGTGTTCTTATATATGTGGAATTGTTCATCAAGCCACTGAGCATATTGATAATGTTTCACATATTTATACATAATCTTATTCTTGACCTCTCTGATGAATGCATATACACTACTCTGTTCTATGACTAACTCACAATGCTTTCCAGTTTTTCCATCCTTTAATGGTTATCAAACATTGGTGAACCTCTTCACATCCACTAATTGTTGTCCAAAATCATGTGAACTACTTTCATGCATGCATTCTCCTAACAACAAAAGGTCACCACATCTATTGCATTGTCCAAAAACACATGGTTTTGAAAAATAGAATTGCCCATCAGTTGTTTCACAAAGTATACTTGTTATAAAATCTTTAACTATTGTAGGTGCCATACTAATACCACATTCCTGCCTAATTTGGTTAGTATGCAAAGTACAATGTATATATCAAAAAACATCATAAAAATAATGAAATTACACGAGTTTTACAACAACAAGAGATTTGTTTCTTATTAAGCTTAGCATACCAAGGTTTGTATTTCTCAAATGATTTTTGACTTATACTAAAATTTTCTATATAATTCCATTTGAGTCATGTCTAAAAGATGTTTCAGATGAGGATCACGATTTTTTGACCCCACCCTTAATTTCAAAACATATCTAGCATTTGATGAAACCCTTGTATTATCATGCCAATATTTTTCAATCAAAGACCTAATTTCATGTTTTTTAATTTCATGTCAGACCTTGGGAGTCTACCACTAAAAGTCCAACATTGGTTGATTGGATCCTCTTCAATACTTACTCTTCTCTTTCCTACTCTTCTTAAAGTTACAACATGCACATTTAAATATACACTCATCTTACGTATCATTCTTTTGCTCACAACTAATTTATTAACTAAAGTAGTTGTTATTGCTCGACATGCTGTATTCTTATCCTTAGATCGACTATTTTTTCCTATAGAACCAACATCATTAGCAACACTAGACATAACTTGCTCCATTGATTCATCCACATTTTTGGGTTTTACAAAAGTGCCTAATAAATTCATTACTTTTTCTGACTTTTGACATTCTCATCAATTGTAATACAAGTTGGCATTGAAATCCAAGAGTTTTTCTATAAAAAAATTGTTTGTACAATCTATTTGCATGTGTTCAAATTTATCTCCAAGATATCTTACCATGAAGATCCTTCAAAACATTACTTTCAATTTAAAAAAGAAAATATTTTCATTTTCATGCATACAAGGGTTTTCATTTTCAATTTTTATTGTCTTGTCTATAGTAGAAGAAATTATCTCATCAATATTATATCTAGCTTTCTTTAAATCATTAACCTCATTATCATTAAAGGGATTCAAAGACATACCTGGATTCGTTCTTATATTTGCATTTTCCATGCTTTTGACCTCTTCCACATTTGCATACTCTGCATAAACTTCATCCAAATTGGTCTCTCCAATATTCTCCTCTTCAATGTTTTCCTCCTGAATGTTCTCCTCTTCAATAGTCATCAAACCAGATGCTACATCATTCTTCATTTTTTTAATCCTCTCTTTCCTATCTTTGTCATTTTGCCTCTTTCTCACGATGTGCTTCAATTTCTTCAACTATCATAACCTTCCTCTTCTTTTTTTGTTGATATTTTTTTGATGCCATGATTACCAAAATCTGTTGGATCCCTTCTTAAAAAATGTATGAAATACAAGTAGAAATAGATCATTTGTTCAATATGATAGTTTCTTGATATTTGTTTGATCTCTCCAAGAAATTGAATCCTTCTAAAAAAATAAATTTCCTACTTCATTCCATCTGAAAATTCTCCTTATAATTGAATCCCTTTAAAAATTGCATAAAATATGTCCTCTTGAGAGCTCGAATTAACACATTGCATATAAAAAGGTCACAAAATTCATCACTTTCGGTGTATTCGTAAAAATGAATGTCTCTCCAAGAAATTGAATCCTGTAAAAAATAGATTTTCTACTTCATTCCACCTAAAAATTTTCCTTATGATTGAATCCCTATAAAAATTGTATAAGATATGCCTCGTTGAGAGCTCGAATCGACACTTTGCACATAAAAAAATCGTAGAATCTATCATTGTCGACCATACTGGTAAAAGGAAATGTTGTAGGGTTTTAGTCGTGCTACCAATTTATGAAAAAAAAGTAATAGATAAAATAGAAACAGGTGCCCATTTTAAAATGGGTACCCATTCTAAAAAATAAGAAATGGGTATCCGTTTCTTATTTTTTCAAATATGACACCCACCAATTTGCATTGGTTTTAGGCTTGGTAAAGGCTTGGAAACCTAAGCCTAAGCCTTGGACCTGAGACCAACTTGCAACTAAGAAGCTATGACACCAATGAGAGAAAATACCAATTTCACCACTGTGGCTAACGAATTTTTTTTCATAATATTTTAACAAAATTAAAACTTATTGTAGATTTGAAAGTCTAGTTTTCAATTATGTAATTATTTTTATTGTTGAACATACTTTTCTATTTACTAATTATTTTCTAAACAAACTAAATCATAAAATTGAAATAACACAGGTTAGTATTTTTTAATAACTTTTGATTTTGAAAGTTTATTGAAAAAAAGATTATGTCTGACTAAACTAGACATCATTCTCTACATGATAATTTTTTTTACTGAATTGATTAGTTTAGCTCAAACTATATTGGCCATACATGAGGGGTTTTGAAAAACACTAATTAGGGCCATTAAAAATTAATAAAAAATTATTTATCAAAAAATTATAAAAAAATATCCTAATCAAAATTCAACATCTTGAGAATCTTTCCACAAAAGGAATTAGAAAAATACATTAATTTAGGCTAAATTATGTTGGTCGTATAGATGCATGCTTTTGCAAAAAGTAGGGGACTTTTAAAAAGCCACTTTTTGTGCATCCAATAAAAAACCAACTTGCATCATCTGGGTATTAGAAAAAATTACATATTTGAAAACTAGAAACAAAATCCTATATTTATTATTTTACATCATCTTAATATTTTATGTTCAAGTGCTTCAAATTGTCACTTGAAGTATGACAAAAATTGAAAAATATGAAAAACACTTTCACTTTTTGGCCAAAAAGTGTACTCATCTTCTTGCACTTACCCGTGTTTCATTTCATTCGAAGAAATTGTGTTGGCCAAAACCAATGATAAGATATACCTTCTAAGTGGTTTGAAAATGTACTTGTTAGAATACCTTCTAACCACAAGCTCTTTTAAATTGGTGTCACCATTCTAATGCATCACTGCATCTATTAAATGTAGGAACTTCCATTGAAACTACGGTTTCCATTTATTTATTTTTTCAAAAATCCTCTTTTCTACTAGAGATCTAAAAATAAAATAATATTGAAAAATAGATTTAAATATTTATGTTCACTAGCAAAAAAATAGAAAGTGATTTCCTCATCCTCGTTGCAAAAATGTTTTTTTTTCAAAATTCATATGTTAAAATTTTTGAGAAATAAGAATTGGAGGGTCTAATTCAAATCATCATATCTCCCTTGATAATGATCCAAAGATTTAAGGTAACCAATTTTTAAAAATATCTTGAAGTCATCTTTCCAATAAATTTAGAATCACATTTTTTGAAGACCCGTGTGAGACACACAACTCTCTACAAGAAATTCAGCCCTAAATGGAAAAAAAACAACACCAAAAATTCTTACCACTTTTCCCTAGAAAGAGCTCTAGTACCAAATGGTATGAACCTCAATAGAAAATAATAGAAATACCTAGCAATATAAGAGAGATATCGCAACTCACTAATAAAAAATGCTCATATGGACACAAAAAATAGATCAAACCCTTTGAGATAGGGCAACACCATAAAATGCTCCTTATTGGAAGGAAGTCAATCTACACTATATCTCCATATGAGATCCAAACACATACAATATTTTCCACCTCTCATACAAATCTCTTGCCTTTATTATATACTTCTAAAGTATCTACCACTACGACTTACCAATACATGTGGGATAAATAATTTACTCTAATTAACTAGTGGAATGACTTATAAAGCATATGCACCCCAACAAATAAGTGAGATGACTTACCCCCAATAAATTATTTATTACCACCTAATACAATATAATACTACACCCCTAGGTAGGTTAGAACGAACTTGATTTCAATGGTTAATAAAGAGTTTATCATAACATTTTAGTCAGCTCAATATCACTTAAAATTGAATGTGCTAGAAGCAAAATGATCAAATATGAACTAGTTTGCTCTCGTAATTTATGATGGGACACATGCTCGCATTGTGATGTAGTCCAAATGGTGTGATTCTATCTCAAGTGGCATGATTCTATCCCCTATGGTATTTGACCTTTGGTACTTGTAGAGAATGCTCAACTGGTGATATTTGTGTAGGGAAAATAATGTGGTGCTAAGGAGCATTGTTGGGAGCCTATTTTGCTAAGATTGAAGTGCATAAGTTCCCAAACCCTTAGTCAAACCCCAAAATGGATTTAATAGTAATCGAGACAAAGAATAAATAGAGGTATTAAACATTAATATAGATAGAGTAGCTGATAGCTAAATCCATAAGTGTTAGTGACAAATATGTGAATGTTTTGTTCTATTTTGACTAGACATTCTCAATGGTATTGGATGATTTCCTCCCATAATTGAAATGAAGTAGAATGATAAATACACACCCTAAACACACAACTCATCCCTAGCACATAACTCAAAGCCATTTTTAATCCAATACCACTTTAGAACATAAACATAAACAAATTAATTAATTTTTAAAAATTCCCTTAAAAACATAAACATATATATACAAAATAAAAAAAAGTTATAAAATGCAACATATGGAATTTTCTCTTCTATAATAATATATTTATATTACAAAAACTCAATCTAAATCAAACATGATCACTCTTGAAAGTGTGTTTTTTGCTAAATCTTTGTTATAACTGTCAATCAAATTGTAGGAGTACCACATAGTTTGCATGGTCCATTTTTAACAGTCAAAGCTCGGTTTTGATCAATAAAAATAAACAAATATTTACCACTTTTTGTTATGAATGAGATTTAAAACTAGCAATTGGACCCATAGGTTCAATGGGCACGCCGATAATTTTTTATTTTTTAAATCATTCGCTTGTAGGATAGGTATTAGTGCAATAATTAACTATTTTTTTGCAATAAAACTATAAGTAACTTGTATGTAATCTATATATGCATACATTAATTGAATCCCTTATTGTTGGTTAAATAATCCCTATAGAAACAAATACAATCCTTATAAGAAAAGTAATAAAATTAAAATCCGTGTACAAACCATATTTCAAGGGAATTCCTAATTAATTAAATGCCTAGTTTTTAACATTTAACTCATAAATTTACCATGTAAACTCTTGTACAAACTCCTAAATAAGAATTTTCCTAGATTGTACAAACTCCTAAACAAGAATCTTCCTCTAGGAAAATACTTTCACGCTTTTTCTTACCCATAGTTTCAATGGGCACATTGACAATTTTGAAAAGAAATTGTAGAATTTATTAGATGTTTTTTATTACTTATTAATGTATAAGTTATTTAATCCACTAAATTATATTATCTATTCTTTTTGAAACGTCATCACTATCTTATTTCACTTATATTAGTAAAATTCCTTTTACATTACCACATAATTGGGTTTGAGTTTGATTTTCATGAAGTCTCAATTCATTCATGGCTCTCCATAATGTTCATGCCTGGTGTTGTAATGTTTAGCTTCAAAATTTGTGAGGTCACATTATTGGGCCTTTATGATGTCCTCGTCCTTCATTGTAAGGAAAAATGAAACATTTGTGATATTAATTTAACAAAACCCAATGAAATTCGTAGTGATTTTGTTCTAGATTGTGGTGGGACCTGTGCAATTGGACCCATAGGTTCAATGGGCACATTGATAATTTTAAGAAGAAATTATAGAATTTATTAGATATGTTTTATTACTTATTAATTTATAAGTTATTTAATCCACTAAATTATATTATCTATTCTTTTTGAAATGCCATCACTGTCTTATTTTACTTATATTAGTAAAATTCCTTTTACATTACAACATAGTTGGGTTTGAGTTTGATTTTCATGAAGTCCCAATTCATTCATGGCTCTATGTTATTGAAATGAGTGAGACACGTCAAATTATTACTTGAGGATCTTCTTCTTAGTCAAACTTCTAGAATTGATTTAAGGGTTTTGAAATAATGATAAAAGACATGCAAGCTAATCATGCAATATGCCTACATTGATGTCATGGTGGTGTCATGATGATGCTAGATGTGTTGATGCAATATGTGTCTTCCCTATTAGTAGATGATTCCTAGATGATTCAAATGAATTATAGTTTATCCTTTTATACGATACCTTAGTGTATAATTTTAAATATTTCACAGTCTAGTCAACAAATTAATACTAGGTGGAAGGGAGTTGGCTTGGGCCCAATATACAAATTTGAGTTTGAAAGATTGGGGGTAGAATCCATGTCAAGGAATCAACCCAAGGAAATGAATGAAAATATATATGAGGGTTGGATCATCATCCTTTGGATGTGTGAGAATTGGTCCATGTTATCATGCCAACTCTTACACAAAAAAATATGGTAATTGTACACTAGTCAGCATATAATTGACAAATGGGCCAAAGTGAGTCCAAAACAAAGGAAAAAGTGCAAGCTGTGCAATTTCCACCCTTACATTTTTTCCCCACTTTTTTGAATTGCATTTGAACTACTATGAATATGAATGTTAAAATAAATTAGCATTCACCATTAAAGTAAATATTTAGACACATAAAAAGGATATGGATAAGGATGACAATTCCACACATACTCTCCATAATGAATGTTTTTGATATTATAAACAAGGAAAGAAGGGTCCTAGACCCTTTATAGAAATAAAAAGTTTAGGAGGAACATCAAGAACCAAAATAGAGCACTACATACTCTTTATTATTTTCTACCACCTTTCAATACTGAATAGTCAATCAAACTCATCTATAAAAGTAGTGTTTTTTTGTTAAGATTTACAAAGGATTATTTCGTCATTGATCTCACTTCCATAGAAGCTACAGTATGTGGAGCTTGCATATGGGCATAACTGAGGTAAAAAATTCATGTTTTAAAGGTTGCAAAGATTTTGAAATGAATTGAGGCTTTAGATTTCAATTATAAATCTTTTCTTTGAAGTATTTGATTCAATGGTTGTTGTATTGATTTAATACTTGGCTGTGTAAGTCGCTTTATTTAGAGTCATATGCCCATGTCTTTTCTTTTTCTTTATAAGCATTGCAAGAAAGGAATTATACTTGAATAAATGTTGGTATCGTTAAATTCACATGAAACAAGTTCAAGATGCCATATTGTAATCCAATTTAACATTTTTATTTCCATTCATCTTAGACACAAATATGATGTCATGTAAGTTCCTAGATCTATGGTGACATGCCAATTTTATTAATGTTCATGAAATTATTTCAGTGTTATATTTTGGTATAGTTGTTGGAATATAGTAAGGCTTGTTTGCTAAACCAAATTAATTTTGAGCTGCTTAGTTTTAGGTCTCAAATTATAGTCTAACTCTCATTTTTTTGCCTGGTTCCTCCTCCAAATTCATCAACTTCCTCACCAATGTTCCCACCTCTTCTCTTAAAATAGCTTCCCTCATTTCATAATTGACCTTCCAAACATCATCTAGAAATCTCCTATTTGTTGGTTGATCTACAAAGAATGGCCAACATATCATGGGCACGCTCGAGCTTATGCTTTCAATTTTGGAGTTCCACCCATTGTGTGTAAGAAATTGTCCCACAGATGGATGAGATAGAACCTTTCTTTGTGGTGCCTAGCTTTTGATGAAGTCTTGCTCCTTTGTTCTCTCCATAAATTCACTAGGTAGAATGATAGAGTTTCTTTGGACAAGATCAGGGTGGATAGCCCACAAGAATGGATGGCTGCTTGCCTCCTAACCCCAAGAGAACTCCACAAGCTCTTCACCAAATAAAACAATGATGATTTTGAAGCACACATATATCACTAATTATTCGTGTTGCTTGTCTAGCCACTCCAAACATGACATTTCTTCTTTCCAAATACTGTTGTTTGTCCATGCAATTGCATTGCCATACCCTATAGAGCTAAATAAAGTGGACCAATGAAAAGCACATTATTACAAATTTAGTATTCAACTTGTTTAACACTAGTGCTTCTAACTCTTGAAAAGTGTTAAACTTGGTTCATCATCATCTAATTTCTTTGCCTCATCACTATATACCATGCCCCATTGGACTTGGATTGGAAAGTTATAGATTCTATGGTGTAACAAGTATTGGTTTTGAACCTTGATATTGAGTTTGTTTTGTTCTCCTTGTTGGACATAATTATGTAAAATTCTATATTTGTGTTGGTTGAGCTCCAAGTGCCCATGATAAACTTTTAGTGGAATCAATAAACAATAACCATAATAGTTTGAACCAAGTGCCTTGCTCCCTGATTGATCAATTTCTAAACATTCACACAATGAAGTGGGTTGCGTTGTTTTGATCATAAAGTTGTGAATAGTGGGTCTTCATTTGATGAATAAATTGGTAATCACTTAAGCATAATAGTTAAATGGTCGCAACCAATGTCATCTATGGCATTCTTTGGTTGTTTATTGTTTTACATAAATGTAAATGATTTAGGGCATGGAAACTTTTAAGGGTTTAGGATTTGTTATAAATTAGTCAGGAAACCGATAAAAGATTTAGACAGTGATGTCTATTAGTGAATTTCTTAGTTTTTTGGATTTTGTTAACAAAGTATTAGTTGTTAACATGTTTACAATAACTTCATAATAAATCTAATAAAATCATTATATGTTATATTTAAAATATAAAATTCTTGTATTTAAAATTGTATTTCATATATATGTTGTTCCATCAATTCATTATCATTTTATCCTATGTCCATGCCTTAAATGTCATTGGATAAAAAAATATTAAACAAACATTGTTATAGGTGTTAACTTACATGAAATAACAGAAAAATAATAATACATGTTCTTCTCAAACTCATTATGACTCAAGAATTAAGAAATAAAACAATTATGTGGGATTCATATAAAATGTTAAAACAACAAAAGAAAATTAACAAATAATATATAATAAAAATAATATCTAATGATTAATACTTGCAAAATTATCTAACTCTAACTATATTTTAATATCATAATAAATCTATCGGCGTGCCCATTGAACCTATGGGTCCAATTAGTAATCAAACTCAAACTCAATTATGTGGTAATGTAAAAGGAATTTTACTAATATAAGTGAAATAAGATAGTGAAATGAAATAAAAGTGAAGTTTAACTTTCTCTTACACCCTCTCCATGCAACCACATATTCTTAGCATAGACTCTGAGCAACATGACATTCCCCACCATTGCTACAAATGAACGAATAGAGGATGTATCTGCATCAAGGATTCCATCGACAAATCCCTAAATCATAACAAAATCAACTGTCATGATTTCTGCACCATGAAAAAACCAAAGCACATGTATTGTTTGATTTATTCCCCTATTTCTTTTAGTATAATCTCCTTTCCTTCGATACCATTCAACTATGTAGTGATTATTGATTCGAATTTGAGCTCTTGTAGCAACTACAGATTCACTCATATTATCAGTCCCAAGTCCTAATTTGAAGCCAAAAAAATGAAGAAACTTTTGACATGCTTCTTGGCCATAACCCTACTACTAGAACAAGATTCTATTATTAGTTTTCTAGAAGCTGTAGATTTACTCATACTATTAGTACTAATCTGAAGCCTAGAAAATTAGAATAAATTCCATCAATCATATTTCTTAGTTCTAGAATCCTAAATCCTACTCTCTAACCAAATCCATCAATGAGGAAAACCATTCCGCACATTGGTTTTTTCAATAGCCACAACTAGTACACATAGCATCAGTACTAATTTTAAAATCAGAGAGGAGAAAAACTATTTTACCTATTAGATTAGTTCCTAGACTTTTATGTCATCATGACTTAAACTATTCTTGCACTACAATAAAGCATTTTGTATAGAAGATTGTCTAGGATCTACAAATTTACACAATTATACCTACCTTTCTACCCATTTCTAAATGGATTCCTTTGAACCAATGTATAATATCACTAAAGACCATAGTAGCATCCGTACACTGCTCTAAACTCAACAAAATTAGATTTTTTTCTTTTAATCCTACTTTTCAAATAACAATGTGGCACCCAAAAGCCCAAATTTTAAGCTTCAGCAAACACAAACACTTCATCTACCTTTTACATTTTCATAAATCCAGACCACCCACATGGAACCCAAAATAGGACAAACAATAATTTGTTATAACTTAAGATCATAGATTGTTCCCAACCTTTGAGCAAAGGCTCACAACATAGCTCTATTTCCCTCCACATACAAGCTTCTTTGGATTTGGCATATCACAACAATCATTCTTAGTGCACTCATCATCAACTTTGTCAAATTCGGGGAACTTGGGCAAACTTGCCATGGATTGCATGGAAAGGAAATCAATTTGCCTTCTAATGGTCTAAACTTCATTAAATGGTATTTTCTTCTGCTCCACTAATTGGGTAGAACCATAGTCACCTTTAGAGTATGACTTGAGGTAGGACATCCTACCATGATCAATGCTCCAAATCTGCTCAAATACAAAACATGCAAGCTTTCACCTTGTTGTGACTCATTTTTCATCCAAACAATATCAATTATATCCCTCACTAAAATCTCCTAATAAATAGAAATAACAACCATGCTCCTAGCCTGCATTACACAATATCCTGCTACCAAACCCAACTCACACATTATCCTAAACAACTTCATACTTGTACATGCAAGAGCAGTCACAAAGCCATTTAACTGAATTAGCTTATAATTATAGATAAATACTATAAATAAAATCTATCCAGCACTACATTTCAGAAATCTTGATGAATGTTGAATGACAGTATGAAGACATAAGCTCTTCATTTATGACCTTTGAGGATTCGAAAAGAGAAAAAAGAAAAAAAAGAAAAATGATTCTTTCAAAGCTGAAAATAGAAGCATTCTTACACCATTAAAAAACAAATAAAAATCAATCAATTTAAATATACAAAAGCAAAAAAATGTAGATATCATGTAGAGCAAAGAATTAATATAGAGACCTGTGAATGATTTTACATGAAAAAAACCTGCTCAACAAAATTATTTTTTGCCTCGAGAACAAAGCCATCAAACATATATGAAGTGTGTTTGAGGCTCTAAAGGAGAGGCACAATTATTCTAATTAAAAACAAACATGAGATTTACACTCAAAAACCTAACTACCTAAAAGAAAGAAATTCTATACAAAAGAACTAATGCGTAATACTCAAGGAAATTTCTTTGATCAATAAATACTCTAGCTTGATTCATTAGTTTACAATAATGTTAAATTTATCAGCCAGGCTGAAAGATTCTATTAGGATTCATGTAGCCACTTGAAATATTCTATTGCTACGGCAGTGCCTTTGTATGTGACACTGTATATGCACTCCAAACCCCTTGGAATGAATTTGCACCTTAGTGGATGACTTAAAAATGTTAAATAATCTCTGAAATTTTTATTTTTATTTTCCTTTAGAACATTTCTTTTTTTAATAATGTCACAAATGTTTCGTTTTTCCTTACAATGAAGGACGAGGACATCATAAAGGCCCAATAATATGACCTAACAAATTCTGAAGCCAGACATTGGGTTTTGTTAAATTTTTCCCTCTAACATCATCTCAGACACCTCTATGTCAGTGGCCTGGCAGCCCTGGTCAAAGCAGCCCCATAACTGGAACAATATAGCAAACACGGTGACAAAAAATTTATGGCTTACAGTTGAAGGGACTTAGTATCTTTCCCTTCTACTTTACGAGGGTTGTATATACGATGGTAAAATTCAAACCGAATATTATGGGGTTGTTTATTGTTAAGTTGGTGATGGACACTCAAGTCATTTGAAGTGATTATTTTTTTTGTTTTATACCATTTATTGTTTGAAAAAATTAACGGATAAGATTTCTTTCATAGTAGTTCTTTTAATCTACACCACTAATCTATGTATTTCATGTAGTGTTCCTCACTAAGAGAATGCCTATGGACGTAATTACTATTGAATATTTGACCATTAAATAGATGATGTTTAAGTAAAATAGATCTAAATGGTACAACCTAAGAAAAAGAAACTGGAGAACTCAGCGCTTGGAAAATTCATCACTCATTTGGTTGGCTTCCTCGGCGTAATTATACCGTCGGCCATCTTTTGCAAGGAAGATTACTATGTAAAGCCCATCTCTTCACTTCATTTATACAAATTTACACAAACACGGGTATCTATCTGTTTGGTTAAACTTAAATCTAGAACATTTGAGAGTAGAGCCAGAGAAAAAAAGATGTCACAGAAGTCGAATAGATCCTTCATTAAACGCGTATTGGAATATCCCCTCAAGTTTTTTAGGCGCTGGACAGCTACCGATTCGCCTTCAAAAACATTAGACAAGATTAGTGACAGAGATACTGCTGCTTCGAGTAGCATCACTGACAACACCCACAAAAAAATCCAAGATGACAACACTTCTTCTGCCTGTTGGAAAGCAATTGAGGCAGTCACTGGCCTGGAAGGAAATTTGAAGCTGAATCACTTCAGAAAGATAAAGAAAATAGGCCGTGGCGGTTCAGGGACTGTGTTTTTGGCTGAATTGAGTGACAAGAAAACCTATTTTGCTGTAAAGGTTGGAGACGGAAAGAACATGTCAAATGTAAGGAGAGAGATACAAGTCCTCAAATCTTTGCGATCTCACCCTCTTTTCCCAACCTTATTCTTCCATTGTCGAAAAGAGGGGAAATCATATTTTGTTACAGAGTACTGTCCGTCAGATCTTGACAGACTTCGACACAAACAGCCGGGGCATCGCTTCTCAGAAGAGATAGTCAGGTATGGTTGAGATGCCTCAAAGTATACAGTCTGTGATTGGGTGTGTTTAATTTCTTTCTTTAGAATTTAAATAAATAGAACAACATTTAATATAACTCTGATTTAAATGTATATTTATTTATCATGTTGTAATCTACTTGTTTAAAAAGAACAGAAATATTGATATATATATTCATGGAAACAATTGCATTACATAGATATCGGCATTTCTGTCTTTTTTAAACAAGTGGATTAAAACATGGTGAGCAAGCATACATTTAAAGCAGAAGTTCTATTTTGGCTAAACAGTTAAGAACAGGAGATCTCGTCCATCAAAGTCACTTAGAAATTAAACCTGATCCAATCACAGTTGTGAAAATTTGAACCTTGATAAATAACATAATCAAAATAATAATATAATAGACATCGGATTTCCACATTCCATAATATTGTAAATGAGTGCTTCAGGATTAAACTGTGTGATAGTTATGATGGATCATGGAGTGTGATCCCAAACTTTGAGGGAAAAACTATTACACAATTTAATTCTGAAGCACTCATTTACAAAATAATAATATGTTTTCTAAAAGCTACAAATTTACTTACAATTGTAAACATTTAGCCCAATTATTTTTATTTCAAAACTATAAACTTATCAATTGAACATAAACCAATTTTAAGTTGTAAATAAATGATAAGCTTACTGCGACTCAATGACTGACACTTTTCTCATTCTCTTCTCTTGCTCTCTTCATTCTGAGGATGGATAATAGAGTATGATCCAAAACATTGATGTAAAAACCACTACACAGTTAATATCTAAAAACAATCACATCTTAATACTATGAACTGTAGAAATTTATTGTCCCTAACTTTTTAAAATCTTAAAAATAAGTAACTTAATTGTTTCCTTATATTAAATATTGAACTTTGTTTGAAACATTAAACTTACAAAAATGATAAACCCTTCATTTGAAGTACTTCAGTACTACCCCATAAAATTTTGACACATTTCAAATAGATAGTAAAATGTAACAGTGTTTTGGATGCCCTTTGATTTTGTATTTGTGTTAAATAGTTAGTAATGGATCTGATACGTTTTGCAGGTTTTATTGCGCTGAGATTCTCTTAGCAGTGGAATACCTTCATCTGCTTGGAATTGTGCACAGAGACCTCAAACCAGCTAATGTTTTGGTGAAAGAAGACGGTCATCTTGTGCTTACAGACTTCGATGTATCCAGGGAATTCTACGTGCATCCCTTAATAGTTCCTAACCATTGCCATAAAAATAAAAAAACCAGCTTTCTACATTTTTGGTCAAAGAAGAGAGGAGGAATGAAGAAAAAAGATGAAATTGAGTTCATCGCAGAGCCGTGGGGTGGGCGGTCTCATTCATACGTGGGAACTGAGGAATACATGGCCCCAGAAATGATTGAAAATAAGGGCCATGGAGGTGCAGTTGACTGGTGGTCATTTGGTGTTTTTCTTTACCAGCTACTTTATGGAAAAACTCCCTTCAGAGGGAAGGATATCGATGAAACTCAGGATAATGTGGTGGATGAGGAGTTGAACTTCCCTGACTTTCCAACAGTAAGTGATGAAGCCAAAGATCTAATAAGAGCTTTATTGGTGAAGCAGCATTGGAAGCGCCTTGGTCACAGATATGGGGCCACAGAAATTAAGAAACATGCTTTCTTTCGAGGAATTCAGTGGCCACTTGTCTTATCTAAACCTCCACCCAATCTACCCAAGCCAACCATTAAGAGGCCCTTGCAAAATGGTAAACTACACATGCCCTGGTGATAAAAAAATTTCAACGACAGTTATTAATGGCTTATACATCATTGATCACAGGTTCGAGTTATATAAGTGACGATAAATCTGCCTTTAGAGCACACACTTGATACCAATGGAAGGGAACAAGACAAAAAAGTAGAGACAAGATTCATTTTTAGAAAGTGGACAACTCGAGATCAACTGATAGGAGAGGGTACATCCTCTCCTCCAAACTTCACTAAATTTATTTAGGAAGGCATTTTCTTGAGGTATTATAGGATAATTAAAGAGAAATACAACAATATAATTTAAGTCTGGACTAATTATGCCCTCACAGACAACCATGAATAAATCTACTTGACCTCATATTAAGTAGATAAAAAATAGTAGATTGTGTTAGGAAAGGTGTCTCAACCTGGCTCCTAATGTTAAAATTATAGAAAGTGTGACTTTCAGGTTATAAAACAGAAAAACTTAATTTTTGGGTTATAAATTTGGTTTTTAACCAAAATAAAAAATTTGGGTTATTCGACACCAATTCCTTGACGCATATCATATGGACCTCTTCGAGCTCTATAATTAGAAAAAGGCTCAATCAACCTCCCAAATAAAAAATTATAGCTTCCAAAAGTTGGGCCTCTGACATTGGAAATGTAAAAACATCCGAGACACATAAAAAAGCTATAAATGAGAATTACACTTATTGACCAAGTTATGATGCATATTGTGACATGTCATAAGGCATCTTTGGATGGGGATAATGGAGCCAAAATGGAATGTCCAATTTGGTGAGTGGATTATAATGAAGTTATAATAGGTGGAAGGAATATGTTAATTTTAGCCTGTGGACACATCTTAGAATTTGGGTGTTGAATTTCTAACTAAGAATTTGGGTGCCACTTTTTTGGATGGTTTTAGCTCATGGTTTTCTAATTGCCATTTGAGGTTTCATATATTTGGTCTCCTAATTATTGGGTGCTTGAGATGGAGGTTTTGAGATAGCGAGTTTTGTAGGTATTGTTATGTTGTCAAAATTCCTCTAGATCTTTGGTTGGTGATACTCCTATGAAGTCTTGCTCTACAACTATATTGTAATTGTGTTGTGAATAATACACTGGGCTACTTTGGAATGTGGGGGTTTCTCTTGAAAAAGTTTTCCCCATGTACACTTGTGTTATGGTATGCTATTTATTGTATGTTTATATTAACAATCTTTTTAGTGGCGATCTTTTTCTAATTGGCGAATAGTTGAATTTGGGGATTCAAATTTTGGCAGAGACCTGAATCACCACATTTTTATGAATTTTTAATTTAATCCTAGTTAAATTGCTTGACTGACAAGAAGATGCTCCAACACAACACAAGGCTTTTGAGGACCTTGATAAATATTATGTGGAACAACCAACAAGCACATCACATGAAAAGATAAGACCATGCCCCATTCGACACCATCCAAGACACACCAAGATAAAAAGGATCATGGTAACCTTGAGAAGGTATGAAAAAGATGGAAAAAATAAACAAAGATTAAAAAGGCAACAATCAATTGACAAAACAATAGTGAACCTCTTGCCAGAATATTGAGAAAGATTAAAAGATGATGAAGAGGAGGATGATGATGAAGCCTGAAATGGGGCCATGATGTATCCCGCAAAGGCATTTAAGAGAAAGATAAAAGTATGGATGACATTAAGGCAAATGATTCAACAATGTATGTTATTGAGGTTGCCATAAGATCAGAGTTTACCTATTTAAGAGCAACTTATTTCAAGTGCTATGTGTAAAGTATTGAATGCCAATGTACTTGCAAGTGCATGAAGTTGCAGACTAAATAAAAGGTACTCTTCCAGGTCACAAAATAAGCAAAGAGGAAAACACCAAAACTATTTCTAAAGCAAGACATAATCACCTGCCCCTAACTTAAGACAAGGTCAAGAAGATGAAGTGGTAAGGGAAAAGTAACAATGGTAAAGACTAGTTTAGAGTTCATTCTGGCACTCCATCTATCACAACCGCTTCTTCAAACCTGCAGAAGGTTGTAGTTATCTGCTGGGGAACGTGAGATTGAGGCGTCTCATTCTATTTACTAGAGTGCCATCTCAAAGGGCAGCACCCTGTATTGAATAGGTGCGCCACCTATGCATATCTCTGGTTGCAGGCAGAGATCAGTCAACACTCGGTTGAGATCGCTAGTTTTCTTCCAGCTCGCAGAGTTTGTTGCTGCCTTCCTCCTCCGTAGCTGTCTCCACGCTCTTCGCAACAATTATCGTTTTCCTTCACAACCGTGGCTGCCAGTTCGTCAAAAGTTTTGGCTCACTAAACGACTCCTCAGTGGTCTTCGGGTCCGAATTGGACTCTGTCTATACTGCCCACGTCCTTGCAGGGGGGGGCTTCATTCCACTATTGCATTTTTGCATTTGATCTTTGCACATCATAAAGACCATGTCTACATGTTGCATAGTCAAGTGTACATATTGTGGGAGCACTCAACATGGGGATGAAATTTGTCCTCATTTCTCTCACGCTATCTTTTCACTGTTTTGAAGATTGCAAAACAACCTACTACTATCGTCTTTCCAGATCTGCCACATTGGGATTATATCTACTTGACATTTCGTGTCTTTTCATAGAATCCCACATTGCAGATTTAGATGACACTGTTGAGGACATTTGTCTTCTCTTCGATGTCAGCTTCATTGAAGTTGCATCATCCTTGTCTTCTTCAGATATTCTTGCTCATGCCTTGCCTACTTTAGTTTCTATAGTGACAATATCAGATTTTTATGGTTCCAGTTATCACCATACATCTATGGTTCCTATGGTGCTTGTTAGGGAATCTTCTATGATACCCGATTCATCCTATCAGTGTTGGTCACACATCAACTTTGGCTTGGAGATCCTTGAGCATTCCTTGAAGACATTATGGACATCATCTATGTCTTTGGATCTTGTGCATAATTCAGAGAAATTTATAATTCTTTCTGTATCTTCCTATGAGGAATGGGAAGATTACTTGCACACTTCTATGGTTCGCCTTCTTCCTAAGGGGAGAAATGTGGTTTAGCGTTCATGGATTCTCTTCAGCATACTTCATCGAGCATCTACAAGCACTACATCATATCTTATGGGGGGCTTCCCAGTCTCTCTTTGTATCTCCTATTTTGGAGAAATTTATTGTACACATGTGACAAAAGTTGTTCTAGGGGGGTCATGATATAAGTCCTCCTCCTTCACTTGTTTCATTTTTTTTCTCTTTCAGAGAGGAGTTTTGTTCCCACTAGGTTTTCTCCCTTTTTTCTCTGCTTATGAGAAATTTGTCCATTGGTACCTAACATGGCCTAGTAGCTAGGAACCATCTTTGTATTCTCTCTAAGTTGCACTTAAGGGGGGGTGTTAGTGTAAATAGTGTCATTATCTAACTAGTTTAGATATCACCTCTTTGAAGGTTTGACCTATTGACACATAAGCTTAAGTTTACTTAGTCTTTTAGGAGTTTGTCTCACTTCGACATGTGTACTCACACATGTGAGACACCTTTTTCTTTTTGACTTGCCACTTGCCCTCACACATGTCATGTAAGTTAGACAAGTGTTGCATGCTTGTAGGGGTAGTCAGTAGTTTAGTCCTACCTTCCTACCTCCTTCTCCTTGCCTATTTATGCAAGGCTCATTGTACTTTTTTATCCTCTCTTGAATATCAAATTTGGCTTTTTGTGCTCATGCTTTGTAGAAGTTTATATTGTTTTTCATTTGCTGATATTGGCTAATTCCAACAAAATGCTAAGGAAAGTGTCATGGAGAGGACCTGAACGATAATGAAGTCCATCTTTACACATGGTTCTTGCAAGTAGATGTTCAACATGGTACTTGTCCAAGGTGCCACAAGAAGTGGTTTTCACAAGAGAATAATTTTTATCTTTACTTTTTTCATTGTTTCATTTTTTTGTATTTTTTAAAAATTATTTGATTTTTTTTGTATTTTTTATCTTATTTTTTGATTTTATTGATTGGATGACAAATTAATAGCTTGATATTCAAAAGATCTTCATATGTCCCTGTCTGCTTGAGATAGTTGATGTAGATGCTCATGTCATAACATGCCAATAGTGGCCTAGCTAAAGTAGTTCCTTTGTCAGGATTAAAGCACTCTTGTGCAGTCCTTTGATGTTTGCGACCCTCATTGATAACTAAGTTGGCCTTATCTAAAAGTTTACATTTTAATAGAGTACCATCATAGCCCATATGGTGAAGCATTTCTACCATAACACAATGGATTTGGCAGTTGGATTTTTTGATTTTAGACATGCTTTTGGATTTTGATGGTGGGTATTGGATGTGAAAATAGCCTATTGCAAAGTATTTGGTTTGGTTGGATAGGTTGGTGATGTAGATTGGTTTTGAGGATTCTTAATTTGCCAAACTTGAGTTGGTGATACTCCTATGAAGGCTTGCTCTACAACTGTATTGTAACTGTCTTGTCTACTGAATCATACATTGGGCGACTTTGGAGTGTGGGGTTTTTCTTTTGAAAAAGTTTTCCCCACGTACACTTGTGTTATGGTATACTATTTATTTTATGTTTATATCAACAATTTTTTTAGTGGCGATCTTTTTCTAATTGGCGAATAGTTGAATTGAGGATTCAAATTTTGGCAAATAGTACAAGCTGTAAAGAGACCTGAATCGCCACATTTTTATGAATTTTTAGTTTAGTCCTAGTTAAATTGCTTGACTCACAAGAGGATGCTCCAACATAGCACAAGGATTTTGAGGACCTTGATAAATATTATGTGGAACAACCAACAAGCACATCACATGAAAAGATAAGACCATGCCCCATTCGACATCATCCAAGACACACCAAGATAAAAAGGATCATGGTGACCCTGAGAAGGTATGAAGAAGATGGAAAAAATAAACCAAGATAAAAAAAGCAACAATCAATTGACAAAACAATATTGAACCTCTTGCCAAAATATTGAGAAAGATTAAAAGATGACAAAGAGGAGGATGATGATGAAGCCTGATATGGGGAATGATGTATCCCGCAAAGGCATTTAAGAGAAAGATAACATATGGATAATGATTCAACAATGTATGTTATTGAGGTTGCCATAAGATCAGAGTTTACCTATTTAAGAGCAACTTATTTCAAGTGCTATGTGTAAGGTATTGAATGCCAATGTACTTGCAAGTGCATGAAGTTGTAGACTAAATAAAAGGTAATCTCCCAAGTCACAAAATAAGAAAAAAGGAAAACACCAAAACTATTTCTAAAGAAAGACATAATCACCTACCCCTAACATAGGACAAGGTCAAGAAGATGAAGTGGTAAGGGAAAAGTAACAATGGTAGAGACCAGGACATGAAATGAGGTGAAATGCTAAGGAAAGTGTCACGGAGAGAACCTGAAGGATAATGAAGTCCAACTTTACAAATGGTGCTTGCAAGTAAGTTTTCAACATGGTACTTGTCCAAGGTGCCACAAGAAGTGGTTTTCACCAGATGATAATTTTTATCTTTACTTTTTTCATTGTTTCATTTTTTTGTATTTTTTAAATTATTTGATTTTTTTAGTATATTTATCTTATTTTTTTAATTTTATTGATTGGATGACATTAATAGCTTGATAGTCAAAAGATCTTCATATGTCCCTATTTATTTGAGATAGTTGATGTAGATGCTCGTGTCATAACATGCCAATAGTGGCCTACCTGAAGTAGTTGCTTTGTTAGGATTAAAGCACTCTTGTACAGTCCTTTGATGTTTGTGACCCTCATTGATAACTAAGTTGGCCTTATCTAAAAGTTTACATAATAATAGAGTACCATCATAGCCCTTATGGTGAAGCATTTCTACCATAACACAATGGATTTGGGAGTTGGATTTTTGGATTTTAGACATTCTTTTGGATTTTGATGGTGGGTATTGGATGTGAAATTAGGCTATTGCAATGTATTTGGTTTGGTTGGATAGGTTGGTGATGTAGATTGGTTTTGAGCATTCTTAATTTGCTAAACATGATTTGGTGATACTCTTATGAAGGCTTGCTCAACAACTGTATTGTAACTATGTTATCTACTGAATAATACATTGGGCTACTTTGGAGTGTGGGGTTTTTCTCTTGAAAAAGTTTCCCCATGTACATTCGTGTTATGGTATACTATTTATTTTATGTTTATATCAACAATTTTTTTAGTGGTGATCTTTTTCTAATTGGTGAATAGTTGAAATTGGGGATTCAAATTTTGGCAAATAGTACAAGCTGTAAGGAGACCTGAATCGCCACATTTTTATGAATTTTTAGTTTAGTCCTAGTTAAATTGCTTGACACACATGAGGATACTCCAACACAGCACAAGGCTTTTGAGGACCTTGATAAATATTATGTGGAACAGCCAACAAGCACATCACATGAAAAGATAAGACCATGCCCCATTCAACACCATCCAAGATACACCAAGATAAAAAGGATCATGGTAACCTTGAGAAGGTATGAAGAAGATGGAAAAAATAAACAAAGATAAAAAAGGAAACAATCAATTGACAAAACAATATTGAACCTCTTGCCAGAATATTGAGAAAGATTAAAAGATGATGAAGAGGAGGATGATGATGAAGCCTGATATGGGGAATGATGTATCCCGCGAAGGCATGTAAGAGAAAGATAAAAGTATGGATGACATTAAGGCAAATGATTCAACAATGTATGTTATTGAGGTTGCCATAAGATCAAAGTTTACCTATTTAAGAGTAACTTATTTCAAGTGCTATGTGTAAGGTATTGAATGCCAATGTACTTGCAAGTGCATGAAGTTGCAGACTAAATAAAAGGTAATCTTCCAAGTCACAAAATAAGCAAAAAGGAAAACACCAAAACTATTTCTAAAGCGAGACATAATCACCTACCCTTAACATAGGACAAGGTCAAGAAGATGAAGTGGTAAGGGAAAAGTAACAATGGTAAAGACTAGACATGAAATGAGGTAAAATGCTAAGGAAAGTGTCATGGAGAGGACCTGAAGGATAATGAAGTCCAGCTTTACAAATGGTGCTTACAAGTAGATTTTCAACATGGTACTTGTCCAAGGTACCACAAGAAGTGGTTTTCACCAGAGGATAATTTTGATCTTTGCTTTTTTCATTGTTTCATTTTTTTGTATTTTTTAAATTATTTAATTTTTTTAGTATTTTTATCTTTTTTTTTATTTTACTAATTGGATGACATTAATAGCTTGATATTCAAAAGATCTTCATATGTCCCTGTCTCTTTGAGATAGTTGATGTAGATGCTCATGTCATAACATGCCAATAGTGGCCTACCTGAAGTAGTTGCTTTGTTACGATTAAAGCACTCTTGTACAGTCCTTTGATGTTTGTCACCCTCATTGATAACTAAGTTGGTCTTATCTAAAAGTTTACATTTTAATAAAGTACCATCATAGCGCTTATGGTGAAGCATTTGTACCATAACACAATGGATTTGGGAGTTGGATTTTTGGATTTTAGACATTCTTTTGGATTTTGATGATGGGTATTGGATGTGAAATTAGGTTAGTGCAATGTATTTGGTTTGGTTGGATAGGTTGGTGATCTAGATTGGTTTTGAGCATTCTTAGTTTGCCAAACTTGAGTTGTTGATACTCTTATGAAGGCTTGCTCCACAAATGTATTGAAACTGTGTTGTCTACTAAATAATACATTGGGCTACTTTGGAGTGTGGGGTTTTTGTCTTGAAAAAGTTTTCCCCTTGTACACTTGTGTTATGGTATACTATTTATTTTATGTTTATATCAAAAAAAAATTTAGTGGCGATCTTTTTCTAATTGGTGAATAGTTGAAATTGGAGATTCAAATTTTGGCAAATAGTACAAGTTGTAAGGAGACCTAAATTGCCATATTTTTTTGAATTTTTAGTTTAGTCCTAGTTAAATTGCTTGACTCACACGAGGATGCTCCAACACAGCACAAGGCTTTTGAGGACCTTTATAAATATTATGTGGAACAGCCAACAAGCACATCACATGAAAAGATAAGATGATGCCCCATTTGACACCATCCAAGACACACCAAGATAAAAAGGATCATGGTAACCTTGAGAAGGTATGAAGAAGATGGAAAAAATAAACAAAGATAAAAAAAAGCAACAATCAATTGATAAAACAGTATTGAACCTCTTGCAAAAATATTGAGAAAGATTAAAAGATGATGAAGAGGAGGATGATGATGAAGCCTTATATGGGGAGTAATGTATCCCGAGAAGGCATTTAAGAGAAAGATAAAAGTATGGATGACATTAAGGCAAATGATTCGATAATGTATGTTATTGAGGTTGCCATAAGATCAAAGTTTACCTATTTAAGAGCAACATATTTCAAGTGCTATGTGTAAGGTATTGAATGCCAATGTACTTGCAAGTGCATGAAGTTGCAGACTAAATAAAAGGTAATCTTCCATGTAACAAAATAAGAAAAGAGGAAAACACCAAAACTATTTCTAATGCAATACATAATCACCTGCCCCTAACATAAGACAAGGTCAGTAAGATGAAGTGGTAAGGGAAAAATAACAATGGTAAAGACTAGGACATGGAATGGGGTGAAATGCTAAGGAAAGTGTCATGGGCAGGACCTGAAGGATAATGAAGTCCAACTTTACACATGTGCTTGCAAGTAGATTTTCAACATGGTACTTGCCTAAGGTGCCACATGACGTGGTTTTCACTAGAGGATAATTTTTATCTTTACTTTTTTCATTGTTTCAATTTTTTGTATTTTTTAAATTATTTCATTTTTTTTTGTATTTTTATCTGATTTTTTTATTTTACTGATTGGATGACATTAATAACTTGATATTCAAAATATCTTCATATGTCCCTGTCTATTTGAGATAGTTGATGTAGATGCTCATGTCATAACATGCCAATAGTGGCCTACCTGAAGTAGTTGCTTTGTCAGGATTAAAGCACTATTGTACGGTCCTTTGATTTTCGCGAACCTCATTGATAACTTAGTTGGCCTTATCTAAAAGTTTATATTTTAATAAAGTACCATCATAGCCCTTATGGTGAAGAATTTCTACCATAACACAATGGATTTGGGAGTTGTATTTTTGGATTTTAGAGATGCTTTTGGATTTTGATGGTGAGTATTGGATGTGAAATTAGGCTATTGCAATGTATTTGGTTTGGTTGGATAGGTTGGTGATGTAGATTGGTTTTGAGGATTCTAAATTTGCCAAACTTGAGTTGCTGGATTATAGAATTTGGATTTAAAATTATGATGGTAGTAGGAAAAGGGATTCTAACTTGCATAATAAATTTCTCAAACCAAGGGTCTATGATGGAAGTGAGCAAGGATAATAGAATGCTTCTACTAAGTGTGAACCAAGATGTAGATTTGGATTTGATAGGCTTGGTATGAGAGTAATATGGATTCTGCACAAGATGATGTGTGAAACTTGGACAAATAGACTTGGAAATGATTTCAATCTTTTTACAAAGGTGATTTAGTTGCATGGTCTATGCAACGTGAGATGCTTGACTTGACTATGTAGAAGTTTAAGGTTTGAACTCAAGATTGGTTTAACGACTTGTTTGCAAGATTAGTCCAAGGACTCAAGAAGATTCAACAAACAAAGCAAAAAATTTGATTTAAGTGACTAATGTAAAGATATTCATTAGTTACACATAAGAAAATACATCAGACACATCAACAACCTATTTTATTTAGGTGGATGTATCAATTTTCATGGGCCCACAAGTATGTTATCTACTAAGTTACAGATAGCCAGGGAATGCAAGGTCATGTACAACCTATGCACCCCTTACCATTGAGGACAAGGCCTTGCCCATAGTGAGCTCTATCTCAATAGGCTCAGAAACATGACATGTGTAACTTCTCAAGGCTAACTGTTTACCAGTGCACCATGAAAAAAGAAGGTTGAGAATCTCCTAATATAGGATATACAAGCATCTAATGGATATCCTTATTATACACTTGCTACATGAGGTCGGAATCCATGAACAAGTGTGTTATCTAAGGCATGTGATTGCTCACTTTGTTGAGTCCCATAGGCTCAACATGGGTCCAAAATGATAGCTCCCCTATTGAGGTGCAACTTTCACTGTCCCTCCTTTGTATACCCCATGAGAACACATGGTTGAGGTCATCTCCTAGGGTGATGAAATCCCTAGAGGTAGGCCTCCTAAAGGGAAAGAAATATATGTACTTTTGATGTCCAAGATCAATTTTGTAGCATGATGAGAGAGAATATGTACTTAGAATCTTGGGCTAACATAGAACAAAATAGAGCTTAAATTTTTTTTGATCTCCAAGATCACTTTTTGGTGCAAGGAGAGAGCATACACACTCTAGAGGCTCCCAAGCATGACAAAAAAATAATTTCCCTTTAAAAAATAAGTGTTCTTAAATTAGTGGATAAATATTGTCTTTGACTTGTGGTGGTACTGAAAATGCATTGGTAATTTGAAAATTTTATATTTGGCATGCATTTAACAGTAGGAAAAATATGTTAATGTAAAATGAGAAATTCTATAAAAACTAGAAAAAGTTATCAAAACACAAAAAAAGGTAATGCCATCATAGAATTACTTGTGATTTTCTATGCAATTTTTTAAAAATTTATCAAATTTAATTTTTATATTCAAAAGTTATATCTGTTTGAATTTTAGAAGGAAATAATGAGTTCATGAAGGTATGTCTCAAAATCTAGGTCAAATATGAAGAAATGATCTTAATCACTACATAGAATTTTGAGTCATCTTTCCAATTCATACAAAATCATAAAAATACAATAATCAAGTAGAAAGTTAGGCCAATTTGATTAAAAGGTGCTTTTTAAAGGTCAAAATTGGGGCAGGGTCTATCACTGGCAGTTTAGTTTAACCTCCAACAATCACATGCATGGTTAGAGTCTCCTACTAGTTAAGAAAGTAGTTAGCGAAAAGTTTTTCTAATCTACATACCAATGACTCCTTACCTTGGACAATGTAGTGCTCTAGCTTTGACATATAAAACTCTTCTCCAAGTAACCATGTAGGAAAATTTTCTTCACATACATCTATTCTATCTCAAGACCATAAGCTACTATAATAGATAATAAGAACCTAATAGATGTTAGCTTAACAATTAGAGAAAACATTCCACTTTTTAATATATCCCCTCAACGTGGGAATATCCTTTCACAATCAATCTCATCTTGTACTTCTAAACATCGTCATCTAAAACAAGCTTCTTAAAAACCTACTTGCAACCTAAAATATTCCTTCCTTTTAGAAATTGAACAAAGTCCCAAGGATCATTATTTTTCAATGTAGCCATCTCTTCATCCACAACCAATTTTCAATACTTAATTCCATCCATCTCCATTATTTATTTCATATTTCAAGATTCATCAGTGTTAGTAATCAAAGAAAAAATACATTTGAAATTAGGTAGGATATATATCTCTAGTTACTGCCTCTACTGAGTGGAACTCAAAAATTGAGATGGAGGTTCTTTCTCCTTTAAACTTGAAGAGCTCTCAATACTATCCTCCTCATTAGGTCCAACCTAAACCATTTATTCAACCTCAAATGTAGTTGTCTCAGTCTTTGTCTATAACTACACTATAGACTTCACACTTCATTTAGTTGCTAAACTATAGGGGAAGATATAATATTTCAAAAGATCACATTCCATCTATATATAACTATCTTGGTCACTGTATCATTTAGAATACGAATCAAATGGTTTTACGAGTGAGTCATAGTCTAACTCAACACATGAACCATCCTCCTTGCTAACGGAGGCCTCTCAATCACACTTACTCATGTGGCAAGAGCTAGTCAAGTCAAGGTAGGACAAGGGGTAATTTTTCTCTCTTTCTTCAGGGAGAACAACATCACAAATGGTGGTTGGGTATTGTGCTATGTGTGTTTGGATAATTGTTCCTATGGACATATTCAATTTTTGTTGCAATAATTGTATGACCTGAAGGATCATGAGTCCTAAGTCTCCTAAGCCTAGCATGATGGTTGTTTTTTCATTGATAAGTTGAAGATGTTCTTGTCTCCTTTCTTCATCTCATAAGATCTATTGTATCAAGGATTGTCAGTCTCTAATTTATTGTTGATGTTCCTATTCTTTTGTTGTTGAATTGGATGGGGGAAGTTCTCCCCAATCTCATCGAGGATTGATTATATCCAATCTTCCCTAATGCTTGGGCACATTGGATGCTTGGCATTAGGGGGAAGTGTTGAGTTGTACATTGAATGTGTTGAATGTTTGAGTTGATGTTTACCTAGTGATGGAACCAAGGGTTTCTCCTTATTTATTTTATTTTATTTTATGTGTTTACCTTGTGATGTGATTGAGGGTTTTATTCTCTAAGTTTCCCTAATGTTTTTATATTTTTTCTATCAATGCACTCTAGATGTATTGAAATAAATTTTTGTTCCTTTTTCCAAATTCAAATATTTCCTAATTACCTATGAATTGAAAAATGTATGCAATCTAATCATTTTTTTCAATATGCAATCTATCCTATGCTTTTGTAGTTTTTGTGGAACAATGTTGAACCTAATCTAACAAATTGAAATTGTTAAATGGAAATTAATATAATCTAATGAATAAAATAAATCTAATCTAATTTAATCAAAGAAATTCTAATCTATGAAAACAAATAAGTGACCTATCAAAGAAAGAGAAAAGCAATGATTACTTTTCCAAGAGATAGAATGTGAGCTAATTACTATTCTAAAACATGAAAAACCTAGTATGGAAAAGATGGTAGTGCCTAGCTTGAGCCCTTAGAAGTGCATTCACCAACCCTCTCTTCCTCTATAGTAGTAGGGTCCTCTTCATGATAAAAGTGAAGATGGGAGTAAAATGAAAAAAATGGAAGATTTGAAGCTTTGAAAACAATTGGGCATTAGAATTCCTACGAAGCACTATGGCTTGGAGCTATGAAAGATTTGAAGATAATTGGGCATTAGAATGCCTACAAAGCACCATGGCTTCGAGCTATGAAAGTTAATCCAAACATGAAAAGTCTCATGGGGTCTTGCCTGAGCATAAAAATGCTATGGAGAAAATTAGCAAAGAAAAGAAAGAGCAAGAGAAACAATATCAAATTTGTCTCCTCAAATGCATAGAGGAGGGGGTATTTATAGATGTGAGAAGCACATCAATAGTGGAGTTGATTGGATAGTTAAATCATTTTATTGAAGAGTTAATAGGCTTGATTGGAGAGTGAACTAGCCTTGATAGCCTATCACAAAAGAAGAAATGAAGTTAGCATGTGATTGATTGCAAGATAAGTAAAATTGATTTAGAAATTATATTGGGCTGATTGGGAGTGTTAAATTAGTTAGGAGGAGTTGGAAATCAATTAGAGAAGAAGACTCATGCAATTAGGGCTTAATTTAGATTAAATTTAGGCTAGAAGTGGAAGAAATCACACATTTTAAAAGATGATAGGGTCACCCCTTTTGGGAAGTGGGTCACCTCTTTCACTAGGGAAAGTCACCCCTAGAGATTCTATTTATGTTTTTTGGTCACCCAAGGAGATCTTGAAGTCATAGGGGTGACCCACAGAGGAGGTTTTCTACATTTAGTTTCTGAGATGGAGAATGATCTAGGATGTGTAAAAATGTTTTTGGTTCCAAAACTATCCATAGGATCTCTGCAGGGTGGTTTACCCCTTTCACTAGGGAAATTCTCTCCTGGAGATCCCAATTTAGCTATAGGATCACCTAGGGAGATGCTACAGAGATAGGGGCAACCCAAAAAGGAAGAAAGTGACATGAAACTTGAATCTAGGGATAGAATGGGGAGATTGATTAGATGATTCCAAAGGAATTAAATGATGCAAATACTCCTAGAGAACATTAAATCCCCTCTTGTGAAGTGGATTGATGTGGTTATTGGGGCTAGAAATAAAGAAAAAGGATTTGTCTAACTTTCATTAAAAGATAACCTAGAAGGTGTGTGCAGGCCTGTAGAAGGTTAGTCTAGAGGTTACGAAAGCACAAAAAAATGAAAAATGAACCAAGACACGTCACCAATAATAATACTATTGAGAGGTGTATATATTCATGCTTACATGTACATGATTAGGACTATAGCTCATCCTTGGTCTGCCATGTAGGCATGTGCATATTTTTCATACCTATAGTCACAAGATCCTAAATCTTGTATGGTTTCACACCAACACCATAAACAATGAAGATACATTTTACAACCTTAAATCACAACTTTGAACACTTCCCCTTAAGCACATGAGCATATTCCTTACAACCAAAAACTTGAAGATGTTGAAGTGAGGGATTTTTTCTCATCAATTTTCCATAAAGGTTTTCTCAATAAGCATGCTTTGTAGGAAACCTATTGATGAAGTGACATGTAGTGGTAATTGCTTCTACCCAAAATTTATTTTATAATTTGAACCCACTAAGCATACTCTTAGCCCTATCCATCAACATCTTATTCATTATTTCTACAATTTCATTATGTTGAGGGGTAAATGGAGTTGTAGATTGTGTTTTTCAATGTCATTCGCTTTACAAAGTCTATCAACTTTGCTAAAGAAAATTCTCCACCATTATTTGTTCTCAAAACTTTGATCTTTTTACCACTTGATTTCTCCACAAGAGTATTAAACTCCTTGAACTAACGAAAGACTTTGGATTTTCATCTACAAAAATAAACCCAAGCCCTCTTAGAAAATCATCAATAAATAATACACAATATTGGAATTTTGATTAAAAAAAGGAACATCTATAAGATTAAATACACTAGAACCATTAAGATACAAAATTCCAAAAGATTTATGGGAAATTTAGTAAAACTAAACATAACTTTGCTTTACATATATACACTATTCACAAAATTCAAATTCAAGAAAACAATCAACAAGCCCCTCTACAAGATTTTTATTTTTTAGGTCCTTAGACATTTCTTACCAATGTACCCCTTTTAGTCATACCATAACATAGTCTTCCCAGTAGGCATCTTTCTCTCTAAGGTGATAATATGTTTAGCAACCTAAACTACATTTTTAGGTGATATAAGTCCTTTTAGTACAAGTCCTAATGTTATAGGTCCTAAATTAATATAAGTACTAATCGTATAGGTGTATATGTTGTAGGTACCAAATTTGTACACTCATATGTTGCAAATCCCCTTGTTCTAGGTACTACTTAACTATTATACTAAATATAGGTGTTAGCATCAAGGAAAAAGATTCCCAACCCAAACTCCCTTTTTGAGCACCATAAGTTGAGGATTACCTGCACATATGTATCATTCATATTGCTAACATGTAACATGTTTCATGCCAAATCCAACATGAATGGGACTCTTAAAATATGGTCCTTGATCCTTTGATGAAAGAATTAGATCTTGACTCTCCCAAAATCAACAATACTGAGTAAGAGTTACCACCAAGATATACCTTCCTACCATCAAAACTCTTATAATATAAAAAAAACTTCACATAGCTATGTTCCACCATCACAACCAAACCCAACAAACTTTAGCTTTCCTCCACCAAATTCTTTCTTCACAACACCTCCGCAATACCAACAATAGAACTCTTATCTGCAACCATCACAAAGCCTACATTCTTACCTTTCACCACCCCCACCTCCCCAAAATCAAAACACCCAATTTCAACCCAATCCAAATCCAACATACAACACATACAACCCTAACCAATCATACGACCCTTATAACACCAATACACATGGTTTCCACTATAATCTTCCATATGGGCAACAACAACCACCTCTCAGACAATAGGAGACATTTCCAACCCCTCCCAGAACTATGGAGCTAAAACTAGTGGAGGCTCAACAACAACTGTCTGATCTTACATTGGCCACACAAAGAAAACTTTCTCCTTGGAAGAAGTTTGTCCTTATCCATTTGATCGGTCATTACCCATGATCCCTTTTCCTCACAACTTCACTATTCCCAAATTTGATAAATACAAAGGAAAAGGAGACCCAAAGGATTATCTTAGGGAATTGTATCTCGTTTTCATTGAGGTCTCACATAACAACATATATCTTATGCATCTCTTTCCTCACAGTCTTGGAGGTCAAGCTATAGAATGGTTCTCACACCTACCCATGGGTATCAAATCTTTTAATGAGCTTGTGAAGAAATTTTCTGCCCATTTCTCTTACAACACAGAACATGAGATCTCCATGACTGACCTATGCAACAATAAATAGAAAAATGGGGAAATTTTCATCTCCTTCCTTCAAAGATGGAGACAGATGGCTAGCAAATTCCCATTCAAGATACCTGAAAAACAACTTGTTAGCATAATTGTGTAGAACCTCAACCAAGAATTAGGTTTTCAATTGCAAATCCTTAGTGCTAAAACCTTCGACAAAATTACCTACAAGGGAATCAACATTGAAAAATCCCTCATTGCTAAGGGTGTGGTCAAAATCTTCAAAGACAACAAAGACAATACTCCCCAGCAACAATCAAATGACAAACCAAAATTTTGGAACAAAAATAAAAACGTGGTCAATGATGGTGTGGTAGATTCCAAACATGTCCAAACACTACAAACACCCCTTCATCTTTCAAAACCAAGTCAAACTCTGCCTCAACAAAACCAACAAAGACAACCATACCATAACCAACAACAACGACACCAAGAGTGACTTAAACAAGATTACCCTCTGCAACATCAATACACTCACTTGTGAGAGCCTATAGAGATTGTTTTATAGAAACTTATAAATAATGGACTCGTCACCTTACTAGATGCTCCCCCATGTGGCGAGCTTGTTTACAAAACAGCACGGTACAGAGAAAATGAATATTGTGAGTTACATAGGAGCAAAGGACATAGGACCTCATCATGCATGAAACTCAAGCACATAATCCCAAACCTTATCGATGGAAACAAAATCACTTTTGAGGATGAACAACCAACTCAAAACACCAATAAGGACCTCAACATGTACAAGGAGCCATTCCCTAACCATGTTCAAGGTTAAAATCCTGACAAAGGTAAAGGTATTAACAAAGCTTCAACTTCCTATGACTCTATTGTGGGTCATTTTGAAGAAAGCCGTGTATCTACCCTCACAATCAAAGGTAAATCTATGGATTGCACTATTACAACTCATCATGGTCATATCACCATTCGTTGTCCTACACCAAGTCTCCCACCTCCATCCAATTACAATCTTGTCGAACATATAGGGAAAATCCTGCATAGATCTCTATCTTGAACCTTCTACGATCGTCACCCGCACATAAAGCCATGCTTGAAAAAGCCCTACAATAGTCTTTGGTTCCTAACAACATAGCATTCACAGATTTCCAAGCTATTATAGGTAATATTGCCTTACCCTACATTGTGGTCTTTTTTGAAAGGACCTCCCATCTCATGACCCATGTCACAACTATGCCCTCCACATTGAGGTTCTCATCCATAAATGCAAGATCAAATGTATACTTATAGATAGTGGTGCTGGTCTCAATATCTATTCTCTAAAGTTACTCAAATAATTGGGATACTCTGAGGATGATGTCCACATTGATCAAAGTATTATAATCAAGGGGTATGATTATGTTGAACGCCGGTCAAAAGGTGTTATCCATTTGCCTATACAAGTAGGCCCTGTCATGCTTGAAACTAGATGCTAAGTCCTTGACATTGAGCTACCCTACAATATTATCCTTGGATGCCCATGGATCCATGCCTTGAAAGCTATTCCCTCCACATACCATCAGTCTCTCAAATTCCCATTTAATGGTATGGAGATAACTATTCCTGGAGATCCTAATCGTTTTGAATTTTGTCGTGTCTTGCAAGGCAGTTGTAAGAATTCCAACCAAGTGCCCAATAATGAAAAAGCCCTTGAATCCCCATTGTATGTTGATTCTAAAAATCTGGCAAAAGCCTCTACAAGTGAACCTAATCCTCATCCCATTCCTGAACTCAAAGCTCACATCTGTGATATAGGCTTTGGAGAATATGATATCTTAAAAGCTTGTTGTGTAGGGTGGATGCCTCCTAAATCCTACGGCCAACTACCCATTTCCAAAGCAACTAAGAAGGCAACTATTCCTCCCCCAGCATCTCTAACCCAATTCCAAGAGGGAAAATTATTGGTCGAGGAAACTATTGAAGATATCTCTTATTGGCTCTACAAGGAGAAAGAACCAGTCACAATACCAATCAAGTAATATGGCAATGGCTTAAGGATAGTCAAAAACATTGTCTATAAAGGCAAAGGTGGCCTTGGAAAAATAATCAAGGAACAATGGAACCCATTATTGTGATGAAGAAACTAGACAAGAAGGGGTTAGGATTTGGTAGAAAGGTACCACACACCTTGGACATCGAGGGTATCCTTGACAAGGTGGCAAAAACTTTTCTTGCCGATTCGACGTCTAATGAGGATATCATCAATGACTCTTCCCTCCATATGACTAACCTATTTATAGAATACTTTGTTTTCATGCTATCATCCGTATCCTTAACATCCACCACCCCCACCCAGAAAGTCACACTTGTATACCCTGAACTTACTGATTGGGACGAACAAGGCCCCCCCGTTCTAGATGTATTTCAGAATGACAAAGCTATTGTAGAGTTTATGGGACTCCAAGATCGTATCCCTCTTGGCGATCACAAAGCTAGTTTTGTAATGGAACTAGAGCCAACAACTTATTTTGGTGAGAATGCCAAATCCTCCAGTAACAAAAGTAAAAATAAAGAAAGATCTCTAGGTGAAAACCACATTGTGGCACCTCTTGATCACAAAATAGTAAAAACAAAGGACGTATCCAAAGGTGAAAACCCAACTGTGGCATGTAAGGATGGAGAATTTGATGTTCTCCTACCATCTAAGTATCAAGAGAAATCAACTCTCCTAGTGGAAGATTCTATAGAGATAAACCTTGGCACAAAGCAAACTCCAAAGACAACATTCCTTGCAGCATCACTATCAGAACAAGAGCACAAAAATCTTACCAACTTCTTACAGCGAACCATCAAATTTGTGTGGACTTATGTTGATATGCTAGGGTTATACCCTAAGCTAGGAGTTCACTATCTCATAGTTGATCCAACAGTTAAACCCGTCAAGCAAAAGCTAAGGAAGATACATCCACAGATCACTCTCTTGGTGAAAGTGGAAATATAAAAGTTGTTAGATGCTAAATTCATCAAGCCTATTGATTATCCAGAATGGGTCTCAAACATTGTACCTATGGCTAAACCCAACGGGGGCATCCGTATGTGTTCCAACTTCAGAGATCTCAACAAAGCATGTCCCAAAGATGACTTCCCATTACCAAACATTGATCTCATAGTAGACTTGACTGCTAGTCATGAAATGCTTTCTCTAATGGATGGATTTTTTAGCTACATTCAGATAATGATAGTGGAAGAAGATCAACAGAAAATAGCTTTCACCTGTCCTTGGAGTACCTATTATTGGTGTGTCATGCTATTTGGTCTAAAGAATATAGGGGCAACTTATCAAAGAGCAATGACAATAATATTCCACGATCTCTTGCATTATATCATGGAGGACTCTGTGGATGACATACTAGTAAAATCTTCTAGGGCAGATCACATATAGGTTCTAGGACAAATCTTTGACAGACTAGAAAAATACAAAGTGAGACTCAATCCAAAGAAGTGTGTCTTCGGGGTAACATCAAGAAAACTATTGGGATACATTGTATCTCGTAGAGGCATTGAAGTAGATCCAGCAAAAGTCAAGGCTATAGTGGAAATGCCTCCACCAAAGAATATAAAAGAATTAAGGAGCCTTCAAGGAAGGTTACAGTCTATTACAGATTTCATCTCACAGCTAGCAGATAAATCTCAACCATTTCAACACTTACTCTGGAAGGATGTCTCATTTCGATGGGATGATAAGTGTCAAGCAACATTTCATCAACTCAAAGAAAATCTAGCTACACCTCTTATCTTGGTACCACCAGTTGCCAATAGGCCTTTGATCTTGTACATCTCAACTACAACTATAGCCCTAGGGGCTCTTCTAGCATAGCATCATAAGTCAGGAAAAGAGCATGCAATCTATTATATCAGTTGAACCTTGGTGGGTTATGAGCTCAATTATTCACCTATGGAAAGAGCTTGTTTAACAGTAGTATTCACTTCCTAAAAGTTGGTGCATTACATGCTAAACCAACACACAAATCTAATAGCCAAAATTGATCCATTGAAGTATCTACTAGCAAAAGTAGCTCTTACAAGTAGACTAGCTAAATGGGTCATGATCCTTAGTGAGTTTGACATTGAGTATGTGGATCATAAAGTAATCAAGGGACAAGCCCTAGCAGATCAACTAGCAAAAGCACCCATGACAGATGTACATCCTATGGTCTCTGGCTTTCTAGATGAGAATCTCTTCACTCTTTCTACCTTAGTAATGTGGAAGTTGTATTTTGATGGTTCCTATAGACAGCATGGATCAGGGGCCGGCATCTTATTCATCACACCTCAAAATGACTATATTCCAAAGTCATATCAGCTTGCATTTCCTTGCACCAAAAACATAGCTGAGTATGAAGCACTCCTCATAGGTCTCAATACAACAGTTCAATGGGACATCACAAAACTACAAGTATATAGAGACTCACAGCTAGTCATTCGACAAGTCACTAATGAGTACCAAACAAAAGATGAAAAGTTAGTCCCCTACAAAAAACTAGTGGATGCCTACAAACCACATTTTTCTAGCATCACATTTGAAAAAATTCTAAGAGAGCATAACAAAGCTATAGATTCTATGGCCTCCATGGGGTCACTTATAGACATGCCTACCAACACATAGAAATGTGAGTTCTTGATCAAGCAATTATTGATACCAGCCGTCGATGTTCCAACTATTGAAATCATCTGTGAACTTGTTGGTCCCAATTCCCCATGGTACAAAGATATCTATGAATACCTTAAACATGGTACCTTTCCCTTTGAGCTATTCTCTACCCAATGCAAAACCTTTATTTGTTGATCCTCCCGTTACACTATTCTGGATGATACACTTTATCGTCAGAGTCTCGATGGTATCCTCTTACGATGTCTTAACACGGAAGAAGCCAAAGCTACCTTACATAACATACATGAAGGTGTCTGTGGTGTACATTCTACCGGTCCTAATCTCACTAAGAAGATACTCAGAATAGGTTACTACTGGCCTACAATAGAACAAGATGCTTTGCAGTTTGCTAAGAAGTGTACATTCTACAATGCTAGCAACATGGAGATTTGATTCACGCACCAGCTCATGAACTACAACCTATGACTACTTCATGGCCTTTTTCACAATGGGGTCTCGACCTTGTAGGACAAATCCATGCATCCTCATCCAATGGCCACAAATTCATCATTACCGCCACTAAGTACTTCACAAAGTGGGTCGAAACCATTCCCCTAACCTATATCACTGGTAAGCAAATAGCCAAGTCTATCCTTAACTACCTCATTTGCTGGTATGGTATCCCTCAAGCCATTGCAACTGATAATGGGAGACCATTCAAAAATCAAGATGTTCGTGCCTTGTGCACCCAATACAATATCCAACATCGCTTTTCCACTCCCTACTATCCACAAAGTAATAGCCAAGCTGAGGCTTCCAACAAAACCATTCTCAAAATCCTCAAGAAAACAGTCAATGAAGTTGGTCGTGATTGGCACTTGCAACTCCATCTTGCCTTATGGGCCTACCATACTAGTATCAGAACACCAACTAGTGCCACACCCTATACCTTGGTGTATGGCTTTGAAGCCATCCTACCTATAGAAGTTGAGATACCATCCCTCAAAGTATCCATGCAGCACCTGATTGATGGAGAGGAGTATCACACTTCCAAATTAGCTGAGCTAGAACTACTAGATGAGAGGCGTCTTGCTACACTTAATCATCTCCATGTCTATCAAAATACAAAAATATCAAAGAAAGATGGTTTCAAGTTGGTGATCTTGTCTTAAAAGAAAATCAGCAAAATCAAGCAGATCGAGAAAAGAAAGGCAAGTTTGATCCTAACTGGTTAGGCCCCTTTATTGTCACGACATCATATAGATTAGGAGGTTATACTTTAGCTACAACTGACGGCATTCCTCTAGGTGAGCCACTTAACAATGTTCATCTCAAGAAGTTCTATGCTTGATCCTCAGAGTATTAAAAAAAACAAAAAAAAAACCATCCTATGGTAAAAACCTAGTAAATAGGCGCCTTGGATAAGTACCATAGTGAAAACCTAGAAAACATGTGCTATGTGTAGAGTCAACATCCATCATCTATCGAGTCCTATTCATTCCATGTCCATTTCACAACAAACTTCATCCATCCATTCCTAATAAAACCATTGACCTTGTTTGCATTTTCATCTCCATATCTAGAATAGCTTAGAAATTTGTCAATGTCCATCATCGTCATCCCACGTCTTGATCTATGTCAATAGTTATCACTATCTTGTCCTAGGTCACACTGTCTACGTCTTCTCCATCATCGGCTATCCTATGTCAGTCAACCATAACAACACCTCTACCATAATGGGGGCAATTCTTTCCTTAACCTAGGTCTAGGAATGGATCCTTGTTCATGGTTCACAACAACAAACAAGCACCAAAACACCTCCAAACACAACCAAAAACAAAAACACATCAACAATCCAAATGCAAAAACACAAGCACTTCAATCATCTCCCCACACATGACAACATTTTTTCTGCATCTTCATGCCAAGCTAGAACTACATATCATCTTTTCAATCTTAAGGTACCTTGATCCCATGGATATGGATATGTAGGTGGTCTGGAACACGAAGGAAGTTTCCAGTACTTAGGTACATAAGATCTCATCATTTCCCCAACCCAAACTCAAACACCTTGACCCACTCATCACTCTACCTAGAACTACATATTATCATCTTTCATCTTTCATCATAATGCATCTTGATCTCGTGGATACAAGGTATGTAGGTAGTCTCGAATATGAAGGATGTATCCAGTACTTAGGCACATACGATTCATCATTCTTCACCTATTTCAATCCATTGACATGTCATCTTTCTGGTCTTCCATTTATCAAAATCCATTCACCTTGACTTGACTAACTCAAGCAACAAAACAACAAACAAACACATCCTTTCAAAGCAAAAGTCCTTAACAATCCAGAAGCAAAGAAACCTACTTACAGAGCCATATGTTGTCCTACATAATTGATTACTAACATCAGCTAAATAAATCTCAACTAAGCACCTGAACAACGAACTTGTCTTTTACAGGATGTTCCATGTTCGAAACCAAACCAACACACGTGTCTTATAAGACATTTTGCATTTTGTGAAACAAGATATTATCTTTTTAAACATATAACACCCTTTAACAAACACATAGCTCCTACGATAAGACTGTTATCTATCCTATACAATCTATCCTGAGCAACCTCTTTGGCAAGAGAATATGTTGGATGAATGTTTACTTTGTAAGTCAGTCAATTTGCTTTGTGGTTTGAGTTCTTTTTTCCAATACCTATTCAAGACTACCTTGATTTATCTATAATCTTGGTATGTTGTGATGCAGTACGGAATGGGGGCATAGTCATTGCTTTTGTCTGCTATGTTTGAGGAATGATCTTTAGTATCTTTCTTAGCAGCATATTTATCTTGTGTGTGTTATGACCTAGCATCTTACATATTAATATTCTTCTTGCATTTATGTATTAAATTTTATTTTATGTTCAATACTATGGCTCATTCACATGTCCAACAAGGTTATATTATGTCTAAGGGAATCTAAGATCAAACCGCTTGCTTGCAGAGTCAATGTCCACACACTCGGATATCACAGCACCTTGGTCATTTATACCTTGGTGGCAAACTATCCATGTGCTATATCAAAAATAAAGACTGCTCTTTATAAACATTTGTGAAACCATTGCAACAAGCTCATCCATTTAACCATCCATTTATCCATGGCCTTATATTGTTTTCAAGTTCATATCGATCAACAATTTTTCTCTCATATTCTCACCTATCTAACTCAATCTTCTAGTCGAGTGTCAACCCAGTTCTTCTGTCACTTCCCTGTCTTTCCTCTTGAGGGGGCATCCTATGCCAGCGACACAGGGGAAGCTAACTACACTGGGGCATCAAGCTTGTATCATGTCTTCAAGAATCATTTTCTTTGACGCAACACTGTAAACTGCATTGCCTCGAAGAGGGGCAAAATGTAGACACCCAAAAATGGCCAAGTCTTTGAATCACTTGTATTTTCATCTAATCTGTCCAATCACCTGGATTTCAAACGTTAATTAAATAATCTAATTATTTAATTAATTTCATCAAAATCATCAAATTCTCCCAAAACTCCAAAATTCAACATTAATTAAATAAATCCTTTTTATTTAATTAATTTTATTAAATTCCTCTATATTCTTCCAAAATTAAATATTTTTTATTATTTAATTAAATCATTATCTTCTTTCAATTTTCAAGTCCACATTAATTAAATAAATCCAATTATTTAACTAATTCATCAAATCCTCTCTTATCTACAATTAAATAATTCTACATTATTTAATTAAATCAATTGTTCTTCCAAATTTAAATAAATCATGCAAATTTATTTAAATTATCTCAATCCTCTAAAAATAAATAAAATCAAGTATTTTATTTATAATCTTTCTATCTTGTCTATTCTTCAAAATCATGCACAATCAATTAAATAAATTTAATTATTTAATTTCAATTATCTTCCAATTCCTCTAAAAATATCATGTTAACTATGTGCACAATCAGTCTTATTTTCAGAACTTCAAAAAGTAAATTACAAGTTGAGTTAATTGGCTTTAATTTATCTTGTTTTCATCAACTCATGAACTAGAAGAAAAAGCATTCTAATTTATGAAATCAAATCTATCTTTATTAAAAAAAAATTAACTCAAACAAAAATACCTTTTTGGAGTGACACGTGTCGTGTGCACATTCAGCATGAGTTATTTGATTTATCTCAACCATTTATTCTATGGATTTATTTTATCTATTGATTGATCATGTTTGAAACCTATATAAACCCCCCTCATCTCCTTCACAAATGCTCTTCGATCACTTATTCTCAAGCTTTCAGCATACATCGCATCGTTGAGCACCTTATGATCTTTTTACATCGATGTTTTGAGCACGAATACACTTACATCCGCTTGTTACAAACATGATTTCATAACGTTATTGAGCAATCTACATATCTACAAAGAGAACACTACAATCTAGGTGAAGTCCTTCTTGTTTTATTTTATTTATTCATTGATATTGAATCTTTACTTAGATCGATCTCTTTATGTTATGGGTTATTGAGTTGTTATTATCATTGTTGTGATTTTATCATTCAACTTCTTGATTTTCCTCATACACACAAGATATACCTTCCTACCATCAAAACTCTTATAGTATAAAAACCACTCTGAATGAGAAGTCATGTTAAAATATGCTCAAGATTCAATCATCCATGCATGCATAGCCAAGGCTATAAAAAAGTATTGTGTGTGTCCTCCTATGAAGATTTATCAAAATCATCATCAGATTCACCTTTATTTTTTCTTCTTTTTCTCCTCCTTGTAGTCTATTCTTAAATAGAATGTATTTTCATAGTCTCGACATATTACCTAGGTCTTTTTACCATGAGGCTTAGATCTCCCATAATATTTCAAACTACTTTATTCTTTTTCTTGCCCTTCTTCTTGCCTTTCTCCTTCAACTGTCCATGAATAGTTAAATCTTCCTTGGAAGATTCTATAGATTCTATAGCTTTCCACCTCATCTCCTTTGGAAGTAAATAAATCACTACCTCATGAAGCATTCGATATAAAGTAGTGTTTTTGATAGCCATCACCAAGTTGTCCAATGATTCTAGTAAAGAACACACCAATGTCATGCATCATTCTTCTTCTTCTATTTTTACACCAATAGACTATAACTAGCTCACAAGGAAATGAATTAAGGTACTCAACAATTGAGTCTCCATCACCCATCTTTAAAGTATACAACTCCTTCTAAAAAAAATGTTCATGAGGAATCTAGCTTGGTAGAGGTTTCCCAACATTGTGTAGAGGCTCAAAATGGTGGTCTTTCTTGCAGCATTTATGAGCATTGAATTTACCAAAAAAAGTTGAATCAGGATTCTAGTTTTTTTTATCTAACACATCCCACTCTTCATTCTTCATTCTTGTAGGTTTGCTTTCAAAGACTATAGATCATATAGATCTTATCTATGACTAAGTCCTCCATTTTAGGATTTTGCAACTCAAAATTATTGTTCTTAAATATTTCCATCTTTAATCTAGATATGTTTTCCATCTTCCTAGAGAGGAAGATCTACTCTATGCACAACCACTACTCAAATAAAATTAACTTCTAAAAGTATTTTTCCTAACACATAGGATTCAAGTTGATTAGGCTTTAATACCAAATGAAAGGAAGCTAAGATTGTGGAAATTCTTCCTATAATAATCTATGAGGGTAGATAATGCAAAGAGACTTAAATATAACAATTCTAAATAAAAAACCATGTGTATAGACATGCAAGTGGCATGCAAAATATGTAACTTACAAAAACATAGTTGACATAGTATTACTTTGGGAAAACCCTTTTAAGAAAAACATAGCCTCAAAATCTCAAACTAATTTTATTCCCAATAAAAATGTAGTTGTAATTAGGAGGTATTTTCCACAGTGTGTCAAATTAGGATTTATTATTTCAAGTTTCAACTACATAGTCTTTGATTCAAATACTACACTTGTTGAAGGTTTTGTAAATGGGGTAGCAAGCTAAGTGGGCTTGATCTTGGGAGAAACTCCATGGTTAAGTGCACTTGAGTTAGAGTACTATAGGGATGGATGACCTACCGGGAAGTCCTAATGCTTCACCCCTGTGAGCATCACCTAGATGCAATGAGTGCTAAGTGGACAAGTCATTCACATGAGAGATGGGTTCATGTGAACCACTACTCATCGAATATGGGTCATGTGTTTGACTCAAAAACTACATAGTTGAACCCTGAAACAAAATATCATAATTTGATACATTCCAAAAATTACCTCTTGTTTATTAATTGATAGGCTAAAGGGACTCTATAATGAATGATTCATAAGGCACACCATTTTCTAAAGGTTTTACAAATGGAGTAGCAAGATAAGTGGGCTTGATCTTGGGGGAAACTCCATGGTTAAGCATGCTTGAGTCAGAGTAGTACTAGGATGAGTGACCTCCTGGAAAGTCCCGATGCTTCACTCCTATGAACATCAACCAAATACAATGAATTCTAAGAAAACCATTCATTCACATGAGAGATGGGCTCATGTGAACCACTACTCATGAAATATGGGTCATGTGTTTGACTCAAAAACTATACAGTTGAACCCTAAAATAAAATATTATAATTTGACACACTACAGAAAATACCTCCTACTTATCAATTGATGAGATAAAGGGGCTCTATAATGAATGGTTCATAAGGAACAACACTTACTAAAGGTTTTTCAAATTGGGTAGCAAGCTAAGTGGGATTGAACTAGGGGGAAACTCCATGGTTAAGCATGCTTGAGTTGGAGTAGTACTGGGATGGGTGACCTCCTTGGAAGTCCTAATGCTTCACCCCTATGAACATCGCCTAGATGAAATGATTGATAAGTGGATCATTAATTCACATGAGAGATGGGTTCTTGTGAACCACTACTCATGGAATATGGGTCATGTGTTTGAATCAAAAGCTATGCAGTTGAACCCTGAAATAAAATATCATAATTTGACATGCTACAAAAAAATACATCCTACTTATCAATTGATGAGCTAAAGGGGCTCTATAATGAATAGTTCATAAGGCACAACACTTTTTGAAGGTTTTTAAATGGGGTAGCAAGCTAAGTGCGCTTGATCTTGGTGGAAACTCCATGGTTAAATATGCTTGAGTCGGAGTAGTACTAGGATGGGTGACCTCCTAGAAGTCTTGATGCTTCACCCCTACGACCATCACCTAGATGAAATGTGTGCTAAGTGGACCATTCATTCACATGAGAGATGGGTTCATGTGAAACACTACTCATGAAATATCGGTCATGTGTTTGACTCAAAAACTACATAGTTAAACCCTGAAATAAAATATCATAATGTAGTTGTAATAGAACTTCTAGACTTTAGCCTTCATAGGAGATCATATAAAACAACATACTGCTAGAGATATTTTGGTAGCATAATGATACCTATAAAATATTATCATAATCCTCCAATCCAAGCATACATTATATAGGCATGAAAAAAACCACAAACCATGAATGGTTTCTAAAACCATCTATTGGAAGCCACTATCTAATTTAGGTACCCATATCCATGCACAAAATCTAATGCCCAAAACAAGCTTAGTTTTAATTACAAGAAAATTAGAATCCACCACTACTGAATTTGGGTGCTCAAGTAGCCTTATCATGCCTTTTTCAAAAGTGCTCCATAATTTTCTCCAAATTCACAATTATCTCCCTCTCATCATCCTCTTTCATTTTCAACAACTCTTACACACATTACAAGTTGTCATAGTTGCATTTAGTTACTTTCACATGACACTAAGCGAGTCTTTCACTTAGTACCACTCCAAGTGGAACATCCCAAATATGTACGTGCAACAAATAAACATGTTAAATACTTCGAACATTAGGATTATAAGGTGTATAACACCTATCCCAACACTAACTACCTTTGAGTAGTACCTTATTTTACTCTTATGTTCATATATAGTTTGTAATTATGTTTATGCTTATTTTTGTAGAATGCCTAGCAAATGCTATTAATTAGGTATTTTTCTTTTGTGTTTGTAGGTGTTATGTGGAAAATGGGATCTAGGCTAATTAATGTTTTAACCTAAGTCAATCCTTCTCCACATAGCATTGGAACACAAGCCTTTGAATAATTGGTGCTTGGCTATCATCCACAAGGGAGAGCCAAGCTATTCGGGGCTATGTTCCTTTGTTGCAAAGGAAGGATTGATCATTAATGAACTGATAGAAACTATATAACACTAAACACTAATTGATAAATCTGATAGAAATGAATAGATGACTATTATAGAGATGGAAAACGGAAGCGGTTCATAGAGAAACATAGATTAGATAGAACCTACGATAGAAAGCAGGAATAGATCTAAGAGGAACTAGGTGCTAGGGCACCCTAGTCCTAGGGTTTTTGGGCTGGTTTTCTTCTGACAGATGATCTTCATACCTATTCTTGATCCTTGTCACTATTCTGTCAAAAACCTGCCACTACAATCTGTGCATAGACAAAGAGAGGAAAATTTGTTGTGGATATAGAGGAGTTTTCCTAAGTCACAACCCCCGTTTTGGTATTCCTACCTCATAGATAGCTAGATTAGAGAAGATCAAATAGTGTGTGCTCCTAATCTTATGTGCATCTAAGATTGTAAATGAGCAACAAACCAAAGGATTTATCACAAAACCCTAACCCTATCTGACTCAAGCATATAGAATGATCAACTAAAGATAAGTGTCTCACCCAAGGAAACACTAACCTTCAACCCAAGGAAGGTGGACTGATCTAAAAATTTGTAGAATAAGAAGGTGTTGCAACCATACCTAATCGTGATGATGTAGTGGTGCAGGAGCTTCGAGTTTTAGTCATTTTTGACTATGTAATGCTTTGTGGTCTTGTAATTTTTTATTTCCTCTAAGTCTTAGAAAGCCATTCTCATGCTATGTAATAAGGACTTAGTTCATTTTAATTGACTAGTCCATTTTAGAGTTAGTTTAGACCTATTTTCTAGGTATTCTCTTTTGAAACTTAGTATTTTTGAAGAAAAAGCAATTTCCAATGTTTCACTGCCTCTCATGGGCAGTTGTCTGGTTGGAAAGGAAGAGGAAAGGTTCCAAAAACTTTCCATAAACATTTGATTGTATAAAACATGTCAAGAAGAAGGAGAAAAGCAATTTTTTGGAGTGAAAACAGTGATTTCTAAGTTTTTTTGCTGAAGACAGTCCTCCTGTATGGCATGGTACAGATAGATCAAGGTCTAAAAGTTGTGAAATTTGTTTATGCATTGAAGCACCTTTCTTTTCAATCTAGTTAGCCTTCTTGACTTTTTCTATGGAGGGAGAAACAATTCGATTTGTGAAAATTGGTCTAAACCCTCCAAAAGCTAGGTTTTTGGGAAAAATGTCTAAACTCTCCTCTGTCCTCTGAATGGCACCAAAATTCTTTAGTAGGATGGAAGGAGAGAACATTTATTTTAGGTTTTTGTTGTTATTTAGGTTTTTTTTCACTCCCCAAGCCTCTTGGCATGAAACTAGCTAGTCTACATAGTGACTAGTTGAGAAATAAATGGTGGACAATAACATGAAGGTAAAAATAGTCAATTGTTTTGACAAATACATGGTGGAGTTTGTATTGGAAGGTGGAAACTAACTAGTGCAGGAGCTTGGTGGATCATGTGCATGCAGAGTTGATGCACTTTCCCTCACATTGCCTTCAAATTAGGCCTCTTTCAAGAAAAAGACAGTCTATTGTCTTTGTACGTCCTTGTAATAGTACAGACCTGCATGTGGGTGAGTGATCACATGATCATAATGGGTGTTTGAAAATGTACCAAGTCTTGAGGGTCATTTTGAACTTAGTAAAGATTTCCATGGTTTAGTAATTCACAAAGGCTACAAGAAATAAGCCTTCATTAAGCACTGTCATAGGACAGTCATGCTGCAATTTACTATCCTCTACCCTTAAACAAGTATAATACCTAGTCTTTTGCTTAGTGACTTGGTATTAGTCATGTCCTAGACTAGTATATGTTAATTGATGTTTGAAGTCCCTATTGGTGGAGCATTTGGTAGTAGGTTGTAAGCCCTTGAAGGTGTATTGTGCCTATGAGTTGGGTAGAGTAGTGACTCCCCAAAAGAAAATTGAATAGCCTGTGTGATTGGACCCAGGGTGTGGTCTTAGGCTAGGTCAGTTACTTCAACGGCCTTATGTAGGTTTGTAAACACATCACCTTTTAAACCTCTAGAAAGGAAGCATTGAGGTCTAGGTTCATTGATTGAACTTCATAAACTATTACCTATATGCTCTACATCATATTGGTATCAAAGCCAATATTTTGATTGGAAGCAGTGTATTTCAGACAAAGAGATTGAAATAGAGGCTAGTACAATGCCTCCCAAGACAATGAGTCAAGATGCCATCAAGAAGTTGGTGGAAGAGATGGTTGAAGTAAGATTGAAAGAAGCAAAATTGCAAGAAGAAAAGAAGTCTAAGGGCAAGGCCAAAGAAGAGGGAAGTTCTTCTGACACAAATGAAGAAGTAGAGGCAGAAGAGAGTCCTCAGGAGGAGGGCATGTCTGTAGATCAGAAAGCTTTCTTGAATGCACTTAACGGTGCTCATGGAGACAGTGGTGATCCTAAGATGGATGTGCCTACCTTTCATGGCAAGTTGGATGGAGATGCTCTCACTGATTGGATAGAAGCTATGTGCAACTTCTTTGATTGCAAGGAGTTCAATGATAGCAAAAAGGTCAAGTTTGCCAAGACAAGGCTAAGAGGTTCTGCACTTGTATGGTGGAACTATATGCAGAGTGAGAGGGAGAAGATTGGGAAGAGTCCCATCACTAAATGGAGCAGAATGGTGGCTATGCTCAGAAGCAAGTTCATGCCACTTAACTATGAGATTCAAATCATTAGGAGATTTCAAAATTTGAGACAACAAGACACGGATGTGGCTACCTACACAGAAGAATTTCATAGACTCGGTATGAGGGCCAATCATAATGAAGATGAAAAAGGGATGGTGGTTAGGTACCTAAATGGACTGAAATACAATCTGCAAGATGAGATCAGTTTAGTGTTACCAAAAACAGTGGATGAATGATTCTTATTAGCCTCCAAAGCAGAGGAAAAGTTGTGAACAAAGTGCCAGAGGTAGAGGTGGCAGAAACCAAAGAGGAAGAGGCAGTTTTCGCCATGGACAGTTCAACAAAACTGAAAATAACAGTCAGCAAGAAACACCACCTAAGACAGAGCATAGAGGAGGCTTCAGAGGTTGGACAAGGCCTAATGGTAGGGGCAAAAATGGTGGAGGAGGTAGAGGACCTGGAGTCTTCACTGGAAGGTGTTATTGCTACAACCAAGTTGGCCATACAATGAACAAATGCCCAGAGAAAGCCAATAGCTCTCATGACAGTGGAAAGAGAAATCAATTAGTGAAAGATGATGACTGTGAGAGTGTGAATTCACCAATGGGAAGTGTTGCACCTATTCTAGATGGAGAGAGTATGATGATCAAAAGGTCCATGTTGAAGGTGCCATTGAAACAAGAGCCACCTCAGAGAAAGAACCTTTTTAGAACCCAAGGCCTGGCCTATGGGAAGCTTTGCAAAATCATAGTAGATTCAGGATCTACTGAGAATGTGGTATCCACTGAGATGGTGGAGAAGTGAAAGGTTAAGAGGCTACCTCATATCAATCCTCACAAGATTTCTTGGTTGAACAAAAACCAAAGTTTCATGGTGAAAGAACAAACTTGGGTTGAATTTGCAATTGGTGACTACAAGGACAAAGTGCTATGTGAAATCATCCCTATGGATGCATGTCATCTGCTTCTTGGCCATCCATGACAATATGATGTTAAATCTCAGCATGATGGTGAGAAGAACACTTATGTCATCACCAAGAATGGAACACCATTCAAGATGGATCCTATGTTGGAGCGACCTAGGGGGAAGAAAAATGACAGTAGTGTCATGTTGGTGAATGGCAAAGAGTTCCTAAACCTCTTGAAGGAGAATGATAACTAGGGGTATGCCTTGGTCATGAAGCCCAAGAGTGGATCAGATCAGCAAGATCAAAAACAAAAGGAGATTCCATTGGAAGTGCAGCAACTTCTAGATAAGTATCAAGACCTTGTGGTAGAGGAAGTTCCCAACTCCTTACCACCTATGAGGGATATTAGTCATCAAATTGACTTAATACCTAGTGCTACATTTCCTAACAAGGCTGCATACAAGCTGACTCCACAGCAAAATGAAGAGGTGGTAAGGCAAATTCAAGATCTCTTGGAGAAAGGGTTGATTAGGAAGAGTTTAAGTCCTTGTGCAGTTCCAAGTGTACTTGCTCCAAAGAAGGATGAAAAGTGGAGCTATGCATAGATTCTAGGGCCATCAACAAGATCACCATAAGGTACAGATTCCCAATGCCAAGGATTGAAGATCTTTTGGATTATCTTGGAGGATCATGCTATTATTCAAAGATTGATTTGAAATTTGGATATCATCAAATCTGGATCAGATAGGGAGATGAATGGAAGACTACTTTCAAGACCAATGAAGGTCTTTATGAATGGCTTGTTATGCCATTTGGTCTTAGCAATGCTCCAAGTACATTTATGCGCTTGATGAATGAGGTATTAGTTGAATTCATTGGTAAATTTGTTATTGTTTATCTTGATGACATACTAATCTTTAGCAGGACAAGAGAAGACCATGTGAAGCATGTTGGTTAGGTGTTGGAAAAGTTACATAAGCACAAGTTGATGATCAACTTAGACAAATGTGACTTCATGAAAACTGAACTTGTATACCTGGGATTTTTCATTTCTAATGGCTATTTGAAGATGGATCCCCCTAAGGTTGAGGCTATTCTCAGTTGGCCTACCCCAAAAACAAGGGGAGATGTGAGAAGTTTTCATGGATTGGCGACTTTCTATAGGAAGTTTATTAGAGGTTTCAGTCACATTAGTGCTCCCATCCTCAACACCATCAAGGGTGGAGTCAAATGTAGATTCCAATGGACAAAGCAAGCTGATGATAGTTTTGAGTTGTTGAAAACAAAGGTGGCTGAGTTACCTACTTTAGTACTTCCTGATTTTGATAAGGTGTTTGTTGTTGAGTGTGATGCAAGTCAGCAAGCTATTGGTGTTGTTCTTAGCCAAGAAGGACATCCGGTGGCATTCTTTTCAGAAAAGTTGAATGAAGCCAAGCAAAGGTATTCTACCTATGAATTAGAACTCTATGCAATGGTGCAAGCTCTTAAGAAATGGAGACAGTATTTTTTGCCCAAAGAATTTATTGTGTTTACTGACAATCATGCTTTAAGCTTTCTAAACAGTCAAGAAAAATTGAACCATAGACATGTTAAATGGATGGAATAGCTACAAGTTTATACGTTCACAATTAAGCACAAAAGAGGTGTCTTTAACAAGGTGGCTGATGCATTGAGTAGGAGGTTGGTTCTTGTTCATGAAATTTAGTTAGAAAGCATGGGTATTGACTATTTAAAGGAGCTGTATAAAGAAGATTCTGATTTCAAAGAGGCTTATGATGTTTGTGTGAACTTGGCTAACACATTCCATGGAGAGTATGCAGATTTTGTTTTGCAGGAAGGCCTCTTGTTTAAGGGCAATTTGTTGTGTATCCCTAAGTGTTCCATGAGGGACAACATCATCAAGGAGAAGCATAATGGATCTTTAGGAGGACATTTTGGCTTAGACAAGACACTAGAACAAGTCACAAGGTTCTATTTTTGGCCAAACGTGCAATCAGATGTGAGGAAGTATGTAGCTAGTTGTGCAATCTGTCAAAGGGCCAAGGGTGTGTCTTCAAATGCAGGTCTATACCAGCCCCTTCCCATTCCCAACAGACCTTGGGAAAGTATCAGCATGGATTTTGTGCTTGGGTTACCCAGGATAGCCAGAGGGGTGGATAGTGTGTTTGTCATTGTTGATAGGTTCAGCAAGGTGGCTCATTTTGTGCCATGTAAATGCACAAATGATGCATCTCATGTTACAAGTCTATTTTTCAGAGAGGTAGTAAGGATACATGGTTTACCATTATCCATTGTAACTGATAGAGATTCTAAGTTTGTAGGTCACTTCTGGAGGACCTTGTGGAAGAAGTTGGGCACATAGTTGTCCTTTTCATCAGCCTACCATCCACAAACTGATGGTTAGACTAAGGTGGTCAATAGATCACTTGGAAACCTTCTAAGATGCCTTACAAAGCAGCATGGTTTGGCATGGGACTTGGTTATCAGTCAGGCTGAATATGCCTACAATGATTCAAGGAATAGGAGCACTCATAAAAGTCCTTTTGAGATAGTCTATGGCTTTCATCCAAGAGGGCCACTTGAACTAAAGGATCTCCAAGGATGGGATAGAAGGAGTGCACTTGGTGAAGAGTTTGCTATCTCCATGAAAATAGTCCATGATCAAGTCAAGTTGCAACTAGAAAAATCAGTCACAAAGTACAAGGAAAAGGCAGATTTGAAGAAAAGAGAAGTGCAATTCAAAGTTGGAGACTTAGTTATGGCATATCTAAGGAAAGAAAGGCTGCCAAAAGGTCAGCCAACTAAACTCCTGATGAAGAAGATTGGGCCATGCAAAATAATGCACAAATTCGGTCCAAATGCATATGAGATTGAGTTACCATTTGGCCTTGGTATCTCTCCAATTTTCAATGTTTGTGATCTTTTTCCCTTCAGACCTCCATTACCTAGTGAAAGTGGATCAGATGTGGTGGCTGAAGATGCTGATTGGATCAAGGATTTGCCTCCAAGCAAACCTTTACAGTTGGAGTGCATTTTGGATTCCAAAGTTGTCAAGAAGACTCAGAGAGGTGTCTATAAAGACTACTTGGTGAAATGGAAGGATCTCCCTGATTCAGAGGCCACGAGGATGACTGAAGCAGATATCTTGAAGCATGGCATGACACTTCAACAATTGGCAACTCAAGGGACTTGATTTCTTCCTACAGGGGGAGTATGGTGCAGGAGCTTCCAGTTTTAGTCATTTTTGACTATGTAATGCTTTGTGGTCTTGTTATTTTTGATTTCCTCTAAGGCTTAGAAAGACATTCTCATGCTATGTAATAAGGACTTAGTTCATTTTAATTGACTAGTCCATTTTAGAGTTAGTTTAGGCCTATTTTCTAGGTATTCTCTTTTGAAACTTAGTATTTTTGAAGAAAAATAATTTCCAACATTTCACTGCCTCTCATGGGCAGTTGTATTGTTGGAAGGGAAGAGGAAAGGCTCCAAAAACTTTCCATAAACATTTGATTGTATAAAACATGCCGAGAAGAAGGAGAAAAGTAGTTTTTTGGAGTGAAAATAGTGATTTCTGAGTTTTTTTGCTAAAGACAGTCCTCCTGTACGGCGTGGTACGGATAGATCAATGTATGAAAGTTGTGAAATTTGTTTATGCATTAAAGACCTTTCTTTTCAATCTAGTTAGCCTTCTTGACTTTTTCTGTGGAGGGAGAAACAATTTGATTTGTGAAAACTGGTCTAAACCCTCCAAAAGCTAGGTTTTTGGGAAAAATGTCTAAACTCTCCTTTGTCCTCTGAATGGCACCAACATTCTTTAGTAGGATGGAAGGAGAGAACATTTATTTTAGGTTTTTTTTGTTATTTATGTTTGTTTTTCACTCCCCAAGCCTCTTGGCATGAAACTAGCTAGTCTACATAGTGACTAGTTGAGAAATCAATGGTGGACAGTAGCATGAATGTAAAAACAGTCAATTGTTTTGACAAATACATGGTGGAGTTTGTGTTGGAAGGTGGAAACTAACTAGTGTAGGAGCTTGGTGGATCATGTGCATGCAGAGTTGATGCACATTCCCTCACATTGCCTTCAAATTAGGCCTCTTTCAAGAAAAAGACAGTCTATTGTCTTTGTACATCCTTGTAACAGTACAGACCTGCATGTGGGTGAGTGATCACATGATCATAATTGGTGTTTGAAAATGTACCAAGTCTTGAGGGTCATTTGGAACTTAGTAAAGATTTCCATGGTTTAGTCATTCACAAAGGCTACAAGAAATAAGCCTTCATTGAGCACTATCATAGGACAGTCATGCTGCAATTTACTATCCTCTACCCTTAAACAAGTATAATGCCTAGTCTTTTGGTCAGTGACCTGGTATTAGTCATGTCCTAGACTAGTATATGTTAATTGATGTTTGAAGTCCCTGTTGGTGGAGCATTTGGTAGTAGGTTATAAGCCCTTGAAGGTGTATTGTGCCTATGAGTTGGGTACAGTAGTGACTCCCCAAAAGAAGATTGAATAGCCTATGTGATTGGACCCAGGGTGTGGTCTTAGGCTAGCTCAATTCCTTCAATAGCCTTGTGTAGGTTTGTAAACACATCACCTTTTAAACCTCTAGAAAGGAAGCATTGAGGTCTAGGTTCATTGATTGAACTTCATCAACTATTACCTATATGCTCTACATCATGTAGGTACTCAAGAAAAAATCAAGTGTATGGTCCCATTCCTTCTCTCAAACATGTAAGAAAGAACAAGATAGAATCAATATCTTTCTTCAAAATCTACCACAATCATTTCCAAGAGCATATAAAGTAATATTGCAACAACAAAGAAACCTAGAATAATTCATAAGTATGCAATAATATAAAAATAGCCAATAGTTCTCCCAAGAGTCTTTAAAGTATTTTCAAGGTCTTGTTTAAATATGAAGCCTAAGGAGGGAAAATATTTGAATATTAGAGATCGATGGAGCACAAGATCAAAATGTCAAAATCAAGGTCACATCACACAAGACAAACCTGACACCATCAGGGGACTTAAAACTCTACAAGATATGGGAAGACACTAGCGCCTGGGTGCTAGGGTCCTAGTTAAACCACTCTAACAAGTTAGCATTGTTTTGGGACATCACTAGGATCTTAACATTGTCCTATGTTCTGAGATTTGATCAATGGTAATAGTTTAGTAAAGTTTAGGAATATTTAGGAAGGATTAGGAAGGTTTAGGAAATTTTAGGAAAGTGAAGCACTTCTCTCGAGTCAAGGGTAAGGCCAAGGCTAGAAAAGTGGACCTAAAATGGACTAGGAGAGTGGACACTAAAGCAAGTGCCAAATATGATGTGAAATTGTGCTTGCACTGATAGGGAGCACAATTTACAATGGTACATTTAGCCCCCACTTTACTGGTCATATGACACTACATGCATATGCAAGCTAAAGTACAAGAAAGAAAATAATAATGTAAAGGATACACAAAAGGATACTATAGAGGATGTAGAATGTTTCCAAGTGAGAGAATGGATCCCACAGTCAGGAGCCTAAAAAACCACGGTGTTAGGGACCACATCCTACAAAACCACTTTATTAGGGAAAGCAAAAACTATCCTACAATCAAAAAGAGGTATCAGTCTGAAAAAATTCTAATAGGGGAAATGAGAGTGTGATCCAAAGTGAAACTCACAGGTAGATATATGCCCCTCTGTTTCTTCTTGCTTGTAAGGAGGTAGAAACATGGTAATGCTTTCTCTACTACATATTTCTAGGGTTTTGATAAATATGCCTTAAGTAGGGTCATTTGATAAAATAACATTGAGATGAAAGATATGTGATGAGAAAGAGGGTGGAACTAGGATTCCAATGCAATAGATGACATAAATATTAGAGTTTGCTAGCCCAATTTGTGAATTTTTGAATCAATAATGTTTGAATAGACTAGTGAGAGTGTTGAAGTTTTTCTATAAATAGTAAGTAGATTTTCACCATTTACTATCTCATTTGTCTTTTTCATTTTTAGAAAGTTTGGATGATCTTGAGTGATCACAAGAGCGATGATGCCACATAGATGACAATATTGATCTCGTAGGCTGGCAGAGCTAAGGAGTCGCATAGTATAGGGCATACGGGCATGCGAGGTGAGTCTGAGATTTTGTTTTATGCTTGTTATTTTTGTTGTTTCTGTGCCAATTTCAAGGATTATGTGCCAAACTAGGCCCTGGGGGCACTAGTGTTCTTTTGGGGCACTAGAGTCTTATCAAGGTGCTAGGGTCTTGATGGGGTACTAGTGTCTAGTCGGGGTGCTAGTGTCATGTGAAATTTTGCTGAAAGTTTAAAGTTTGAACTTGATTTGAAACTTAGTTTGCATGAAAGTGACATAACTTGATTTAGTGTTTATTGCAGGTGCCCCCAACTATGTGTGGGCATTCAAGCGGTTGCTTATACACATTGTTGTGTGGTTGTGTCAAGATGCTTTCTATAGTAAAGGATGGTCACCTTAGAGATATTAGATTATGGTGGGTGTACATGATGCCTACTATTAGATATAATGATATGATTTTGATGGCACTCATGGATTAGTTGGATGCAGATGCATCTACCTTCTATCTTCCAATAAGAGAGATGACGGTCACACTGGAGGATGTGTATCAGATCCTAGATTTACCTTTCTAAGACGAGACCATGATGATTGATGATTATTGATTAGAGGAGTACATTCAAGTAAGACAAATGTACTATCTCAACCACATTGTTCTCACGAGCACCACATGGCACATTCATATCACTTGGTTAGAGTAGGTTGTTGTAGTCATACTAGTCTTACATCGCATCTTGATTACTACCATCACACTCATGGTTACATAGGATGGATGAGGCACTCACCTTCACGTGGGCCTTGTACATACTATCATGGAGATGGAGGAGTAGAGGACAATATACTCTTGAGCACAAAGCATGCTAACTCACTTATACCATGATTTAGGGTGCTATGTGTATCATGAGGCACATAGCTTGATGACCTGCACATTTCTCTAGGTGTGGGCATTCAAGCATATCACATGCAAGCAGCCAGTGGGGTTCCCTATAGAGCCTATCTAGACATGTCCATGAGCACACACCTATGTAGTAAGGAGGGGTGGATGTCTGGTGATTTTTTGTATTGGAGTGTGAGATTTAATAGATTGAAGCATTATGATATTGTGTGGAGACCATACAGAGGCCTTAGATTGTGGATGGGCGAAAGTCAATAGTTGGTGAGGATGCAGCGAGATCAGTTTCTAGTCAGTTGCATTGATTACATCATCATGCCCTTCTACTATGATCAAGTGATGAGGTAGTTTAGGCATGTGCAGAGAGTTCCTAGTGCTCAACTGACCTATGTACACTTGGTTCATAATGCATTGAGGCTTGGAGAAGAGGCTTGACCTGCTAGTATTGATGTTTCATTAAGTGATCCAGATGATGAGGAACATGATGCAGTGCTCATGTCTAACACCGATGATGTGGGTGTGAGCCTAGCATACACGACTTGGTGGAGCAATTTTCATCCTACTCATGTATTTCCACTAGACTATCCCACTGGTAATCCTAGACCTTGGGTGGATTGAGGGGATGAGTTAGGAGGGGAGGAGTGAGATAGAGAGAGATGATGACTATGATGTTATTAATGAGGAGGATTATCTAGCACCAATAGTAGGAGGGAGATGACACTAGGAAGAGGACAATGATGTCACTGAGGAGAGACCTAGGGCTCAACCTCATGCATCATGGTCACTACCTTCTATAGGTGGAGTGAGGAGTCAATATGAGCACAAGGAGTCAAGTGGTCCTACTGCTATGGTGCCTCCAGTGAGATAGGTGACTAGAGACTCAATAGTCATTAGCCCTCTAGTTGATTATGACTGGTAGGTCAGTGATCCAGGTGAGAAAGTTACATTATGTTATGATTTGAGATTAAGTAGAATAGTAGATATTGATTTTGAATTAGTTTGATATACATGATGAGAGTTTTGATACAAATTTTGTTCTTATTCTGTAGTTGGTACACAAGCATGGCTTGAATTTGTGGGCTAAGTCAGAATGGAGATGGTTCCTACCATGCATACTCAATGGCCACTATGGGCTAGTTATAGGCCACAATAGACTATAGGGCAACAAGTAGATGTATTTGAACCCATTACACAGTTGAGAGAAGCTTACGAGGAGATCATCTAGAGAGCATCGAGTGCTGAGGTGACATGAGATGTCTTCAAGCTAGAGAGAGACCAGGCGATATAGAATGTGTCGAGTGCTAATGCAGCACAAGATGCCTACAAGATATGGCTAGGTCAAACTCTAGTGGAGCTTCAGGCAGCTAGGGCAAGACTAGCACTGGTGATGGACCATCTACTTGTGAGAGAGTTGTGAGCCAAGAGAGATCAACTACAATAGTTATATTCATATATGCTCGGGTGGAGGCAACAGAGCTCAAAGGTTAGGTCTAGGGCCTGCAGGCATGAATTGCATCTAGGATTCACTCACGATCTATAGCATGGCTTAGACATCCATCTATTACACAGCCACGACCAAGTCCTGAGGAGTCAGGTACCCATGGTCTTGTAGATTGATGAGATGTGTTGTTGATGTGTGATTGTGACACACCACATTTTATTGTAGTGGTGACTATGTACCAAACTTTTGTATGCATATATATAAGCATTTTGGTATTTTGGTTTATGTTGTATCCATGTAATGATGATAATGGTTTAATTAGATTTCATTTGTGATCTTATTGAAACAATGATATGATTGTTTAATAAAATGCGACAAAGATCTAATTATGTCTTGAATAAACAAGTAGGGACAATTAAAAACCATTGTGATCTATATAAACATCCTAATGAGATTGTTTAATAAATACGACAATGATCTAATTGATACATGTGTTGATGAAATCATGTGATTTAATTAAACAAGTCTATGAAGTTGTTTAACTAATTACAACAATGATTATGTAGTGCACACACATGTTGAATTAAATACAACTATGATCTAACTAAACAATGTAATAGTATTGTTTAATTAAATGCTACAATGGTCTAGTTAACATGGTGTTGAATTATCTAAATGTTTGCTAGCAACAAGCAATTTTTAAGACTAAGAAAACTACTCTAAGAATTCAAGATAACTACATGTTTATCATGAATGAAGCAATCATATATCAAATACATAAGAAATATTAACTATCTAACATAATGTACTTTAAATAAATGCTAGCATAACATTCATAAATGAAACACTGTGATGAAATTTTCAAAATAAGATTAAGCATAGTATCTATGCAAGTGAATAGCATTGATAGGTTCTTTAAGAGGTGTACCATTCATTGTCAACAATTTATATGCACCTGATCCATATACTTTAGTGATGATGTAAGGTCTGAACTAGTTCAGGTTGAACTTCCCTTTTTCATTGGAGAAGCATTATATTTCATTTATTTTCGTAAAGCACCAAATCAGTGACCTTGAATGAGTGATGGATGACACATTCATTGTGGCAGTATTGAATGGCCTTTTGATAATCTTGAAGATGTTTGAGAGTATTTATGTATTATTCATCAAGTGTCTCAAGCTATTGGATTAGTTGATCTCTATAGTAATCTTCATCAAGAATTCCATTGAGAGAGATTCACAATAAAGGAATTTCTAAGTCAAAGGGCATGATCGCATCGGCACCATACATGAGTTGTACATGGTGGTACCCATAGCTATACTAACAGTCATTTGGTAAGCCCATAATGCATAAGAGAGTTGAGTGTGCCAATCTTTACCATGTTTATTAGTAGTTTTTCAAAGGATTTATTTGATTGTTTTACTAGAAGCTTCTTCTAGGCCATTTGATTGAGGATAATATGACGTGGAGAAGCAGTATTGAATGCAAAATTTCTCAAGGAACTTCTTCACTTATTTATTCTTAAATGATGAACCATTATCAGAAACAAAATTAGAAGGAAGACCAAAGTAAGAAATAATGTTGTCAAGAAGAGAGTGATAGATTACTTCAGTAGTCATGGATCAGAGTGGAACTGCTTTGACCCTTTTCATGAAGCAGTATGTGGCTGTGATGATGAAAGTATTTCATTTAAAAGAAGGAGGAGAAATTTTTCCAATAAGATCCAAGATCCACATAGAAAATAGTCAAGGGGATGCCTATGCACAAAGTTCCTGGGAAGGAGCTCAAATGAGATTGTTATGTTGTTGACATTGAGGGCACTTTTTGACAAAAGCAAAGGAATCTTGTTCCATAGTTTGCCAATAGTAACCCATGCAAAGCAATTTTTGAACCAGAGATTTGCTGCCAAAATGTCCTCCCATGCACCTAAATGTGCCTCTTCTAGAGCAATTGGGATCTCTGACTTATTTAGACCACGGAGGAGGAGGTTGTTGTAGTTTCAACAAAAAAAATATTAGATAGGATGATGTAGCATGTTGCAAGATTGCAAATATGAGCTTGAGCACTTTTAGAAGAAAGAGTGTGAAAGGTACCATCACTCAAATATTGAAATATATGGGAGTACCATTCATTTGAATCAATGTTATTATGTAGAAAGTGATATCAGAAGAATCAAAATATTCTTTAGATATAGAGGGTGAAGTAAGATTATGAATAGTGAAATGATAGTCCATGGATGAATCACCAAGGGATATAAGGAGGCAACACTCGCCATTGCATCTGCATGTCGATTGTCTTTCCATAGAATAGTGTCGATTGTGAAAGAAGAGAAGTATTTCAATAGTGATAAGGCCAAGTCGTAGTACTAAGATAACTTATCTTTATTTGCTTGATAATATCCATTGACTTTTCTTATAATCAACTGAGAATCACCAAATATGTGAAGATGTTGAATATTGAGAGACAAAGAAGCACGCAAGTGAGCAATAAGGGCTTCGTACTCTGTAATATTGTTGTTACATAGAAAATTTAGGTGATAAGATAGAGAAATTAGCTTACCTGAAGGGGGTATTAGTATGACACTAGCCCCAGAGCAATTTTGACATCTAGAATTGTCGAAGTACAAGTCCCACACCTAATCAATATCCATGGGAAGGACATGATGTAGGAGCATCCAGTGGTGTAAGGGCAATCTCGCATCACCCAAAAAGAAGTTAATTAAAAATTATTTTAGTTTCTTTCATTTCTTTCCATAATTAGTGTTTCTAGTTCCATAATATCCAAAATAATGATGTAGGACTTTCAGTTTTTCTAAAACTGCTAAAAATAGTAACCTACCTATTTTGGAAAGTGTACCTACCATTTTAGAAAAGTTTGCATTTGGGTACAGATTGAAGTAAAATATTATAGAAAGTTAAATAATGGAAATATAAGACCTTTGGTGAAGGAATCAGGCAAAGATCATTTGTGAGTTGAAAGATATTAAAGTTTTTGTTTTCTAAAAAGCCCCTGAAATTTTTTGAAATGAGATATGAGGCATTAAAACATTCCATAACATCCCAAAAAGTTGACAAATATCTATTTATTAATTTTTGGTGTGATATTTTACATCGTGAGATTTCCAGTGCTTAAAACGGTTCGTCAATTGGACACCCAGATCAAAAGTTATGCTTCCCGGAAGTTGACCTACTTTTGGAGGGAGTTGCAAATTTCAAAATTTAGCTGGAGGCCGCCAAAAAGTGTTATTTATGACTATTTTGGGAAACCCTGGGTAGTAGTAGAGTTAAGGGGGAAGTGTAGAGTCAAGAATAGGCGGGAAAATAGAAACCCTAGCTAATTTGGGGTTACAAATGGTAGATAATTCCAGAGTCTTTGGATAAAAAGTTGTAATGTGTTGCAGCCTGTGGAGGGTTGATTCCTCTGATTGTATTTGAGCTTCTATAATGTAATAAGTTTTCCAAATCACTAAAGAAAGTTCTATTTTTTGTGTGCAATTTCTATTGTTGTGTGTTTTATGATTTACCCCCTTCATCAAGTGGTATTAGAGCAAGGGTTCCTGAGTGTGTAGACAGATTGCCGACCATGAGGCAGTTTGCACCAGGACCTAAGGTTGTGGGTTTGCTGTGGAGACCAAGATGCCTCCACAAATAAATCGTATTGGGATGAATGCTTTGACAGAAGAAGGTTGTAGAGCCCTACAAAGGAAAATCAATGCATTGCAAGAGGAGCTACGAAGAGGGTTTGAGCCGAGAACAAGAGAAGAAAGTGAAGATGAAGCTGAAGAAGAGCTATTTGAGGAAGAACAAGAAGCTGTAGGAGATCCTACAGAAGTTAGGTTACTAAGGGCCATTTCTAAGATTGGAAAGAGGCCCAGGATTGAAGTTTCTACATATTCTAGAGATTTAAATCTGAAACATCTTATTGATTGGATCAATGACATGGAGGAGTATTTCGAGTATGAAGATGTGGAGGACCCAGATCGGGTCAAGTTTGCAAAAAACAAAGTTGAAGGGCCATGTCAGTATTTGGTGGAAGGAGGTCCAATTAGAGAGGAATAGAAGAGGAAAAGGAAAGATCACCAGATGGGATCGGATGGTGGAGAAACTAAAGAAGCAGTTCATTCTTGTGGACTATGAGATGGAGTTGCTAAAGAAGCTACAAGGACTAAAGCAAGGTAACAAGTCTATTAAGGAGTATATAGAAGAGTTTTATAAAATTACTATTAGGACAGGCCATGCAGAGCCCAACAAGTCAAAGGTAGCCTATTACATTAATGGGTTGAGGCCGAGTATTCAAGAGGAGTTGAGCTTGGTCAGAATGACCACCATAGAAGATGCATACCAATTTTCCCTAAAGGTGGAAGATAAGCTGAATAAAAGATTTGACAGCAAGCAAAGGGGAAGAGGTCAAGGTGGAAGGACTAGTAGAAGACCCTATGGGGGCCGAAATGAAGATTCAAAGAAAAGTGAAGAAGTTGGCACTAGTTGAAATCAAAGAGGAGATAATACCTACTGCCCTCGTGACCAAAAGAATGGTGAGAAGAGAGGAAGAAGAAGAGGCAAACCTGGGCAAGGACTCAGAAGAGGGGGTTTCAGAGGAACCTGTTTCCAATGTGGAGAAGAAGGGCATCGCGCATACGAGTGTTCGTAACATCAAGGAAGGACAAATAGAAAACCTGAGGGTAATGCACAAGTTGCACATGTAGATGAAGATGTGCAATCTGAGTGTTCTGAAGATGCTGAAAGGGGAGAAACCCTAGTTGTTAGAACTTGGCTGAATGAGGAGAAAGAACCCAATCAGAGGAAAAGTTTATTCCGCACAAGGTGCAAATGTGAAGGTAAGTGTTGTGATATTATTATTGACAGTGGAAGTACTGACAATCTTGTTTCAGAGGAGATGGTTGACAAGTTGAAGTTGACAAGAAGAAAGCATCCACATCCATATCGGATTGCATGGTTGCAGAAGGACCACAAAGCTTTGGTCAATGAGCAATGTTTAGTGAAGTTCAAGATTTAGGACTACCATGATGAGGTGCTATGTGATATCATACCAATGGATGCATGTCATATGTTGTTGAGGAGGCTGTGGCAGTATGATAGGAGTGCTATCCATGATGGTTGTGTAAACACATATTCCCTAACAAAGGATGGAGTTTGCCATAAGTTGAAGCCCTTAAAGGAGGTGGAAGAAAAGGTATGTAGTACTGCCAGAATTTGCTTGGTAGATGGTAGAAAAAATTTGGAGGGTATGAAGCATGAGTGTCATTGCTTTGCATTGATCCCTAAAATTAGTCAAGAGAAATGTGAATATGTACCAGCAAAAGTCTTAGTTATGTTGAAAGAAGTTTAGGATATTATCTCTAATAATGTACCAGAAGGTTTACCACTAGTAAGGAAGATAAGTCATCAAATGGATTTGATACCAAGAGCCAGTTTGCCAAATAAGGCAGCCCATAGAATGACTCTAGCAGAGAATGAAGAGTTGAATAGATAGTTCCATGAGTTGTTAAGGAAGGGACTGATAAGGGAGAGCCTAAGTCCATACCTATAGTACTAGCACCAAAGAAATATGGAGAGTGGAGAATGTGTATAGATTCTCAAGCCACAAATAAGATCACGATCAAGTACAGGTTTCCATTACCAAGAATGGATGACATAATGGACTATTTGAGTGGAGCCAAGTACTTCACGAAGATTGACCTGAAGAGTGGGTATCACCAGATCTGCATCAGTGAAGGGGATGAGTGGAAGACAGCCTTCAAGACCAAGGAAGGTTTGTATGAGTGGTTAGTCATGCCATTTGGGCTAACCAATGCACCGAGCACATTCATGCAGCTCATGAATGAGGTACTAAAAGAATTTTTGAGAAGTTTTGTTATTATTTATTTGGATGATATTTTGATTTTGAGTAAGACTTGGGATGAGCATCTGATGCATATCAAAAGAGTTTTAGAGAAGCTAAGGGAGGAGAAGTTGTTGATTAATCTAAAGAAATGTAGTTTTACAAAGAAGGAATTGGTATACTTGGGATTTGTTGTCTTAGAGGAAGGTCTTAAGATGGACCCAGAGAAGGTGAGGGCTATCATTGAATGGCCTACGCCGAGAAGTGCTTCCGAGGTAAGATCTTTTCATGGTTTGGCAAGTTTTTATAGAAAGTTTATCAGGAATTTTAGTAGCATTTGTGCACCCCTAACTGAGACAATGAGAGGGGATAGAAAAGAGTTTAGACAAACTAAAAGAGTAGATAAGAGCTTTGATACATTGAAGCAAAAAGTCATAGAACAACTTGTTTTGGCACTTTTAGATTTCAATAAAGTATTTCAGGTAGATTGTGATGCTAGTGGTAGTGGTATAGGAGCTATTTTGAGTCAAGAAGGTAAGCCCGTTGCCTATTTTAGTGAGAAGCTTAATGATGCAAAGAAAAAGTATTCTATTTATGATTAGAAGTTTTATGCAATAGTTCAGGTTTTGAAGAAATGGAGACATTATTTGTTGCCCAAGGAGTTTGTTTTATATATTGATCATCAGGCTTTGCAGTATCTTAATAGTCAAGGAAAGTTGAACCAGAGGCACTTAAAATGGGTTGAATTTTTGCAGAGCTATACTTTTGTTTTGAAGCACAGGAGTGGGAAGTCCAACAGAGTTGTAGATGCCTTGAGCAAAAAGCCAAATTTGTTGACAGAAATGAAGATAGAGGTTGTTGGGTTCAATGAGCTCAAAAGTTTGTATCCTGAAGATCCAGATTTTGCAGATGCCTGGAAAGCTCGTTTGGAGCTTGTTACTTTGGACAGGACAAAATGGTTGGATTTCATAATCCAAGATGGCATGTTGTTTAGAGGAAGCTAGTTGTGCATTCCAAGGAGTTCCATGAGAGAGAACCTAATTAAGGAGAAGCATAGTGGAGGATTGGCTGGACACTTTGGTCGAGATAAGACCATTGCTATTGTTGGTGAAAATTATTATTGGCCACAATTGCAGCAGGATGTGAGGAAATTTGTGTAGAGTTGCAAAGTATGTTAGATGGTGAAAGGAACAAGTGAGAATATAGGTCTATATTAGCCACTACCTATACTAGAGAAGCCATGGGATGATATTAGTATGGATTTTATTCTTGGTTTACCAGGGACACAGAGAGGACATGATTCCATTTTTGTGGTGGTGGATAGATTCTCATAGATGGCACATTTTATTCCTTGCAAGAAGACTAATGATGCTATTCATATTGCTGAATTATTTTTTAGGGAGGTGGTGAGATTACACAGTCTACTAAAGAGCATGGTTTTAGATTGAGATACCAAGTTTGTTGGTTATTTTTGGAGGACATTGTGGAAGAAGTTGAAAAGAGATTTGAAGTTTAGTTCTGCACACCATCCACAAACTGATGGACAAATGGAAGTCATGAATAGAAGTTTGGGTAACCTGCTATGATGCTTAGTAGGAAATAAGCCCAAGGGATGGGATTTAATTTTACCACAGGCAAAATTTACTTACAACAATTCTGTCAATAGGAGTACTAATAAATCACCATTCCAGATTGTATATGGCAATAGCTTGAGAAATGCTTCTGAGTTAAGGAAGCTAAACAAAGGAGTAAAGACAAGTGCTGAAGCTGAAGACTTTGCAGAACATCTGAAGAATTTGCATGAAGAGGTGAGAAAGCACATTAATAAGATGAATATTTAGTACAAGGCTAAGACAGATTAGAAGAGGAGGTATAAGGAGTTCTAGGTAAGAGATGAAATCATGGTTCACTTGAGAAAAGAAAGGTTCCCACTTGGAACATACAATAAGTTGAAAATGAAGAAATTTGAACCATGCAAAATCCTGAGGAAGCATGATTCAGGAAATACATATGAGGTAGAGCTATCAAGTGGGATCAATATTTCCCATGTTTTCAACATTGTTGATTTATCAGAATATCATGAAGGTGGAATAGAGGATGGGCCAACAGAAGCGCAGTGGAGTATTTTGGCATCTACTTCAATGGAGGAGATAGAAGTGATCTTGGATAGCCGTGTGGGAAGAAGTACTTGGAACATGCAATATGAAGAATATCTAGTAAAATGGAAAGGAATGCCTGTTGAAGATTCTTCTTGGTTGTCTAAGGCAGAGGTTGATTGTTTGGGTTTTCCTCACACAAACATCTAAGACGTGATAGGGTCACTTCTCAAATTACCCTAGGTGTCTGATGCAAGAGCATCTAGTGGTGTAAGGGCAATCTTGCATCACCCAAAAAGAAGTTAATTCAAAATCATTGTAGTTGTTTTCATTTCTTTCCATAATTAGTGTTTCTAGTTCCATAATTTCTAGAATAATGATGTAGGACTTTCAGTTTTTCTAAAACTGCTAAAAATAGAAACCTACCTATTTTGGAAAGTGTACCTGCCATTTTAGGAAAGTTTGTATTTGGGCACAGATTGAAGTGAAAACTTATAGAAAGTTACATAACAGAAATATAAGACCTTTGGCAAAGGAATCAGGCAAAGATCATTTGTGAGCTGAAAGATATTAAAGTTTTTATTTTCTGAAAAGCCCCTAAAAATTTCCAAAACAAGAAATGAGGCACTAAAACATCCAATAACATCCCAAAAAGTTGATAAAAATCCATTTACAAATTTTCAACATGATGTTTCACATCGCGAGCTTTTTGGTGCTTAAAACGGTTCGTCAATCGGACACCCGGATCAAAAGTTATGCTTCCCGGAAGTTGACCTACTTTTGGAGGGAGTTGCAAACTTCAAAATTTAGCTAGAGGCTGCCAAAAAGTGCTATTTATGACTATTTTGGGAATCCTGGGTGGTAGTAGAGTTAAGGGGGAAGTGTAGAGTCAAGAATAGTCAGGAAAATAGAAACCCTAGCTGATTTGGGGTTACAGAAGGCAGATGATTCCAAAGTCTTGGGATAGAAAGCTATAATGTGTTGCAACCTGTGGAGGGTTGATTCCTCTAATTGTATTTGAGCTTCTATAATGTAATAAGTTGTCCAAATCAATAAAGAAAGTTCTATTTTCTGTGTGCAATTTCTATTATTGTGTGTTTTATGATATACCCCCTTCATCAGGACATGATCGTCAGGGAACGACTCTTGATTTGGAAGAGAAAATGGTGAAGGAGCATTAGCTAAATGGTTAGTCAGTGCTTGTCCTTTAATCACCTTCTGGGAGACAAATTTCAAGTCAAATTTTGTTAACAACATTACCCACTTGGCCAAACATCCCGAGAGATCTGTTTTAGAGAAGAGATGTTTTAAAAGATCAAATTTTACAACATGACATGAGTTTCATCATTTAAAAGATAGTATCTCAACTTACGTATTGCAAACACAAGATCTAGACATTGTTTTTCAATCGTAGTATATCAGACTTCATAATCAAGAAAAGTTTGGCTGATGTAATATGCAATGCATTCTTTTCCATTGTCATCATGTTGTGCCAATAGTGTTGCAATAGCATTAGATGAAGCAGAAGTGTAAAGAAGGAAAGGACATCCAAAAGTAGTTTGATATATAAGATAGAAGGATTGGCCAAATAACTTTTTAGATCATCAAAATCTTTTTGGCAATTAGCATTCTAGTTGAAGTGGGAATCTTTTTTAAGAAGTTGAGTGAAAGGAAGAGTCTAGTCTGCTAGTTGTGGAACAAACTGACAAATAGCCTAAATCTTTCCCTATAGACTACAAAGTTAAGAAACATTTTTTAGAGGTGGCATGCTAACAATAGTGTAAATCTTCTTTGCATCCACCTCAATACTATGGTGTGAAACAAAAATCCCAATAGCTTGCCCCTATCAATGCCAAAGACACATTTATGAGGATTTAAGTGCATGTTATATTTTTTAATATGTTTGAAGATTTGATGAAGGATTTTGACATGATCTTGATGCAAGATAGACTTGGCCAGAATATCATCAACATATTCCTCTAAGATGTGAATGAAATCATGAAAGATAAGTTTCATAACACATTGGTGAGTGGCACTAGTGTTCTTAAGTCCAAATGACATGACCACCCAACAAAAGGTTCCCCAAGGTGTGATGAAAGTTGCTTTATATTGACATTGGGGATTAATAAATATAAGATTATATCTAGAGAAGCCATCCATGAAGGAGAGTAATGCATGGCCCATAGTGGTGTCAACTATCATGTTGATGTTTAGAAGAGGAAAGTCATCTTTTAGAGAATCTTTTTTGAGATCATGAAAATCAACACATATCTGAATACACTTGTTAGGTTTAGTGACAACCACGATATTCAATATCCAAGGGGAATAGTCAATAGGGCAGATGAAGCCATCTTGTAGAAGCTTCTCAATCTCAACCTTTACTAACAATGCCATCTTGGGATTCATTCTTCAGATCTTTTGTTTTACAGGCTTGGCATTAGGATACAACACAATGTTGTGAGTGACAACTTGTGAATTGATGCCAGACATGTCTAAATATGTCCAAGAAAATTAGTCTAAAAATTCATGTAAAAGATAAGAATGTTCACATTGTTCATCTAAATTAAGACATTTTCCTATTGGTATTACTTTCTTAATATTAGCCAAGTCCATTGAGACATCGACATTATCTCCATTAAGGAGTGTACTGCAGTCTAGGACATCAAACAGATGAGGGGATTCCTAAAGCATCTCTTGAGATGCTGAGGTATCATCCAATAAACAAGCATATTTCCCAATGTATGATTCAACATTTAAACAATAGGGAAATCTATGATCATGATGGTAATGAGGCAAATGTTCACATACTCCAAGGGCTTTAGCCAAAGCTTCATCCATTAGGAAAATATCCAAAGAAAGTATGCCAATAGTTGAATTAACATATATTAGATTAGGATGAATAATATTAAGTGATGTAGAAGAGGTTTGAGTTGTAATTATCATGTTTACATTGAGAGAAGGATGATGAGAAGCTTCGGTGGGATTTAAATAGGTGGTATCCAAGACCAAATGGAGAACCATGTGGATTAGGTTCTAAGGGAATCTTGATACCCTATTCTTAAAAAACATAACCATTGCCTCTATATCCAATTTGAGATAAGATTTGAAAACCCCGACCATAACAGGATACCATTCCGTAGGAGATGGCAGGTCACCATTAGTGGCATAGTCAATAGTATAAGTATAATTAGTAGGATTAATTGAAGTAGAACAAGTTGGAATAGTGAGTTTAGGTGGTTCAAAAGAAGAAGGAAGAGTATGTGTAGTGGAAATTGAAGCCACCATCGGGGTCTCATAATTTTGTGGTGAGATTTTATACTCTCCAATAAATGAAGATGTAAAATCTAATAAACCCCAATTGTCACCGAAAAACTCACTCAAAGGCAACATACAATGTTGATAAGAATTATCAGTAGCGACATGAGAAGATGGATTTTCTTTTATTGAAGATGGAATTAAAGTGTTAAAAGATTTAGATATAGGAGTATGAGATCCAGCTTCTACATGTAAGAAACTTTCTAAATTTAGGTCAGCCTCAACTGGGTAGAGTTTGTTGTTATAAACAAACTTTAATGTACGATGAAGACTACATGGGACTGCCCCTATGGCATGGATCCATAGTCTACCAAGAAGAAGATTATATGAAAGAGAATCAAGCATGACATGAATAAGTGTAGGCAAGGTCCCAGGCCCAACCTCAATAGGTAGCGTGATTGTACCTAGTGATCGTCTGCCAATGTTATCAAAGCCACAAATAGAGAGTATAAGGTTGAATCAGAGACGTATGCACACCAATTTTGTGTAACAAGTCTATGCTACAAAAATTAAGACTTGATCCATTATCGATTAGAGTACATTTGATTACATTTGATTACATTTTTATTAATGATTACCAAAATCATGAGTGCATCATATTGATTTTGAACCTCAATAGGATGAAACACATGTTGTTGAAAGACAATGTCAATATTCGTCACATGCATGCAATCAAATAGAGATGCTACATCATTTGGTCTAATAGAAGGTGGTACAATCATCTTTTGTAAAACCTCCTAGAGCAATATGTGGTATGCATGTGAGGTTTATATTAACTCCCAGACTGAGATCTTAGTTAGAGTAGCATGAAGCTACATTCAACAAGATCATATTCTCTATTAGTGTGTTGAGAAATATGAGGTGGTGGAGGAAGAAGACGCTGAGAAGATTGGTGAGAGGTAGGAACAAGTGGTATTTTCTTTTTTTTTTCTTATTATTGCAAGTGTTATATGTGTGAGAAACTACATTGTAATGAGGTTGTTGTGACACATCTTGAACATGTTGATCATTTTGAGTAAGATGTTTTCAATAGTTGAAGACATAAACAAGAGGTCGAGGTTTGTTTTGAGCACCTCAAATGGTTAGAACAAGAGTAGAATGTAATTGAGGAACATCCTATTGAAGATGCACAACAATCTAAGGTTTCTCAAGATCCTTTGGGGAATTGGAAACATAAATCATGTTGATTAATCTTTGACAAAAAGATATTTTAGAAGTCATAGAGGACAATTCTATCAAGATGAGGTCATTTAGGGATTCATCTGACATATCAAAATCATCACTACTAAATGACTCATCATATGCATGGAAATCTTGAAGAAAGAAATCTGACTTTGTCATATAACTTGCTTTCTCCAAGGTATGAAGATGGAAGGAAGAAAAAGAGATATGATAAGTAGAATAAATATTGTAGAAAGACTGTTAATGTTGATTAAGGGATAGAAGAAAGTGTTTGGTTTATGTTTTTGCTTTTCTCTAATCTAAATAAAAGAAAAAAAAAATGTTTAAGTGTTTTTGTTTTCTACACAAAGCACATAAAGTTTTCAAATATAACAAGCATCTAATCAATTAATTAACTAATTAATCAGAAATAAAGAAGGCTATGCAAGTGTAAGATTTCAGGTTCACCAAAATGTTATGTGGATAATGGGATCTAAGCTAATTAATGTTTTAACCTAAGTCAATCCTTCTCCACATAGCATTAGAACACAAGCCTTTGAAGACTTGGTGCTTGGCTATCATCCACAAGGGAGAGTGAAGTTGTTTGGGGCTTTGTTCCTTTGTTGCAAAGGAAGGATTGATCACTAATGAATTGATAGAAACTATGTAACACTAAATAGTAATTGATAAATATGATGGAAATGCATAGATGACTATTACAAAGATGGGAAACAGAAGTGGAATAGAGAAACATAGATCAAATAGAACCTATGATAGAAAGAAGGAGCAGATCCGAGAGGACATAGGTGCTGGAGCACCCTAGTCCTAGGATTTTTGGGTTGGTTTTCTTCTAACAAATGATCTTTATACCTATCCTTTGAGCCTTGGTGTTCTATCAAAAACCTTAGGCTGTAATCTGCACATACACAAAGAGAGGAAAAATAGTTGTAGCTATATAGGAGTTTGCCTCAGTCAAACCCCTATTTTGGTATTCCTACCTCACAAATAGCTAGATTAGAGAAGATCAAATAGTGTGTGCTCCTAATCTTATGTGCATCTAAGATTGTAAATGAGTAGCAAACCAAAGGTTTTATCACAAAACCCTAACCCTATATATGAATCGAGCATATAAAATGATCAACTCAAGAGAAGTGTCTCACTTGATAAAACACTAACCTTTAACTCAAGGAAGGTGGACTAATCTAAAAATCTGTAGAATAAAAAGGTACTACAACCATACCTAATCACAATGATGTAGGTACTCAACCCAAACTCAAGTTGGTCATTCCAGCCCTTCTCTCAAACATGCAAGAAGGAAAAAAATAGTCTCAAGATCTTGCTACCAAATCCACCAAAATCCTTTCCAAGAGCATATAAATTAGTATTCCAACAACAAATTAACCTACAATAATTCATAAGTCTACAATAATATCAAGATAGCCAATAGTTCTCCCTAGAGTCCTTAAAGTCTTTTCAAAGTCTTGTTTAAATATGAATCCTAAGGAGGGAAAATATTTGAATATTAGAGGCTGATGGAGTGCAGGATCAAATGTCAAAATTGAGGTCATGTCAAACAAGAAAAAGATGACATCATCAAGGAATTGAAAACTCTGTAAGACATGAGAGGACACTAGTGCTTGGGTGTTAGGGTCCTAGTTAAATCACACCAGCAAGTTACCATTGTTTCAGGACATCACTAGGATCTTAACACTACCCTATGTTCTGGCATTTCATCAATGGTAACATTTTAGTGTTATGTTGTAAAATGTCCCCCTAAGACTTTTACCTCCTAAGATTAGCTCTCGGGTCCCTTAGTTTTAATCATGCATGTTAGAAATGAATCCTGAGATAAAATGCCCTAAAACCCATGACAAATGGGACTTAGGGGACATCTCTGAGCTTAACCCTAACCCAAAATAGACCCCAAGACTTGGGTGCCCATGCCCTTGCCCTGTCCTATTTTGTCGGGGTCTCAAATTTGATTGTTGGTTGGAGACCATTAAAAAGTTTTCGTTGTTAGCATCTTGAGTTTGAATTATGAAATTTGTAGTGGGAATACATATATAATCATTTTTAGGACTTCATTTGCAAACTAGAAGATGATTTTGAGATTTTGGCAAACTTATGATTTTAGAGCATTCAAGGCATTCATTGTGTTATAGAGCAGACTTGTGTTGTTATTGTGTTTGTTATTGTAGATTTGGCTTCATCTTCTCATGGCATGAAAGAGCTTCATCTTTGTGAGAGCTACACCTTTCAGGTGATATCTATTTGTGATTCAATCTATCATTTTTATCATTGCTTTTTCCTCTGTCTTGTAAGGACACACACTCTCTATCTAACAATAGGGTTGGAAGTGTAGACACCCAAAATTGACCCTTCGATCATTTATTGATTTGTCACATTATTCACCATTGCATATGTTAATTTTGACTTGCACACTTGTGTCAATTATCTATTTTCTTCTAAACCATCTATTTCCATCATTAATTAAATAAATTCTATTTATTTAATTAATTTCATCTATTTTCATTATCTTTATTCTTTTATTTTCTATCTATATTTAAATAATCTTGAATTATTTAATTATCTCATTATTCTTCTAAAATTAAATAATTTTTCTAAATTAATTTAATTCAATCCTTCTAAATAAATAAAATTAATATTTTATTTATTTATCTTCTCATCATGCATATAAATTAAATAAATTTATTTATTTAATTTATATTTATTCTTCCAGTTTTCTAAATTTAGCTTTTTCCTTCATCTATCTTATCATTTCCCTCATTTACCACTTTCTTCTATGTGTACAAGTTGGCCTTGTCCATAGTTTGTCAAAAAATAAATACAAAAAATGATTTAATTGGTTTAAAAATCAATTATTCTTGTCATCCAACTCTTAAAACAGAAAAGCATCATATTTTAAGAAAATGAATCTTATCTCCATCAAAAAACCCAACTAAATCATTTAATAAAAGCTATCTCTAAGGACACATGTCTTGTACACATTCATCCATGCCTCTTGAATTATCTCAACCGTTCATGTAGCCACTCTTTCTCCATCGTTGATCAATCTTAGTTGAGAGATATATATACATCCTCTCATTTCATTTCATCATACACAATCTCTATAGTATCTAGATTATCATCTTATGCATATCACCTCCATTGAGCATCCATTAAAGCACTTTGAGCATATCATCTATCATTATGGCAGCTTTGGCAACTATGGTTGTTCACTTTTGAGAAGCAATCCACATTCAACCAAGGAATCCATATAATCTAGGTGACATTGTTTTTTAATTTTCTTTCATTTTGTGTCATTTAGATAGATTTCTTGAAGGTGGTAGGATTGGGTTTTGATTGTAATTCTTGATCTTGTTAAACTAAGTTTTCCTACTTACACATTCTACCATGCTTAGTGGGACTCACGTCCTTGATTAATATTTCTTTGGAAAGTTATTTTTTGAAGTCTAGGTATGGAGTAGCACAATTGAATGGTAGGAAATCACATTCGGTCTATGGAAAATTGCCTTTGAATTGCTCTACGTCACTTTTGGTTGGGGGAAAATCACATTTGAATAGCTTTTCATCACCTTTGGTTCACATCTAATTGCCTCTGGTTGTATTAGGGTTTTATTGATATATTTGTCTTTGTAGGGTTTTCTCCAATTTTAAGTTGTCTGATCTAGGTTACAACTAGTTTATTTGCTAACCCTAATTGTATTTTCCCATCCTCAAGCTAGTTTATTTATGGTTTGGTTTATCTTTGACCTTTGATCATATCATATTGTTGGATCTTTTGTGTTTTGGCTGTAGAGTACATATTTGATTTAATTTATCCATCTTTCTGGGTTATCAAGGTCTCTTATATCTATTTTATGATCATTTGCATAGCCCTGTTGTGTGAATTTTGTAGGTTATAGACATTTGAGCACATTTGGTTGACAAATAATTGCCTATGCATAGTATTTAGTCACCTTTGCACCACCTAGAATCACCTTTGATCAATAGTCTGTCACCTTTGGTATAAAATCAAGTGCTTTTGATTTGCATATAATCGCTTTTACATTCTATTTTGTCACCTTTGGTCTACACTTTTATAACCTTGATTTCTTTGAGGCTAACATCTATTGGTGCAACTTTTTTATCGATTGTCAAAAAAGTGGATCTGAAAGTCCTAATAAATCTATTGCATGCTGATCAGTTGAACATTTACCTTATTTTCACTAATCTATGAACATTTCATTTAGTTCTTAAAAAGAACTTGTTTTCTTTGTTTGCTTTACTTGTTTGTCTTATTTGCTTGTGTGTTGTATTAGTTAGATCCCTAAGCCAATAACAAAAGTATCCTTTCCCCTTGCCTATCAAATGGATCTTGGGTGTAAGATAACTTGTTACTATCTTTAGAGAGGCCTGTCTTGGTGGGAAAAGAGGTACTCACCCCAAGGGAATGACCTCAAGTAGTACTTTTATTCGGTCTGCTATATAAAAAAGGATAAGGTGAAAGCCAAGTCTAACCAGTATTAGCTCTTACCATACAGTGCTAGTTTGAAAGGAGGTGTACCTTATGTATATGAGACTCCTATTAGAACTAGTTAAAGCTTTAAGTATCTTGTTGGACACTCGTAACGTGTTGCTCCTCAAATCATTCCCAAAAACCACTTGTTGTAGAGGCCAAAAACCCTTTTGCTTGCTAGTGTAGGAGGTCAAACCTCCGAAGCCACCCTATATGTACTATTCATTATAGAGATAAAAAATCCCTTGGTTCATAAGGTCTCCAAATCTTTGGGGTAAGAGATTTGGTGTGTCTGTGCCATGGTGGGGGAGCTAGTGTCACCAATATCTCTAGCTATCCATTTTGTCTTAGTATATGGAGAAATCCAAGTAGGGACTCAACAAGTAGTATCCACTTTCCAACCTAGGTTGTACATGCTTACAAGTGTCTTCAAATTTGTTGAGAACCATGAAACATTTTGAGCTAATCTAAGCCCTCATTTAGACTTTTACTCTAATTTTGTATCAGAGTTATCTAAAACAACAACCATTGTGCCTTTGTTGTGTGTTCTCTTGCTAATCACCTATCAAAAATAAGATACTATCACTAAAAATTGCCTTTACATAGTCCACAGTTGCTTTTGAATCATATTCACTCACCTTTGACTGACAGAAGCTCACATCTGGATCATCCTAAATCATCTCTGATCATCATACATAATGCTTTTGAATTATCCTATGTTGCCTTTTTATCATATCCAGTCACCTTTGAGTTACAAAAAATTGCTTTTGATCAACATAATCATGCCTTTGGATTATCCTGAGTTACTTTTGAGCTATCCTGACTCACCTCTAGTTGATACAATCTCATCTCTAGCAATCTACAGACTCCTTTCGGTCATCCAGTCCAAAACCTCATTCCAGTCAGTCCTTGGCCTTGTCATCAATTTTCTAGACTGTATACAGATCATCTACAACCAGCACACATCTTATTCAGCCTAAGCACATCATATTTTGGACTTTTTGAGCCCTTGCATCCACTTGAGACTCTAAAACAACCATCAACATCAATCAATCAATCAAATCAACATCATCCTTTGGCTTTGATCACTATCTAACTTTTGATCATATCACAACAATTTATTTCCAGCTTAAGAGAGTGGTTCCTTTTCAGTTAGGCTATATCACCATCATCAATCAATCTTGTCTACCCTTGAGTTCATGAGTCTATCTCTTGGGAGATAATCTTATCTAATCAAACCAATCTAAATCAATCAACAATCTAATTAATCAATCAATCATCAACCAATCCAAATCAATCAACAATTCAATCAATCAATTAATCAAATCATTTGATCAAGCCAGCTATCAATCAATCAAACCAACCAATCAAGCCAACTAATCAATCTAAGAGTGTCAACTTTATCACACAAGTCCAAACAAAATCTCATCCATCATCAACCAATGCCTCAAACTAGGAGTCAATATCAGGTAGCTATGGAGGCTAACCTAAAAGAATTTCAATCTACACCTCTCAAGAATGCCTAAAAATTCATGACTAGAATGGATGCTAATATCTTTGTACCCTCAGCCTATACTATTGGACCTTCATCATCAACTCAAACATCACAATATCATCTTGGACCTTCATCATCAACTCAACCACCACCATATCATTTTGCTCAATCTACCTATGAAGAATCTCAAGATGATCTAGAGGAGCTAGAAGATGTTGAAACCTCACAAATTGTCAATAATCTATTAAAGTCCAATCCTGGTAGATTTTTCTTACAATTAGCTCAAGGAGGATCCAAATTGCCAAGTGAATTTGACATATCCAAAATTAGAAGACAAGATCCAATCCATGATGCTGTTGTTCTAAGGAAACTCATAAGGCTATTACTACCATGTCCACCAAAGCCACAACATATACATACAACATCCAAACATGACCTTTGCCTAATCAATCCACCCACCCACTCCATGCATCCTCGACATCTACGACAATCAGCCAACCAAATGTTCCCACATCAATAGAGTCTTTGTTAACACCATCCTACATGATCAATCTACATGTGTCACAAGCACCTCAAGTCTCTAATCATAGTGTGCCACATGTTGACACATATCATGTCAATTCTACATCACCATACCCCACTTCTTCCAATACCAACCAACATCCATATCAATCCATACCCCTAGATCTTTTATCTATATATCCCTCTATTTCACCTAACCACCAAATTCATCATGTGCCTTCACAACAAGAACATGTGATCCTAAGTTACCCTTTGGAACAAGACCAAACATCCTTAAGTCATCATGCTACCTTTGACAAGGGACATACTAATCTAGATTATGTATCCTATGAGTACTCTCCATTATCATCCAATCATATGACAATACAAGAGCCTACTAGTCCTACAACAATACCATCATGTACTCCCAATCCTAGTTCATTGGTCCATCAACCTTCTAATCCATCAATCCTTCCATTACCTTTATCCCATGTTCCAACAATCTTCCACAAAAGGATTCTTGGGAGATAACCCTACAACAATTGGTCGAAGCACAATTACTTGAGCTACCTTTGGTAAAACCATATAGTCAAAATCCTAATCCTAAGGCTACAACACCATCCAACCTTATTATCCATCCATTATATTATTTATCTACCCATACTCTTATGAATGATGTGATCCAATGTTTATTAACAAGGAATCAACCATCTCCATGTCACCAAACACCTATCCTTGAGTCTATCAAAGAGCCTCCAAATACCTTGCCTATTCCCCCAACCCCTTCATATAGTCCACAACCCCTTATGTTTGTTGAAGAGTCTCCCACTTCCACTTCCATTTAAGAAAGTAAAGAGCTATGTCAAGAGTCTAAGCTAAAGCATGTGGAAACATCAAGCCCTTATTCTAATCAAGATGAAACTCCTTCCATTCAGCCCCTACACAACCTATACATTCTTTATGATCAAGATATTACCTATGAAGAAGTTATCCATGAGCAACTTGATCCTATACCTATCCATGAGCAAACAATCCAAATCCAACCGATCCATAATACATATATTTTCTATGATCAAGATGATATCTATGATGAAGAATCTATCTATGAGCAAGTTGATCCTATACCTATCCACGAGCAAACAATCCAAATCCAACATATCCATAACACATATATTTTCTATGATCAAGATGATATCTATGACGAATATGCTATCCATGAGCAAGTTGATCCTATACCTATACATGAGCAAACAATCCAAATCCAACCTATCCATAACACATATATTTTCTATGATCAAGATGACATCTATGATGAAGATGATATCCATGAGCACCTTGATCCTATCCATAATCCCATACCTATCCATGAGCAAGATATCCAAATTGCTCCAATCCATCCTCCATCTATCCCTATCCATAATTTCATAACATCTACTTCCCTTGATGAGACACTTGGCTCCCAAGAAAACATATATGATCAAACCAATATCTTGGATCTTAATGAGCATAATTCTACTCAAGTTTCTAAAGATCCTTTGTCATCCACTATCGACCCCATTTCAAATCCATCATTATATTCTATAATTCTTACCACCTACATCCATGAATGTTATTCCTTTGGGGAAGAACAACCATTGTCTACTACCTCACCTTCTCCATCCAATAATAAGTTCAAGTCTAGTTCCCAAAGCACACCAAGTCCCATTGTCCATCACATGCTCCAAAACATGAACTACCAAGGTAAATCAGGCCTTCATGAACAAGATATTTTGGAGCCAATCCATGTCAAGGTCCCTCCACGCTTATATGGCCTTGGATACACACCCCAAGGTAAACAAACTAAATATGTTGGTAATTCCTCTATGCATCCTAGGTCTGCCACTTTCCATCACAAACCACATCATATACCCAAAACATATGTTTCCATCCCTCCTCCAGCATCCTACAAATGTCAAAAGCATGTGATCATATATCTTCCACCATCCAATTTACCTCCATCACTTTGAACTCCTAATTTCCATCCATCAACTTTACCTCCATTCCTTCTAACTCCTACTATCCCTCCATCTACTTTGCTTCCACTTCTACCAATGCCTAATTATCCACTTATCCATAAGTCCCTTAAAAATCCTAATCATGACCAACAAACGTATACATTATCTAAACCTGAAGCTTCCACTCATTCCACCAAACCCATGGGATTCAAAAGAAAAAATTTGGATGCCTCTACCTATACAGCCAAAAATCCTAAGGATCCTCATGCCTTAGGACATCAATGCAAAAAGTCAAAGAAAAATTCGTCTAAAAGGCCACCTAAGCCCAAACCTTCACAAGAAAAGTCCAAAAGCAAATTGGTTTGGGTCCCTAAGGAAAAATCAAACAAATCAAATCAGGCATCCACATCTCAAAAATCCCAACCATCCCCTTCCATCCAAAATTCCCATTCAAGCAAAACAAAAATCATAAAAATACTAAGTCTAAGTGGGTACCTAAGTCACAATGTCACCCATCTCCTAAGTAAACATTGCCATTACTTCCTGCACTACCTTCCCATCAAAAGATTCAATGTTTATCATGATGTGTGCAACTATTGGTCATGATTCCATTTTCACATACTTCCATAACCCCATCATTTACCTATTATCCTACATATCTCCCCAATCACTTTCCTATGGTCCATGCTTTTTCATAAGTCTTTCATCCATCTTTACATAAGTCCTACATAATCCATTTCATAATCCACTATTCTTCCTTACACAATCCACATCATAATTCACTATCGTTCCCTTCATAATCCACCATCTACCTAATCCATCTTCCTCTCATTCAATCCCCTACCAACATCTATGAGCATAATAACATTTGACATAGTCCATGCAATGACATTCATCTAGTCGGACTATCACCTTTCATGGCAGTAGGTTCTTGAGTCCCTGCTATCCATATTCCCCTTCTCCTATTAAAAAAAAAAAAGAAAATAGTAAAGAGAAATCCCTTCGTCCAATGGTGAAAACCATCCTTGGTGGCACCTTGGATAAGTACCATGATGAAAACTTGGTAAACAAGTGTCATGTGTAGGTTGATTATCTATGTCACTTACACTTGGGGGCACATTGTCTCATCCAATCTATCATTTCCCATCCTATCATGTCTTATCTTACCATATCCTATTACCCTTAGCCATTACACCCATATACCTATCCTATTGAGTCCTTTCATCCTCCCTTTCTCCTTTTGATCTTGATAAAGAGATGGGGCCAAAATTCTAACAAATCCTTTGGATATCTCTTGATATACCTTATCCTTTCCAAAATATCCATCATGTCATCCTTTCATCACAAGTTTTGTCATGTAAAAATCCTAAACATTACATGAAGAATGGGGCATGTTATTCCTATGCGACATAGTCTTTGAGATCACATCCTTGCTTTCTTATGCATATGTCCATTCCATTCTGTGGGTTATTTTCCTAAACTAGATGCTTGTTCCTAGTTATCCTCACCAATTAGCCATCATTGATCAACATGATTCCTGGGCCAGGGGCCAACAGTACAGGAGATAGACTCTATAAATATCTCCTCTTCTTCTTTAAGCTTTGCAGAACCAAGGGGGGTATTCCATATTCAACATCTATGAAATGCACCTACAAGTTAGATGGGATGTTGACACAAAGTAGATAAATCCTCTCTTATGCATACCAAAACTGTGAGATAAGTGCAAAGGGGCTAGCTTTGGGCCTATGTTCAGTTGTGAGACAGAGGATTTCGGTCCTAAACTACTCCTAATGTCCTAAAAGATTTGTATTAAAAGTTTGAGTTTGATTTGTATTTGGAAGCAAAACTAGGACCTTGGTTGTAATCTCAACACAAAACCAGATTGGTGCCTATCCAGGGCTCGAAGTCAATAGATATATGTATGTGAGTGTTCATCACAAACTTAAGACAATAATTAGATTTCAAGGGGATTTTGCAATGTCCGCCTTACAGACAATACCCAAGACAAAGTATTTAGTTACTTTTTCTTACAAACATCCTTACTACAATATATTTTTCCCAATACTTAAACCAAAACATTTAATCTACTCCTTGAGTAGAAGTAAAAGATTAAGCATTCAATATAGCAAACCTATATTCTAGAATCCCAAACACCCCTTAGCTGTTTAGATTCAGAAGAACACATTTAGTTTGGAGACAAATAACAAAATACATGCTATAAAGCATTACTCATTTAAATCAACATGAAACTGATGAATTCTATGCATAGAACATTCAACATACAACTCATAAACTCACAAAATACCCAGAACAGAGCCACCAATGAGACTGTATCTGATTACAACACCAAAATTTGTCTAGTTTTCAACCAACACAATTAGTAACACAGTTTGCATTTTATAGCAAAACTGTGAACTAAGCCAAAATTACAATGGTCAACTCAAAAATTTGCCAGATACAATGCACTAGAAAATGGCGCCCAAAATAATTGAATGCGGCTGAGAGAAAGAGAGGAATGAGCAAGTGAAATTGGGGAATGTGCTTCTATCTGGAGATTTTCATCCTTGAATGTGGTAGCTAGCCGATCATCTCGACCCATACCCCTCTGTACATCTGCCATCAATGCCAACTACCCGCAGCTTGCTTTGAAAATTGCAGCAGCATGCCCATAAGGAGTTTTCCCGCTCAAAACATGATTACTGAAGCCAAGAAAACCATCTCTGGTAGTTTAAAACATGACCGTTGATCATATCTCCCTATTGCTGAGATCAACGGCATCAAAATATGCTAAAAAGTCACCCACCAAAGAAGTCCTACCACGTCAGTAACCTATGCATCCATCGCTGACTTTTCCCGTTCTCATTTTGCCTCCTTTTCGTCCATTGTATATGCATGCTCAAACACATATACAATCGCCTTATATACAAGCCCCAGACTTCAGATTATGATGAAGCATATTGCAATCACTTTGAAGTCCATCTTGCATTTTAACCTTTGCATCTTCATTTTGTATATGTGAACATACAATCGCAATATACATTTTGCATATTTAAAACTTCTATACAATGGATTGGAAATGCTTTGAAATCTGGGTTGTATCTCTCCCTGCACATCGCATTGTATATCAGCATATACAATGCACGATATACACACTGCGGACCTCAAATGACTATGAGATGCCTTGAAATTCAAATCAGGTCTGGTTTGCATCTCCTTGCTTGTACATTTCCTTGCATATCACATCATACAAATGCAATATACATACAATGGACCCCGGCCATTTTATCCATCGAATTGAAACAATTCTCAAATCCGGCTTGTACTTTACTCTTGCATCTTTTGAATGTATATTGGCATGTACAATGCCAACATACAAGTGAAAATATACATACAAGCAGCGGACTTTAACACCTTACCTCCAAGATTGGAATATCCCCTGGAATCCGCATTGTATCTTTCCTTTGTATCGTTGTTTCGTATATCACAAACATACAACACGGATATATAAAACAAAATATGCAATCTGGACCTCAAACCTGCATTAAACAAAATGTAAAACTCCTCAGGTCCGGGCCTTGCATATTTCTGATGTACAATCAGCTATGTATATCTGCGGGCCCCACCACTTGTATATCGGCCCCTTGCACATTCCTTCCTTGCTTATGCATCGACCATTGATACATTGCACTATAGCGAATGCATGTCTACGCCTTGTATATTTTCCATTGTATATTTCCATATGCATCAGCTATAGTGAACCCAATATACATTCAACACAACAACCTCCTTGTATGCCACCAATGCATCTTTTCATTGTATGTGCCGGTGATGAACCTTTGCACTGTAGCAAATGCATATGGGATCTTTTTGTATATATTTCATTGTATAAATTCAATGCATATTGGATATACATTCACTCTTGCTTGCATATTTCTGTGGACCCGACCACCACTTTAGCCCTAATTTGAACCCCCCTTTAAGATCTGTCTTGCATAAACCCATTGTATATCCAAATATACAACAACATACAAGCCCCTATATACAAGCGGGAATCTTTGAAGGAATATACCTATAATGTATAACTCGATATGCATACAAAATGCATATAATTCATTTTTTCACCATTTTTTTGAGAGCTGATATGCATTTTTTGAGCCTGCCAACACACATTTGCACTTGCACATACAAAAACTTAGCATTTTTCTTAAGTGCGATAGGAACAAGCAGTAAACCATTGCATGTGGGTCGAGGAACAACCTAACCTAAGGCACTAAGGGTTTTTTTAGGGGATAAGAACAAAATCCTGCAAACACACATTTCAGAACCCTAACCCTAGGTGAGCACCACCAGTGGCTCTGACATGGGATGTGCAGACGCAAGACTGCAGTGAGAACGAAGCTACTCCGAGGCAGACCAGACAAAACACCAAACTCAAAACACGACCGACTATACAAGGCATGTACAAAATATTTACATCTAGTTTACAGTGTGCATAGAAGTTACCCATTTTTGAGAAGTAGGGTTTCAAAAACTGACCATGCACATGCAATTCTAGTAATTCACCCATTAGGGCCTAGAGAAAATAGGAATCTTCTCCATGAGCGTCGCTAATTTGGTACGGGCCCACCCATAAGGGCTCAAATTTACCATGCTTGCCCTTATCCTGGTTCCTTGCATTCCATACAAGGACTAAATCATCTATCTGAAACTTTCTTTCTGTAGCCCTTTTATCAAAGAGATATTTTACTTTTTGCTATCTCTTGATGTTTGTTTTCTGTGCCTCCCTTCTCATTTCATCTAGTGCAACCAGCTGATTTATTCTTTTAGTCATTGATTTCTCAATCTCCTCATTTTCTTGTATGAATTTATAAACAGGTAGGAGGTTGTTCATAGGCAATTTAGCTGCCGCACCGTACACCAATTCAAAAGGTAACCTTCCAGTTGCTTTCTTCACTGTTACTCTGTCAGTCCATAATTCCATTTTCAGCTTTGAATCCCAAGCCCTCTTGTTTTTGCGTACCATCCTTTTGACAATTTTCATGAGGCTTTTGTTGCTTGACTCTACTTGACCATTTCCATGTGGATGATATGGTGATGCATCTAACAAATTTATTCCATAATTGTTGCAAAAATCAATAAATTCACCAGACCTGAAGCACATTGCATTATTTGTGACCACTTTGGCTAGTACTCCAAATTTGATAACAATATTTTCTAGAATGAAATCCATCACCACCTTGCTTGTAGCTTTTTTAGTTGGAATGACCTCAATCCATTTAGTGAAGTAATCAGTAGCAACCAAAATCTAAATATGTCCTCCACTTGATTTTTCTGAGATTTCCCCTATAAAATCAATTCCCCATTGATGAAATGGAGCTTCTACAGTTATAGTCCTAAAGGGCAATGCACCTTCATATTTTATCTTTCCTGAGAACCTTTGGCGAGGATCACATTTTCTTATCATTCTTTGTGCATCAGAGAAAAGAGTTGGCCAATAGTAGCCTGCTCTAAGAACTTTGTGGGTTGTTGTCTGGGCAGTGTAGTGTCCACCACACACTCCATTGTGCATGTCACTTAGAATATCCTTAGCCTGATTTTCATCCACACACCTGAGTAATACACCATCATGATTTTTCCAATATAACTCTCCTTGAACTATGATGTATTTAATAGCATGTAGCTTCAAGGTCCTCTTCTAATTATCACTGAGATGGGAAGGACAGTTCAAATTCTGCAAATAATGTACTATGTCCTTATACCATTCAGACTCTGACATATTTATAACTTCATTATGCACTACATTCACTTGGCATGCCTCTAGATTTGACTGTGTCATTAATTTTGCCAAACCTTGTCCTCTTACCAATTTTGTGATCTGCATTTCAATGTTGAATTCTTGCAATTTGTTTATCCATTTGCATCTTCTTCCAGTTACCTCCAACTAAGTAAAGATATCTTTAACTACTGCATGAGGCACATATACAATTATCTGAGAGCCTACCAAATATGGCCTAAAACTTTTGACTGCTCCAACCAGTGCATATGCCGGCTTCTCCATGATGTCATACTTCAACTCAGTAGCCTGCAATGACCTGCTAAAGAAAGCTATAGGTTGTTCAAACCCTTCTTCATTCTTCTATAGTAAGCATACAACAATAGTATGGAAAGAAGCAAATGAGAATAGCTAAAATGGCTTAGAAAAATTAGGAGACTTTAGCACAGGATCCATCTTTATAGCCTCTTTGATGTTCTGAAATGACTTAGTTGCTTCATCTTCCCATTTGACAATTGCACCTTTCTTCAGCATTTTAGAGATATCTTTTGTGGTCTCTGCAAAGTTAGGAACAAATCTTCTAACAAAATTAATTTTCCCAAAGAAGGACTGAATACCTTTCACTGTTCTAGGGATCTAAATTTTGTCAATTGCAGCCACCCTTTCAGGATCAATCCTGACTCCATCTTTGGAAACAACGTGTCCAAGCAATTTTCCTTCCACTACCCCAAAAGCACATTTCTTTGGGTTGAGTGAGATTCCATATTCCAATGCTCTAATAAAGATCTACTCTAAGTGCATGTAATGTTGCCCTTCCTTTTTTAAATAAGCTGTCAAGTCATCCTGATATACAGCCAGGATTGAGTCAATCAATCCTGTGAAAGCAACATCCATAGCCCTCTAAAATGTAGCACCTGCATTTGTCAGCCCAAATGGCATTCTCACATATACATAGGTTCCCTATGGAGTGGTGAAAGCAGTCTTGAATTATTCTGACTCTTTTACTTTCACTTGATTGTACCTTGAAAATCCATCCATCATGGATAAAAGTTCACAACCAGTCACCTTCTGCAACATGGCTTCCATGTTAGGCAATGGATAATTGTCCTTCAAAGAAGATACATTCAGATTTCTAAAGTTCACACAAAGTCTTATGTCACCATTCTTCTTTCTAACTGGGACAAGGTTGGACACCCAAGTTGAGTGTCTGATGGGCATAATTATTCCAACCTCCCTGAGCTTCATAAGCTCTTCTTGCATTTTTGGAGCTAAAGTTGGGTTGATAGGTCTTTGTTTTTGTCTAAATGGTTTAGCTCCAAGCTTCAAAGGGATTTCATGCTTGAATAAATCCTCTCTATAAGCTTTTAGGTCCTCATACGACCAGGCAAAAACATGCTTATACTTTCTCAATAGTGCAATCAACATAGTTCTGATATGTGGCTTGAGCTGTTTGCCAATGTATACCTTCTTGGGGGCATGAGATGTCCCCAAGTTTATCTCTTCTAAATCATTCTTGTTTGTTGGAGATGCCTTTGTAACAAATTGGTCCCTATTGTCAAACGCTCTCTCTAAAGCAACCAGCCCTCTAGGGATTTTATTTGTCTTGAGTTGAATTACCTCCTTCCCTAAGAGAGTTTCTTTCCCATCCACAACTTCTACAAAGTTCTGAAAATCCACTTCCTAGTTCTCATATTCATCAATACAATGTAGAGATCTTAGTAAATCTTTGTCATCATCAAACACCTGCCAGCTGTATACGTTGTCTGGTACTGTAGGTCTTAGTTTGACTTCAACATTTGTGACATCTGATAGAGTGATATCATTTGGCCTTATGGCTACATTAGCTAGAAAATCTGCCCTGACATTTTTTGATCTCTCAATCTAGTTTATTGAAAAAGCATCAAATAATTCAATTATATCCCAAACAACATGCTTATACTGTTTTAATCTCTTATTCTTTGATGTATATTTATCTCTAACTTGGGAAACAACTAACTCTGAATCCCCAAATACTTTGAGCATCTTGATCCCATGCTTCAAAGCAACATTCAATCCTAATAACAGAGCTTCATACTCTACAATATTATTTTTACAAGCAAACTTCAACAAGAAAGATGATTTTAGAAGCTTACCAGTTGGAGACAGAAATACAATTCCAGCACCAGAGCCTTCCTTTGAACAAGTTCCATCAAAATACATGGTCCATAGACCTTGTTGGTCCAGCTCTTGAATGCAAACATCTCTCCCTTTACCCCCTTGATCAACTGAGACAACTCTAAAATTATCACAGTCAGTATCCACAAAACATATATGCTCCTCTGACTCTCGATCCTCAACTGTGTCTAGTGACCTTTATTCTCTAACCAATTTGACATCCTTGCCATTCATAGGGATCATAGCATATGACAAGTCCAATTGCATACTCCCACCAATCAATGCTGCCCATCTTCTTGACAACAACATGCCATACTGTGGCTTGATATCAACAATTGTTATATTCATCTTGTAGGTCTTCTCAGGATATGCTGCCAATCTAAAATCCACATCTTTCATAATCCCAATGACTGGTACTTCTCTAGCATCCATGGCATAGACTTTCCCACATGCCTTATCTATCTTTAACCCAGCTTGCTGTATAATAGCCAAGGGCATAATATTCATTGATGCTCCTGAGTCAAGCATAAAATTCTTAATCACTTTTCCATTTATGACAAGGGAGACATAAAATGGTTCAACCTGTGAAGGGCATTTTGTCATGGTCACCCCTAGATATACTTCGGGAGTCTCATCCTCATCAATACACATAGCTTGTTTCTTACCTTGAGGTTCATCATTAGGCTTGGCTTGGCAGGGTACCCCTAAAATCAGGGACAATGTTTTATTTCTGAATTCTTCAACTTTTATCAGTTCCATCAATGCAACAGAAACCTTTATCTAGACAAGACCTGGGTTATATCAAACGGAGCATAGTTTTATATAATAGTTGTAGCCTGATCTACAGTTTTATTTTTATCTTGGTATGATCTAGCTTTAATTTTTGTGGCTCTCTGACTGTCATCTTTAATCTAAAAATTTTTGTTTTGATCCTCAACCTAGGGAATTCTATCTTCTAGTCCTTGAGAATCATGACCTATTTTTTGCTTAAAATTTTGTTTATTATTGCTCCATTGCTTCTTTTGTGGTTCAGTCCCTTTATGACTATGCACTGGTTGGTTCACAAAAGTATTCTCTGGTTGGTGTGAGTTACTTACATGAGCTTTACCCCTAAGATTGTAATTACTTTTGACTTGAGCCACTGCTGTAGCTGTGAAGGCTCTAATTTCTTCATCAAAAGGTCTTCTCAAGTTATTTAAGAAAATATGTGAATCCTGAGCATAACCATAGTTATCTTCATCATCTTCATCACAGGGAAATTGTTGGCAGACCTGAACCTCATTATTTGTGCATGCATCAACATCATGAGAAGGATACTCCCTACTTGTAGACAACATATTGACATTATCATCTTCCATGCAATGCGGTTCATTGCATTCATCACAGGCAACAACATTATTAAATAGAGACTGAGCAATCATACAATGTGACTGTGAATGAGGCATCTGCCATATTATGCACCATGGGGTGTCATTAACACTATTAACAGCCTTCTTCAAAGGGTTAGGTGTTTCCTTAACACTTTCATTCCTTGAATTTGGGTTGTTGTTCGGGAGAATGGGTTTACCATTATGCCAATTAGTGTTATATCGCATATCATGTAATGATGGTCTTCTTTCTTGCCTTTGGTAAACTTGCCTGTCAAGATCTACCCCTTTTTCATTTTTAGCCATTCTATAGCTCAGGTCCTTGACAATAGTTGTCAATTTATCTAATTTATCCTCAGAAGTAGATGCATTGCCTTGAGCAATTTGAGATTTAGTATTTGGATTTTGCAAAATTTTTACATCATCTCTTTTGTTTGTCTTACCAGATGCTTTTCTATTATTTTCAATATTTGTTGCTATTTTGAAAGCATCTCTAAGGCTAGCAGGACCTTTGTCCCTTAACCCATAAGTTGTTTTGGCATCGAAAGCGTTTATGTATAACACTATGCACATAGGTTCATTAGGCCTTAGATGATGTGGCAATTTGTTCAGCACCTTAGTGAATCTAGCATTGAAATCAGCAACCTATTCATTTGATCCCTTGGTAATGCCAGTGAATTTATTAATGAAGAAACTTGGATCAGTTTTGTCACCATATTGTTCCTTGAAAATTCTTCTGAAGTCCTCCCATGATGAAATACTCCTGTCAGGCAGACCCTTGTACCATTTTCTGGCATCATCAACTAAGGATTGCATAAATAATTTCATAAAAACGTCCTCATGCTCAACTTCAAAGTTGTCCATGATATTCTGAAAAGATTTTAGTGGTCTTCTCCTGACACAATACTGTTTCCTAAAATTTTTGGCACTTGCGGTCTCACATGTTTGTCAATAGGATTGGAGTAACCAGGAATGCCATCAAAACCTAGTTGTCCGAATCTATCCAGCTGCATAGGTTGTCTATTAAATTGATTAACATTTACATTTCTATTTGTATTCTGATTTCTTACATTATTCAATGGTATTCTAGCATTATTTATATTCTATCTTTGATCATTATGCTGATCCTGAACTTCATTTTTGCGATGGTTTCTCAACACATTTATATTCTCAAGGGTGGGAACTGAATCATTCTAAGCAGTTCTAAGAGCCTGCACTTTCTATCTCATGTCATCTCTGATTTTTACTACTTGCAGATATTCTAATTATGCTCTCAGACTCTTGATTTCTTCAGCTAATTCCTCATCCCTAGGCATAGAAGAGGATGGTTTCATTACATTCTAATCATCATTATCATCCCTTGGGGATTCAGCTTCTTCAAATCTATTAGGGGAATCAAGGAAAGGGCATTCTTGAAACACCTCTAACCTCATTCTCAATCCACTACCTTGCTATCTTTCATATACATTCTAGATTTCAGCCTCAGTGTTTGAGAAATAAGGTATTGTCCGCTCTGAAGATCCTAGATTGTCCTGAATATTATCATTACTTCTGGGAGAACCCTCTCGACTGGCCTGAATAGTCCCTTTTTTCTTGTACACCATTTTTATGGATAAATCTTCAAATAGAGGATTACGTAGGGATCTCCTCCCTTGCATACAAATTTTTACTTTATTGGTTGGGAGATTTGTTCGGAGTCGCCACCTATAACTAGGAATTGTTTTCTTTCAAAATCATGGTTCTTTTACAAAGCAGTCCCCAGTGGAGTCGCCAAATCTATTGGTTATTTTTCCAGACTGGATGCTTGTTCCAAGTTATCCCTACAAAGTAGCCATCATTGATTAATAGGATTCCTAGGCCAAGGGCCAATAGTACAAGAGATAGACTCTATAAATATCTCCTCTTCTTCTTTAGGCTCTACAGAACCAAGGGGGGTATTCCCTATTCAACATCTATGAAATGCACCTACAAGTTAGCTAGGATGTTGACACAAAGCAAATAAATCCTCTCTTATGTAGACCAAAACTATGAGATAAGTGTAAAGGGGCTAGCTTTGGGCCTATGTTCAGTTGTGAGATAAAGGATTTTGGTCCTAAACTGCTCCTAATGTCCTAAAAGATTTGTATTAAAAGTTTGAGTTTGATTTGTATTTGGAAGCAAAACTACAACCTTGTTTGTAATCTCGACACAAGACTAGAGTGGTGCCTCTCCAGGGCTCAGAGTCAATAGATATATGTATGTGAGTGTTCATCACAGACTTAAGACAATAATTAGATTTCAAGGGGATTTTGCAATGTCTACCTTACAGACAATACCCAAGACAAAGTATTCAGTTACTTCTGCTTACAAACATCCTTACTGCAATATATTTTTCCCAACACTTAACCCAAAACATTTAATCTACTCCTTGAGTAGAAGTAAAAGATTAAGCATTCAATATAGCAAACCCATATTCTAGAATCCCAAACACCCCTTAGCTATTTAGATTCAGAAGAAGAACACATTTAGTTTGGAGACAAATAACAAAATACACGCTATAAAGCATTACTCATTTAAATCAACATGAAACTGATGAATTCTATGCATAAGACATTCAACATACAACTCATAAACTCACAAAATACCTAGAACAAAGCCACCAATGAGACTATATCTGATTACAACACCAAAATTTGTCCAGTTTTCAACCAACACAATGAGTAACATAGTTTGCATTTTATAGTAAAACTGTGAACTCAGCTAAAATTACAACGGTCAACTCAAAAATTTGCCAGATACAATGCACTAGAAAATGGCACCCAAAATAATTGAATGCAGCTAAGAGAAAGAGAGGAATGAGCTGGTGAAATTAGGGAATGTGCTGAAATTGGGGAATGTATTACTGTCTGGAGATTTTAATCCTTGAATGTGGTAGCTAGCCGATCATTTCAACCCATACCCCTCTGTACATCTGCCATCAATGCCAACTACTCACAACCTGCTTTGAAAATTACAGCAGCGTGCCCATAAGGAGTTTTCCCACTCAAAACATGATTGCTAAAGCTAAGAAAACCATCTCTGGCAGTTTGAAACATGGCCGTTGATCATATCTTCCTATTGCTGAGATCAACGACGTCAAAATATGTTGAAAAGTCACCCACCAAAGAAGTCCTTTCATGTCAACAACCTATGCATCCATCGCTAACTTTTCCTGTTCTCATTTTGCCTCCTTTTTTCCCATTGTATATGCATGCTCAAATGCATATACAATCACCTTATATACAAGCCCCGAACTTCAGATTATGATGAAGCATATTGCAATCACTTTGAAGTCCATCTTGCATTTTAACCTTTGCATCTTCATTTTGTATATGCAAACGTACAATCGCAATATACATTCTACGGATTTCAAACTTCTATATAGTGGATTGGAAATGCTTTGAAATTTGGGTTGTATCTCTCCCTGCACATCGCATTGTATATCGGCATATACAATACATGATATACACGTTGCAGACCTCAAATGACTATGAGATGCCTTGAAATTCAAATCAGGTTCGGTTTGCATCTCATTGCTTGTACATTTCCTTGCATATCACATCATACAAATGTGATATACATACAACGAACCCCAGCCATTTTATCCATCAGATTGAAACAATTCTCAAATCTGGCTTGTACTTTACTCTTGCATCTTTTGAATGTATATCGGCATGTACAACGCCAACATACAAGTGAAAATATACATACAAGCAGTGGACTTTAACACCTTACCTGCAAGATTCGAATATCCCCTGGAATCTACGTTGTATCTTTCCTTTGTATCATTGTTTTGTATATCGCAAACATACAATGCGAATATACAAAACAAAATATGCAATCTGGATCTCAAACTTGCATTAAGCAAAATGTAAAACTCCTTGAGACCGGGCCCTACATATTTCTGATGTACAATCAGCTTTGTATATCCGTGGGCCCCACCACTTGTATATCAGCTCCTTGCACATTCCTTCTATGCTTATTCATCGGCCAATGATACATTGCACTGTAGCAAATGCATATCTGCGCCTTGTATATTTTCCATTGTATATTTCCATATGCATCAGCTACAGTGAACCTGATATACATTCAGCACAGTAACCTCCTTGTATGCCGCCAATGCATCTTTTCATTGTATGTGCCAGCGATGAACCTTTGCACTATAGTAAATGCATATGGGATCTTTTTGTATATATTTCATTGTATAAACTCAATGTATATTGGATATACATTCACTCTTGCTTGCATATTTCTGCAGACCCAACCACCACTTTAGCCCTGATTTGAACCCCCCTTTAAGATCTATCTTGCATAAACCCATTGTATATCCAAATATACAACAACAACATACAAGCCCCTATATACAAGCGGGAGTCTTTGATGGAATATACCTACAATGTATAACCCAATATGCATACAAAATGCATATAATTCATTTTTTCACCATTTTTTTGAGAGCCGATATGCATTTTTTGAGCCTGCAAACACACATTTGCACTTGCACATACAAAAACTTAGCATTTTTCTTAAGTGCGAAAGGAACAAGCGATAAAACATTGCATGTGGGTCAAGGAACAACCTAACCTAAGGCACTAAGGTTTTTTTAGGGGATAAGAACAAAAGCCTGCAAACACACATTTCAGAACCCTAACCCTAGGTGAGCACCACCACATTCCACTATAGCCTATGCTTGTATCTATCCATTTATCATGAGCTTTCCATTCTATAGCCTATCCTCTTATCCCTCCATCTATCATGAGCTTGCCATCACATTTACTAATTGCCCATCCTTTTATCCATCTAATCCTACCTCCATCCTTGCACCTAGACTTGGTTTCCCCTTGTCATTAGTATCTAGCAAAAAGGCTACCCCAATTGCAATACATTGGCATTATTCAAAACATTTCAAAAAATCCAAAAAAAATAAAAACATTCAAAAAATCCAAAAAAATCATAACATTAGAAGTATCCAAAAAAATCACAACATTCGAAAAAAAAATCAAAAATCAAAACATGTCAAAAATACAAAAAAATCAAATATCCAACAAAAATCAAGCAATAAAGTCAATCACATCATTTAATTCCTCAATCCACTTCTTCAAATCAATCATCAAATCAATTCCTCACTTCCTCAATCATCCAATCAAAGTCAATCAACTCACTCAAATCATTCCCATCATTTCCTCCTATCAATTCATCAACCCACCTCACTCAATCCTTCAAATCAATTTCTTCATCATTCAATTCATCGAATCAATCCAAAAAATCAATCTAATCACCAAATCAATCAAATCAATCCATCAACTCATTCCATCACAACAAGTTAATCAAATCATTCTAAGCAATGATCCAAATGCAAGTCATCCTTTATCCATACCAATCAAGTCAAATTATCCAATCATATCAATGGTCTTGATCCTAATCTTGTTGTAAACCAAATCAATCAAACAAATAATCATCATCAATGGGATATATCATTCCTGCATCCTTGTGTTGATCTAGGGATATATCGTTCCCTTCAATGACAATGCTATCATCATCAATCAATCAATTAATCATTGGTTTACAACTTGACAGAGGCAATACCTTGTTTGTTTTTGTATCATTTGTGCATGCTTTCTTGCTTGCTTGTGTGTGTTATCATTTTATCTTGCATTTGAATCACATATCTCTCATTCTAGCTAATATTCATATAATCAAACAATCAACCAATCCCATCAATCCATAATCTCGTCAATCCATCTACCTTCATCATTATCATCAAAACATCATAAGAACTACAAATCATCTCTATCGTTAAGTGCCATGATCCCGTGGATATAGGGTATGTAGGCAGATTGGAATATGAAGGAAGTATCCAGACTTAGGCACAGGTGATACACCTCTTCCATATTTCATCGTTCATCCAACCTTCACCCATAATCATCTTCATCCATCTCATATTATCCAATCATCTGTCTCTCATATCTTCAATAAACACCTAGAACTACATATCATCACTTTTATCATCATCATACTGTGCTTTGATCCCGTGGATATAGGGTATGTAGGCAGTCTAGAATATGAAGGAAGTATCCAGTATGCAAGCATAGACAATTCATGCCTCCTTTTTCACTTCAATCTTCCATCTTCCATCTTACTTTGACTAACTCAAGAAGAAAAAAAACTACGCATATCTCAATAGCTCAAGCATTCATCAAATCAAAGGTAAACAAAGACATTTGTCCTCATGCCTTTAGCCAACATTTGCTATATCAATCCAACATCTCAGCCTTCAATAGGATATATCTATCTTCACAACAAGGCACTATCTAGTCTATCCAAGAGCATCCTCTTTTGGCAAGAGAACATGATGACTGTATCATTGTTTTCTTTTTTATTTATCTTTTTTCTCTTTCTATTACCTAGTCAAGACTGCCTTGATTTCTTATATCTTGGTATGTCACAATGAAGTATGGAATGGGGCATAGCCATTTTCTTTCATATGCTACATTTTTGGGATGATCTTATTCTCCTACTATACCTAATGGTATCTTGTACATGTTGGGATTAGCATCTTGCATATCAATATCATTTGCATCTGAGGACCTAAAAAGCCTTTTATGTACTAAGACTATTCTATGCTAAGACTATTTCTCATACATAAAACCAAAAAGGTTTCATTATGTCCAGTGGAAATAAGTTCAAACCATTTTCTTGTCGAGTTAAGGCCCATCTCAGAACAGCTAACATTCATATCTTGTGTATGTTGGATCAACATTTTGACCTCATATAATAGACAAGATTGTATTATGATGAATGCATTGGATACATCGTTACCCTGGTCTTTATACCTTGGTGCATAATATCCATATGCTATATAAAACATTAGGATTGCAATCTCAAAATTTGTGTGCAACCGTTGCAAAGAGGCTCCATCTATTATCCATAATCCATCCATTCATCCCACAATAAAATTCATAGCTCTCACAAGAATTGATCAATTGAATTTCACTTACTTTCTTCTATTCATCATCATCTTTGTCTTCATTATTTTCATCCTAAGAAAAACCTTAGATTTTCTCTTCCATCCCTAGTTTATCCCACCCAATCCCCACATTCTTCATGTCAATCTAGTCTATCCTTGTTTTCTCATCTAATCATGAGTCAACCTAGTCTTTTCTTTGGTAGCCTAGTTTTCCTCTTGAGGAGGCATCACCCGTCAGTTTCATTAGGACATAGCTTGTTTATCTTATGTATCAATCATATCTTCTTTGAAACAACGTCCTAAAGTACATTGTCTCAAAGAGGGGCAAAATGTAGAAACCCAAAACTAAACCTTCGATCATTTATCAATTTGTCGCATTATTCACCATTGCATATGTCAATTTTGTCTAGCACACTTGTGTCAATTATCTATTTTCTTCTAAACCATCTATTTCCATCACTAATTAAATAAATTATATTTATTTAATTAATTTCATCTATTTTCATTATCTTTATTCTTCTATTTTCTATCTATAACTAAATAATATTTAATTATTTAATTATCTCATTATTCTTCTAAAATTAAATAATTTTTCTAAATTTATTTAATTTGATCCTTCTAAATAAATAAAATTAATATTTTATTTATTTATCTTCTCAGCATGCATATAACTTAAATAAATTTATTTATTTAATTTATATTTATTTTTCTAGTTTTCTAAATTTAGCTTTTTCCTTCATCTATCTTATCATTTCTCACTTTTACCACTTTCTTCTATGTGTACAAGTTGGCCTTGTCCATAGTTTGTCAAAAATTAAATACAAAAAATGATTTGATTGGTTTAAAAATCAATTATCCTTGTCATCCAAATCTTAAAATAGTTAAGCAACCTATTTTAAGAAAATCAATCTTATCTCCATCAACAAAGCCAACTAAATCATTTAATAAAAGCTATCTCAATGGACTCATGTCTTGTACATATTCATCCATGCCTCTTGAATTATCTCAACCGTTCATGTAGCCACTTTTTCTCTATTGTTGATCAATCTTAGTTGAGAGCTATATATACACCCTCTCATTTCATTTCTTCATACACAATCTCTATAGCGTCTAGATTATCATCTTATGCATATCACCTCCATTGAGCATCCATTAAAGCACTTTGAGCATATCATCTATCATCATGGCAGCTTTGGCAACTATGGTTGTTCACTTTTGAGAAGAAATCCACATTTAACAAAGGAATCCATACAATCTAGGTGACATTTAGATTGTATGGATTTCTTTGTTAAATGTGGATTTCTTCTCAAAATGTGGATTTTTTGAAGGTGGTAGGATTGTAGCATTTTGATTTGCTTTCATTTTGTATCATTTAGATAGATTTCTTGAAGGTGGTAGGATTGTGTTTTGATTGTAATGCTTGATTTTGTTAACCTAATTTTTCCTGCTCACACAGGAAGGCTTGAATGCCATTTCAGGGCTTAACCAAGGCAAGCTCCTAAACACCACAACCCCCAACCCCTCTCTTGTGATTACAGGTCACAAGTGCAGGATCCTGCAGAGTGGAGTTGTAGAGGATTGTTCCAGAGCGTAAGGAATCAGGATCTAAACAAAAAGGTAGGAAATAGCTCAAAAAGGTCAAGGGCACCTGTAACTTTGACCCTCAATTTCACAACATGGAAAATATTTAAAGTGGTTGCAATTAGTAGCGGAAAAGATCTCGAACTTAGAAAAAGCTGTATCTTGGGCTTTGGCACCCACTCTTTCAGCCCTAACTTTTTGTATTCCAAAACTCAAAATCTGGTATACATATCTAATCTGTATTTAGTGTCTTTATGTACAAGGATTTATCATGTTTTGTCTGTTTGCTTACAATTTTTCCTAATTAGGGTTTTAGGCTTAATCAAGCTAAGAATTAATAAATCACTTAAAAAATTCCAAATTTCCCTATCATTCCAAGTGATAGCCAACCTAATAGTTGAGTCATCTTGTAGAAGTTGTAATTCAACTCAGTTAAATGTCCTTGAATGTATTGAGTGAAAGGAGGACCTAACTAAACTATCCATCAATCCCATCAACCCTCTTTTCATTCATTATATTTTGGTGAACCTATGTTTTTATTGAACATTGCATCTTCTTGAGTGTTGAACATCAGATTTGCATTGATACATTTCACTTTCATCATCATACATTTGAAAATTGACAAAATAATTGAAAATTTTGAGAAAATCAAGCATCTTAGGCTTGCGTTTAGACAGAATTTACACTATTTTCATTGCATTTCATCTAAATCATTTAAATATATGATATTTACATTAGTTATGATATAAATTGGAGCATTACATCATTGCATAAACATTTACCTTGCATTTACATTCTCTATTTGTTAGTGTTTCCTTGAAATTGGGTATTTTTTTATATAACCTACTTTTTACAAAAACCTAGGGTTTGCGGTTAAAATCTTGTTTTAGATTTTACTACTCATTTTTAACACTTATTCAAATCTAATTTTGATACTAGTGTTTCATCATAGTGTGTTTTTGCATTAACATTTTAAATTTTGCGTTTACACAATGTGTATTTCAACAAACAAATCTTGTTACTTTGATTTGTTCTATTAGTTTGTGCTTTGAGTGTTGTATGCCTTTGTACAAGTCTTATAACCAACGTGCCTAATAGAAATATCCCTTTAAGAAGAAGTATTAGATTAATGAGTTCTAGTGCTCCCGATATTAACGGTGCTCCTACATCGGAAAATCCATTCAACACCTTCTTTACAAAAGGAGAAACACAAACTTTGTGAGATATTATACCTCCTACAACTACAATGGAAGAACAAACATTTCATGATTTTGAAGATCCTATTGATATGATAACATATGTACCTGATGAGAAAATAAACAAACTTGATAAAGAACTAGTTAATTTTCAAGCATTTGTGGAAAAAGAAAGGATAACTAAAGAGGTTGTACCTGTTATTCATAATTTAAGAAAATTTTTAAAAGACGGACAAGATGGTGCTAATACAATATGGGGATTGGCCCATATAGTGTATAACAACTTTATGACAGTGACTGAATGTGCAAGTACTTTTAATATTTTATCACTGACTCACATAGAAGTATCAACACCTATACCGACCACTGGAATGTCTACTTTTACATCATCAATTATCACCACTAATTCACCTGCTTGCAGTAATTCTACCACTAGTGTTGGAGTATCTAATGGTATTAATTCTCAAAATTACAAGGCTATGGGATTCAATTATCAAAACCTAGCACCTAGGGTGACTTCTTACATGAATAATCACTCTCAACCACCTCCCCATTCCACTTATTCTCAACCACCCTTCACTTATAATTATTCTCAACCACCTTCCACTCATAATTATTCCCAACCACATTTTGTTACCAATCATAATCAATCACCTCAAAATTTCAAGACCACAACCTCTAATTCTCAAACCGCATCTCCTAATGATACCCTCCTAAACTAACTCTTTCAAAGCATGACTTATTTACAATAGAAGGTGACAAGCTTGACAAATTCTTCTCAACCTAATTTACCAACATATCATGCTTGTAGTCCCTTAAATTTCACAGTCCTTAGAACTCCTATGCCTGATAAGTTTGAGACTCCTCTCTTTAAAAAATATGGTGGAAAAGGTGATCCTAATACTCATGTGGCAGCATTCACGACTATGTGTAGTGATTCCTTCTTTGAAGAGGACTTGTTAATGAAACTCTTCCTACAATCTCTCAAAGACATGGCTTTAGAATGGTTTTTCTTTTTACCTTTGAATTCAATACACTCTTTCTCTCAGCTAGTTGATCAATTCTTACAAGACTTTCAAGCAAACATTGGACCTCAAGTCTCATTGATTGATTTAGTTAATTGCAAGCATGGTCTGAAAGAGAAGTTAACTGAGTTTATTAGTTGATATCAAGTTCTTTATGCACAAATTCAATACTAGATGAATGGTGAGGATGTTCAGAAGGTGTTTATTACAAATCTACAACCTAACATCTGTGATAAGATCCTCTTCATGAAATACAACTCTTTTCAACATCTATGCATGAATCTCTGTGATTATCAACTTTCATCCAGTCAGAATGAGAACCAAAACTCATCAGCTCAAGGTGATCAAGCTCATGCAAGAACATCTCACAATAATTTCAAGAATAACAACCACAATTTTATTAAAGTAAATGCATAGAATTCAAACAACTTTCCACAAGTGTCTGCTATCAGTAATCCAAAGAGGGCATTGTTTCAGTTACGACAACAATAAAGATAATTTACTTTGATATCTGACTCTCTACATTCTATTATAAATCAAGTCATGAGTAATAATCTCTTGAAGCTTCCTCTGATTAAACCATTGGATAGTAATGGAATGCAAGGATCTCACTTCAATGCTAATGCTTTCTACCATTATCACCGGCAATAAGGGCAAGATACTAAATTATGTATGCATCTTAAACGTGAAATTCAAGACCTCATCGACTAGAATGTGATACAAGTAACTTGTGTGAATGACAATGGAAATAAGTCAGTTGCCCCTCAAAATCAAAATTTACAGATTTTTACTACTCCATTTCCTAAGCATAACGACAACAATATGGTAGAACAAAATACAATGGAACAAGAAGATGACTATCTTGATTATGATGAAATAGTTGGTATGATATAAGTGGATAAGGAGAATATCAAAGAATCACCTCATCCACAAGGAAAAGGTATTTATGCTGAGGTTCCTTCATCATTATCCCTTCAAAGATCGGGAGTCAACCAAGATGCACAAGATTTACAAATTGAACAATCATGACAACATGTTATATAAGAAAAGGATGCCACTGTGGAAAATACCTCATTCAGTTATATAAGAAAAGGATCAGAAAAGAATAAGGTGGTTGTCATCAGTGGTAAATAGTAACGATTCCCCTCCTCACAAGCAATAGAAGATTTCGAATACACAGAGATTTGAGAAACAAATAGCGCTTGATCATCCTAGAAATACAAATCAAACAAATGCAAACTACTCACACTTTTTACAAAACTAGATGGAGCACCTCTCTAAGATGCTCAAAAGTTTGATCCCTTCTTAGCAATAGGTAAGTATATCTAATCCTGGTGGTCACCTTTATTGTAGCATACCTTGCTTGTTTATGTGACCTTCCCTCTTGTGTTGTATTCCCCCGTGATGTGTTATGTGCTGTTTAGGCCTCCTTGGATGACCCTTAATACTCTTGTAAGGTCAGGGATATTGGGATATTGACTCTATTGTGACCATTCTTCTATTTGTTTCATCATTCTTCTATCTTGCTTCTCCTCTATTTTATTGTTGTGTGTCATGCCTTAGGGGCATAGCATTGCGGTTGGTGACTTGGGGGCATCCTCTTGTGTGATTATTCCTAAGGCACTTGTTATCCTCTCTCATTTTATTGTTTACCTTCTTCTAGTGATTCTATTTATTCGGCAGATGACAAAAAAAAATAAATAACTGATACAGACTGTGTGTCCCTTCGACAAGCAAGCAAAAATAGACATAGTCCATACATGAAGATGAGGTTGATTTATATATCTGACACTTGGCTAGTAGAATCACTCTATACATGTGATATTTGATGTTGTCTTATCTTTTCTAACAAACCATAACAATAGATCTACCCCGTGCACTTTGTTTTTTTTGTATCTCACCTTGTTGTTACACTCGGTTCTGAGATACCTGCAGTATAAGCCCAATGGCTATACTTGGATTTGAACCCATATGTGTATCCTTGGTTTCTTCAATGTGATCTTGTTTTTGTGCATAGATTTCATATTTTTCTTTGGTTATTATCTTAGAGTAAGATTTGTAACCTCTCTTATCTTATCTTAGTATATATTATCAGTGTTTGTGGGAACATTCAATGATCATGAGCACATGTCACCTTGGGGGCATGGGCCTTGTGAAAGCTCTTATTTCCTTGTGTGTTTTCTCTCTACCATAATGTGCTTGATATCAGTACATGACATCAACCACCTTAAGGTGGGGGCATATAAGGTAATTTGTCTGATGATTTTGGTACTAACGAAGCATGTTTGTAAGCCCTTTACAGAGGTGGGATGTTGTATCTCTAGCGCAAGTGTACATCTTTATCTATATTGCAATCAAAGAAGTCCTCTGTAGAGGTAGGTTAATGTATCTCTCAAGCTAGTGCATATCCTTTTTATTCAAAATCCCTCTGTGGAGGCAAGATGGTGTATCTCTTGAGCTAGTGCACATCATTTTATTTCAAAAGTCCTTTACGGAGGCGGGGTTGGATCTTGAGACTATACTCCCTTAAGCGTGTCTTTGGTAGTTGTTGTGGCATAACCCCAACCATTAGGTGTGTCTGCAGCATGTTTGAGATAGTGGGACTTAGCAATAAACTTCTTCCATCACCTTGTTTTCTATGTTTAAGATGTATAGTATGTCTATGGCATGCTATACAACACCCGTGTCTTCTATGTGTCTTCCATTTGTTTTCCCCCTCGCGTAGTGTAAAGGGTGTGGTGATGACTCCCCCTATGCTTGGGTTTTGTATGGCATTTTTTCCCCCACATAGTGTAAAGGGTGTGGTGATGAGTCTCCACTACGCTTGGGTTTTGTATGGGGTATTTTCTCCCTCATGTAGTGTAAATGGTGTGGTGATGAGTCTCCCCTATGCTTGGGTTTTGTATGGTGTGTTTTCTCCCCTTGATGTAGTGTAAAGGGTGTGGCAATGAGTCTCCCCTACATTCTTGGGGTTTGTGTTGCAATTTTTATTTCCATGCATCTATATATATATGAAAATGAAAAAAATTATATCACTATCTTCATTGTGTTTTGTGTGATTGCTCTCTTGTCTTCATCATGTTTTGTATGTCTTCAATACAACCTTCTACATGACTTGCATGCATGTTACTGTTTTCTCTATGTTTTGCATGTCTGCAATATGTTTTTCTAATGCTTATCTGAGACTAGGGGCTAGAAATAGTTCCTCACTCTTTGTGTATGCATTAGCTTTAAGTGCCCGACATGTTTTCTGTGTTTTTGACCATACATTAATGCATGTATGGGTTGTAAGGTCATACATACATTAAAGTGGGGGCTAAATGTTATGTCTTAAAATGTCCCCCTAGGACTTTTACCACCTAAGTTTAACTCCCAGGTCCCTTAGTCTTAATCATGAATGTTAGAAATGAATCCCTAGACAAAATACCCTAAAACCCATGATAAATGGGGCTTAGAGGACATCTCTAAGCTTAACCCTAACCCAAAATAGGCCCCAGGGCTTGGGCACCCACACCCTTGCCCTACCCTATTTTATCTAGGTCCCAAATTTGAATGATGTTTGGAGATCGTTAAAAAGTTTCCGTTGTCGGCATCTTGAGTTTGAATTACAAAATTTGTAGCAAGAATGCATATATAATCATAATTAGGACTTCATTTGTAAACTAGAAGATGATTTTGAGATTTTGACAAACATGTGATTTTAGAGAATTCAAGGCATTCATTATGTTGCAGAGCAGACTTGTGTTGTTATTGTGTTTGTTATTGTAGATTTGGCTTCATCTTCTTATGGCATGAAAAAGCTTCATCTCTGTGAGAGATACACCTCTGAGGTGATATCTATTTGTGATTCAATCTATCATTTTTATCATTGCTTTTGAATCTGTCCTGCAAGGACACACACTCTATCTAACAATAGTGTTGGAAGGCTTGAATGCCATTCTGGGGCTAGACCGAGGCAAGCTCCTAAACACCACAACCCCCAACCCCTCTCTTGTGATTGCAAGTGATAGGTGCAGGATCTTGTAGAGTGGAGTTGTAGAGGACTATTGCCGAGTGTAAGAAATCAAGATCTGAAGAAAAAGGTAGGAAATAGCTCAAAAAGGTTAAGGGTGCCTGCACCTTTTACCCTTAGTTTCATAGCATGGAAAATCTCTAAAGTGTTTGCAGTCAGTGGTGGAGAAGATCCTGACGCCCTCAATAAAAGTAGTACCTTGGGCTTGGGCACCTACTCTTTTGACCCTGACTTTTCTATATTCTAAAATTTGAAATATGATATATATCTGATCTATATTTAGTGTCTTTCTATAGAAGGATTTGTTGTGTTTCGTCTATATGCTTATGATTCTACATAATTAGGATTTTAGGCTTAATCAGGCTAAGAATCAATAAATCACTTAACAAATTCCAAATTTCCCTATCATTCCAAGTGACAACCAACCTGATAGTTGAGTCCTCTTGCAGAAGTTGTGATTCAACTTGGTTAAATGTCCTTGAATGTATTGAGTGAAAGGAGGACCTAACTAAACTATCCATCAATCCCATCAACCCTCTTTTCATTCATTGCATTTAGTAAAGTTTAGGAATATTTAGGAAGGTTTAGGAGATTTTAAGGAAGTGAAGCACTTCTCTCAAGTTAAGGGTAAGGCCAAGGCTAGAAAAGTGGACCTAAAATGAACCAGGGGAGTGGACACTAAAGGAATTGCCAAATATGATGCAAAATTATGCTTACATCAACAGGGAGCACAATTTATGATGGTACATTAGGTTTTTAGGTGGAGCGCTTATTATCATGGGAGTAAGTACTAAGAAATAACATCCATATCCATATTTGTATATTTTTATGAGTTGTTTGGATATATTTACTTTCATGTTGGATACTTGATTTTACATTGACGTGTGTCCTTATAGTATATTGTATTCAAGCCAAAGTGGAGACAAGATGTAATGGTGAAAATTGCACACCTTGTACAATTTTCCCTTTTGTTTTGGACTCACATTGGTTTGGTTATTCATTATGCAATGAGAAATGTATAAGTAGTGTTATTTCTACTAAGACTTGGCACATAACCTAAAGCATACTTATTCCCATTTGTACTCATTCCTAAAAACTAGTTTTGATACTGAGTTTAAATCCATTTTTCAATCTAGGTCAAATTCATAATTTACAAAAATGATCTAGGTCATATGTGCAATTAAAAATGATCTAGGTCAGATGTGCAATTTAAGGGTTGACCCAAAAATATTTAAATTCAAAATGTTGGTCCTACTTATTTTTACCTCCATTAGTCATTATGTGTTGACTCAGAGGGTGAAAAAAATTCATTTGTGTTCCTTGGAGTTGTACTTAAAGATCAACTCTAATAAATTTGAGTAGCTAGAATAAGAAGCATAAAAAAATCATATCTTGTATACATTAAGGAGCATCAAAGTATTTTCATGTTGTTGGCACTTGTATTTGTGCTTCATCTTCTAAGTAGAATGACACTCAAAGTGACAGGAAAAACCTTAAGTTTTAGATCCCAAAGAGGTAGGCTAGCCCAAAACATCTAGCATTAAAATTTCTCAATCCAGAGTTCATTTTCCAAATCCATTTTACATAAGGTCATGGTTATGCATAAACTCCCTCCAGTTATATTTTGTGGTGATTGTTGGTTTAGGTACGGACAACTGAGAGGGGGGGTGAATGAGTTGTCACATATTTTTAATCTTTTCTACCATTGATCTTCCTTTACAACTTATAATCAAATTAATGATATAAACATTTTAGAATTAATCAATAACACATGAGTAGAACCATAAATAACACACTTGACACCAAGATTTTTGACGTGGAAACCTGGTTAAGGGAAAAACCACGATGGGGGTTAACCCACAAAAATTAATACCTTGTTAAAAGTATTTTTACAAATGAGAATCCACATGCATTCAGGCTCACTACCTAGAGCTCACTTCTTAATTAGAGGCTCACTACCTACAAAAAGATTACAAGAGATTACGAGAGTTTTGAATTGATAAATAGCATCTACTCATGCAAGAGTTTCAGTTCTAGTTAAGTGCAAAAATTGATCTTACACATTTATCTTTGCTCACTCTTCTTATTGCTCTGTCTTCATGTGCTCCTTAGATTTTTTACTCTTCTCACAATTACACCTTATTCATACACACCACAAAATCATCCAATTCCATCAGATATATATATCCACAACATGATCTACAATCATTTAACCAGTTGGCTTTAAGAACATTTAGAACTTTATAGAGTACTCTACTCTGTCGGCTAGATCCATACATAATATGAGATGCAGATTAAAACTTCCACTTGTGAATCATCAATCATGTCATCTATCACTACTTGTCATCACCAATTGCCCAATAGACAACTTCTATACATCCAGAAATAGGATCATTCATAAGGTTGGCTAGTTCTTCTTCTATTTGTTTTATCAAACTAAAACCCGATACTCAGAACCTAATATCTTTTGAGTCCTTCATCTCTGGAGGATGAAACTCTAGATTTAGAGTGTCTTGACAATGTTTACAATTACCTCAGATCTGCAGCAAACCATGCCTTTCCACCAGATAGATTTGGACCAAGATATCAGACCCTGTCACCTGCTCTGTTCCTGACTGCCTGGACTTAGACACATTCTGATTTTGACTTCCAGTGTGAATAGATTGTGTTATGCGGATGATTGGGATGATCTTTGTTTCCATCAATGACAACACCTATCGTGCCTAGTAGTGTCTCTTGCCAACAATCTCCCCCTTTGGCATTGATGGATACACTTAGTAAAAAATGACTAAGTGTTGGAAAAGCTCCCCCTTAGCTTGTGCTCCATATTCTTGTTCACACTACTTTCTGGTACACCCCCTCAGATTGATTCCTCATTTTTCATTGATCTTCACTCTCCCTTTGACATCAATGGCAAAGGGTGGGGTCAGCAAGACAAAATTTTCCAAAAATTCCTATATATGATCGCATATGTACAACTAATCATTAAGTTCTATTTTTATGAACTTGAGAATGTCTGCAAAGCTGGTTTTTATTTGCACAAGTTCAGAGGCCCAAGTACTCTTCATTCCATCCAAAATAGAGATGTTCCCACTTAACAAAAATGAATATGCTTCTGTCTTTGACAGATCTGATGGATCACTAGTCAAAACTGTAGTTTGAGCTTCAAATAGGGCATTATACATTATCTCTAACTTAGGGGCAATCAATCCTTGGAGCTCACACATTCTCTTCATAATGTTACTTTTCTTTTTAACAAGTCTCTTTATCTCACCAGTCAAGCTAATTACTTGACATTCTTGACTTATGGGTGAAATAGTTAGAGGATCAAAATTATTGGACAGATTTGACAATTTCAGTTCTTGTTCCTTTATCTTCTTCTCAATATCCTCATTTACTTTGGGCTAGGATAGACAAAATTTATATACATCACTTCCATCACTTAAAGGATTTTGAACACTCTTTATACTGATAGCAAGTATAGTCCTATCATACCCTATTAGACTCTTAATTTCACCAAATCTCTTATCCAAAAACTCATTTCTAACTTTTGTCTCTGCAGACTTCTCAAAGGACTCAAAATGAGTATTTAAAGAACTTACAAGATTTTTCAGATGGCTAGAGGGGGAATCAGATGGACTCTTCTAGTAGGAAGGCATTAATTTTTCCAAATTCCTAGTTGCAAGCCCCAGTAGCTCATTGTCCTCCATGTGGAACTTTAACATCTTTTCTCTAGCCTTTACTTGGGTGAATGATGCAATTTTCATCAATTGAATTGGAGAGAGAGCATCCGGATTGGCTAGACCTTGGAGTAGTTCAGGCTCATCAATCTTAATCATTTCTTTTTCAAGAAGACTTTTCACTACATCTGTAGTGTCTCTTGCAACATTTTCTAAACCATCCTTTGGTTCATCATATTTCTCAGTATCTGCTTTAGGTGCTTCAACATTTGTACCATCTTCTTCTATTTTATCCTTCTTTCTTTTTTCTTCTTCTTTCTTTGCTTTACTTTTCTCTATGTTCTCTGCAGAGGGACTCTTTTCTATTTATTCACTACTTGCTACCTGATCTGGAGTGCTCTGTGAAGTAATATTATCTTCTTTTCCTGATGGGTCAGGTGAATTAGGAGTATCTCCTGCATCAACTATTTTATCCATCATTTTTGTATCATCCTAATTTACTTGTTCCACTTCCAGAATAGAGGCTTCACCCAACTCAGATTGTTGCTCGATGATGTTCTCTTCTTCACCATCCGGAACTTCTTCTATGACTATGGGAAAATTGTGCTTTTCCAATGCTTTCAAAAGAATTTCTTGAGTTTCTTTAACGATTTCACTTATTTCTCCATGCATGAGTTTGTTTAGTCTTCTTTTGCTTCTAAAGTCATCTTTGACTTCCTTGAATATCATATCTATTTGATCAGGTGAAATCTGAGGACACAAATTTATTAGCTCATGTTCCCTAATTTCCATGTCCTTGCTCTTGGCATTTTCTTTTCTCAATTCCAAAATATTTTCCAGACTTTGTGGTAATCAGAAGTTATCTCAATCAGTGCCTTGTTGTAGACATTGAGATATCTAACAGTTGCTTCTTCTAATACCCTTTTATCCACATCACTGTATTCATCATAGAATTCAATCATAGGTTTTAGATTACCATCTACGATTAACTTTATCACATACTCCAGGGAAAGTCTGTGCTTCTCAACATATTCCTCATATGCTTCTATCTTTTGCCTTTTACTAGCCCTTTTGCTTCTGGAGGACTTTTCTTTGTTTACTTTTGCAGCTTTTGTTTCAGTGGCCTTTATTTCCTTGATTTCAATGTCAAAATCTGTATCTTCTTCTTCTTCTCTTATGCTTTCATACGTCCAGGTTGCTTTTGTTTTCTTCCTTTTCTCCCATTTTCCAGATGATTTTGCTTTTAGTTTTGTAGTCTTGGAAGGAACAAGGGCAGCAGTAGAGCTCCTAGTAGTTTGTGAAGTGGAAGAGAGTTCCACTGGAGCATCTATTGGTTTCTTCTCTTGTTTGTCTTTCTCAACCCTTTCAGTTCTTTCTCTGTGTTTCCTCACAGCCTCCTTAGTTAGGCCTAGATTTTCAGCTAACTGCTCAACTTCTTTTCTTACTTTCCTATTGGTTTCAGGTTCTCTGAATTCAGTATGCAATTTTAAATTTAGCTCCTCATAAGTTCCAAATATTTCAACCGTTATGTCTTTAGGCTTGCTTAGAAGATGTTGAGCATACATATTCAAGATTTTTTCATCTACTTCATACCCCATGGGTTTGATCGAAGCAGTTTTGGGTTCTATTGCTTCCATTAGACACTGATCAATATCAACCATGAAGCATATATCATTTTTGTACTGCTCAATAATTGATTTAGGGATTCTTTCCCTTAAGTGTATCATACTCTAAAAATTCTTGAAGTAACCCCATATTGCAGTTTTCTGAGCTTTGAAATCACCAATGCTATAAAGATGATCTCTAATCTGAATGACAATTAGTTCATCCTTAGTCTAGTGCACACCTTTTACCCCATGTACCTCATTCATAAAGTAAAAGAACAAACATAGAACCAATGTACCATACTTGAAAGTGTTTTTCTTATCTTTCTTGATTTTGTTTAAATTTTCAATCAATTGATTCTGTAGGAATTCACACAAGTCATAATTAGTGTTTTCCTTTACAATCTTGTATGCAACACATATGGCTATTCTGGACATAGAATTTTCTCTACTCGAGTGGTTGATCTTGTACCCAATCACCATGGAGGTGAATTTGACATTCGGTTCTATAATATCATTAATGGTCATTGCCCTTCTGTCAAACTTAGCACCAGTAGCATCAGTCACTGTCTAGTTTTTCACAGCTTTCAGCATGGGCAATCCTCTAGTTGAGTTTAAGCTAGTTATAATTTTGATAGCATTCTTGGTAATCTTGAATGGTTTTAACAGCCAAATGAATTCATCATGCATCTAACTTAAAACGTATCAAACCCATTCATCCTCATCAAATGTTGGAAACCCCATAATTTGAATAAAGTATTTATCCTGTAGTGCCTTATACTTAGGTTTAAGTTCATGATTTTCATCCTTGAGTTGTTTCTCAAACAAGTCTACATACCTTGAATCTCCAAACTCATCTATATATGCATGAATATAAACCCTAATGTCTTCTACATTCAGCACACCATATGGAACACTTGAAAAAGCTGCTAACGGGCCAACTTCAATTGATTTGTGAGGATGCTGCTTAAATTTGGGTTGAGGCCTTTTAGTAATGTCAACAACATGAGGAGTAGTCATCCCAACAGATTTCATATTCAAAGCTTTACAGAGAGGTACCTTTTTCTTTCGCGAGGTTAGGGTTGATTAGTTGACTGTTGAATTCGCTCTTTGCCTCAGTCTCTGGATTTAGAGCTTGAATGATCTTCTTCTTGTTTCCTTCGAATGCAAGGTGATTCAAATGAGTGACCAAGTGACCATTTATCTTTTGCAAATCCTAATTTGGCATTGTAACAAATGTGTTGCCCTAATTATATCTAGTTACTTTATTTTTGACAGTTCTTCATGAATCACTCTACAAGATTTCATATCAATATCTTTTCTTTCAGAAATCCTTCCAAAGGTTCTAGACCAATTTAGAATATTCTCTTTTATTGTGCCAGATTTAGGTACCCACTTACTGACGGGGGATTTTAATGTTTAATCCAGCTCCCCTTGAGCCAGAGCTTTGACTTAATTCCCGAAGGAATTATCAGCACTTGATTTTAGTGCGGACCCATCATCATTGTTTATTGTATCTTTCTTTACCCAAATCTTGTTCATTTCACTCCATATCTCATTCACATCAATTTTTCTTTTGCCTTTATCTTGTCTCTGTTCATCCAATTTTCTGCTTATCGGACATTTTCTTCCATTGTTCCTACTTCTGCAGAATCTTACAATATGACCAGATTTATTGCAATTAAAGAACACAACATTTCCTTGCTTATGAACTTGATTTCCTTTTGATCTACATTGATTAGCCATGTGTCTAAACCCATTGCAAGCAAAACAGTAACCATTGCAAGAATTGCCAATTCCTCTATTGTTAGCATTATTTATTATCATACTTCTACATTCATTTGATCTATGACCATACCTAAGATTACACTTGAAGCATTGATCAGAGAAGGATGGACCATTTTGATTTACTCTGCTTCTATACTAAGTAGCTTTATGACCAAATTTATTGCAATTGAAACAATTTCCATTAAATGATGGATATCTTTGAGCATTAGGCTATCTTATCAGAGGTTTTCTAGTTATGTTTCTTTTATTCCTTAGTTGAAAATTTCTTTGTCTAGATCCAGAGCTTTCACCTTTCTCATATCTAAGATCATGCTTGTCGTCATCCTTTTTCTGTTCTTCAATTAGTGCTTCAAGTTTAGCTGAGCTTATCTTGAACCTCTCCTTATACTCATTGGCAATTTCTAGGTCATGTCTGAGAGTGATAATTTGTCTCTCAAGTTTTCTCTCATTGTTTCTTCTTTCTTGTAGATTTGATTCTAGGAGACCGGCTATTCCATCCAATCTGTAGCATTCTTTAGTTCTCTCCTTCATATTTTGCTTCATTTCTTCTTCAATTTTCTTCCTATCTTCAATTTCCTTGGTTAGTCTCATTAGCCCAATTCCCATCTCATGTTTTAAGACAATAACTTCTTTAGGTAACTTTTCACATTCCTTTGTCTTTTCTTTCAGGTCCTTGTCTTCCAGTTGAAGATGCTTCTTTCCTTTTGCATTGGATTTGCTCAAATCTTCTTTTAAAATCTCAATGCAGTTTTCAACCTTTTTGAGGTTATCTTGCAACTCTTGGACATCTGCCTTGGACTGCTCAAGATCATCTAGGGCAAGATTTAGTTTCCCTTAAAGGTTATATTCATTCATTTTTACTGACTTCCCAGATCTCCCTTAATCTGTTAAACTTTTCAAAAGGAATCTTTCTCTGATACCAATTGTTGGTTTAGGTACGGACAACTGAGAAGGGGGGGTGAATCAGTTGTCACATATTTTTAATATTTTCAACCATTGATCTTCCTTTACAACTTATAATCAAATTAATGGTATAGACATTTCAACATTAATCAATAAGACAAGCAGAAACATAAATAACACACTTGACACCAAGATTTTTGACGTGGAAACCCAGTTAAGGGAAAAACCATAGTGGGGGTTAATCCACAAAAAATAATACCCTGTTAAAAGTATTTTTACAAATGAGAATGCACATGCATTCGGGGTCACTGCCCAGAGCTCACTGCTCAATTAGAGGCTCACTGCCTACAGAAAGATTACAAGAGAATAATAGAGATTTTGAACTGATAAATATCATCTACTCATGCAAGAGTTTTGGTTCTAGTCAAGTGTAAAAACTGATTTTACACATTTCATCTTTAATTGCTCCCCTTACTGCTCTACCTTCATTCGCTCCTTAGATTTTCTTCTCTTCTCACAATTACACCTTATTTGCACACACCACAAAATCATCCAATTCCATTGCATATATATATATATATATATATATATATATATATATATATATATATATATATATATATATATATATATATATATATATATATATTCGCAACATGATCTACAATCATTTAACCAGTCAACTTCAAGAACATTTAGAACTTTGTAGAGAACTCTGCTCTCTTGGCTAGATCCATACATAATATGAGATGTAGATTAAAAATTCCACTTTTCAGTAGTCAATCATGTCGGTTATCACTACTTGTCATCACCAATTACCCTATAGAAAACTTCTATACATCCGGAAATAGGATCATTAAAAGGTCGGCTAGTTCTTCTTTTGTTTGTTCTATCAAACTAAAACCTGATACTCAAAAGCTAATATCTTTTGAGTCCATCTCCAGAGGAAGAAACTCTAGATTTGGAGTGTATTGACAATGCTTACAACTACCTCAGATCCATAGAAAACCATGCCTTTCCATCAGATAGATTTGGACCAAGATACCAGACCCTGTCACCTGCTCTGTTCCTAACTGCTCAGACTTAGACACATTCTGATTCTAACTTCCGATGTGAACAGATTGTGTTATGCAGATGATTGGGATGATCTTAGTTTCCATCAATGACAACACCTATCATGCCTAGCAGTGTCTCTTGCCAACAATCTCCCCCTTTGGCATTGATGGCAACACTTAGTGAAAAATGACTAAGTGTTGGAAAAGCTCCCCCTTAGCTTGTGCTCCATACTATTGTTCACACTGCTTTCTGGTACTCCCCCTTAGTTGGATTCCTCATTTTTCACTGATCTTCACTCCCCCTTTGACATCAATGGCAAAGGGTGGGGTCTGCAAGCCAAAATTTTCCAAAAAATTGTATATAGGACCACATATGTACAACTAATCATTAAGTTCTATTTACATGAACTTGAGAATGTCTGCAAAGCTAGTTTTTATTTGCACAAGTTTAGAGAGCCAATTACTCTTCATTCCATCAAAAATAGAGATGTGCCCACTTAACAAAAATGAATATGCTTCTACCTTTGATAGATCTGATGGATCACTAGTCTGAACTATAGTCTGAGCTTCAAATAGGGCATTATACATTGTCTCTAACTTAGGGGCAATCAATCCCTGGAGCTCACACATTCTCTTCATAATGTTGCTTTTCTCTTTAACAAGTCTCTTTATCTCATCAGTCAAGCTAATTACTTGACATTCCTGACTTATGGGTGAAATGGTTAGAGGATCAAAATTATTGGACAGATTTGACAATTTCAGTTCTTGTTCCTTTATCTTCTTCTCAATATCCTCATTTACTTTGTGCCGAGATAGACAAAATTTACATACATCACTTCCATCACTTAGAGAATTTTGAACACTCTATATACTAATAGCAAGTATAATCCTATCATACCCTATTAGACTCTTAATTTCACCAAATCTCTTATCCAAAAACTCATTTCTAACTTTTGTCTCTGCAAACTTCACAAAGGACTCAAAATGAGTATTTATAGAACTTAGAAAATTTTTCAAATGGCTAGAGGGGGAATCGGATGGATTCTTTTGGTAGCAAGGCATTAATTTTTTCAAAATCCTGGTTGCAAGCCCCAGTAGCTCATTGTCCTAAATGTGGAACTTTAACATCTTTTCTCTTGCCTTTACTTGGGTGAATGATGCAATTTTCATCAATTGAATTAGAGAGAGAGCATCTAGATTGGCTAGACCTTGGAGTAGTTTAGGCTTATCAATCTCAATCATTTCTTTTTCAAGAAGAATTTTCACTGCATCTGTAGTGTATCTTGCAACATTTTCTAAACCTTCCTTTGGTTCATCAGATTTCTTCGTATCTGCTTTAGGTGCTTCAACATTTGCACCATCTTCTTCTACTTTATCTTTCTTTCCTTTTTCTTCTTCTTTCTCTGCTTTACTTTTCTTTGTGTTCTCTACAAAGGGACTCTTTTCTATTTGTCACCACTTGCTACATGATCCAGAGTGCTTTGTGAAGTAGTAATATTATCTTCTTTTCCTGATGGGTCAAGTGAATTAGGAGTATCTCCTGCATCAACTATTTTATCCATCACTTTTGTATCATCCTAATTTACTTGTTCCACTTCTAGAACAAAGGCTTCACCCAACTCAGATTGCTACTCAATGTTGTTCTCTTCTTCACCATCTGGAACTTCTTCTATGACTATGGGAAAATTGTGCTGTTGCAATGCTTTCAAAAGAATTTCTTGTGTTTCTTCAACGATTTCACTTGTTTCTCCAAGCATGAGTTTGTTCATTCTCCTTTTGCTTCTAAAGTCATCTTTGACTTCCTTGAATATCATATCTATTTGATCAGGTGAAATTTGAGGACACAAATTTATTTCCCTAATTTCCATGTCCTTGCTCTTGGCATTTTCTTTTCTCAATTCCAAAATAATTTCCAAACTTTGTGGCAACTCAGAAGTTATCTCAATCAGTGCCTTGTTGTAGATGTTGAGATATCTAACAGTTGTTTCTTTCAATATCCTTTTATCTTGATCATTGTATTCATCATAGAATTTAGTCATAGGTTTTAGATTACCATCTACCGTGATTGACTTTATCACATCCTCTAGCGAAAGTGTGGGCTTCTCAGCATATTCCTCATATGCTTCTATCTTTTGCCTTTTACTAGCCCTTTTGCTTCCAGAGGACTTTTCTTTGTTTACTTTTGCCGCTTTTGTTCCAGTGGCCTTTATTTCCTTGATTTCAATGTCAGAATCTATATCTTCTTCTTCTCTTATGCTTTCATAGGTCTAGGTTGCTTTTGTTTTCTTATTTTTCTCCCATTTTCCAGATGATTTTACTTCTAGTTTCGTAGTCTTGGAAGGAACAGCGGTAGTAGCAAAGCTGCTAGTAGTTCTTGAAGTGGAAGAGAGTTCCACCGGAGCATCTGTTTGTTTCTTATCTTGTTTCTCTTTCTCAGCCCTTTCAGTTCTTTCTCTGTGTTTCCTCATAGCCTCCTTAGTTAGGCCCAGATTTTTAGCTAACTACTTAACTTCTTTTCTTACTTTCCTATTGGTTTTAGGTTCTCTAAATTCAGTATGCAATTTTAAGTTTAGCTCCTCATAAGTTCCAAATATTTCAACCATTGTGTCTTTAGGCTTGCTTAGAAGATGTTGAGCATACATATTCAAGATTTTTTCATCTACTTCATACCCCATGGGCATGATCCAAGCAGTTTTGGGTTCCACTACTTCCATTAGACACTAATCAGTATCAACCATGAAGCATATATCATTTTTGTACTACTCAATAATTGATTTACGGATTATTTCCCTTAAGTGCATCATACTCTGAGAATTATTGATGTAACCCCATATTGTAGTTTTCTGAGCTTTGAAATAACCAATGCTATGAAGATGATCTATAATTTGAATGGCAACTGGCTCATCCTTAGTCTAGTGCACACCTTTTACCCTGGTACCTCATTTATAAAGTAAAAGAACAAACATAGAACCAATGTACTGTTGCAAGTATGAGGATAACTGGTGTTGTCATTGATGTCAACATACTCATGTTACATTAATGAGAAGGATTAGATGAGCTGTGTGCTGAGGATTTTGAGAAAATAAGTATCAATCAGGGACAGTCGAGAACAATGATGACAAGAAGGTAAAAGTCCTCAATAGATTGAGGATCAGAGGATGTGGTCTAAAGGGTTTGTAGATATAAGTCTTGAAATACTCCAGTCAAGATTTTAGAGGTCCACATGAAGATCTGAGGAAGTTATGGTCACTCTAGTAGAACCGGTTCTGACAGGTGTTTAGAGGTGACAGAGGGCCACAGAAAGGTCCGGTGAGATCCAGTATTTCATTATCCCATTCTGTGGATCTGAGGAAGTGTTGAGGACATCCCTGTGAAGTATCAACTAGATTAGTTCATGGGTTGAAGGTCCGGAAGTGCCTATTCATTTATGACAGTGATGACAGATTGTGTTCTTGTAGCTCTGGATGAAGGTGAGAAGAATTCCAGTAGGATGATGAAGTGCAGATGTTTTTGGTGATTCAAGGAAGGTTATGATGATCATTGGATCATGTCCAGTTAATGACGGTGATCCGCATTGAAGTTAGAGTTTGCATTTGAAGAATAACCATGGATACTGGTGTTCTTCTTGAAACTGGCCGACCGGATGTATTACACATTTTACGAATGATCTTGTAGGTGTTTGCTGACTTAAATGATTGTTCCTAAGTTGATGCCTTGTATAAATAAGGGATTGTGATTTTATTTTGAAAGGAGTCTTGTGGAGATGAGAGTGGTATAGCAAAGAAGAAGAGCGAAAAGTAGAGCAACAGTTTTTGGGCTTAAATGGAACTGATCCAGGCATGGTAAAGATGTCAATCTCCAATTCAAGTTTGTGATACTTGTTACTTTGTAGACAGTGTGTCTCTTGTAGGCAGTGTGCCTCTTGTGAGCAGTGTGCTCGGGCAGTGAGCCCTAATTGGAATGTGCCATCTATTTTTCTTATTCTTCTAACAGAGAATAATCCTTGGGTTAATCACCCTGTGGTTTTTCCCTTGACCGAGTTATGCTTTGGTCTTATGTGTTGATGTGTATCTGCTTTGGTGTTTATGCTTTATACTTTCATGAGTGATTAATTGATATGCTATTAAATAACAAAGAAAATTTAAGTGGTTGAATTAGAAGCAAGTTTTAGATAACTAATTCACCCCCCTCTTAGTTGTCTGTCCTGAATCCAACAATTGGTATCAGAGCCAAGTTCCTCTAAAAGGAGCTTAACCACTTGAGGAGATTCAGGATGTTGTCATACAAGAAGGATAGTCTGAAGTTTGATGGAACCAACTTCTCTCTTTGGAAAGGTTGCATGAAATGTCACTTGCAGTGTATGGGAAAGGCATACTGGCCCATGGTCACAAAAGCTTATACACCTCCACAGGGTGGTCCGACAACTCTAAATGAAATCACAGATGCTAAAAATAATCTGCGAACCAAAGAGGCTCTTCTAAGCGCATTAACTGACTCAGAGCTCTCAAATGTTATTGACCTACCAACTGCCTATGAGATCTGGATTAAACTGGAACTTCTGCATGAAGGAGATGAGTATGTTAAGAGTGCAAGGTTGCAGAGTCTTAAAGGGAAATTTGAAAGACTGAAGATGAGAGATGATGAAAATATTACTACCTTTATGCCAAGAGTAAATGAGCTAGTGTGTGGAATTAGGAATGCTAGTGGCGTTTTGGATGAAAATGAGATTGTTGGCAAAATTCTTAGATCCCTTCCTACTGCCTACAAAATCAAGGTTGCTGCCATTGATGAATTCAGAGCCCACACAACTGTCACAAGAGACCAATTGGCTGACAAATTGGCTGCATTTGAAATGACCGAGTTTGGAGATGATCCCCCCAAGACTGAATCTGGATTCAAAGCCAGTGCCTCTGTGAAAGGTAAACAAAGATTTGATTCGGGAGAAAACTCTTCAAGGAAGCTGTCATGGTATGATCAAACAAGAAGAGACATGGAAGTGGAAGAAGTAGAAACAACTCAACTTGAAGCCCTCATTACAAAGAGACTGCTAAGAGGATCCAGTAAGTATGAAGGAAAAATACCCTTTAAGTGCTTCAACTGCAATAAGATTGGTCATTTTGCCTCAAGATGTCTAGAAAGATCTACAAGGTCAAATTCTAATAGACAAAGGTTCCAAAAGAATTGTTATTATGTTCATGAAGAAGATGATAATGAAGGAGTAACAGATGATGAATTAGAGATAGGAAACAAATCCAAAAATGAATGGGTGTTTATTGCCATCAAGGAAGAAGATCCAATATCCTCTGAATCTGTCAATCATAAGGTTGTAGAAAGAGCTTTGGCTGCCCAAGTTGAAGAAAAGGATGATTGGGTTACTGACAATGGATGCTCTCACCATATGACAGGTGACAAGAACAAGTTTTTAGATTTGGAAAGGTATGAAGGAGGAGTGGTAAAGTTTGGTGATAATTCTGCTGGTAGAATCAGAGGAAGAGGAACTATTTCTTTTAATGGAAGAAATAAAACTGTTAATGTCCTGTATGTTGAAGGTTTGAAGCACAATCTTCTCAGTGTTGGACAGTTGGTGGACAAAGGCTATGATCTCCGATTCAAGGATGGAAAATGCAAAATCTTTGAAAGATCCAGAACATAGATTGCATCCAGTACTCAAACTAAAGGTAATATCTTCCACTTGGTTGGTGCTAGTAAAAGTTGTCTATTTGTTCAAGTTGATCAGAGTTGGTTATGGCATAGAAGGATGTGTCATGTAAATTTTGATAACATCATCAAGATAAGCAATACTCAAACTGTAAGAGATCTTCCAAAATTGGTAAAACCTACAAACAGTTTGTGCAAAGAATGTCAGCTAGGTAAACAGAGCAGAGTCTCATTCAAAAGCAAGGATCAGTCCTCTACCAGATTAAAACTGAAATGTCTGAGGTCTGATAGAGGTGGTGAATTCACATCCGGTGAATTCATAGATTTTTGTGAGAAGCATGGTATAAAGAGACAGTTATTTGCTCCTAGGAATCCACAGCAGAATGGAGTAGTAGAGAGAAAGAACCAGACCATCCAGGAAGCATCCAGGACAATGATGATGGAAGCAAATATTCCTCAGATGTTTTGGAGAGAAGCTGTCAGCACTGCAGTCTATACTCTCAATCGAGTTCAAATCAGAAGCAATACCGGTAAGACTCCTTATGAACTTTGGTTTGGCATCACTCCTACGGTGAGATATTTTAGAGTATTTGGTAGCAAATGTTACATTAAAAAAGATGAAGATCTAGGAAAGTTTGATGCTAGAAGTGATGAAGGAATTTTCTTGGGTTACTCCACTCAAAGCAATGCATACCAGTGTTATAACAAGAGATTAAGAAAGATGATAGAAAGTACAAATGTGAAGGTTGATGAGGAGTAGAGAAACCCTCAAGGTTTTATGAGTATGATGAAGATGATCAAGATGGTGTTCTAGTTCAAGGAGCTCAATCCTCTCCTGAAAGTCAGATTCAGACTGATCTAGTAAATCAGGAAGAAGAGATAGGTTTGAATGAGCCTGATCAAGAAGTAAAAGTGCAAGAAACTCCTAAAGTTCCAAGGTATGTAAGACTGAACCACTCTGAAGATTAGATCATAGGTGTCAAAAGCAAAGGTGTGCAAACTAGAAGAGAAATTACTCAAAATTTAGATGAATGTTGTTTGATTTCAAACCTAAGACAATAAATGAAGCCTGCAATGATGAAAATTTGACCAAAGCAATGGAGGAAGAGTTGATGCAAATTGAGAAAAATCACACTTTGGATCTTGTTTCTAGACCTAGAAATAAGAATGTGATTGGAACCAAATGGGTCTTCCAGAACAAACTAAATGAAGTTGGTGAAGTAATCAGAAATAAAGCCAGATTAGTCTGTAAAGGCTACTCTCAAATAGAAGGGATTGATTTTGAGGAAACCTTTGCTCCGGTGGCAAGAATTGAAGCAGTCAGACTATTTCTTGCATTTGCTACCTTCAAAGATTTCAAAGTGTATCAGATGGATGTCAAATCTATTTTCTTGAATGGTGACTTAGAAGAAGAGGTATACATTGAACAACCGGATGGATTTCAGTTATCTAAGCATGGTGATATGGTCTGCAAATTAAAGAAGGCACTATATGGTCTAAAGCAAGCTCCAAGAGCATGGTATGAAAGGCTAGACAAACATCTTTTAAAGATTGGTTTCAACAAAGGTACTACTGATAGTAACCTATATTTCAAAATTGATTATGAAAACATCTTGATTGTTGAAGTATTTGTTGATGATATCATCTTTGGAGGAAGAGACAGTATCTGTAAAACCTTTGCAAATCAAATGAAAAGTGAGTTTGAAATGTCAATGCTTGGTGAAATGAATTTCTTCTTGGGTCTGCAAATTACTCAGACAAAGAAAGGAATCTTTATCTCTCAGACGAAATATGTGAAAGAATTATTGAGGAAATTTGGAATGGAATATTCAAAGCCAATGAACACTCCCATGGAAACTAGATGTAAGTTGAGCAAAGATGATGACTCTCCTAAGACAGATTAGACAAAGTACAGATCAATGATTGGAGGATTATTGTACCTCACTCAAACTAGACCAGTTATAATGCAGGCTATTGGTCTTGCGGTGAGATTCCAGGCTGATCCCAGAGAATCTCATGTCATGGCAATCAAAAGAATTTTTAGGTACTTAAAAGGAATAGTTGAGTATGGTCTGTGGTATCCTAGAGATCATAATTTTTCTCTTCATGCATATACAGATGTAGATTGGGCAGGAGATGTGGATGATAGGAAGAGTACCAGTGGAGGAGCATTCTTTTTGGGAAAAAGGTTGGTTTCTTGGCTAAGCAAGAAATAAGAGGCAATATCCCTGTCTACAACTGAAGCAGAATACATTGCAGCAGCAGGAAGTTGCACTCAACTTTTGTGGATGAAGCAGATGCTAAGAGATATTCAAGTCAAATATGAGGAGCCTATCACAATTTTCTATGATAATTTAAGTGCAATAAATATTTCTAAGAATCCGGTGTTGCATTCTAAGACTAAGCATATATCTATCAAGTTTCACTTTCTGAGAGAGCAAGTGAACAAGGGTGAAGTCAAATTGGAGTATGTGCCCTCCAAGGATCAGCTTGCAGATATTTTTACTAAACCTCTTCCCAAGGACTCTTTTGAGTATCTCAGGGAGAAGTTAGGGGTTATTGCCCCTCCAGTGATGAACTAGGATGCACTGATGTGCATCAGTCTGGTGGATATCACAGTCATATCTTGTAATCCAAATTGATGATGGGGAGCTGCTACTCAGGGGGAGCAACTGGTATGATTTCGATGTGTTAGAATTGCAAGTATGAGTCCTTTGCCATTGACGTCAAAGGGGGAGAGATGACATGTGACAAACAAGTGGTTAATGATCAAATGGGGAGTAGTAAAGGAAGAGAAGACATGTGAAGGGTTGTTGCTAATAGGGGGAGCTGTGACAAAAAGGAGAAGTTCTTATCTTGATGGTTTTTTACATCATATGTTGCCATCAATGACAAAGGGGGAGATTGTTGCAAGTATGAGGATAAATGGTGTTGTCATTGATGTCAACATACTCATGTTGCATTAATGAGAAGGATTAGATGAGCTGTGTGCTGAGGATTTTGAGAAAATAAATCTTAATCAGGGATAGTCAAGAACAGTGATGACAAGAAGGTAAAAGTCCTCAATAGATTGAGGATCAGAGGATGTGATCTAAAGGGTTTGTAGATATAAGTCTTGAGATGCTCTAATCAAGATTTCAGAGGTCCACATGAAGATCTGAAGAAGTTATGGTCGCTCTAGTAGAATCAGTTCTGATAGGTGTTTAGAGGTAACAGAGGGCCACAAAAAGGTCTGGTGAGATCTGGTATTTCATTATCTCATTCTACGGATCTAAGGAAGTGTTGACGATGTCCCTGTGAAGTATCAACTAGATTAGTTTGTGGGTTGAAGGTCTGAAAGTGCCTATTCATTTATGACAGTGATGACAGATTGTGTTCTTGTAGCTCCAGATGAAGGTGAGAAGAATTCCAGCAGGATGATGAAGTGTGGATGTTTTTGGTGATTCAGGGAAGGTTATGATGATCATTGGATCATGTCCAGTTAATGACGGTGATCCGCATTGAAGTTAGAGTTTGTATTTGAAGAATAACCATGGATGCTGGTGTTCTTCTTGAAACTGGCCGACCGGATGTATTACACGTTTTGCAAATGATCTTGTAGGTGTTTGCTGAATTAGATGATTGTTCCTAAGTCGATGCCTTGTATAAATAAGGGATTGTGAATTCATTTTGAAAGGAGTCTTGTGGAGATGAGAGTGGTATAGCGAAGAAGAAGAGCGAAAAGTAGAGCAACAGTTTTTGCGCTTAAATGGAACTGATCTAGGCATGGTAAAGATGTCAATCTCTAGTTCAATTTTGTGATACTTGTTACTTTGTAGATAGTGTGTCTCTTGTAGGCAGTGTGCCTCTTGTGAGCAGTGTGCTCGGGCAGTGAGCCCTAATTGGCATGTGCCATCTATTTTTCTTAGTCTTCTAACAGAGAATAATCCTTGGGTTAATCACCCTGTGGTCTTTCCCTTGACTGGGTTTTCCACGTCAAAATCTTGGTGTCTCATGTGTTGATGTGTATCTGCTCTAATGTTTATGCTTTATGCTTTCACGAGTGATTAATTGATATGCTATTAAATAACAAAGAAGATTTAAGTGGTTGAATTAGAAGCAAGTTTTAGACAACTGATTCACCACCCCCTCTTAGTTGTCTGTCCTGAATCCAACATGTACCATACTTGAAAGTGTTTTTCTTATCTTTCTTGATTTTGTTTAGATTTTCAATCAATTGATTCTATAGTAATTCACACAAGTCATAATCAATGTTTTCCTTTACAATCTTGTATGCAGCATTTATGGTTGTTCCATACACAGAATTTTCTCTGGTTGAGTGATAGATCTTGTACCCAATCACCATGGAGGTGAATTTGACATCTAGTTCTATAATATCATTAATGGTCATTGCCCTTCAGTCAAACTTAGCACCGGTAGCATCAGTCACTGTCTGGTTTTTCATGGCTTTTAGCATGGGCAATCCTCTAGTTGAGTTTAAGCCAGTTACAATTCTGATAGCATTCATGGTAATCTTGAATGTTTTTAACAACCAAATGAATTCATCATGCATCTAACTTAAAACATATCAAACCCAGTCATCCTCAACAAATGTTGGAAACCACATAATCTGAATAAAGTGTTTATCCTATAGTGCCTTATACTCAAGTTTATGTTCATGATTTTCATCCCTAAGTTGTTTCTCTAACAAGTCTACATACCCTAAATCTCCAAACTCATCTATATTTGCATGAATATAAACCCTAATATCTTCTACATGCAACACACCATACGGAACACTTGAAAAAGATCCTAAAGAGTCAATTTCAATTGATTTGTGAGGATGCTTCTTAAATTTAGGTCAAGGCCTTTCAGTAATATCAACAACATGAGGAGTAGCCATCTCAACATATTTTAGATTCAAATCTTTAAAGAGAGGTACCTTTTCCTTTCACGAGGGTAGGGTTGATCAGTTGCCAGTTGAATTCTCTCTTTACCTCAGTCTCTGGATTTGTAGCTTGAGTGGTCTTCTTCTTGGTTCCTTCGAATGTAAGGTGATTCAAATGAGTGACCAAGTGACCTTTTATCTTTTGCAAAACCTAATTTGGCATTGTAATAAATGTGTTGCCCTAATTATATCTAGTTACTTTGTTTTTTACAGTTCTTCATGAATCACTTCACAAGATTTCATATCAACATCTTTTCTTCCAGAAATCCTTCCAAAGGTTTTGGACCAATTTAGAATATTCTCTTTTACTGTGCCAGATTCAGGCACCCACTTACTAATAGGGGGATTTTGATGTTCAATGCATCTCCCCTTGAGCCAGAGCTCTTGACTTAATTACCGAAGGAATTGGCAACACCTGATTCTAGTGCGGACCCATCATCATTGTTTATTGTATCTGTCTCTACCCAGATCTTGTTCATTTTGCTCCGTTTCTCATTCACATCAATTTTTCTTTTGCCTTTGTCTTGTCTCTGTTCATCTAGTTTTCTACTTACTGGACCTCTTCTTCCATTGTTCCTACTTCTGCAGAATCTTGCAATATGACCAAATTTATTGCAATTAAAGAACACGTCATTTCCTTGCTTATGAACTTGATTTCCTTTTGATCTGCATTGATTAGCCATGTGTCCAAACCCATTGCAAGTAAAACAGTAACCATTGAAAGAATTGCCAATTCCTCTATTGTTAGCATTATCCATAATCATACTTTTGCATTCATTTGATCTATGACCATAGCTCTTACACTTGAAGCATTGACTGGAGAAGGATGGACCATTTTGATTCACTCTGCTTCTGCACTAAGTAGCTTTATGACCAAATTTATTGCAATTGAAACAATTTCCATTAAATGATGGATATCTTTGAGCATTAGGTTATGTTACCGGAGGTTTTCTAGTTCTGTTTATTTTATTCCTTGGTTGAAAATTTATTTGTCTGGATCCAAAACTTTCACCTTTCTCATATCTAAGATCATGTTTGTCGTCATCCTTTTTCTATTCTTCAATTAGTGCTTCAAGATTAGCTGAGCTTATCTTAAACTTCTCCTTATACTCATTGGTAATTTCTAGGTCATGTCTAAGAGTGATAATCTGTCTCTCAAGTTTTCTCTCATTGTTTCTTCTTTCTTGTAGATTTGATTCTAAGAGACTAACTATTCCATCCAATCTGTAGTATTTCTCAATTCTCTCCTTCAGATTTTTCTTCATTTCTTCTTTAGTTTTCTTCCTATCTTCAATTTCCTTGGTTAGTCTCATTACCCCAGTTTCTATCTCATGTTTTAAGACAATAACTTCTTTAGCTAACTTTTCACATTCCTTTGTCTTTTCTTTTAGGGCCTTGTCTTCTAATTGAAGAGGTTGATCCTTTCCTTTTGCATTAGATTTGCTCAATTTTTCTTTTAAAATCTCAATGAAGTTTTCAGCCTTTTTGAGGTTATCTTGCAGCTCTTGGACCTCTGCCTTGGACTGCTCAAGATCATCTAGGGAAAGATTCAGTTGCCCTTGAAGGTTATATTCATCCATTTTTACTGAGTTCCCAGATCTCTTTTAAGCTGTTAAACTTTTTAAAAGGAACCTTTCTCTGATACCAATTGTTGGTTTAGGTTCAGACAACTAAGACAGGGGGTGAATTAGTTGTCACATATTTTTAATATTTTCTACCATTGATCTTCCTTTACAACTTATAATCAAATTAATGATATAAACATTTTAGTATTAATCAATAAAACATGAGCAAAAACATAAAGAACACACTTGACACCAAGATTTTTGATGTGAAAACTTGGTTAAGGGAAAAACCATGGTGGGGGTTAAACCACAAAAATTAATACCCTATTAAAAGTATTTTTACAAATGAGAATGCATATTGTAATGCCCCGCCATGCAACCCTAGAGATAAGTCAACTAAAGCAATAAAAAGGTAGAATATATATATATATAGGAGTAATGATAACAAAACATAATTTGATACAACAAATTAACTAACATCTCTAGGGTAACATGACTGCATTATTAAAATTAAGAAATATTCAACAATGTACATAACTCAATCAAATTATGTTTAATTACATGACTATATTACTAATTACTAACATGATCTAACTAATAGCCATAGTTTGTTCTAAATCCAAATGCGACAAGTGAATACACACATGAACAGTTGTAATGCCTACCCTAGAAAATCTTAGTAAATAACAATAATGAACTTAACAGGATGATAGGATAACAATTTACAAAATTTATCTTAGTAAGCCTCAAGTCAAAATCGGAGTATGTCAACATTCATAAAAAATAAAATGTAAGATACAAGCGTTGCAATAAATTTATATTCATTTACCAATATTGCCAAATAGTCATCTATTCGCCAAGTGGAAAGGTACCTCCTTAGCTTTAGAGTCTTGCACGACATATAGATCTCAACTGCACATCTAAAGAAACATTAGTTCTGCATGGTTATTAATTACACAATATCAATTGTATAAAATGACAATCCTAAGGCCCTAAGGGGCCGATCTAATGTCTTAAAGGTTCATCAATGATGGCCTTGCCTACGTACACATAGCGCAGAGACATTGTAGTTCAGGAACAACAAGTCTAGAAACTATGGAGTTGACTAAGTTACAATATCTCATAAGGGGTCTAGTTAACTACATAATATTTCCTAGAGTAATATTCAAGTTCTAAAGAGTACATGAAAAACTTTTATTTATGAATAATTTACTACAAGGTAAAGTAAGGGAGTTTTAACATCAACAAATACATTCCAACCATTTCTATTTCAACCCAACATAGAGTAAACAGAACATATTCTACTCCACTACCAAAGATATGTGCGAGAATCACAAGAAGGCTACAATCATGTGAAACAAGACATATTTATTTTCAAGAAATATTCCCTCAGAATGAGTTCACTCATACATTTTCTATGAAACCATTTACAATCATCTTTCATGGGTAATTTACCAAATTCAGAAGGCAAATCTTTAACCAGTCATTAACATCAATCATTACTCAATCAATCTCACATAATTCTATAGAAACAACACAATTATATTGTTTAATAATGGATTTTTCTTTCCATCTAAAGTCAACACATATATTCCTTGCATGACATAGATGTCATTCTTTTGAATCCTAACAAGGTTATATTAGGTTACCCCAATTCTATAATAACTAAACGTGTTTCTTTCTCCAAGAACTAAGATCTAAGATCATAAATTATTTTCAAACCACATTGCTAATTTTAAAATCCTAAATAAGAAAGATCTATCACTCTAAGAAAACATATTCTTCCTAACAAACCATTTACTTAAATATTACTATCCCATTAATATATTTTCATTCAATTGACAAAAAGACAATCATATCAAATAGACCGATATATATAATTTAGGAAATAAATATGATCAACTTCCCATAGGGTAATTTAATAATTTCTCATTATAGACATAACCATAATACTAACTTTACTAACATGATAAGAAACCTTAACCAAAACATAAAGTAAAGATAGAGTATAAATGAAGATTTAAAAGGACTTTGTTCATCATAACAATGGATTTTTTTTAATAACATTATCAAGTTAAATTTCTCAAATAATATATACATACATATAAATTACTTCTAAATAAATCAAACTCTAATCTAAATTAAACCCAATATCTTCAAATCTATTTATCAAGCTATTCTTACGTTGACTTTGAATGACAAGAAGGAAATCAAACTTAATACATAACTACTAATAATAATTCATATTAACACATATTCCTATATTACCATTGCACAAACAAAAATTACTAAGCTATAAATTAAGACACTATTCCCCTATTAAGTATTCCCAAACCAAATAGCTCTGAAATAAAAGAAATTCCTTTTAACCACTATCATGATTTAACATTTATATATACTAATGACAATATTATTCAACAATTCTTATGCCCATTTATGGAAATCAAACACATACCAAAATGTCTAATCTACTCGGTCCCACCTTGTGTTTCATTCGGCTTAAAAGAACTTACTAGTAAGGAAAAAGAATCCTATTTGATTCTATCCATTTACACACAATTTAACAATTAATCTAACTCGATTTGATTTAGCTTAAAACCCCTTTGTCTAATGAATATCATCAAATGATTTCAAATTTATAACATATGAACAATGTTTTCTCCACTGATAGCTCATGCATTACAACATCTATTGCATAATAATAGAATATGTAATCTAAGGTTAAATATGTTGTGCCATCAAGCTCAATATGTACTAATAATGAGGGGAACATACTCAATTGAACAAAATGTTATCATGTGTACAGATCAGCTAATCAATCAATAAAGTAATATTATAATCGTAATAGAGAAAGTTTATTTTTATAAATTTTCTAATAAGGGAAGACTTCAAGAAGAAACTTCCGTTATGGCTAGACACCACTACAACATTTAAATGTAACTGACACCCAAAAAGGAACAAATTAAACTTAGAAACATAAACGGCATTGACACCTTCATGCAGTAAAGATCAGTTACAAATTATCATTGCACAAGGCATTGAAAGCCAAATCCTGGGGCTAAATAGGAAACATGAGAACAATGAAAAGGACATCCAAATTGTACGATAATCTTCCTCAATATCTACGACTTCATGGGTTACAAAATACTGCAGGATAAGTACAAACTAAATTTGCTGACGAGGCTTAAAGTTTTAAGGCAAGACAACAAAATTTATATTTAGGTCAAACATCCTACAAAAAGACATCATTGTTCACAGGAAAAGCGCCAAAATGGAATTGTTGGTTGAAAATTACAAGCAAATGCAGTTGGCAGGCGTAAAGCAAGCCTCAAGTAGACATGTATGCCAAAAATGTGAATTGCAAAAAAGGCATGCAAACTATTTAACCGAATTCCTCAAAGGGACTTCATTGCATGAATTGCTATGATCACAGGATATGCACAAAAATGGGTCTATTAACATGAACCCATGTGAGGAAAGTTTGCAGGTCGAAAGGGTTATGCAGTGGAAACAAAGTAGCATGACCTAAGGCACTTGCTGGATATATCTGAATCTCAAGAGATCTCCTGCAAGGACCTATGAATTGATGAAATTTAGAACATACAGATCTGTGGGTACTTTGACTTCATCCAGATGATACAAAATTTTAAGGTTTAGAGGGATACATGCTCATCCTAACTATACTCTTGCATGACGAATATAACTCGAAGCTTCTCCCAACAAATCTAAGCCAAATGGTATTATGGATGAATTCATCATTCAAAAGCACAAGAATACCTATCTGCACACATCCACAGAGGGAATCAAAACAAACAACTGCAAATTTGGCACAATGCACAAGCATCGCACATAATGGTATACAGATACAATATATCGGCCTAAGGATACAATTTCAGAACTTGATATACAAAGAGAGAGAGAGAGTCAATAAAAAATGTAAGATAATAGACAAGGCATGCGAACTGTATGACGGAATGCCTCAAAGAGATGTCATTGAATAGAATGCATGAATCGCAATGATCATAGATTATGCTCAAAATGGATTTATTGAAGAAACTTCCCAACAAATACAATTATTGTAGACATGAGTTAGTTATATTTCATAGCTAGAAATGCTCTAGTAGACATCTAGTAGAATGTGGAAGCATAAAACCAGCACCCAATCAAAGAACATTAATTGTTTAAATCTCTGGAATGGATTTGTTGAACAAGGCATAGAACTTTTAATCAAATGCATTCGGCGGGTGAAATAAAACCCGATTCCTCTACCTTTTCCAGTGTCCACCTTACCCATGCTAACTAGGAGTTGGAGCAGCGTGAAAGAAAGGAGTTGGAGAAGTGTGAAAGAAGGTGGATCTTAATGTAAAATATAGCTAAAAATGTGTTGATTGACATGTATGCAAAAAGGAAATGTGGAAACATCGAGTCCTTAAGAAATCCTAACAATGGTGGAAAACACAGTCTAATTCCATATAAATTTCATATATAAACATCTACAATTGCGTACCAGAATTTTTTCAAGCTTTTGCCAGAGGCTCCATTCTCCCCTTCGACACATGCATCTTGCCACAAGATCCTATACTTAGTCTTCCTTATCCAGAGTGTAACTCTCTTGAGATTCTTAGTTTGTTGATTTTCTCCCTGAAAGATACCTCTCTCGAATATCTTCATCTTTTAAAAAAAAAAAACCTACAAGAGACTCTTCCTCTTCCATTTCTAGAAGATTCCCCCTCAATAATTCCTATCTGATTTTATCTTAGTCTTTGCTAAATATAGATTTTATGACAACACATAAATGAAATACATTTATTTTTATGGTTACATAATAACATAGTACTCTTTTATATATTTATTTATCTGTAGTTGGCACTTACATTAATTATTTTTATTTATTAACTTAAAGTTTTAATATTTTCTTCTAATTTTGTTGAGGAATACTTGGTTCTATCTGCTAAAACTTTTAAGATTTTCTTTTAATTTTGAAAAAAAAACTAAAAATTATAATTTCTAAAAAATATAATAAAATTAGTATTTTGTAGAATTTCATTGAGCACCAAATAATAACAACTTAATCAATGTATTAATTTTGGTTTTTCATAACTTCTCTATACAAGAAAAAGATCTTCCCTTAGCTTCAAGAAATATTTATTATGTACTAACAAGGCCAACCACGTGAAGGTGGAAGCTCATGTGGCCTCACCTAAGACCTAAGACACCTATTCTAATGGACATAAGACACCTATTGTATAATATACCAAATTTTATAGACGTAGTAGACCTAAGGCACCTAGACTTTATACCTTATCGTAGTCTAGGTAGGCGTGTGGATGAAGATGGGGGACCAAAAAGTGGCCACCCCACTTTTTGGTCCTAGAAGATACCGAGCCTAAAACATGATAATGTTATAATGCGATCACGTTGTTTGCTGCTAAATATAATTAAAAAAATAGACCCGCAACCTCATTGTTTCACAGTGATTTTCAAGAGAGGAGAAAAACACGGGTAGGGTTTTAATGTGAGCACATTTAGGAAATTATGAAGGAGAAATCCCTTGAGCAAGATGTCATGTCAGCATTCCCATCATGAATGATCGCAACAAACTCATCAAATAGAAGTAGGTAGGGTTTTTATCATTTTTCTACATTTTCAAAATGAATTGAATTTCTTTTTCATTATTTTAATTAAATTTCTATTCTCAATTTTCAGTTAATGAACCAATGCAAAACCTAAATCCAAGGGATCAAATTCCATGCATGAGGAGGAGCCTCAAAACCATCCTCAAACACCACCTTCACATCCTCACCATCCACATGACACACAAGAAAATTATTTATGGAAAATCCAAGAAAACAAAAAATAGCTTGAATCCTTAGTTCAAACATTAAAAAATCCATGTACAAGCACCGATCATATGAGAGCCCTTGCTGGTTCATTAGAGGTCATTATTTCTCATATTGACTTGGTGAGAAACCAAATCACCAAATGGAATGATTGTAGGGAGAGGTGTCAGTGATTCTATGTTGACAAATTATGTTACAAACAAGTTAAAGACAAAAAATTATGAAATTTGAATTATGTGCACTTTTCATCAATCCTAAAACTAATCAGCCACTACATGAGAGTTGTAGACGATTCCCAATTCATTGTTGTGTGCATTCAATGGTATATGATCCCAAAACTTTTAGGATATATGGTATTTGGTTTTTTGTGACATTTCATGTAATAACAATGAGGTACCCCAATATTTTTGTGGGAACTCTATTGTGAGTTCATCTGCAATGAGATTCCTAACTACTTTGACATTTGGGAGTTCCAGGGAAGAGGTGGTTGCTTTGCACAAGATAGACAAGGGAAAATCATGACCAAAACCTTCCACCTAGACCCCTCATGAGGCTTCATCATATCTCATTCCCTTCAACTTTGAAGGAGAGTGTTGAGGTGGAGACACTGCATTCTTTGAGTACCCTCACCCAGTCTTTGGTACAACATGGTCGTGATCTTATCTAGGATGATGAGGGTGAGAAAAGTATGCATCATCACTCCACACATATTTGCAGATCATGTGGGGCTTTGTGTGATAATGGGACCTGGGACATTCCCCATGTAGACATTCTAGATGATATTGTAGAGTGTTAGGACCATGTGACACATGGGCAACAACAGGTGATGGAGACATCATTATTAGATGATATTGCACTCATAGATGAGATCTTGTAGGATACTTTTGGTATGATGCCCAAATATATTTTTTTAAGATTTTACAATTTAATATGTTTGTATTTGAAATCTCTAATTAATTATCTAAAGAGATATTATAAGTTAAAATTATAATATGTAATTTTCTGCACTATGAAATTCTAGGGTCAAAGTATTCATCTTGTTGCAAATATGTGCCTATGATGTGTTGTTATTGATGTCAACATATCTCTTTGTTAGAGACAGTGAAGATAGTGCATTTCAACAAAGTAGATTGCTCCACATTTCCAATGAGACGAAGATCAGAGTCTACGGATTAAAGGATTTGTAGAGGATTGTCTAATGTTGCTTTAGTTAATATTTGAGAGGTTCGCATGGAGGATTGGTAAAATTATGGTCATCTGAGTAGAACTGGGTTTTGCAGTCATTCAAAGGTAACAGATTGACATGAATTTGGTCTGGATTGCTCCACATTGGAATATTATGGTCTGCAGTTCTAGAGGTATGTTTGGGATGTTGGTGTGTGTCCTCAACTCAAGTGGTTCATGGTTTAGAGATCCGTAAACAATATTTCTAGTGTGATAGTCATGACAGTCAATGCTCTTAAGTTCCCATATGAAGGTGCAAGTGATTCTAGTGATTTGAAGTGGTGCAGTTGTTCTTGTTGATTTCATTGTGCTTGTGGTGGTCTCTAGATCATGTGCCTATTGTGTTGGTGGTCCTCATTAAGGATTGACCTCATAGTTGAAGATTTCTCCTTGGGTGTTACTATTCTTTCTAGTCTTGGCCGATCAGATGCTTTGTGAGTGTTGTAGATGATCTAAGAGAAGTTTTATGGAGCATGGCATGTTGTTCGAGGAAGATTTGAGTCCCAGCTATGTTTGGCCAACAGTGGACTGAATGTTTGTAATGCTGACCTTGATGTTCATTCCAAGGTTGATGTAGTGTATAAATACTTGTAGTTGAGTCATGGAAAGTTATTCTAGAGTGAAAATGATAAGATTCTAAGAAAGGTCCAAAGGCAGAGCAGAAAAGACGAAGAGCAGAAGTGGATGAGAGCGAAGATACGGATATAGTGAGGAAGTGTTTGGGGGCATAGCAGAGGTGTTGTGATCTTCAATGGAACTAAACCTTGGCATGGAGAAGATGTTGTTTCTCAATTCAACATTTCATTTTTAATCATGTGAATATTTTTGTAGGTAGTGAGCCTCCTTTGAGCAGTGAGCTCTAGGCAGTGCACCAGAAGGCAAGTGCCTTCCCATTTTTCTATTCTTTTAATAGAGAATAAATCTTGTGGTTTTACCCCCACAGTGGGTTTTCCCTTAACCGGGTTTCCACATAAAAATCCTAGTGTTATGTGTGTTGATTATGTTTCTTCTCATGTGTTGTTGATTCAAGCTTTCATGGTTATATCATTAATCTATTAATAAGTGGTAAAGAAGATTAAATGCAGCAAAAGATAAAAGTTTTGTGACAACTGATTCACCCCCCCTCTTAATTGTCTGCCCTAATTTCAACACATCTTGGATCTGTTAACCATCCATTGCAAGGTTATAAGAGGAGGTCCAGTCAACAGGTATGTAATTTATCACAAGATCGTAAATATAGTACATGTTAAATTTTTGTCATATATCATTGGTAATCCTATTTAGTGAAAATTTGATGATGAACATGTGGATGTTGGAGCTTCACCATCACAAGGATTTCCTTGGTCCCCACACAGAGGCAGTTTCACTGAGGTAAATTTTACCATTTCTAATATTCATTATGCATTTAAATAATTTTATGTATCTATTTTGTTCAGATAACCTTGAACTCTATTTTTAGATGTTGATAAGTATGGCATATACACTTCCTCATCTTTGTTAGTCAATAGATGTGGGCATTGTTGTGATTGTTTTGTTTGTAAATCCTTTGACCGAGGTATGAGCCAGTAACATGTAAATGTTGTTTTGTATTTCTTATTTTATCTTGATGTCATTTAATATACATACATGATATTTGAACATTTACTCAACTTTCCTTCTTCATGCTTCTCATAGGAGGTCACAACTCCAACCTGTCTAGTGATAGATGAAGAGAGACAAAAAATGATCAAGAGGGATCACTAGATAGTGATAAGTAATTTATTACATATGTCATGTTATATATTTTGAATATTTTCTATATTAATATGGATATTTTTTATTGTATTAATAGGTGGAACTTCAAAAATCCCTATTAAGGAGGTCTAGTCAACAGGTGAGAGAGGATGAGTCACTAATTGGTTCTCCATCTTCATGGCTAAGAAAGGGTTGTTAATTATTTGATAGTAGTCCATAGGAGATTTAATTTTGGGACATTTTGTTACATATGCCTATTTGGCTTTGAAAACATACTTTTGTATGTTACCAATGTATATCATTGTTTATGCCTATATGTCTTTGTTTGCGCATGCCTATATGGCTTGATATATACACTATATGTTATTTTTGTGACATTATGTATATATGGGATTATGTATATTTTCATGACATTATTTTTTTATGACATTATATATTTTCATGAAATTATAGGTGTTGATAATATCCTTGCAAAATACATTTTGAGCATATCTTGCAATCATTGCATTCCATGAGACTACATTTCTTTGAGGCATCATGTCAAATAGTTCCATGCCATGTCTATGCTTCCACACTTTGCATACATGTCTTCCAAGGCAGTTGCAACTACAACATCTGACAAAATTCCCATATCCTTTATGCTTTGATGGATTTCCATACCCTATTCCAAAGATCCCATTTTGGCATAGGTAAGGAGGATGTTGGCTAAGGTTGTGGAATTTGGTTTTACGCTCACCAGTTTCATTTGCTTGAAATTTTCTGTAAAACCTTATCAAATCATCTATTTTGTGCATATCTTGCAATCATTGCATTCGATGAGACAACATTTCTTTGAGGCGTCATGTCAAATAGTTCACATGCATTGTCTATGCTTCTACACTTTGCATACATGTCTACAAGGGTAGTTACAAATACAACATCTAACAAAATTCCTATAGCCTTTATTCTTTGATGGTTGTCCATACCCTATTCCAAACATCCTAATTTGGCATAGGTAGGTAGGATGCTTGCAAATGTTATGGAATTTCTCTTTACACGTGCCAATTGCATTTTCTTGAAAGTTTCTAAAGCCTTATCAAAAAATCCATTTTGTTCATATATTGCAATCATTGCATTCCATGAGATATAATTTCTTTGAGGCATCATATCAAACAGTTCACATACATTGTCTATGCTTCCACACTTTGCATACATGTGTACAAGGGTAGCTGTAAATACAACATCTGACAAAATTCATATATCCTTTACTCTTTGATGGGTGTCCATACCCTATTCCAAAGATCCTAATTTGGCATAGGTAGGGAGGATTCTTACAAAGGTTAAGGAATTTAGATTTACACCTACCAATTGCATTTTCCTGAAAGTTTCTAAAGCCTTACCAAAAAATCCATTTTGTGTATCTTTGAGGCATCATGTCAAATAGTTCACATGCAGCCTATGCTTCCACACTTTGCATACATGTATACAAGGGCAACTGCAAATACAACATCTAAAAAAATCATATATCCTTTATTCTTTGATGGGTGTCCATACCCTATTCCAAAAATCCTAATTTGGCATCGGCAGGGAAGATGCTTGCAAAGGTTGTGTAATTTTGCTTTACATGTACCAATTGCATTTTCTTGAAAGATTATAAAGCCTTTTTAAAAAATCCATTTTATGCATATCTTACAATCATTGCATTACATGAGATGGCATCTCTTTAAGGTGGCATGTCAAATAGTTCACATGCCTTCTCTATGATTCCACACTTTGCATACATGTCTACAAGGGCAACAACAAATAAAACATTTGACAAAATTCCTCTATCCTTTATTCTTTGATGGTTGTCCATACCCTGTTCCAAAGATCTTAATTTGGCACAGGTAGGGAGGATGCTTGCAAATGTTATGGAATTTGGATTTACACGTGTCAATTGCATTTTCTTAAAAGTTTATAAAGCCTTATCAAAAAATCCATTTTTTGCATATATTGCAATCATTGCATTCCATTGGATAGAAATTCTTTAAGGCATCATGTCAAACAGTTCACGTGTATTGTCTATGATTCTACACTTTACATGCATGTCTACAAGGGTAGCTACAAATACAACATCTGACAAAATTCTTGTATCCTTTATTCTTTGATGGTTGTTCATAACCTATTCCAAAGATCCTAAGTTGGCACATACATGGAGGATGCTTGCAAAGGTTATGGAATTTTGATTTACACATACCCATTGCATTTTCTTGAAAGTTTCCAAAGCCTTAAATTCAAAAAATTCATTTTGTGCATATCTTGCAATCATTGCATTCTATGAGACAACATTTCTTTGAGGCATCATACATCAAATAGTTCATGTGCATTGTCTATGCTTCCATGCTTTGCATACAAGTCTACAAGGGCAGCTACAAATACAACATCTAAAAAATTCCTATAGCCTTTATTCTTTGATGGCTTTCCATACCCTATTCCAAAGATCATGTCAAATAGTTCACATGCCTTGTCTATGCTTCCACACTTTGCATACATGTCTATAAGGGTAGCTGCAAATATTTCTAACAAAATTCCTATATCCTTTATTCATGCTACAATGAAGTACAACATGATGAAATAACAAGATGCCTATTTACAACACTTAAGAATATGTAGTACTTAGTGTTTCTCATGTCATCAATACATGTTATATTGCTTACTTTCTCATGCAAATGGATAAACTATGTTTTCATCTTCACATACATGGCTTACAACATGTGACAATAACCTAATACAAGTTGTATATGCACTTAACAACAAGTATACATGTGATACAACACCCCAAAACATGTAATAGTTTTGTATGTGTTTCCCAACTTGTTACTACTTCATGCAGCTATGGATACTACATACTTGCAACACCCAAATGACCAATGTACACACATTAGTGATCAATGTAATTTAACACATATGGAGAGAGAGATATAGTTTAACACATGTTTGACATTATATCCTCATTTGACCTTTTATAGGTCTAGCTTACCCTCATTTCACTTTCTATATGGGTCATGGACACAACAAAACAAGGAAGAGAGAGAGAGAGAGAGAGAGAGAGAGAGAGAGAGAGAGAGAGAGAGAGAGAGAGAGAGAGAGAGAGAGAGAGAGAGAGATGTTTGGCATAATTCACATATCTTCATTTCACCTTCTATATATGGTTTCCATTCTTTGTATATCCTCATGTCACCTTTTGTACATTTAGTTTACACCCGCCACTTTACATACATGTCTACAAAGGTAGTTACAACTACAACACATTGAGGAATACATTGGAGAACACTTTTGATTAATGCCCTAGAACATATTGGATCAAGTGGGAACACAATATAACCATAAGGAGAGTATAGGAAAGACCTAAAAAATGGAGATTACAACGTATCTTTTAGTTTAGTTTGTCAACTAGAAAGATGCTAGGAGTGAAATTTTGCACTCCATACCTCATGGGGTCAAATTAAATGTGCCAACATGTCAGGGTGGGTGGGTGAATGCTAGGGGAGGTGTAATTTTAGTGGCAAAGCCTCTTGGTTTTATTTTCTACATCGAATAGAGACAGTCTCTTAAGAGCCCTAAGACAAAAAAGGTGTCAAACTTTGGATTGACTGTTCTGTCAAACCATGACACCTATGAACATCTTCTTTGCATGTATATGTGGATATCAGGTCTAATTATAAATACATATCTTATTTTTATTTAAATCAATTTCATTTGCCTTTGGTGGCAAGGAATGCATTGTTCCAAAATACTTCAGTTTCATGCAATGGAAAGGTGCTAGATGTGAAATTTTGCATTCCACAAGTTGTGGGACCAAATGGACTATGCCAACATGTTGGGGTGGGTGTGTAAATTCTAGGGTAGGTCTCATTTCATCTGCCAAATATCCCAGTCGTTCTGGGATACATGCTTTCAACAAGGGATCTTAAGTGACTTTGCCAGAAGCCTGTAGCCCGGAATGACTGTGACACTTGGCACATGCAATGAGACCTCCCCTCGAATTTATGCACCCATCCTGATGTGTTGGCATAGTCCAATCAGTCCCATGAGGCATAGAATGAAAAATATGGCTTATGGCAAGGTTACGTTGAATGTCACTGATGCATTTTGCAAGAATGCATTTAATTTTGGCACAGCCAAATGGATTGGATTTGAAGAAAACCAAGAGCTCGGTTATTGTGTATGGACCCCATGTACAGCTATAGGTCCCAAAAAAACATTCCTAGGTGTGAGAAATTCTAATAACTGATCCATCAAAGTTTGGCATTTTTTGCTCTTAGGGATCTTAAGTGACTTTGTCGGAAGCTTGTACCCTAGAATGATTGGAAAACTTGGTGCATTAAACAATACCTGCCCTAGCATTTTACCACCACCCTAATGTGTTGGTATAATCCATTCAGCCCCACGAGGCACAAAACAAAAAATCTGGCTTATGTCAAGGTTATGTTGAATGCCACTAATGCATTAATTTTTGGCATGGTCAAATGGATTGGAGTTGACAAAAACTTAGATAGGTTATTATGTATGGATGCCATGTGCACCTATAGGTATAAATGGAACATTCTCAGGTGTCACCAATTCTGAGAACTATTGTGTCAAAGTTTGACAGTTTTTTCTCTTAGGGATCTTAAGTGACTTTGTCAGAAGCTTGTAACTCGAAATGACTGGGACACTTGGTACATTAAATGAGAGCTCCCTTAGCATTTAATCACCCAGCTTGATGTGTTGGCATAGTCCATTTGGCCCCATGAGGCACATCAAGATTATGTTGAATGGCACTGATGTATTTTGCAAGAATGCATTTCATTTTGGCATGGTCAAATAGATTGGACTTGACAAAAACTAAGAGAGGTTATTGTGGACATACCCTAGTGCACCTATATGTCCAAATGAAACATTCCCAAGTTCCATGAATTTTGAGAACTATTGCATCAAAGTTTGGCATATTTTTTCTCTTAGGGATCTTAAGTGACTTTGCTAGAAGCCTGTAGCGTGGAATGACTGGGACACTTGGTGCACAAAACAAGACCTCCCCTAGCATTTAACTTCCCACCCTAATGTGTTGGCATAGTCCATTTAGCACCACAAGGTGCAAAATGAAAACTATGGCTTATGGCAAGGTTATGTTGAATGTCACTAATTTATTTTGTAAGAATGCATTTAATTTTGGCATGATCAAACAGATTGGGATTGAAAAAACTGAGAGAGGTAATTGTGGATGAACCCCATGTGCACCTGTAGGTCCAAATGGAGCATTACCAAGTGTAACAAATTTTGAGAACTACTCTGTCAAAGTTTGGCATTTTCTTACTCTTAGGGATCTTAAGTGACTTTGCCAGAAGCTTGTATCCTGGAATGACTAGGACACTTGGTGCATGAAACTAGACCTCCCCATGAATTTACCCACCTATAGGTCCAAATGGAACATTCTTAGGTACCACAAATTTAGCCTGGAACTATTGTGTGAAATTTATTGCAATCCATTCAACCCCACAAGGTGTGGAATGCAAAATTTCACTCTCAACACCTTTCTACTACATGAAACTGAAGCATTTTCAAACAATGTGTTCCTTGCCACCATAGGCAAACAAAATTGATTTAAAAAAAATTGAGATAGGTATTTATAGGTGGACTTAACATCCACCTATACATGCAAAGAAGATGTTCATAGGTGTCATAGTTTGATGGAACAACTGGTCCAAAGTTTGACACCTTATTTTGTCTTAGGGCTCTTAAGAGACTGTCTCTGTCCTATGTAGTCAATAACAACCAGGAGAATTTGCCACAAAAAGGACACCTCCCATAGAATTCACCCACCCACCCCAACATGTTGGCATTGTTAGTTCGACTCCATAAGGTACAGAATGCAAAATTTCAATCCTAGCACCTTTCTAGTTGAGGAAACTAAACTAAGTGTTGTACTTGGCTATTGATGAAAAAGTTTGATAGTTGTTTCTTCGACATGACTATACTACAAATGTGTTCTCACTCGATCCAATGTGTTCTATGTGAATTAATCAAAGGTTCTATGTAATCAAGTAAAAAGGTAAATGGTATGTATACTCAAGTACTTGTAGTTTTATTTCATAAAATGTTGATTTCTTAGAATGACATGGAGATAAAAAAAATAACATTAAATTAATCAAAACTCAACATGAAGTCACATTTAATGGTTATCAATTCTTAGCAGTAAATGTGAAGAAACATATGATGGTTTGTAAGATGGAACTCTTGTCATTAAAACCCATAGTAACATCATGATATTATGATCATAATCCCCTGATAGGATATGACAAAGCTAGTTCAATGAGATCCTTCTATGATTTCATGTTGCAAAGATATGTTTGATGCACAATTTGCAACTTTAGTTTCCATGAATGAAACCATAATAAAACATGATGAAACAATATTTGAAGGAACCCCTATCACTATTATGCATGAAGAACCATGGCTACTCCCAATCCTCATGTAGAGGATATTTGGGCCAAGAATGCCATCATTTGTACTATGAAACCTTCAAAACCTGAGAGCCTACAAGACAAATGAGAACAACCATCAATTTGACTCCAAAGGACATAATGGCATGACCCTTCAAGAAAACATGACCCTTTAAGCAAACAAGACCCTTCAAGTATAAATAAGAATCATACCATGCAAGGTTAGGGATGCATAAGGATTATGCCTACCTTACTTTCCTTCCAAAACCAAATCTATAAGGACTATGTAGGACCTCCATCATACTCAAATCCTACATGTAAATGCAATTGCACTATTTAGCCAAAATAAGTACACCAACAAGATGAAAAGAGACAATACCATCAAAATCTACCCACATAAGCCAAGAAACTAGGTGAAAACAAGAGATACAACCTCAATCCAGAAAAGACCCTTCAAGAAAACATAATGACACAAGAAACCACTTGAATTAGTTTGATGAAATGAAGTTAATCAACCAGGACCAAGGAGCACATACAAGAAGGTAAGAAAAATGTCAAAAATATAAAAGGTAAAATTAGGATAGAAAACATGATGTTTCACTCCCTCTCTCTTGTTCCTCTATCTAGCTCTCACTTTCTATCTCTCCCTATCTCTCCCTAAACCTTAAACCCTAAACCCTAAGCCCTAAACCTAACCCATAAACCCTAAACCATAACCCCTAAAACCTGAACCCTAACTGCTAAACCCTATCCCCTAAACAAAAGAAACCCTAAACCTCTTTCTCTATCTCTCTCTGTCTCTCTCTCTCTCCCTAAACCCTAAACCCCTAAACCCTAACCCCTGAATCCTAAACCTTAGAAACCCTAAACCCCTAAACCCTAAACCCTAAATAGTGTCCCTAAACCCTAACCCCTAAACCCTAAACCACTATCTCCCTATCTCCCTATCTCTCCCCTCTCTCTCTATCTCTTTCTCTCTCTTTTTATCTCTCCCTAAACCCCAAACCCCTAAACCCTATCCCCTAAACCCTAAACCCTAATCCCTAACTGTAAACCCTAAACCTGAGCAACCCTAAACCTCTATCTCCCTATCTATCCCCTATCTCCCTATCCCTATTGTTCCTCTACCTATCAATATCTCTCCCTATGTCTCTGGACATCTTCCTCACTTACTATCTCAATCTCTCTCTATCTCTTCCTATCTCTCCCTATCACCTTATATCTCCCCTCTTTCTCCCCTATCATTCCTCTATCTTCCTATCTCCCCCCTCTCTCCCTTCCTCTCCCTCTCCCTCTCCCTCTCCCTCTCCCTTATCAACAAAGGGAATTGAAACAAGAAAACTAGGACATGCAAAGAGGGATGAGGATATAAATTGGGAGGATGAAAAGGAAACAAGACAAAACAAAAGTTAATTAGATGGGAAGAATGATGACAAGAGAGGTGGAAAATAGTAAAATAGGGAAAATTGGTTGGATGTACCGGAAAATTGGAAAGGAAAAGGAAAATAGGAAAGTTAGGGTTAGGAGGTGAAAAAGAGAGGGGAGGAGGTGGAAAAAAAAGTCAAATGGACACAAAGATATGAAGATGAATGATAGGGGAGGGATAAAATTAAAAATTAGGGGAAATTTGGCTAAATCTTAATGGGATTTGAAAGAAGGAAAAGCCAACATAGTGGAAGAAATATAGAAATTAGCTACCTAGTGTTAAAGAATTACCTATCCATGAACTTCAAGAAAAACTATTGTAGAGATTTAAAGGGATGAAACAATAATGATTTGAGGTAGTATGGATTTAATAATACTCACGTCTTTAGATAAAATAGCTACAATTATAGTGATCAAGTGAGAAATTTGCAATTCATGTGTTCAAAATGAGGGAAGATGAGTCTTATTTATGGATTTTTTAAGGGAAGTCAATCTGTTCTACTATATCTAGGCTATTTTTGAAACAAATGCTCTTGTAGGAAAACTAGTCCTTCAAACAATTTGCTAACACACATAAATGGCATAGGGAGAAGATTCTAGAGAGAGAGGGAGAGGCCGATAGAGACTAAGATAGAGAGAGGAAGAGAGATAGAGAGGTAGATGTATACAAAAAATTTTGATAAATCAAAATGATAAAACAATGAAATGCATTACCTAATCCAAATCTTCAATACCTCATATAGGTGCATGCATAATTGATTGAGAATGGATGTTGATTGCTCATTTTCGCAACATGACAAAAAGATGAAGATGATAGAGGAAAATAGATAGATGAAGATAGATGAGAAGATTGGAGGAATTATTTGGTAGAGTGGAAATACTGGAAGAAGATCCCCCTAATGGCTTCTTGTGAGGCTAGATTTATAGTCAAAAGATGATGGGATTCGATGGCTAAGATTAAAAGTCAATTGTGTGATGTGTAGGGCTAGGATTAAAAGGTAATTTCATGCTTATGACACACATTAAGTGGATTATGACATGAGGCTAAAAATAGGATGTGAGGGAATAAGTGGGATTCTTTTATTTATTTTGGAGGAAAAGATGCATATGATGCACAATGAATTGGGGCTAAAAATAGGATGTGAGTGGGAATCAAATAATTAAATTATTTGTGCATGTGAAGAATTGTAGGCATGTGACACATGTTGCAATGTGGAAAAAGTGAGGGATGAGGGATTTAATATTTAATTTGAATTGTTTTGAGACATGTGAATGGAAATTAAGTAAATAAAGGGGTTTATTTAATTAATTGGAAAGGTGATCAAGTGGAATTTATAAGTGGGATAAGTAGGATAATGTAATGACCTAGGGTAAAATATTACAAGATGTCTTACAAGGTCATGTATGGCTAGGACATGGACAATTTCGGGTGTCTACATTTTGCCCCTCTTTGAGATGATGTTTGAGATGATGAGATTTATGTCGAGTAACATCATTTCAAAGAAGCTAGGGTATGGATGGAGGAAAAAAGATGATGCCCCAGCCACTTGAAAAAAGTGACAAGGGAGATGGATGAAGAAATGGGATGATAGAAGAATATGATGATGTAAAAGATATGAAGAAATAGGATGATGATATAGGATATGATGATGATGATGATGTAAAAGATATGATGATGATGATGCCCCTTGAGAGGATAGGTGGATTGAACAAACACAGGTATGCTCTCGAAATGAATGAAATGATAAAGGAGGGATAAACTGAATGATACAAGATAGGAAGTGGATGAAAGAGTGGAATAACACGTTATGCTGCAATAAATTGAGTAATCATACGTTTGATGTAGAACTAGACATTATGCACCAAGGTATAAGGACCAAGGTGACAATGTGTCTCATGCCCCAACATAATACAACCTTGTTTGGATACAAGATATGAATATTAGCTAGGAGTGATTCAATTTTAATGTAAATGCAAGATAAAAATGATAACACACACAAGAAAGCAAGCAAGCATGCATAAATGATTCAAAAACAAACAAGGTATTACTCGTGTCAAGCTATAAACCATTGATTAATTGATTGATTGATGATGATGATAGTGTTGTCATTGCGGGGAACAATATATCCCTAGATCAACAAAAAGATGACTGATTAATTGATTGATGATGATGATAGTGTTGTCTTTGCGGGGAACAATATATCCCTAGATCAACAAAAAGATGACTGATTAATTGATTGGGTTAACAACAAGGCTAGGATCAAGACTATTGATGCAATTGGATAATTTGGCAAGATTGATTAACTTGATTGGTATGGTTTTAAGGATTGATTTGCATTTGGATTGATTGGATTGATTTGATGATTTGATTGGATGAAAGGATGTGATGAATTGAATAGAAGAATTGATTTGATTGGCATGATTTTAGTTGGAGAGATTTAATTAGAGGATTGATTTAATGATTTGATTTGAGAATTGAATTGTGTGAATTGATTTGACTTGATGATTTTGATGATTGAATTAAGGAATTGATTTGATTTGATAATAATGATTGGATTGATTAGAAGAAGTGATTTGATTGATTGGAAGAATGGATTTGATTAGAAGAAGTGATTTGATTGATTAGAATAAGTGATGTGATTTGATTGATTAGAAGAAGTGATGTGATTTGATTGATTTGAGGAAGTGTTTTGATTGGAATGAAGTGATGATTGATTGGATTTTAGGTGTTTATTGATGATGTGGGAGATAGATGATAGAAGAAATGAGATGGATAAAGATGATGATTGACAAAGATTATAAGAAGGATGGAAGATCGAAATGGGCTATCGCCTATGCTTGAATCTGAGTACTTCCTTCCTATCCCAGATTGCCTACTTTCCTTGTATCCGCGGGGATCAAGGCACTTAATGATAGAGGTAGGATGTAGTTCTGATTTGTGTTTTTATTGGTGGTGATGATGAAGTTGGATTTTCATTAGATTTGCACTTGCATTTTGCATTGTAGGGTTTGAAAATTATTTTCAGATCTAAGAGGAACTAATTTTCATCATAAATTAGATTACAAACCATCCACATAGCATTCTACATTAAGATCTCATGCCTATGGTTGAAATTTAGAGAGTCAATAAGGCCAAAACTACTGAAAATCAAGGTTTTTGAAGCCCTAGGCATGAGATCTTAATGTAAAATGCTATGTGGATGGTTCGTAATCTAATTTATGATGAAAATTAGTTCCTCTTAGAGCTGAAAGTGATTTTGAAACCTTACAATGCAAAATGCAAGCGCAAATCTAATGAAAATCAATGAAGAATGCTAGTTTTTATAGATCAGTATTTCTATCATGCTAGTTTTTGTTGAAATTTTCTATGTAAAAATGCAAATTTACACCAAAATGCAACACTACAGCCAAATACAAATTTGAATGAGTGTCTATGATCTATAGAAAAATATGAAATAAGTTTATACCTACAAACCCTAGCTTTTGGAATTACTAGGTTATATGAAAAATTCAAAATTTCCAACAAAACCGTAGCAATTTTATGATGAAAATGCAATGCAAGAGATTGAAGTTTTGTAATTTTCTTCAATTTATCTCAGATATAATGCAAAAATCATAAATTTAATGAAATTCAAACTAATTGATGCAAAATTATATGAAAATGCAAACCGTAGAATGTAATTTTTTTCAAAATTTTTAAATTTTGCAATTTTTTTGTAATTTTTCCAATCCAATAAGATGAATGATGAAATGAATGAATGAAATGAATGTAAATATGAAGCAAAACACTCAACAAGGTGCCAAATTCATTAAAAACATGGGTTCACCAAAATGTTTATGGTAAAATTAGGATAAGATTCGATTCGATGGTTTATGTGTATCCTCCTTTCACCCTAAAGCATTCAAGGACCTTAGGTCAAGTAAAACTCTACTATAAGGCCCTTAGTCACTTAGAATGTTGGAAAAATTGGATTTGTGTTGTTTGATTGCTTGATTATGCCCAATTATTCTTAAAATCCTAATTATGCAAATACAGAAGCAAACAGACGAATACCGAAAAATGCTGCTACAGAAAGATGTAAAATAATAGACAGATGTGTACCAATTTCTAAAGTTTAGGAAGTGGAACAGTCAAGGACTAATTAACAGGTGCCCTAGTCTAGTTCCATGCTTTTTTTCAGGATCTGACAACTTTATCTGCAACTTGTTCCTATTGTCTCAGAGATTTCTCTGTTGTGGGATCCAGAGGACTAATGAGCGGGTGCTCAAGTCTAGTCCCTATTTTCAGCTTTGATATGCAATTCTGACACTCTGCAACACTCCTCTACAACTCCACTTTTCTTTCTTCTTCAACCTATAACCTACAATCACGAGAAAATGGGGAGGGGGTTGTGGTGTTTAGAGGCTTACCTTAGTCAAGCCCTAGAGAGACATTAAGGTCTTCCGAACACCATTGTCAGATAGAGAGTGTGTGCCCTTGGAGGACAAAGGAAAAAACCAAATGATTTATGCTTAAAAACACAAATGATATCACCTTGTAGTGAAGATCTCATGGAAGGAAGATACTTTTCATGCCATGAGGAGATGGATGCACAAATCTGCAAATACAAACACATAAACAACACAATATCTGCTCTTGCCACACAATGAATGCCTTAAATCACCTTCTGAATGCCTAAAGTTCATAATAGCCATCTAGTTTACAAATGATTGCCTAAACATACTTATATATGCAACTACAAACATTCGCGCTAAGAATTTCATAATTGAAACTTACCATGTCGGCATAGGACCTAAATAATGGTCACAAACCAACACTTTGAAATTAGGCCTGACCTAAAGTAGGGCAAGACTAGGGCACGAGTGCCCAAGTCTTCCCCCCCTATTTTCGGCAGGTTCTATCTCAAGTGGTCCCCCTAAGTCCAATTTGCCATGACACTTTAGGGGTTTTCTCATCGAGATGCCAAAATATGATGCAAGATGTCCTAAATGCAGATTAAACCCCTGGGAGCTAAACCTTAAGAGGGAAAAGCCCCCAAGGGGACATTTTCTGACATTACACAAATAATTGTTGCTCTCATGTCTCAAATGTTGCATGAAGCATTTCTCACACTAGGCATCATTTTTAATGATGTTTTGAATATTTTTTTATTGCTGCAATAACATAAATGACCCACCACTGTGAAAAATGCCTCCAGTTGTTCTAAAATGCCATTCCAATGTCTGAGAGTCCTCCAAGAATGATTTCTCATGCACTTGCATTGTTTGAAATGCCCCCAAACATCAAAAAATGCTTAGACAATTTTTAAAATGCCCCTACACATTTTTAAACATCTAGGCACCAAGTAAAATGTCCTGCAATGTTTAAAATTTCTCCAAGCAATGGCAAGTCATATTGTGTTTAGTTGCAGTGCCTAGAAATGTCTAAAAATGGCCAAGCATCTTCAAGAATGTACTAGTAGGGTTTGGAATGCTTTGCACAACGGAAAACTGTTCAAGCAAATGGTTATAAGATAACTATTTGACAAAATGCCAAAATGATTGTAGAGAAGGATCTAGGAGTCTAGAAGGTTAAAATGCTTTATTAAAGGAATATTTTCATGGGCCAATGAAGTGGGTAATTACCCAAGGTTAAAATTTTCACTTGCTAAGTGAAAACGCAGTTGGAAAAATTAATTTTACATACAAGTAAAATTGTGCATGAGAATTACATACAAGTATTGTTGAAAACTAATTTCAGTTAGCTAAGGATAAGAAAATTATTTTATGTCTGCAAATGAGGACAAATAAGAGGAAAATTAGAAGATCCTATGGCATATTCTCTTATGCCAAAATTAGTTACAGAATTAAGGGGTTTGATCACACCAAGTGTCAGCTAGGTGGTCAATCTAGGTTTTCTACTCTCTCAATTAATGTAATTTCTGTATCATTTGTGGGGGCTCTAGAGGATTGGAAAAGCTCTGTAAAGGGTTGAGTCCATGTTTGTAAGTCATTCATGACATTATTGCTATACCTTGAATTGTGTATATATGAATACATACTACTATGTAATTGTCTCCATCTTTAAAATGTAATGCTCTTTCAATAAAATGATCAAGGATTATGGAATTCTTTAAGCACATTTGCTATGTTACTTGTTTTTCTCATGGTTTGCTTTCTATTCAAGGGATAGTGTAAATGCTTGCCTGAGAATAATGGGAGTATTATAATGTCAAATGGATTATTAAGTATGGTTACATTATAGGCTTAGGAGGTCTTATTATCACAAGGTGATAATACTTCAACTAACCATTAGGATATATTTAAATGTTGTGATGTAAAATGCATAACATTGTTGCTCTCATGTCTTAAATGTTGCATGAAGCATTTCTCACACTAGGCATCGTTTTTAATGATGTTTTGAATATTTCTGGATTGCGAGCAATAACATAAATGACCCACCACTCTAAAAAATGCCTCCAGTTGTTCTAAAATGCCATTCCAATGTCTGAGAATCCTCCAAGAATGATTTCTCATGCACTTGCATTGTTTGAAATGCCCCCAAACATCAAAAAATGCTTAGACAATTTTTAAAATGCCCCTACACATTTTTAAACATCTAGGCACCAGAAAAAATGTCTTGCAATGTTTAAAATTTCTCCAAGCAATGGCAAGTCATATTGTGTTTAGTTGCAGTGCCTAGAAATGTCTAAAATTGGCCAAGCATCTTCAAGAATGTACTAGTAGAGTTTGGAATGCTTTGCACAAGGGAAAACCATTCAAGCAAATGGTTATAGGATAACTATTTGACAAAATGCCAAAATGATTGTAGAGAAGGATCTAGGAGTCTAGAAGGTTAAAATGCTTTATTAAAGGAATATTTTCATGGGCCAGTGAAGTGGGTAATTACCCAAGGTTAAAATTTTCACTTGCTAAGTGAAAACGCAGTTGGAAAAATTAATTTTACATACAAGTAAAATTGTGCATGAGAATTACATACAAGTATTGTTGAAAACTAATTTCCGTTAGCTAAGGATAAGAAAATTATTTTATGTCTGCAAATGAGGACAAATAAGAGGAAAATTAGAAGATCCTATGGTATATTCTCTTATGCCAAAATTAGTTGCAGAATTAAGGGGTTTGATCACACCAAGTGTTAGCTAGGTGGTCAATCTAGGTTTTCTACTCTCTCAATTAATGTAATTTCTGTATCATTTGTGGGGGCTCTAGAGGATTGGAAAATCTCTATAAAGGGTTGAGTCCATGTTTGTAAGTCACTCATGACATTATTGCTATACCTTGAATTGTGTATATATGAATACATACTACTATGTAATTGTCTCCGTCTTTAAAATGTAATGCTCTTTGAATGAAATGATCAAGGATTATGGAATTCTTCAAGCACATTTGCTATGTTACTTGTTTTTCTCATGGTTTGCTTTCTATTCAAGGGATAGTGTAAATGCTTTCTTGAGAATAATGGGAGTATTATAATGTCAAATGGATTATTAAGTATGGTTACATTACAGGCTTAGGAGTTCTTATTATCACAAGGTTATAATACTTCAACTAACCATCAGGATATATTTAAATGTTGTGATGTAAAATCCATAACATTATGACTCTGTAGCCTATGATAGGCACTAGTCAATCTTTTCTAGTCCCCATTTCTAGAATCACAATCTTAAAATGATAAATCTTAAGCCACTTATAATTTATTTATAATTATTTCTAAGCTTCATACCAAAGCCTTAAGGGATTACAAAGAATCAGTCATCCATGTGTTCAACTATGCAAATCTTTGTCAATATGTATGAAGCCTTTCATCTACTAGGCACTATGATATAAATTTGTCTGATATTTTATTCAGTGTCATTAAGGGACTCCCCCTAGGTCATGCAAAGCCTGAAGTGCAGAGGAGAGTAAAGTGAGTTTATCTCATGTTTGTTGGCCTAATCTCTTAGTGTTTTCAAGCATAAGACCTGGAAAATCTTTAGGATTTACTAAGGTACTAATTTGAGAACCAACACATGTGACATCAACATCTGCATTTGCATTCTAGGGAAAATTGTTGCTATCTTTGTCCAAAGCTATTGAATCAATATCCTTAGGGGTTTGACCAAAGAGATACATGTTCTCGATCATGGTAGGAACATATATAGACATCCAAGGTAAGTTGTAGGTAAATATTCACATCAAATTCATGCACGTAAGTTAGATATGTAGTTATGCAAGTCACTTCTATAGTTATGAAAGTGAGTTACACAATTAGACAAAAAGTTATTTTTAAATGTCTTAATTATATGATCTAGAAGTTAATCAGTTGAAAACAACTAACTAGTTAATTCAACATTAATTTAAGAGCTAAATACTTTTATTTATTTAATTTAGGAACACTTATTTCTAATTATATGTCTAAAATCATATTCTTAAAATTAGTTTTGATAAAGTAACCGGGAAGGGCCCGAACCCATTTACAAAAACCAAAAGGCGAGAAAGACAAGTTTCATAAGAGGTAAAACTATCAAACAACAACAACATAGCAAAAAGAGAAGAATAGGGTAGTAGGACTAGCCAAACCAAAAAAGACCAACAGTAGGTTAGGCTACTGCTTGGCCATAGACTTGAGGCTACTTATAGCTTGCCATTCCCTATTCAGGAATTCTAGTTTTTCCTCAAAGGTGCTCTCCTCCTTGTCACTACCCTCCCTCATGGCTTTTCTTTTCTCGAGTTCTTCCTTGAGCACGTAGACAGTAGTAGCCCACCAACTCATCCACCTTCTTGTTGAGTTTATCTTGGTTTCCCTTTATCACCTCTATTTAATCCTCCATTTTCTCCCACCTCTCAAATTTGATAGCCAACTTCTCCACTTGATCCCACAGGTCATCCCTACTCTCCTTTGGCCACTCGGTAGTTTTCAATTGAGTGACAACCTCTAAGTGTTGAATCTTCCTTTTGGCATGGTGTGATTGGGCTAGCTGCTGCCACTTCAACACTTGGTTCTGCAGATCAAGAGCCTAATATAGAGTTGCAACTTTATCCACAAGTGTATTACAAGAAGTGCAATGCTTGTTGAAATCCCCCTGAGTGTTATCTGCAGTCCCCTTCTTCTTGTTGACAGGTTCAACAGGGTCACTGGTAGTGTTGCTCTTTTTGTCATTCAAAATTCTTTTGCCTTTGTCAGGGCTGACTTCCTTCCCATCCTTGTTATCAATAACAATGACACCTTTCAGTAATTGATCATCCCTAATACCCTTACCTTTACTTCTGCTAGGCTGGGTATGAACATCCTTTTTAGTCTAAGTATCCCTTGTACCAACATGCTCCTTCATACTTCTGAGATGGGGTCTACTAGCAGGTTCGTTGACAATAGTCTTTATGAAAGGAGCAGGGTCTTTATGGCTTCTCAGCTTCATCTTAATTGTTTTCACAATGGAAATGTCTTGAGTATTATCCATAGGGTCCTTGACCACTCTCTTGCTAGTAGTGGCCTGGGGAGACTTCTCAGTATTTTGTTTTTAGCTTTTCATATTCTTAAAATTAGTTATTATTCATATTTTAATTTAATTAATTTACCTTAAAAAACATTTATGTAAAAACACATTTATTTTCTTATACTATTATTTGACTCCACTTTAGAAAATTGAAGATAAAACCTATCTTCATTGAAATTTCATTTTCAAAAAGTAAATTAGCCCTATTAAAAACCCATTTTAATGTGAACTCAAATTCACAAGTAATTGTTCTCAGTTTTAAGATAAAAACTCACCTTTATTTAAAATTTCCTATGTTACCCACTGCCTTGTGATCTTTTGGGTGTCCTGTTTTTGCGGGCACTGTGTTATCTTGGTCCCATAGGCTACCGTGGTTTCGTGGACGTTAATCTTTCATTTTAATTATAGTGTCGGCAGTCATTTGATAAATTTATATCTTCTTCACCATATAAAATGTATACAGGCATCCCGATTTTTCAAATCCATGTGCGCGCTTCCCAAAGCAATCCTCCCTTTCCAGAGCTCTCCAGTCTTAACAACCAAAATAGAGATGGAAGAAGCAAGCGGCAATGTCATTAGGAAATCTGGGCGCGGAGATTTATTAAGATCAAGGGCAATCCGTAGGGCCAGCGATGTGGAACATAGGCTCAGACTCAGCCAATTCAAGATTCTCAAGGAGACAGGCCGCCATGGTATGGGAACACAGTTTCTGGCACAGCTACAAGGCACCCAAATTTACTACTCCATAAAAGTTATGAACAAGCAACTACTTGCAAGCCAAGGCAAACTAAAAAGCGCCCAAAATGAAAAGGAAATCCTGCAAATGCTGGATCATCCCTTCGTGCAAGCTCTGTATTGTTATTTTGAGACTGATACTTCCTTCTATGCAGTTACAGACTATTGCCCTGGTGGAATTAACCTTGGCACCCTTATGAAAATGCATCCTGGCAACTATTTTCCTGAGGACACTGCAAGGTAAGGGGTTATGATGTTTTCTTTACTTTATGCTGTGTTTAGTAAGTCAAAACAGTTTTGTTTAAATTAAAACTGTAGTTACAAGATTAGATTATCTCTAAGGAATTACAGGATTAGATTATTTTTGAAGAGTGAAGATATGTAGTTACATGCTACTTTTTTGAAATAAGAATTAAAATTAATAAATATGAGACTTATTTTTTTAATGATTGAATACATAATTTTTGAATTTTTATATATGTTTTATTAATATTTTGAATTATACTTCATAATTTATCATTAAACTTTGAATTAAGTTATGTCAATATTTTATTTGAACATTATTTTTAAACACTGTAGCTACTGCATATTCCTAACTACTGGTGATGATTGTGATCCATAAGCAGGTTATTCTAGGTCTCATGGTAAGAAATATGAAAAAATTTCCTTCATTACAAGCAAGATGACAACAAAGAATAGAGCATCTGTAGTAGTTATTAGACATTAGCTTTCCACAGTTCATAGAATTCAGAAAACAATACACACAGTTAAATCTAAAAATGTTTCTTTTTGAATTTGTAGTAGTTCATATATTTGCACCTTAAATCCCAAGTCTTGTGTCAGTAGTGAAGTAGTTGACACTCCTGTTGCTTCCTAGACCATTTCTTTCTCATAATTGTTATCTATGTGAAAGTACCTACTCAACAAAAGAAAAACAATGAGAGTTTATTAATGTGGAATACCAACAATGTGTTAGGAAGTAACTATTCTACATAAACAAAAATTTAGTAGGAAAGATCACAGGCTTATTTGAAACAATGAGATATCTGACTCTTTTGAGAGTGCTGCTGGAAGATTTCTTTGAATGATTTGCAGTAAATTGTCCCAGGCAACATGAGCTATCATATGGGAAAACCTTTCCCAAAAACAAAAGTTTGTTATTATAAAATTTATGACTGTTAGCAAAAATTTTAAATTTGGCAGGTGCAATAAGCTGTTATTTTAGAAAACAAGATTCCAAGAAAATCAGAGTAGGTCCTGAAAAACCATTAATGGTTTTGATGGAATGCAAACATGCATGAATTCTACTGTAAACATCTTTTCTATCATATAACAATCATATAAGTGTAAGCTTATGTAGGCACTTAAGAGCTTACATATATTCAGGTTTGGCTTTTCTTCTGTTGCTATTAGCAGGTTCTATGCAGCGGAGGTGCTTATAGCTCTGGAATATCTACACCAACTTGTCGGAGTAGTTTACAGAGATCTCAAACCAGAAAATGTTTTTATAAGATCAGATGGACATATCCTGATGGTGGATTTTTCTTCATCCGTGATGTGTACTTTGAAACCTTATGTGGTAACAGATTTCTCTCTTCCTTCCTCAAATAACTCAGGAGTACACAAGTTTTTCAGATGTTTACCATTTTCACCTGCAAAAATATGCAGCAGAATATTTCGGAGAAAAAGTGAGGTAGCTGGCAGGAGAAAGAGCAGGGTGCCAGAATTTGTTGCAGAGCCTAGAAATGAGGAAGATAATCTTATTGGAAGTGCAATGGACTTGTGGACTTTTGGAGTGTTTTTGTATGAATTGTTGTTCGGACAGATGCCATTCAATATTGGGCATGATGAATGCAGGTATAACCATTATAATGCAGTAAAAGAGAGCTTGAGCTTCCCAAAAGTTTCTTCTGTAAGCGAAGAAGCCATGGATTTGATCAAGACATTGTTGGAGCCTTCTAACAAGGAAATGCTTGAGATGAAGAACGTCAAGAAGCATCCTTTCTTCAACGGTATTGCTTGGCACCGCATTCTATCCATCACTCCTCCGTTTATACCACCAGTCTGAAAGCACATAGATTATCATCTTCTTCTCATATATTCTAGCTTTCACTTTGTTTTATTTTGTTGATTTCTAATCCATATGCTCTGAATTAGGTCTACAAACTATAAGAAATAGGTTTTTTTCGTTATATGCTTTTACGAGGAATATTGTAATATGTGGAATAAGATTAGTATATGTTCAAATCTAAAAGAAATACATTCACCTTCTCTATTCAAGTTATATCAAATGATACTGTTTGATTCCAGGAGTTTTCGAGGGTTGGTTTCTCTATGTGGTTCATTCATTTACGTTACTAATTTTGTCTTCGTTATTTACGATGACTTGTTCATTTGTAAACAAACACATTAAAATTGAGCTGAAATATTCACCGATTAAATTTGGTAATTAAACAAATAATATTATTATTTTTAATGTTAAATAAATAATATTTTTTTTTAAGCCTAATGGTAATACTATTGCAATGAGTTTTTAGAGTAAACCAAACAAAACAGAGTATTATTTTTCATGTTGAACAAATTTTAATTTTTTCTAAATCTATATGAGAAAATTTTAACAAAAAATGTTCTAAATCTGTGTTGTGATAAAGGATGGATTTTGGGGATTTATTGTTTTAGATATTATGTTTGGACTTTTTAAAGACACAAATACCCAATTTTATAGATTTATTTTTTTAGATAAGGAAAAACTAAAGAAAAATAAAAATATGGCGCCAAAAATTTAATCTGACTTATTTTACCAATTCGTTACATGTCACTGTTAATATGTGGCACTAGATGAGGGCACTCATTTTTTGTGCAAAAAAAATAAAAAAAGAAATTAAAAATTGTTGAAGGAGAAAAAAGTAAATCACAAAAACTATGGAACACAAAAAAAATATAAAAAATAAAAATTAAAAAAGAAATTGGAAACTGTTGGAAGGAGAAAAAGATGGAGAAAATCACCCAAAAATTTTTGAAAAAATGAAAAAATAAAAACTAAAAAAGAAATTGCAAATGAAAAAAATTGAGAAAATAAAGAAACTATGGAAAAAAAAATATACTCGGCGTACTTATACATATTTTTTTTAAATATAAATATACTAGTTTATTATTACACCAATGAGAGCACTCATTTTTTTTGCCTAAATTTAATTAAAAAAAAAATTCCAAAAAGGAAATTTAATTTTCAATTTCTTTTTTTATTCCAATTTCTTGAATTTGAAGACCATTGGTTCCAATTTCTTTTTTGGTTCCATAGTTTTTATGATTTTCTTATTTTTCAATTTCTTTTTTGATTTTTAGTTTTTTTATTTTTTCCAATTTCTTTTTTAGTTTTTAATTTTTATTTTTTCCAATTTTTTTTGGGTTTTTATTTTTTTATTTTTTCCAATTTCTTTTTAGGTTGGATAGTTTTTGTGAATTTCTTATTTTTATTTTTATTTTTTTACCAGAAATATTGTCAAAGTTATTAAACTCAATCACTAAACTAATAATCTCAATAGAAATTGCAAGTAACAAAGATTTTAAATTTAAAAAACTCAGAAGAGGAAGGTTTCTATATCCTAGAAGGAAGGGTTTGAAACTGGTAATGACATTGACACCTCTGTGAAAGAAATTTTTGGTAAAAATTTGAAATCCCATAGAAGAAAAACCCTACCTCTAAGAAGAAAGACAAAAAACCTATGGAACAAGAGGAGGGGGGTGAACAGAATGTGGGCGGTTCCTCTCAGAAAGGGGCACCTAACCAAAGGAAAAAAACCTAAGATGGTCGAGAAAAACTAGGAAGAGGAAGGAAGGAAAATTGCTAGTATTGCGGTCAAAAAACATGACAACAAGATGGTGAAGGGAATTAAGATGAGGCAGACTGAGAAGGGCAATGTCGAGGGGGAGTCTTCCATACCTTTCCCAAAGCCTACTGTGGGTGGCAAGTTTTCTGACATTAAAGACCCCTCCATTGACCTTCCTGAAGACTTTGAGAAGTTGCTTGCCTAGGCAGAGAATAGAGATCAGGTGGAGGAAGCTTGTGAGCTGGTTAAGAATGCAGCCAATTCTTATCATAGAGTGACCAAATGGTTCTTTTAGGAGATTAGCAGAATTATATTAAATTTCAGGTGCTTCAGGAAACTTTGGGTTCTAGAATCCACTCTACTGCTAAACAGGATAAGATAATTTTCAAAAACTAGGATGCTATCCTGAAAATGGAGGATATGGACAAGGAAATTAGTAGGATGAGGGAAGAATTTAATACCAGAATACAATATCTTGAGGGGAAAAATCATTGAGGTGAATAATAACATGGAAAATCTTTGCAATATCAGTAGGCTCACTATCTAGAATAGCCTGAATGGGATGCAGGTGCTAACCGAGAAACTGAAAGAGCTCAGAAAGGACCAGTTTAAAGACTTCAACACTGACGATATTATGGATAATGTGATTCAGGATAATTAGGTTAAGGATGATGAGAACAGAAGCAGCAAAGGTAAATAGGTGGTTGATGTTGATACAAGCAGGCCTTCAACTCGTACCAGAGGCAGGAACAAGAAAAAATTTGAAGCTAAGAAGAAAGAGCTTCTAGAATTTGCTAAGATGCATGAGGCTTTCTACCAACAGGAAATAGAAGCTACTGAAACTGTTAAAAAGATGAACTAGTTTCTTTTTTAGTTCTATGGACTCTCGTTGCTACTATTAATTGCTTTTGTTTTGTTGTAGCTCCTAGTTGGCTTTCATCTTTTTGTTATCTTCTTTTTGTAATGGGTTTTAGGGCCCCCTTTTAAAACCTATTTGACCTTTAATCAAAAACAAAGATTTTAAATAACAAAGAATAAATCATGCAAACATTGTTACTTTGTTGCTTCCATTGTTCGCCTAGTCTCAATCAATCTTTGTATGAATATTGAAGCCCTCAGAAGCATACTTCCTTGCTTTGTTTTTCAAGATAACGATGGAGAGATGGCTATCATACTTTTTGTAAAGAAGATGAGCTCCAATACAATAAAAGGGTGATCATAAGCAATGAATGGATTTGGGTGCCAAAGGTGATGGAGATTGATTGTCATTGATGTCAAAAAGGTGTTGAGTTGATGATGAAGGTACATCATAGTGAAAGTTAGATCATACATGGAGTTGATGTTTGTCTTCATATGGTAGGATGTTTCAGGAGTTCATGGTTAAAATGAATTTAGGGTGATGACAATGTGACTTGTAATGTCAATGGTCAGGTGATGTCATCAGTTCATTTGAAGGATGTGAAGAAGGTTTTATTTCTCATTTCAAGAGTTGTTTGAATTTGTCATCTCTCATGTTTCATAAGACTTGTCTTATCATTGTATGTGTCAGTTGGTTTGATAATGTTGGATTGGATATGATGTTGCTTCATGACATGCTTCAGTTCATTCATAATTCTTGACTTGAAGGGAGTTGACATGATACTCAAAATTGATATGTTTCTTCATGCCTTACTTCAGTGTGCTCATTATCATGTTTCAGTTTGTCTTCAAGATCTCTTCATGTTGATAGTATGTTCATGATCGAACAAGATGCTCAACTATGAAGGAGTAAAAGAGGTGCTTGCAAACTACAGTGGCAAAGATTAAATATTCTTAACAAAGGTGTTCAATGACAAGGGGAGTCATATTCCAAAGAAATAAGTTCACAATAAAAATATTTATAAAGGTGTTGATATTAATGTGGTGTCTCAAAAGATCTAACACCTCACATATGCCCGTCATATACATCATGCATTTTTTGTTTTAATTTGTGGTTGACCTACAGTCACAAGTAATATCACTAAAGATTACCTTCTAAAGGGGTTTAACACCATCTTTTCACTGGCCCCTTCATATCCTCTTACCTTTCCAAGAGGTCCCCTCTTATAAATTTGTGTGTAGAAAAAAGCATATCAAAGGTTAATATTTATATATGGGTCAGCAGGGCTTAAATTTGACAGTCAACCTTGCCTGTCAAGCAATTTTTTTATGACAGTTATCTATTCAATGTTGGTTGTAAAATACTATGACATACCTTATATTAAGCAGATTATATAAAAACCAAATATATATATTAGCATAATCCTATATAAATTTTGACAGTTTGTCCAAATTTTCAACTTTCATTTGATACAGTTTTTTTAAAATTTTGATTGTATTTTACAGCAAAAATGCTTAAATACAGCTATACAACTGTCAAATTTAAGCCCTGTGGGTGAGCAATTTTTTTTTTAAAAAGGTTTTTTTTAAAAGCCTATTATTAAGGGAGATTAAAGGCAGATTTTTAGAAGATTTTTTGATTCCTTCATAATAATAAGGAAATAAATTATTTCCTTTTCTATTTTAAAGATTTTATGCAATATTATTTGCATAATTTTTTTAATGAGAAAATTTCTTTTGTGGAGAAGAAGTAGGAAGATAAAAAGGTAGACTTTGGTGAGATTTAGAAGCCTAATTTTTAGGAGATTTTTTTTGTGAAATTCTCAAGACAAAGAAAGAGTTTTTTATTATTTCTTTCTGGGAAAAGATTTTGTGAAGAGATTTAATTATTATTTTTAATAAAGGAGCTTTTATAATTTGCGAAAGTTTCTTTATAACAACTTATTTTTTTGGAGAGATGGAAGATGAAAATGGGGGGATTGAATATTTATTTTGAAGAGTTATTTTTGAAGATGAAAGTGAATGTGTAAAGAAAGAAGAATATGAAGGATTATTGCTTCATTGTGAATAAGATTTACCGATTGATATTATAATGCAAAGAATATATATTTTTTAATGGAAAATTGTGATGAATTTTTTAGAGTAGAATATGAAGAGATATATATGCACAATGAAGATTTATTTGCACCAGTGAGATAATATTAATATTGCAAATTGTATTGAGAACAAAAATTGGAACTGTTTTTTTTAAGATGATTTTTGTAGATTGGAAAATGTTGTTGAAGATATTCAATAAAGGAGATGAAAATTTTTGTGAAGGGAAAATGTAAATTAAGAGAGGAGAAGAATGTGAATGGATTTTGTTTAAAAATATTTTATGCATGGAAGATAAATTGGATTGAAAATTTGGGAAAAGGAATATGTATGGTTATTTCTTGTAGGTGAATTGATTTAATAAAAAAAAAAAGAATGTACAGAGAAGAAGAATATGAAGATGAATGTGAAAGGTGAAAGGACATTCAATTTGCATATAATGTTTTTTTCAGATGCATTGATGCAGAGTTTGTGTGAGGACCAAAATGCAAAAATGATGACCTCCTTGTGCAACAAATTTACGAAGACAATATTGGTAATGAGATTGATATTTAGATTGTAATTGAATAGAGATATGAAAAAGAGAAGACATGTTATGTAATGGTGCAAATCAGATTGAGTGGCAATCATTTCTTGCACACCTTGCAGTATGTTTTGATGTGGTTGAATTTACCAGTGAGGCTTTGTATGCTAGTAAGGCTTGTAGGTCAATGAAACCTTTCATTTGTCAGTGAGACACATATTGTAGCCAGTGAGGCTTGTCTAGTCAGTGAGACCTTCATGTAACTAGTGAGGTTTTGAATAAGCCAGTGAGGTAGTTTCAGAGTGGTTTTTATTCCCCTTGAGGGTTTTCCACTCATCATATCTTATGTCATATTTTTTATGTGTCTTCATGATCTGTGTTTAATGTTCTAATTCTTGCCTTCAATATTATAATTGTACATCTTTGAGTTAATAAATAACTTTGTCTTTCTCTCTCTTTATCCTATAAGTCAAAATGATTAAAATTGTAAAATTTATACAACACTGATTCACCCCCCTCTTAGTGTTTCTGTAGAGTAACAATACTAAAAGCTTGGATGAATGAAATGGAAGAAAAAGGTTCAATTTATAGACTCACAAGAGAGAAGATTAACAATATAGAAGACTTGAGAGAATGTGCGTGAATAGAAAGAAGACAAGTGTCACACAAAAGCTATTTTGTTTGAGTTAACTACTTTTTTTTTATAAAGATGAGATTTGATTTCATAAATTAGAATGTTTTTTTTTAATTTAAGAGATATTGATAAAAACAAGGTTGATTGAGTCAGTTAACTCAACTTATGATTTTCTTTTGCATGATTTGAGAAAAATTAAATAATAAATTATTTAATTTTGTGTGCATGAAGAAGAAGAACTATTTTTAGAAGATTTGGAAGATACTTGAGAAGATAAGAAAGAAAATTAAATAAATAAATTTATTTAATTGTTGTGCATGATTTGGAAGAATAAATAAAATATTTGATTGTATTTTATTTTTAGAGATTGAGAGAATTTAAATAAATTTGATTGACATATTTAAATTTAGAAGAAGAATGTGACTTAATTAAATAATTAAGAATTATTTAATTGTTTGGAAGAATTTAAATTAAATAAAAGATTTATTTAATTTTGACTTTAGAAGAGGTGATTAAATATTTTTATATTTAATTAATTTAGAAGAATATGAATTGAATAAATAAATTTGTTTATTTATTTATCGATAGAAGAATTAGACTTAAATAAATATTAAGAATATTTATTTAGACAGAGTCATGTCATTTTTAGGCGTATACATTTTGCCCTTCTTTGATGCAATGCAGTTTACAACGTTCCTTCAAAGAATAAATTTCTAATAATGATACATGCCCCAATTTGCCTTGGTATAGGTTACGACGATAGGATGTCCCCTTGGGAGATTGGACGGGAAGACGGTAGAAGGACATGAGATAGACAATCTCACGAAGAAGAAGGTTTAACAATTAGGATAAAGAAATTGGTTGAAGAAAGAGCCAAATGATATGTGATGCAAGGTAAAATGATAACACACACAAACAAGTAAGCAAGTATGCACAAATAATACAAGAACAAATAAGGTATTTCCCCTGTCAAGTTGTAAACCAATGATTAATCGATATGAAATATGATGGTGTTATCATGACAAGGAATGATAGGTCCCTAGAGCAACACGAAAGCCAGTGTTGTCATGGCGGGGAACGATAGATCCCTAGAGCAACATGATAGGCATGGGAAATGTATCTCCCACTAATACTTATGACTGATTGAGTTGATTTATGACCAGACAAGGATCAAGACCACTGATTTGTGATTGGATCATTTGACAAGATTGACTTGACTTGATTGGTATGAATTAAGGATGACTTGCATTTGGATCATTTCTCGGATTGATTGGATTAGGATGAGAGATACAATGATAGATAGAAGAATGACTGATAGAAGGACTCCCAAGCTTTTGTTCGTAAACATTGATGCATAGAACTTTTATTGCATGGGATATGGATGTAAATGCAATTGGATATGGATACGGATATGAGATGCAATTGGGTACGTTATGGATATGGATATGAATATTTGTCATCTTGATATTGCAAGTATTTTGAAGTGCTTATTTCATCATTGGGTAATTTTTTTGGTACGTTGTCCAAATGTTATAAGAAAATACAAGCATCTAGGTATAATTGAATCGAGATGACCTGAGCATCACTTACATGGATTTTGATTTAGCAAGTTAATACAAGCATCGAGGTATAATTGAACCGAGATGACCTGAGTAATTCTTGTGTATCAATAGACAAGGATTACCCCCTTTCATGTTAGACCTTTGAAGTCCTTAATGATCTTTTTTCGATCAGGTCATGAGACAAGGCTTTACATTACTAAAGATTAATCCACAAACAACAAACCAAGAAAATGATTATGCCCCCATCATAGCATCTCTAGCTTTTGGCATCCTTGAGTAGCATAGAAAGACATAATAACAAAAATCAAGACTCTGTAAGTTAACCTGATCACAAACACAAAACACTCTTGCATTAGATGTGTTTTCTTGCCATAATTTAGATAGAATCAGTTTGAGTGCTACTTGCTTGACTTGCCTTGGATAGGTTGATGTTTTACATCAAAATTTCTACTTTGGAAGAGGGCTTTGCTTTTGCCTACATGCATGCCTGGTGAAACTGACCTTGAGGGACTGACCTAGTGCCTTAGGAGTGCATTGCTAAATGGTCTAGCCTATGTGATGCCGTAGAGGTAACATAGTTCAGGAACTTGGACTATGTGGATGGACTAGAGGATAGATGACAAGAGATGGGATGGATGGAAAGTGGAGCCTTGGGGGTGCATTGATAATGGCCTTTCCTACGTGATGACATAGAGGCAATGTAGTTTAGGATTGACCCTATGATACTGACGACAGGTGCTATGCTAGGCCAACACCGTGGATAGGATGATTGGACAACAATTTTGGATAGCCTTAATGCTAGATACTGATGATAAGGAAAACACCATGGATAGGCAGATGGATGGGTTACATTGGATATGGATGGTTAGGTAGAAGGATGGGAAATAGTAGATAGAAGGAACGCATGCGGGAAAGGGGAAGGATGTGATCACCAAGGACTAAGTCGCATAGAAATAACATGCCCCATTGTAGGCAGGATAATTAGCATTTTTCATGACAATTCTTATGAAGATAAGAGGATGAGAGGATTGGATTGTTTTGACAAAGACAAGGTATATCAAGAGTTTTTCCAAAGAACGTTTTGATATTTTTCCCTCAATCTTTATCAAGATCAAAAAGAGGAATGGAGGATGAATGGATTCAAATGATAGGTATATGTAGGATATGGATGATAGGATGGTAAGATGGGATGGAAATGGATAGAAGACTTGAGTGATATTCTGATGAGACAAGGTGCCCCCAAGTGTAGGTGACGTAGGAGATCAACTTACACATGATGCTTGTTTGCCAGGTTTTCATCATGGTGCTTATCCAAGCCGCCTGTTTGCTAGATTTTCACCATTGGACGAAGGGATTTTTTTTTAATTTTTTTTTGGAACATTTGGATGGGAAAAGGTTGATACAGATGAGAGGACCTCAAGTGTCTGGCTCCATGAAGGTGATAGTGCCCTGGTAGAAATGCATGTCATCGTACGAATCATGCCAAATGTCGCTATGCTCATAGATGTTAGTAGGGGATTGCATGAAAGTGAGATGGAGAAGGTAGATAGCAGATTATGGAAGGTGTGATAGTGAATGATGATGTAGAATATGGATGGAAGGCTTATGCAAAAGCATGGACCATGGGAGTAGGATGGGTAAGATATGTAGGATAATAGTGGAAGGAAGGGGAGATGGAGGTATATGGAAATGTCACAGGATGGAAGGGAACCATGACCAACGGTTGCACATACCATGATAAACATTGAAGTTGATGATAGGGAGGTGGTGTAGGAAGCAATGGAGATTTTTGCATGGTGGATAGGTTATTTAGGCATGTAGGGATCCACATAGACTTTGTATTGTTCTGAATTTTGCTTGTCATGTGGGATGGAAGGGTTTGATACTTTTGGATAAAAGAGGAGAAAGTGGGTTATTGGGAAGCTTGAGAAGTGGATGCCTCATTCGACTTGATGGCTTTTTGCTTAGGTACCCAAACCATTTTATCTGTAGACATTACCTATGAAAGAATGAGTTTGGGTATCTGCGTCTTTTGTGCAACTTCTGATGTAATTACTTGATGCTTGGGGACCCACACCTTTTTTAGTTTAGCACTGAGGTGTGTGGGTGTATGCAACTTTTGAAATAGATAACTCTTTGATTCTTGGCTTTTGTATCCTAGGTCATGAGAACTCTTAGGATTTTTAACTTTATAAGTAGAGGCATCCAGATATTTGTTGTTGAATTCGTTGTTTAGACAACATATGCATTTGTTGGCCATGATTAGGATATTTAGAGAATTTATGGATGGATGGATAAGGTGTTGGATGAAGTGGTGGTAGATTGGATCGTAGAATGTTAGGATTTGGAAGTAGTGGAGGTAGATTGGATGGTGGAAGGTGTATGGTCACATGCTTTTGGGATGTATACGATAAGGGAGGTGGAATGGCGACATACATTTTGGGGATATGATACAATTTGCGATGGAAAGTGGTGCATTTAGGAGTGGAGGAAGTACCAACATCTTGAGATTATTCACCTTGGGGTGTGTATCCATGGCCATATGAGTGAGGAGGGACATTGACATGGACGGGCTCCAAAATACCTTGTTCATGAAGGCCTAAGCCTTTACCTTGATAGTTCATATACTGGAATATGCAATGGATAGTGAGATTATGGGTGTGTTAGACACTAGCAGTGATCTCCTTATTGGATGAGGAAGGTGAGATAGAGGATAATGGTTGCTGGTGTTCTAAGGAGGAACATTCATGAATGAAGGTAGTGAGACCAAGGGGATATGATAACGGGGGATTTGCAGCATGGTTGATAATGGAAGGTGGAGGATTATTATTAGTTTGATCTTCTATGCTTGCTTGGGAGGCAAGTGTCTCATCAAGGGAGGTGGAAGTTGTGGGATCATGGATAGGAATAATGGAGGTTTCTTGCTCATGGATAGCTTCTTCATCAAAGATGATATCTTGATCATAGAAAAGATATAGGTTATGGAGAGGTTGGATTTGGATTTTTTATTGCTCATGTATAGGATGAATTTGCTCATGGATAGCTTCTTCAGAGAAAATATCTAGATCATGGAAAAGATATAGGTTATTAATGGGTTGGAATTGGATTTCTTGATCTTGATTTAGACAAAGGTTTGATGTTTCCACATGTTCTAAAGTGTGCTCTTGACATAACTCTTGATGTGCTTGAATTGAAGTTTAGGTAGAAGACTCTTGGATAGGCTCTTGGTCAACAACATGAAGGTACGATGGACCTTGACTTTGGTTCATGGTAAGAGTTTCTTCAATATGCACAAGGGCTTGCACATTACATGACGAGGTTGGAGTAATGGACATGCTTGAGGGTTCTTTGATAAGGTCAAGGACTGGAATTTGGGGACATGGTTGACTCTCTGCTAGTAGCCCTTGGATCACATCCTTCGTAGTTGTATGGGTAGATGAATGAGGTAAGGAATGAGTGGGTTTGGATTGTTCCATATCTTTTCTTTCACTTTTAGGTTTGTAGAATACTCTTTGGAGCCAATCATCAATGCATTCTTTGGACAGTTTTGAGCTTGGGGAACTTGATGTCGGTATTGGTGTAGGACTAGTATGCTTTGGGCTATGCTTTCTAGGATATGGTGGAGGAGGACTAGTAGACGGAGTGGTATATGATTTCCAACTTGAGGTGGTTCTTGCCTTGTTAAGAGTATCATTAGGACAGGAAAAGGGTGTACGATTTTGGGGCGAGATGTAGCTACTACTAGCATGTTTAGCTTGTAAGATTGTCATTTATTGTTGTATGGATTGGAGTTCTTATTCAATTGCTTCTAATTGGTTTGTCATCTTCACAAAAATTAACACAAGATTGAAATGGGTATTCAGAAAGGTTGAAAAGTTTCTCTAAAAAGATGTAAAAAAGCTCACTGTTGCGGATGCGTAGCTACAGAAGCACTGAAGTAGAAGGTATACGCATAGCAAGTCGATGCAAAAGTGCAGCTTTGATAAGTGGTAAAAACATAGTAACAAGTGATGAAACCATAGAATGTCACAGTAAATGTGCAGTAGGTCAAAACAGATGCACAGCTTCAGAGGGTAAATGCACAAGTCTATTTTTTTGAATGTTTTTGGTTTCTTGGTTGCAAGTTGGTCTCTTGTCTAATTTGTCAATTATGGAAAGTAAAACACAACAAACACAAAGAAGTTTTCATGATTTTTTTGATCTTTTTTGTAATTTTATGGACTCTTTTTTACTCAAAAGCAAGTACAAATCCTAGGCTAGCTGGGACAATATAAACTAAATTCTCACTATTTCTAGTGAAGCATCTTCAGGAGGTGATAATCGCCTTTCCCTGCACTGGCTTATAGGGGTTTTTAGCTACTAAAAACAAAGGATGATTAATAAGTGCAACCGTTCAAGTGGTTATACATGCGACAGCACTACTCTTCATTATGGAGTCTCCCAGCCTGCAAGGGTTGCACTTTAGAGGGTTTTGGGGGAGGTTGGCTATCAATATAACACAACTTCACTCATTGTTTGAAGCTTTTGCTCCAAACACAATTTATTTATAGTGGCTTGGCATGGCTTGGCTTTAGCCTGTTACCACTTAAGGTCATTCTCGCTTGGATGGAAGGATATCCAAGGGCATGCCTCTCTAAAGGTTTAAACATGGGAAAATGATATGTCTGGCGTTTTGGTCACCCAAGATAGGGGAGAGCATATGCCTAATATCATTCCCACAAACATGAAAGATAGTGGTTCTTTTCCCCTAGTTAAAATGAAAAAGACTATATGAGCTAGCTACTTGGGCACACACGTGAGTTGTTAACTTTGAAAACAAGATAGCATTGGTTCAATTTTATCCTCCTAGCATTGGGACTAGATCAATTTGTTGATGCAAGAATATCAAATTACAATCCTTCCTAGTTAGATCTAGATGTGATTTTGTATGAAGATTTGATTACTATCCTTTAAAAAGATGATGTGTTATAACAATGTAACTAGAATGACTAAACCAGCCCCTAACCTGCAAGTAAATCAAAGAATTTTCTTGTGAAAAGTGTCAACGTTAGCAAAATCACAAGAAAACCCAAAAAGTCACTGTCAGAATCATATACGTAGGTATAGAGATTAGATGTGCGGAGATAAAGATCAAATGTGCAGCTATTACAAAAGCACTGAGATAGAGGTCAAAAGCGCAAAAACATAGATCATATACACCAATCAGTAGATGAGCCGTAACATAACACAGATGTGCATCTTCAGGAGATAAATGCACTGAAAGAGTATATGTGTTGAAACAAAGCTCAGATGTGCATTAGAATTGTTCAGATGCATCAAATCCTCCTATGTATGAAACCTTTGCACAAAAAAAACTTAGTTTTTGGGTTAAATCGGGGTAAAGCCCCACGGTGGGCACCAAAAATGTTACCAGAAATATTGTTAAAGTTATTAAACTCAATCAATAAACCAATAATCTCAATAGAAATTGCAAGTAACAAATATTTTAAATAACAAAGAATAAACCATACAAACCTTGTTACTTTGTTGCTTCCATTGTTCACCTAGTCTCAATTGATCTTTGTATGAAAATTGAAGCCCTCAAAAGTGTACTTCCTTGCTTTGTTTTTGAAGATGACGATCGAGAGATGGTTATGATACTTTTTGTAAACAAGATAAGCTCCAATACAATAAAAGGGTGATCACAAGCAATGAATGGTTTTGGGTGCCAAATGCGTGTTGTTAATTCTGCAGAGTAATGATACTAAAAACTTGGATGAATGAAATAGAAGAAAATGGTTCAATTTATAGACTCACAAGAGAGAAGATCAACAGTATAGAAAGAATGAGAAGATAAACGGTATAGAAGACTTGAGAGAACATGTGTGAATAGAAAGAAGACAAGTGTCACACAAAAGTTGTTTTGTTTGAGTTAATGCTTTCTTTTATAAAGATAAGATTTGATTTCATAAATTAGAATGTTTTTTTCTAATTTAAGAGATATTGATAAAAACAAGGTTGATTGAGTTAGTTAACTCAACTTGTGATTTGCTTTTGCATGATTTGAGAGAAATTAAATAATAAATTATTTAATTTTGTGTGCATGAAGAAGAAGAATTATTTTTAGAAGATTTGAAAGATACTTGAGAAAATAAGAAAGCAAATTAAATAAATAAATTTATTTAATTGTTGTGCATAATTTGGAAGAATAAATAAAATATTTGATCGTGTTTTATTTTTAGAGATTTAAATAATTTAAATAAATTTGATTGATTTATTTAAATTTGGAAGAAGTGACTTAATTGAATAAATGAAAATTATTTAATTGTTTGGAAGAATTTAAATTAAATAAAGGATTTATTTAATTTTGACTTTAGAAGAGGTGATTAAATATTTTGATATTTAATTAATTTAGAAGAATACGAATCAAATAAATAAATTTGTTTATTTATTTATTGATAGAAGAATTAGACTAAAATAAATATTATGAATATTTATTTAGACAGAGTGTGTCATTTTTAGGCGTATACATTTTCCAATTTCTCTTTTGGTTTTTATTTTTATTTTTTTCAAATAATCTATGGAAAAGAGATATGCCTGGGTGTACTTTAGATTTATTTTTTTAAATATAAATATACTAGTTATGCTGAGAGGTGTTATACAGTCACATCGGGGTGGGGATGAGAGCACTCATTTTTTTGCCTAAATTTATAGAAAAAATAAAATAAAATTCTAAAAAGGAAACTTATTTTTATTTGAAGATCATTGGTTCCAATTTCATTTTTTGTTCCATAGTTTTTGTGATTTTCTTATTTTTCAATTTCCTTTTTATTTTTTATTTTTTGGATTTTTTCCAACTTCTTTTTTAGTTTTTTAGTTTTTATTTTTTCTAATTTCTTTTTGGGTTTTTATTTTTTTATTTTTTCAATTTTTTTTCAGTTGGATAGTTTTTGTGATTTTCTTATTTTCAATTTCTTTTTTTTAATTTTTTTTTTCTAATTTTTTTTGTTTGTTTTTTTTATTTTTTCAAATTTCTTTTGCAAATAAACTATAAAAAAGAAATATCCCTCGGCATACTTTAGATATTATAGAAAAAAATAAAAATAAAAACTAAAAAAGAAATTAGAAAAAAATAAAAAATAAAAAAAAATTGGAGGAAATAAAAAATAAAAACAATTAAGGATATAAAGATGGAGAAAATCACAAAAATAGAATTTGGGAAAAAAAAATTGAAAAAAAAGTGGAGAAAATCACAAAAGATATGGAAAACACAAATAACAAATACACAATCTCTAAAAGATATGTCTTGCATACTATAGATATATATTTTTAAATATAAATATATTAGTTTTTAAAAACTATTATCTATAATTTTTTATTTACTAGACATCACATATTTTTTTAAAAAATTAATATAAAATATTATGTTAAATTTTGTCAACATCTTTCATTAATATTTTTTTTAGAAATTGACATAAAATTTTATGTAAACTATTGTCAACATTCTTAATTAATTATATATATAGTATAACTATTAATAACTAAATTATTTATAATATATATTAATAAAATTATATTTATAATATATATTAATAAATATAATTCATTAATTATTTCTAAGTAGTTATATAATTATTTATTGTTATTAAAGATAATGCAATATCCAAAAATTATTATAGAAGATTTTGATCTCAAAATCTAAAAAATATGTAACTTAATTAAACTACTTACACATAATTTAACGAAAACTAATTTTCAACCATACTTACTAGGTGACACTTGTTATATGAAATTTCTTGGTAACTTCTAAAATTTGGTATTACAAAAAGAATATATAGTGTTCACATGATCTATTCAATCAATTCAACTCATATAAATTTTATAATATAAATTTTGTAGTACATTTAAAAAATTAATAGATAGATTTTATGGATTTATTTTTTTTTCTATTTTTTAATAAGAATTTTGATATTCTAAAATATTTATAATATATTAATAATATTATATTTATAAATTGATGCATTATACTAATAATATTATATTTATAAATTGATTCATTTATGAAATATATAATTAGTTCTAAGTAATGATATAATATTTTATTGTTAATGAAGATAATGCATTATCCAAAAAAAATTGACAATTTTAGTAACTATTATAGAAGATTTTGATCTCAAAATTTAAAAAAAAAAACTACTAACACAAAATTTAACTAAAACTAATTTTCAACCATACTTACCATGTGACACTTGTTTGGTAGCTTCTATTACAAAAATAATATATAGGCTTCACATGATTATTCAATCAATCCAACTCATATAAACTTTATAATATAAATTTTGTAGTACATTTAAAAATTAATGGACTATAAACATAAAAACCTATATGACAAATATGAAGATAAATATTTTGACCAAGTACTATACTTAACTTTTGATCTTTTTATATATTAATTCCTAAAATTTTAAATTTTATAGTTATAATTAAGAAAAAAACATCAAATTACCTAATAACCACAAAACACATACTATTAGTACTATACTACAAAGGCAAGTAATCCCACTACATGGAACTTGTTAATTTGTAGATATGATTTGTCATCATACTTTTTGGATATTTTTTTCCGTTATTAGTAGGTAGTGTATTATTGCATGGGTTTAACTCAATTTTTTTATTAAAATAAAAAATAATGTCAATTAATCAAATCAAATTTTTAATATTATCATAATGTTTAAATATAACGTAATTGCATAATTTATATGAATGTGTCTTGAAAATTTGATATATTTTTAAATCTATCTTTAATATTAAAATTTTGAATATGCCTTCTTTAAATATAATTAATATTTAAAATTAAAATTAAAATTTTTATGATTATATTTTTTGTCAATAAAACATGGTTTAGGGGAGCGCTTTTTTTATAATATATATATATATATATATATATATATATATATATATATATATATATATATATATATGGTTACATGTGTGTTGCTTTATATCAAGAGGGCCTGATATTACAAAATTCAAAAGATGGGTGAAATGCAAAAATTCTAATCACTAACCTAGATAGATATGACATGTAGCCTTACAAAATATTGAAACAAAACTTGTTCACCATCACAAAACTGAGGAGGTTATGATGAATAGAATGGGCCACATATTCAAAACTCTTTATAATTCATTGGCCCTTGTCATCTTAACACCATCCTCATCATCCTCTATTAAGAATGTGAAGGTCTAGTCTATTGTCATTGTAGGGGTAATGCTTGTTGCACATTTGAGAAAGTTGATACTAAACCCTACTCTATGATGACATTCTATTTTAGGGAACCCACCAATAGGATGATAAAAGGCATCTAGGGGCCCATGATCACCCCATCATTAAACTACATGGCTCCATTTTCTGGTGGAAACCCCAATCTAGGAATTGCTTACTCCATGATTATGTCTAATCCCTAGTACCATTAGTTTTTGATCAAATGAATTTCCATTGACTTGACAATAACCTTGGATTTTGTCACTTTTAGAAGCATCCCCACCAACATTGAGGCCACATTTGAATTTTCTTAGTATTAGTGGTTTGCAAACAAAAACTCTTCCTCTAGCACCAACTTGAGTGCATGAATCATGATTATGGCCTTCATTTAAAAAAAACTCCAAGTGTAGGTCAAAGATATATCTAAAAAATACCACTTTATGCTTCTTTACAATTAGTCTATCACTAGTATCCATTTCTTGGAGATGAGATTTATTGAATTTACCTTAAGCAAAGAAGAGAGCGAATGCATCCATAAATTGCTATATAAAGGCAATTAATAACACATCTTGCTACCACCAAATGATTTCTCTATTTGTCAAAGTACCCATAATCTTAGTTCAATCAATGGCATAGATAATTTGCATGTCTGAGTTGAATATCACCTCATTTGATCTCTAGATTATTTGTTTTTCCCAACTATCTATATGGGATACATAACAAGTTGTTTACTTTTGGTGTAATTTATCTCAATTGAATGATTTTGAAGTTTGGCTATCTAGGTGGAATATGGACTCAAAGAAGTCTCAAATTGAAGGCTTATTATCAATTATGCATTCTTCATCCTTTCCAATGGCATAATTTTCCAAAAAACCTATGTCTTTATTGATTTGTCTATAAATGTGTTGGATAGTAGTGAGGCAATCTTGGTGGATGGAGAGATGCCCTCAATAGAATGTTGACATACAAATGTTCTCTCTCCTACCTATTATGCTAGCCAATAGATTGCATCACAGGGGAGGATCATTTTATTAGAGATGGAGGTTGCTCTACTATGAGAGATGCCTAGTCCTAGAATTAGTTGATGGACATCTAATCATTCTTGATCTAGGACACTAGGCCACTATCACTCATAGGCTCAAACACTTTTCCCTTCTAAAGGATAATCTCAAAGGACTCCTATGCAATCAAATACAATGAATAGTAGCAAATAGTGGAGCAGGAGCCTTGGAGGATCTACAACACAAAGTTGACTTTAAGTCCTTTATTGATGTGTTATGATGTCTTGACACTTTGATTGTTGGTTTCCCCCCTTGCATGGAGAGAATTTATACCAATCATACTTATTTTGACTATGAGCCCCCCATGATGGAGCCTATGTACTTAGCTTCTTGACATTCTTATATTTATGATGTAGCTTGATTTTCAAAATTAGCATTGATCTATAGCTAGCTTATGGTTGATGTCCTTTATTTTACTTTCCCTTGTGCACATGGTTGGTTGTCACCCAGGTATAACCATTATAACTTAAGGACATGTCACCTAGGTGACCTTAGGGTCTCTCAAGTGGCACTCCTATTAAGAATATGAAAAGGGATATTCAACAATTGTGATGTCTTAGAACTCAATTTAATGGTTCGAAAAGATAGTCAAAGGAGGAAAAACACTAGGGGCACATCATCAAGTGTGATATTGCTAAGAGGAGTATAATTCACACCCTCATGGGCCATGATTTGGACCTCTATATCATCATCAGACTACCATGTAGGCTTCTATGATTTTCTATACTTATCAGACCAACATAGATTTTGACTATTAAAATGTATTAGAAATGATATTTTGATCTAGCAGAGTCTAATGGAGGTCATGCTACAATGGCCTTTCTTAGTGTTTCTTGGACAAAAATTAGTTGTGGTATCATCCTCTAGAGGGAACATGCCATGTTTTGTACTATAATGTATTTATTGATATTATTCTACTAACTATTTCCACTTATTACTAGCTTGTTTACTATATTCTTAAAACATTTTAAAAATTTGAGCCAAACTATCCTTTATTTGTTTTTCACCTTTTTGGGTCTTATCTAAGACAAATGATTTATCATGTGCACAATTATATCTTTTAAAAAACACATTTTTTGGATTCCTAATTGGAATATATAGTTCATTATTTTTCTTAACTTTTCATAATTTGATTGGAAGAGAAGTTTCTTTCTATTGGATGTTCACACCTCATAATAAGATGGTATTGTTTAATTTAGAAAATAAAATGATATCTTTTTTTTAGCCCCATTACTTTGCTTCATCCCTTCAATTGAAAGTCCTCAACAAAGGACTTGAAATCAACAAATTATTTAATTAGGTATGGTGTGAAATTTCTTTTATTTTCACAAGTCCATAATTATTGATCATTTTAGCCATTGTTCATAGATCTTTCCTCTTAATACCTTTAGATAATTTTTCAAATGTACTATTAATGTATTCATGCATTTGACCAACAAGAAGGAAGCTAATTTCAATAACTAGGAAGACTCCTTTGTGCACTAACATAGACAAGTATTAAAGCATGAATATATATTCAAATAAGTTAAATATTAAATTTATAGGATCGTTAGAATTTTTGACTTCCTAGAAAGAACATGGGTAATATGTAGTTGATATGGCTAAAACTTTATATGTTCATCTTTGAGAAAAATCTTTATCAAAATATTGTACTAAACCTCTTTATCACAAATCTTGCAAGCTATCATTAGTGCGATGTCTACAATTATATTCAGATTTTTCTATTTTAATATGATTATAGATATCATGAGAGATAGGTTGAATCACTTGGCAATATTGACAATCATATTACGACAATGTGTTTTATGTGGTTGTTGATATTATTCAAGAAAAATCTTGTATTGCTCAGCTAATAACTACAAGCACATCAAGATTTTCAATTCTAATAAGCTTGTAAATAGTTGAGTTATAGATTGAAATAATTATAACCAAGAAAGGTATATATTACAACTAGTAGAATAGAATAAGCATGGAACAAATTAACACTTACTTCTTTTTATCATCTCTAAAGTAGTTGTCTAGTTGCAAGTAGAGACTAGGAGGTAGTTTTTTAAACATCTTTCTATAATATTTCTACATTGATATTGTTGACACTCTAGGCATAAATTATCTCTTAATAAATGATCATAGAGAGGATGTTTTAATACTTGTTTTTTATACACTACGGAGTCATACCTATCTATCGATGTACATTCAAGATCCCTCAAGCATTTGTTCAAGGATATTATAAACTGGATCCACCTTAAGTATATGGTTGGAAGAAATGGTTGGAAGAAATGGTTGGATCCACCCATGCCTTAACCATGAATAATTATGCTTACCATTTACAACTTTATTATTTGTTTGGAACATGTTGGGACCTAAAATTACCAGCGCCCGAAATGCATCATTTTGCCCCAAAAAAACCAGAAAATCCATTCATTTTCCTTTTGCCTTTGAATTTCAAAACCCCTATTTTAAATATGATTTGAGATAGTCTTTTAGGGGTTTATGCCAAAATTTGATAAGTAAAGTCTTTCTCATTGTGTTGGTTTTCCTCCTTAGAAAAAAATGGCTCATTTGGGTCCTTTATTGACAAATCGACGAATTTGTGACTAGCAAACTAGTTTGCTAGCTCAAAAATTCACTAATTCACCGATCTAGCGGCTGGCAAGTGATCCATGTTTTTTAAGGTGGAAAAAAGAAGCTAACGATGCCTTTGTCGATGATTTCTTGAGTTTGTGAACTCAGAAGTTTGCCGATGGTATATTTTGCCAATAGAAAGAAGAAAGACATCTTTGCTGGTGCAAGTAGAAAAGTTTTGAAGGCAAAAAAGAAGATGAAAGAAAAGCTTTTTTGGCAAAGTTGGAGGTTCACGAACCTCCAAATTCACCGACAAAAGGTTCGATCGACGGAGGATTCGCCAAATGAAGTATGAAAGGGGAGAAGACCACAAAGAATAAGGGGAAATTTCACCTAAGGAGGAACAAAGAATAGGGCAGAGAAATGGTAAGGTTTGGCAAAATTCAATTTTGTCAACAAAGTTAAAGTGGAAAGAATGAAGTTAAGGCAAGGGACTTTGTCGGGGAATCGGCAAAGTCCCGAACTTTGTAAAAGTTAAATAAAGTTTCTTCATAATTTTCTGACTGAGGGTGATTGTGATGAAAAAGGCAAAGTTCAGCAAAAAGTGGATTTGCTGACAATAAAACAAGAAGCCGACAAAGTTTGTAAAAGTGTAGAATTGTTGACAATGAAGAAAAAGTTGGAGCTGATTGGTTCAGCAAATTAAAAATTTGTCGACAAAAAGGGAAAAATAGTGAAAAATGGAAAGTTCGTGAAGGCCCATATTTGCTGATAAGGAAAATTAAAAGAACTAAAAAATAACCAAGGGAAAAAAACAAAGGGCTACATCGGGGAATTGGTGGAAAGCCAAACTTGTGAAAAGTTTAGATTTTTGGCAATTTGCCGATAAAGCAAATTGGCCGACAGGGTCAACAAAGAAAGAGATAGAGATAGTTCAGAAAATTAAAGATTTACCGACAAAGGGAAAAAGTTATCAATGTTTGAAAGTAGTAACTTTTATCGATTAAAGTAGATAGAAAGAGTTCAACATAATGAGAATTTACCGATAAAAGTAGAAATGGAAAAAGTGGTTATGGTTCGGTAAAATAAAGATTTGTCCATAAAGGCAAAGGGCCTGTCGATTTCAAAAAAGTAAAAGTTGCTGACAAGGGGCAAAATGAAGATGGTTTGTGATGAAGGCCTTTTGTTGATAAAGAAAGAAATGAGGCAGCAAAAGTAAAGTTTGAGAAGGGTTAAAATGGTTGGCAAGGGACAAGGTAGTGTAGGTTCTAAAAAGAACAAATTTGCCGATAGAACAAGAAAGGAGCCAGTCATGCAGAGTTCAAAAAAATGAAAAATTGCCGACTAAGGGCAAAGGAGGCCTAGTTCAGAAAAATTCAAATTCACTGACCAAAGGAAAAATATAGAGACCAAGCGAAGTTCGCCAATTTGAAGTTTTGTCAATAAGGCATAAATGAGGCTAAAAATGAAGATAAAAGGAAGATGTCTTCCATAGTTCAAAAAGGTGACAATTTGCCGATAAGGTAAATATAATAGCAAAAAGAAGGCAGTTTGTGAGAAATACAAAAGGGTAATAAGATAGAGAAATGTGTCCAGTACAGAAGAGGATTGTGCAAGCTGACATGTACTTAGAATTTAATGATTTTACAAAGTTGTACTTTGCAGGTGGTTGACATAGTGATATTCTTCAATGCTTGGGTACACTTGGAGGACAAAGAATATATGTCAAATGTTGCAAATGGTGCACAAGGTGTGCAAGCAATCTTCTGCTATTAGTTTGCAGAGTTGTCAGAATATGGGCATGCTTCTAAAGTGCAGATTTTTCTAACATTGCAATGGACCTAAATTTAATGTAGCCTATTTGCTTGTTGACTGATTTTCTTCGTCCAGGGGCTGCATAGTGAAACAGAATTGCTAAATATACATGTTTGAAAGACATTCTCAGAGTTGGTCAATGAGCCAATTGTCTATTCTAGGAGTGCCTAAGAATTATTCTCTAGCACCAAAACACATTCTATCTAGTTTATTAGTGAATGGATGTATTCAGCATAGCGTAGGAAGGTTGTGTAATGCAGATATGAATGTAGTGGTATGTCTCCATGGGAGTTTGTAGTGATTTTGGTAAATATATAATCACAATTGTATTTTTTGCCCTTGCCATATTTGCTAGTATGATTGTAACAGATGTTTGGAGATGTGTTACAACATCCAAGTTAATACAATGCTTTGTATTTGCCATTCTTTTGTTGCATATGAATCAATGCAGTTCTCTTTTGGTTATTAAGTATTTACATTATATGAGGATCTATTAGTGTTGTATATGTGAATATATGTCTAGTTCCGTTGATCCTATTCTGTGTATTTTCTTTCCTCGCATTCTATGACTTTGTTGCCCAATCGAGTAGGCACGGGTCCATATTAGAAAGGGACCAATCACTCTTTAAAATCAAACAAATCATTCACCTATGGTTTAGGGGAAAAAACTATCTTTCCTGTGCGTGTACATTCGCACAGATGAAATTAGCTATATAGGGGTTTTGTGACAGCCAATCGCTCTTGACTTAGTAACAGCTTTTGGAGTCAAGATGATGAGTTGGGTTTGGTTGTTCACTTATTTTTAGTTGTTCATCTAGTTTGAACTTAATACGTATTCAGGTATGGGTAAGTGCAAGAAGATGGGGGGCCAAAAAGGGGTCTTAAGTGGCCACTTTTTTTTTCAGAAATCAGGAAATACTAGCCTTGGATGAGAAATTGAGCATAGTTACACTCAAAATTTGGAGATGCAACCAAAACAATGTTCATAGTGCTCCGAGTCTACTTTCTAAACTACTATTTTTTTTTAAATGGCATTGATTAAGGGGTTCAAAAGAGGGAGCCACAGAAATTGGTGTTGTTTCTGTCAAAAAAACATAACATAGCATGTTTTGTGGCTCCCTCAAAAGGTCAACTTTTTTTTGGTATTTTTAAAATCACTTTAATGAAAAATTAGCTAATAGCATGTAGTTTATGCCCAATTTTTTTGATAATTTTTTTATGAATATTTGATTTTTTACTAATTTTCAAAGTGGACACATCCTTAAAAATAGAATTTTGGCCGTGCTACCCCTATAAATTTTGAAAACTAATTGAAAATCATTTTTTTCTTTTTTTAATATTTGTAGAATGGAGTCTAGTTTCTAAATATGTAATTTTTTTGAAATTTTAATGAATAGTTAATTTACAATGAAAAAAAGACCAAACAGTGGTTTTTGCCCAAAAATGGACACACAAACAAAAGAAATTAAAGATGAAAGGCTTAACATTGTTAAAATGTGAAAAAAATCACATCTTCAAATAGATAAGAGAAATCCTAACATTACCTAGGTGTTTGATTTGTTCGACGTTGAAACACGTGCAAATCTGAGGGTTAGCACGAACAAAATTATGTGAAATCTTGAAGAATTTGGAAAAACACGTCTGTGACTATTCAAAAGGCACTCCATGCCTTTGGGTTGGAAATCCAAAGCAAATCCCAAGCCCAAGGCTTGGGATTTCCAAAGCAAGACATAAAGCGAGTGCATTATAACGCACTCGCGTTATGTTTTGCTTTGTATTTTTCCTTTTCTGCATGTCTGTTGTTTGCCATGTTTGACATAACGCGAGCAAGTTATAACGTGCTCGCGTTATGTTCCCCTTAAATTTTTTTATGTTCAAGGCTATTAATCATGTATGTTTGTATGTATGTATGTATGTATCTATGTATGCCTATATATATGTATGTATGTATCTATGTATGCCAATATGTATGTATGTATGTATCTATGTATGCCTATATGTATGTATGCATAGTGTCAAGGGTAGAGGAGGGTAGAGATGGGAGTGAGCCAGATAGGGGAGGAGAGGGGTGGATAAGGATTGAGTGATTAAGGTTTAAGGTTGAGGGTTGAGCGTTTAGTGATAGGATTTAGAGTTTAGGGATAAGGGATTAGAGTTTAGGACCTTGAGGGATCAGGGTTTAGGGTTGAGGCTTTAGGGATAGCATTTAGGGTTAAGGGTCAAGGGATTAGGTTTAAGGTAGAGTGTTGAGGGTAGAGGGATTAGGGATTAAGGTTTAGGGTTGAGGCTTTAGGGATAGTGTTTATGGTTAAGGGTCAAGGGATTAGGTTTAAGGTAGAGTGTCGAGGGTAGAGGGATTAGGGATAGGGTTTAGGGTTGAAGGTTTAATGATTTAGGGTTGAGGCTTTAGGGATGAGGGTTAAGGGATTAGGGTTTAAGATATAGTGTCGAGTGTCGAGCGTGTAGGGATAAGTTTTAGGGTTCAAGTTTTAAGGGTCAAGGGTCGAGGGATCAGAGTTAAGGGTTGAGGGATTAGGGTTTGACGTTGAGGGTTGAGTACATTGAGGTTTGAGGGTTAAGGGTTTCGGGATAGGGTTGAGGGTTAAGGGTTTAGGGTTAAGGGATAGGGTTGGAGGGTTTAGGGATAAGGGATTAGGGTTTAAGGTATAGTATCGAGCCTATTGAGGGTCTAGGAATAGGGATAGCATTTAGGGTTTAGGGATGAGGGATTAGAGTTGAGGGATGACAGATAACGGATGACAGATTAGGGTTGAGGGATTAGGGTTTAGGGATAAGATTTAGGGTTAGGGTTGAGGGTTTAGGGATAGGGTTTAGGGTTGAGGGATTAGAGTGAAGGGTTGAGGGATTAAGGTTTAGGGTTTAGGGATAGGGTTAAGGGTCGAGGGATCAGAGTTAAGGGTTGAGGGATTAGGGTTTGATGTTGAGGGTTGAGGTTCAAGGGTCAAGGGTTTAGGGATACGGTTGAGGGTCGAGGGATTAGGGTTAAATTAGAATGTGGAGGGTGTAAGGATTAGGGATAGGGTTGGAGGGTTTAGGGATAAGGGATTAGGGTTTAAGGTATAGTCTCGAGTTTGTTGAGGGTTTAGGAATAGGGATAGCATTTAGGGTTTAGGGATGAGGGATTAGAGTTGAGGGATGATGGATTAGGGTTGAGGGTTGAGGGATTAGGGTTTAGGGATAAGGTTTAGAGTTGAGGGATTAGGGTTTAAGGTATAGTGTTGAGGGTTGAGGGTTTAGGGATAGGGTTTAGGGTCGACGAATTAGCATTTAATGTCAAGGTTAGGTTTAGAGTGTCGAGGGTAGAGGGATAAGGGATAGGGTTTAGGGTTGAAGGTTTATGGATTGAGGGTTGAGGCTTTAGGGATGAGGGTTTAAGGCTTAAGATATAGTGTCAAGTGTTGAGGGTGTAGGGATAGGGTTTAAGTTTTAAGGGTTAAGGGTTGAGGGATAGGGATTAGGGTTTAAGGTATAGTGTTGAGGGTTGATGGTTTAGGGATAGGGTTTAGGTTTGAGGGATTAGGGTTTAGGGTTGATGAATTAGGGTTTAATGTTGAGAGTTGAGGGTTGAGGGTTGAGGTTGAGGGATAGGATTAATGGTCAAGGGATTAGGGTTAAATAAGTGTGTCGAGGATAGAGGGATTAGGCTTTAAGGTATAGTATCGAGCCCGTTGAGGGTCTAGGAATAGGGATATCACTTAGGGTTTAGGGATGAGGGATTAGAGTTGAGGGATGATAGATTAGGGTTGAGGGTTGAGGGATTAGGGTTTAGGGATAAGGTTTAGGGTTTAGAGCAAGGGATTAGGGTTTAAGGTATAGTGTTGAGGGTTTAGGGATAGGGTTTAGGGTTGAGGGATTAGAGTGAAGGGTTGAGGGATTAGGATTTGACATTGAGGGTTGAGGGTTTAGGGATAGGGTTGAGGGTCGAGGGATTAGAGTTAAGGGTTGAGGGATTAGGGTTTGATGTTGAGGGTTGAGGTTTGAGGGTCAAGGGTTTAGGGATAGGGTTGAGGGTCGAGGGATTAGGGTTAAAGTAGAGTGTGGAGGGTTGGAGGGTTTAGGGATAAGGGATTAGGGTTTAAGGTATAGTATCGAGTTTATTGAGGGTTTAGGAATAGGGATAGCATTTAGGGTTTAGGGATGAGGGATTAGAGTTGAGGGATAACGGATTAGGGTTGAGGGTTGAGGGATTAGGGTTTAGGGATAAGGTTTAGGGTTGAGTGTTGAGGGATTAGGGTTTAAGGTATAGTGTTGAGGGTTTAGGGATCAGGTTTAGGGTTGAGGGATTAGAGTGAAGGGTTGAGGGATTAGGATTTGATGTTGAGGGTTGAGGGTTAAGGGTTTAGGGTTTAGCAATAGGGTTGAGGGTCAAGGGATCAGAGTTAAGGGTTGAGGGATTAGGGTTTGACGTTGAGGTTTGAGGGTTGAGGTTCGAAGGTCAAGGGTTTAGGGATAGGGTTGAGGGTCGAGGGATTAGGGTTAAAGTAGAGTGTGGAGGGTATAAGGATTAGGGATAGGGTTGGAGGGTTTAGGGATAAGGGATTAGGGTTTAAGGTATAGTATTGACTCTGTTGAGGGTATAGGAATAGGGATAACATTTAGGGTTTAGGGATGAGGGATTAGAGTTGAGGGATGATGGATTAGGGTTGAGGGTTGAGGGATTAGGGTTTGACATTGAGGGTTGAGTATGAGGGTCAAAGGTTTAGGGATAGGGTTGAGGGTCGAGGGATTAGGGTTTAGGGATAAGGTTTAGGGTTGAGGGTTGAGGGATTAGGGTTTAAGGTATAGTGTTGAGGATTGAGGGTTTAGGGATAGGGTTTAGGGTTGACGGATTAGCATTTAATGTTGAGGTTAGGGTTAGTGTGTCAAGGGTAGAGGGATTAGGGATAGGGTTTTGGGTTGAAGGTTTAAGGATTGAGGGTTGAGGCTTTAGGGATGAGGGTTTAAGGCTTAAGATATAGTGTCAAGTGTTGAGGGTGTACGGATAGGGTTTAAGTTTTAAGGGTTAAGGGTTGAGGGATAGGGATTAGGGTTTAAGGTATAGTGTCAAGGGTTGATGGTTTAGGGATAGGGTTTAGGTTTGAAGGATTAAGGTTTAGGGTTGATGAATTAGGGTTTAATGTTGAGAGTTGGGGGTTGAGGGTTGAGGGTTGAGGGTTGAGGTTGAGGGATAGGGTTAATGGTCAAGGGATTAGGGTTAAATAAGAGTGTCGAGGGTAGATGGATTAGGGTTTAAGGTATAGTATCGAGTCTATTAAGGGTTTAGGAATAGGGATAGCATTTAGGGTTTAGGGATGAGGGATTAGAGTTGAGGGATGATGGATTAGGGTTGAGGGTTGAGGGATTAGGGTTTAGGAATAAGGTTTAGGGTTGAGGGATTAGGGTTTAAGGTATAGTGTTGAGGGTTTTATTCATTAAATGTAGATTTATGGGTTCGATTATATTGATTGCCTCTCCAATTTTTGGGTGTGGATGTTTTAGAATCAATCAAGAAGTCTTTAGGAGACTTTGTGGAAGTGGATTGGAAATCACTTGACAGAACCCCTGCTATTTATGCTTGGGTAAGGATTTGTCACAAACTAGAACTTCTGCTTCCAAAGAAGATTTGTCTTTCTTCCTTGATGGGCATTTTCTATCAAGAACTTGATTATGAGGGCTTGCCCCTTCATTGTTATGCCTATCATATGGCGGAGCATCTGGCAAGCTCTTGCAAGAAATAGGAAAAGTTCTCCCTCAAAAACCTTGTGGTCATTCAAGTCTAAAGGGGAAGGTTTGGAAAGAGATGTGATCAATGCAAAGGATGTGATCAATCTATCACAGGACAAAACGTGAGCGCATTATAACGCAAGCACATTATAATGCACTCATGTTTTGTCTTGCTATTGAAATGGTAAAAAAGTGTTGACCCCCGTGATCCAGGCCCACATGCTCTATTTTCTTACTAATTCTACACATGCTCTGACAAAAAAGAAGTGCTTTCATGTTGTTGGGAAGTTCACATGCACATTTGACACATTGTACCACCTTTGCATGATCTTTCCACTACCTTTTCTGCTTTGCCAACTTGAGATGGAGGAAATAACATAGTTTTCACACCAAGTTTGATATATATCTATTCAAGTTTCAATTATTGTAGTGTTGCAATGTTAATTGTGATTTAATTTTAGGAATTTAACATTATAGATTGGTTAATAGTATTGTTGTTAGTAATTATATTTGAGTGTTATTCAATTTAACATTGAAAAGGAAGCAAGTGGTGAAAAACTCAAATTGTTGAGGAGAAGAAAAAAACACTACATAATTGGGTACTCTCTCCATTCAAATCTTCATTTTTTAGGTATGTCAAGTCTTTACATGCATGTTCTTTACATTTTTCTTATTTCAGATTGAATTACTTTATCATACTTTATCATACATGTTTAAAATAGACACATTCCCAATCAAGAAAGCAGCCTACAATCTCACATGATGCCATGTATATTTTCTACACTTGGGCTCTTTAATAATTATGTGTAATAAACAGACCTTAACATACCATGATGTCAAACTATACAAGAATAAATCCTTACAACATAAAAAATACAATCCCACTATTATCTTGTATTCATTTCTTAGGAACTAATATTGGTCTCTTTATCATGCTACAAACAAATTCTCCATCATGCTGAGGAAACAATCAAGAATTAAACCAACACAGAAAGAGATAGAAGCTAAGAATGCGAAGAAAGCAGTGGCTATGAGGGAACTTCGTGAGAAGAGGAAATTGGAAATGATAAATGAAGACATACCAATTGAAGAGAAACCACAACCATCACAAAGAGATATGGTATTGGCGGCACAAAGAGAACAAATGCAAAAACTTCGTGGTACGAGAGATTTGAATACCATAGTTGGAGACAAGTCCTCTACCGCAAGTCAACATGCAGGGACACCATCTACCACATCTCAAGTTGAGAGTACATCATCACTCACATATGATGAAGGAGGTATGCCATCGTTCCCACCTCAACCTCAAGGTATGTCATCTGTTCCATCTTCGATCGAAGGTATGCCATCTAACCCATCTCATTTAAATATTGATGAAATTCCTAATGTTGAGATGAATTTACCTAACTTAACACCACCTAGAATTTTGCATAGAAAGCCAAAGTATTTGATTGATATTAATGAGAATATTTTGTAGCCAATGGAAGGTAAGATTCTAAAATGCACTTGTAGAAGATATGCTAATAAGATTTAGAGATTGTTCTTTGAAAAGTTAAATGAGACTAGAAGATGTCAACTATTCGTTGAAATGATGAGAAGTATAAAGTATAGGTCTATCATGAAGATTCTTGGGTTGAGAACATCAGAAGCTTCAAGTGAAAAATCTATTGTCAAGAATCTAATGAGTACATATGAGAGTGTGGGTAACACCTCATGTACAAAAGATAGTAATACAACACAACGTGTGATTACATCGACTATAGTAAGTAGTCAAATGAGGAAAGCTCGTCTCATTAGAAAGACAAGTAAAGAATTGAGAATTAATAGGAAAACTTTATCAAGAGCTGTTGGAAGATGCCAAAGAATTAAGGACACTAATGCCAATGAATTATGGGCGTTCTCGGGGAGACTACCATGAAAAGGTAAACCAATTGTTGAAGCATTGAGATCACTAATTGAAGACTTTTGGAAGAATTACATAAGGGTATCTCTGAATCAAAGGGATGTGGTAAGAAGCAGAATCAGTAGTCAGAACCGCGAGCCACATCCAAAGCATTTTTTGGATGAGACTCAAACATAGTTTTATGGTAAATTTCTAGAGAAGTATCCTCAAATTAAAATTTGTCAAAGATATTTTAAAATGCTAAAACCTTTCTATATTAAGATAAATCACACACGCACTACTTGTTGTAGATTACACATTGAATTTTCTAACCATTTTGATGCTTATAGGTCTATATGTTTAGATATGCATACTAACAATGATTTGTAGGGTTGTGCCATATGTGCCCCACCAACATCTTCAAGAGACTTCATATCAAGAATTTTATGTGAAAGAGAGGAAGGTCAAATATTCTACAAGAAATTATGCTTGGATGGCACATGTCATCATTGCAGTGGCTTGCAACATTTGCCAATACGTGAACATATGGAAAGAACACGTGGTTGGAAACAAACTAGTAGAGTTTGGAAAGTATAAAATAGTGGCATATAATACAAAAGATGGTAAAGAAGCAAAGAGGTGTGAATTGGTTATTGAAAAGATTCCAGTGTATCAGTTTATGCCTATATTTTGTGACAGCATAGTGTATGAGTATGCAAGACATGCCCATAGAGCTTGATGGTTGGACTTGCAATTCAAGTTATGCAAGGACACATTTCCAGTTGGTAGCATTGTTTCAATCGTCGACTTTGCAGAGAACTACAATCTACAGCCACAGCGTGAGGTGCAATCACAATATTACAACTCCACACATGTTTCTATATTTGTGCACATTGCATTCATTCATGTGAATGATAGTACAAAGGATGACAGAAAGATCATAAGGGAGTATGATTTCTATATTAGTGATAATCGCATGCATTCTATGGAGTTCATGCAAGGTTGCTTTCAGGTGTTCTACAATGATTTGGCTAGAAGGGGCATATCATTTAGTCAGCATATCATATGGTCAGATAACTATGCATCACAATTCAAGAACTCGCGAAATTTCTATTGGCTGAGTAGGAGGCATAATTTTACAGGTATTCAACATATGTGGAACTTTTGTGAGGCTGAGCATGGAAAGGGGGAGTATGATGGTGCAGGAGCATGTATCAAAAGAGCCATAGCACGAGAAGAGTTAAAGTATAAAGACAATGCAAAGTTGACAGATGCAAAATTGATTGTCGAGTGGTGTAATGCTTCCATGGGTCTAGGTAATGAAGATAAGTCTTCAGTTCATAGATTTTTTTGGTTGATAGATGATATTAACATTGCACCATATGAGGACTGTTGTACACTAACATGATCAAATGAGATGCACTCTTTCAGAAGCTCAATTGTAGGTTCAACACGAAAGATGTCATGCTTTTGTTCTTCTTGTACAATTCAAGTCTAGGATGAGTGCGAGTCAAAGGAGTGGGTTGACGAATGGCAGTTAAGTTATCTTAGCCCACTTGACATGTATCGACCCCCAACGGCACTAGAACTAACATAGATGGAATCATCAGTTGACTTTGACCACATATCAGATTTAGTTCAACCATGTAATATAGGGCACGTATATGCATCTAATTTCATCTAGTTCAACCAACTAATGTCATCTTACTTTGTAGTGTTTTTGTAATGTTGACTAATTTCATCTAATTTGCTACACATATCAATGTAGGGCATGTATATGTAGTTATTACAGATGAAGATAATGAAGAGGGAACAGATTATTACTTATGTCGTTGTGTTGAGGCCAAAAAGAAATTAGAGGCCCCTGTTACAGATGGAGAAAACATCGAATACCCTACAGGCTCAATGGTTATTACTAGAACATGGCTTAGAAGGTACCCACATAAGAGTGTTAATATTTGGCTATTTTGAGACTTTGACACGCATCGGAAGATTCTTCGTTACTCAAACCTTGTCATGGCATCCAATGTTCATTTGATAAAGTATCAGGGTAGACCTTTGAACAAAATCTTGTGGAAGGTGTGTGAGTCTGACCATGAAGCAATACTTGACACAATAAAGAGTAGAGTAGACCTGGATGGTTCATTAGATTAATTTGTAAGTATTCACATTGATTTTGTAAAGTCATGTTACATTGAGTTGTAAGTATGCACATTAATTTGTAAGATTTGTCTTTTTTTTATTTCCTCTTGCATTTTTACACATATACACATTTTTACATCATCATGTTATGCAATTTTGGTGTCCTGCTCCTGATGCGACCAAACTCATAACTCACCCTACTTCCTCTAGACACCATTTGATGATCTCTCCAACACTCTGGATCTAGGGCACCCAATCATGATGATGACCTATATACCATTCTCCTAAGGCACTCATAATGAATGAAAAGAAGACGAAGGGTGCCCAAGCTTAATAGACTTATTTCTTTCAATTTTGATAATCCAAACTCTTGCAAAACGACATCCACTTTCATGCCTTTAGATCTTCCTTCACATACAGGGTGCCAAATCGAGTTGAAAAATCTACATAACACCAAAATGGATGAAAGGAGACATGAAATACACCTTAGGACTCCATGCTAAGGTTTGAGCCATTAAAGTCTCTTGATATTAGGTGCTCATGATGATGAAACTTGGAGCTTTTTCCTTTCCTATGCGCTCATCTAAGATGTTTGAATGATAAGGAGCACCTCAACCTCTATAATGTACATTGGGCACCAAAATCAAGGTGATTTTAAGTCACTTTGAGTCATTTGGGGTCAGTTTGAGTCTTTGAGTCATGTTGCAAAAAAGTGTCAATGTTGTCTAGTTGCACAAAGCAACTTTTGCATTTTTGGTGTCCTGCTCATGATGTGACCAAACTAACTATTCCAACACATCCAGATGGGTACATTTATGCTAGGCATGGTCCTATTTTTCACCCAAACATGTCGAAATAGTCTGAGCTACATTGTACCGATGATATCCCTGAAGAGTCCAAAGTGCAAAAAGGTAGCAATCTTTGACGATATGTTACTCAAAAACCATGTCACTTAGAAATATTTTGTCTAAGGCAACGTGATCATGTAGAGTATCTCTACAATAACCTCTCTTAGTTTTTTATATCTCTGAGGCATTTGCCTGTGGTGAAAGGTTTTCTACTGCCCCAAAAATTGTCAGAAGGAGGCAATGTAAAGTTGCAAAGGGGTGTAACTTTCATCCTACTCATGATGTGACCAAACTGACTATTCTAATGTGTCTGGATGGGTACATTTATGCTAGAAATGGTCCTGGTTTTCACCCAAACATGTCGAAACAGTCTGAGCTACATTGTACCGATGATATCCCTGAAGAGTCCAAAGTGCAAAAAGGTAGCAATCTTTGATGAGATGTTACTCAAAAACCATGTCACTTAGAAACATTCCATCTAAGGCAATGTGATCATGTAGAGTGCCTCTACAATAACCTCTCTCAGTTTTTTATATCTCTGAGGCATTTGCCTGTGGTGAAAGGTTTTCTGCTGCCCTAAAAATCGTTAGAAGGAGGCAGTGTAAAGTTACAAAGGGGTATAACTTTCGTCCTGCTCATGATGCGACCAAACTGACTATTCTAACGCATCCAAATAGGTACATTTACACTAGGCATAGTCCTTTTTTTCACCCAAACATGTCGAAACAGTCTGAGCTACATTGTACCGACGATATCCCTGAAGAGTCCAAAGTGCAAAAAGGTAGCAATCTTTGATGAGATGTTACTTGAAAAATGTGTCACTTAGAAACATTCCATCTAAGGCAACACGATCACGTAGAGTGGCTCTAAAATAACCTCTCTCAGTTTTTTATATCTCTAAGGCATTTGCCTGTGGTGAAAGGTTTTCTGTTGCCCCAAAAATCGTCAGAAGGAGGCAGTGTAAAGTTGCAAAGGGGTGTAACTTTCATCCTGCTCCTAATGCAGCTAAACTGACTATTCCAACGCATCTGGATGGGTACATTTACGCTAGGCATGGTCCTGGTTTTCACCCAAACATGTCGAAACAGTCTAAGCTACATTGTACCGATGATATCCCTAAAGAGTCCAAAGTGCAAAGCAATCTTTGATGAGATGTTACTCAAAAATCATGTCACTTAGAAACATTCTGTCTAAGGTAACACAATCACATAGAGTGTCTCTACAATAACCTCTCTCAGTTTTTTATATCTCTGAGGCATTTGCCTGTGGTGAAAGGTTTTGTGCTGCCCTAAAAATCGTTAGGAGGTAGTGTAAAGTTGCAAAGGGGTGTAACTTTCATCCTGCTCCTGATGTGACCAAACTGACTATTCCAACGTGTCTGGATGGGTACATTTACGCTAGGCATGGTCCTAGTTTTTACCCAAACATGTCGAAACAGTCCGAGCTATATTGTACCGACAATATCCCTGAAGTGTCCAAAGTGTAAAAAGGCAGCAATCTTTGACGAGATGTTACTCAAAAACCATGTCACTTAGAAACAGTCCGTCTAAGGCAATGCAATCACGTAGAGTGCCTCTACAATAACCTCTCTCAGTTTTTATATCTCTAAGGCATTTGCCCGTGGTGAAAGTTTTTCTGCTGCCCCAAAAATCATCAGAAGGAGGTAGTGTATTAAGTCAGGATGAAAGCCTATTCACTCTAGGTGCCAATCTTAAGTTGCACAATCATGAATGGGCACTGAGAGAAATAAGGTGCTACATCATGGTTCCAAGACCTTAAAATGGCACCCAAACATGTAGGAGGAATTTTCAAGGAGCCAGAATGTTTTTGAAACTCTAAGGAACTAGTCCAAAGACTCTATGGCACCATCTTGATACCATTGAGTCAACTTTGGAACTCAAACATATTGAAACAAGGTCTAGGAAGCTAGGTGCCATCTCTTGCTAGTTCAACCTCTCAGATGCACCAACATTGGAAAGACTCTTAATGAGTGCCTAAGTTTGAATTGATCTTGTGATTGAAAGTTTGGTGATGTATTGGTGCAAGATGATCTTCAATTGAAGCAATCTAAGTTCCAGGAAAGGTTTAGAAGTTATCAACCTCTTCATTAAGTTAGGTGCACTTTACAAGCTTTCTTACCCAAGAGTTGCACCTCATTAAGACAAGGCACATCTTAACCTCTGGGACTTTTCCAAAGAAACACTTTAGTTTATTAGCACCTTTGGACCTTGTTTTACATTTTGAAAGAGAAGGCGCACTTTGGAGGCATCTCTAACCCATATTAACGCCTAGGTATAGTCATCTCTCTAGAGCATTACAATGTGTTTTAAAATGAAGGAGGATATTTATTAAGTTGGGGAATTGATCACTGAAGACCTTGGAGTGTTTGAATTACTCTAAGAAAGAAGGTGTATTTCCATGGAGTAGCATACTCTAGATAGTGCCTAATGCCATCAAGGCACAATTCCACCCTCACTTTGGTGCCTATCATCAAGAAGGGGCATTGGGCATTCCTTGAACAGTTCTGAGCATTTGAAGTTCATGAAATCACCAAGGAATGTTGGGCACCATGTGTATCCTCAACAAGCTTGAGTTTGCACCTAAACAAGTTGGTGCTTATTCATGTTTTAACTTCCCTCTTGAAGTGCCTAACTTGGGAAAAAGTTATCTTGTTGTTAGTCAAGTGTTTGATGTGTTTTGGAGACTCCAAAAGACTTCCTCTTGCTAGGCATTCTTCTTGGCAACTACAACCTTCAACTGGCACCTAGATCGTGAAGAAAAACACTTGCAAGTGTGGGTGCACTTTCCTTGTGATGGAGCATCAAACTAGTGCCTAGAAATCATAATGCATGAAGTGAGTGCCTAGGATCTTATTGGTCCAATAGGTGGTTTTGGGATCCCTGTCAAGTCATTGGATTAGGTTGCCAACTTAGAATGATTTTCATGCACTTAGACTTCAAGGCGCCAAAACTAGTAGGAAATTATTTTGGGGGGAAACCACGCTGATAAAAGTTGGGTAAATTTAACCTCCGAGTCTGATTAGGCTCCATATAACAACAATATTTATATCATATCCCTTTGCTTTATGAAACAAGTAGTATGTGTCAAGTCATACGGATAACACTATGGTCCTTAGAAATTTCTCTGTGACTTTTGATAAGATTATCTACTATAATGTGGATGCTTGATAGTATTATCCTGATCCATTGGACTAGTGTGGCTATGAGGTTGGAAAGTGTTGCAACCTCCATCCTTTAAACTTCTCCATCTTGATATGGGTTCTTTTGAATATTTTCACTTGCTTTCTCTTCCAGAATATTTTCTAATGATACATGATGTGTCATAGATCATTCAACTTGATAAACAACATGGAGGGATTCTCATGCCTCCTATACTTCTTGCAAGTTTTTTTATAGATAGCTCACATCATTGTCCATCTAGCTGGTCATTTCCCTAAATATTATGATAAGATAATCTTGTTAATGAACTTTGGATTGAATGAGAATCAACATGCTTTGTCTTGACTAGAATAGTTGGGATGGACAAAAATCTATTGATTCTAGGTTGGATTGTTAAAGGTCAAGAAGTTTTGGTGTCTAATGCCCTCTAAATCTAAATATTCAAAATCATAGCGGTTAAATAAGTTACAACAAATAGTCAAGTAGACAATAGACTATAAGGAACAAGGACTACACATGAATCCAAAACAACACCAGTCAATAAGGACATCACAAGTAACTCAACATTACTTCCAGAGACATTCACAAAAACAAAGGGGAGAACACAACTAAAGAATGCTAGACTGTAGTAGGGATGAGTGTTTGATGCAGAGCACATAGTAGAAGCATAGAATTATCAACTTTTGAACCTTCAAACTCACTATTGGCAAGACAAAATACCATCGGTGAGCTTAAAATTTCATCAGCCGATAGGCTGATGCCACCATGACTCCGTTTGATTTCACTTCTGACAAACATCCCATCATTGACTCTTATCGGTCAGACAAACCACTATCGGTGACTTTATATCCTTTCACACCGATGTCTTTGTCACTCCGATATGAGACTCTAAGTCCCTCACTTATCGATAGGACTTAATACCATTGGCACACTCAAAAACCCTTCTACTGACACACCAATCTCACCAATGACAACCTTCAGATCACACCCGTTGGTGAGACTCCAAACATCGATGAACTCTAATCTCGTCAGGCTGATACACTGATGGATTTCGACTGTCAATGTGACCCCCTTCATCAACAAATCTCTCAACTGCTCTTTTGATGCACCAATGGGATTATCTTCCGATACACCGATGTCTTCGACTTTGAACCACACTCATTGGCAAGACAGACCACTATCGGCAAAGCCTAACCAAGGTCTGTCAATACAAGGTTCTTTTGAAGGCAAAGGGTGCCTAGGCTTATGAGGCTCAATTTGATGTATTTATTGTAAGCTCAAGGTGAATTGATGCTTATTGAAAATGCCACTTAGTCCTTCATTTGCATTCTAGGCACCATTTCCTATTGACTTATATACTCCTCATGCTAGGGTGCCATAATGAAGTGGTTTAGATAATAGGTGTGCTTCACTTACTAGAGGCTTGTTCTCCTTCCACCTTAGGTGCACTTTTATGGTGGAACAAGTGTTAATGGGCACCTTGTCTTAAATGAATGCTCTCTCTAAGTTGGGCACCCTTTTGAGGCTTTATGAGTTACAAATTGCGCCTTAACCCTTCATGCTTGTTGCTCAATGTTTGAATGTTTAAGAAAGTCTCCTTTAGGCACTCATCTTAATGACTTTTTCTCAAGGCGCAATCATCCTAATGACTTGGATATTCATCCTAGTATTTCAGGATATCAGGCTACCAGACTTAGTCATTTTCAGGATCTCAAACATAAAGAATAACATGATGATTCATTTTTTTGTATTGCATATAGTTGACAATGTATGCTACTCACAAAGAATATTAATATTTTCTGTTCAACATGATGATTCATTTTTTTTTAAATACAACTTTTATCTTTTAGTTCCAAAATGGTTTAGGTGATACTTGAATAACAATAGCTTGCTTATTGGATCAACAAACATCCTATTTAATACAATTGGACTTTAAATATTTGAAGTAGCCATCTACAAGTATCCATTCAAATGTGGATTTATAATGCAAGTATGGACGCCATCAATAAAAAAGATTTGTATTAACCAAATATCCATATAGGCATACATCAATATTTGTTGATATAAGTATAACATATATACAAAATAGCCATATAGGCATACAATGTCAACTATATACAATACAAAACATATGTCCACAAATGCCATATAGGCATATAACAAAGGAACACAATAAAAAGTCATTCCCCTTTGGCTGGTGAAGAGAATAGATCACGGGCAGCCTTTGATCTTCTAGGGGATGGAGACGTGCATGTGGGTGGTCTACTACGAACCCAAGGGCTACTCCTCCTATTTAGTTCTTCCTGCATCTTTAGCTGTTACAATAAAAAGTATAGACATTAATATATAGAAATTACATGTTATAAAAAATGAAACATTTAACAAAATAATCACTTACGACTAACATATAATCTGTCTCCTCACTTGCCTCAGTAGCAGGAATAGGCCCTGGTGATGTCATGTCCTTTAGAAACCATCCAGATAGAAATTAAACTTCAAATCAATAATCTTTTAATTTTTAAAAAATAGACAACTATAACAGTGAATGTAAATTGAAATTTACTAATCTGCCTCATACCCCTATCAATGCCATGGAGCTATGAATCACAGAGGCCACACCCTGCTCCATTGCCCTATGAACATGGGGAGGTGTCTCCACAGCCTGCATCATCTGGAAATAAAACAACATTATTTAATTACAAAAACTATAATAGTGATGCAAATCATGGCTCCTAACATACACACACGTTCATCTAAACATGGAAGTACACACAATAAAGCACACAAGTCACATACAAAAATCTAGTAAGTACAATTCATTCATTAAACTATTTATTTTATTACTTATGTAAAGCTTTGAAGTCCACCACCGCTGGTAGGTGTTGCTGTGAAATCTACAATATTAACCTATTCAACATCCAAAATCAGATATTAGAATACCATTCATATAATGATGCTATTCACATATAATATTTATAATTGTTTACTAGTTACATACCCCGACAGTAGATGATCTAGTGTAAAATGCAGGTGGAGAACAACTGAAAACTGTATCTACGCTATGACCCTGATATTTCATTAAAATCATCAATTTAAATTAGTTAATCTTGCATTTCAAAAATGAAATTTAATAAATCAAATTCAATAAACTTGCTAATATTTACTTGAGTATCAAGGCTAAAAGTCTCACTCAGGAGGGTATCTGTCATCACCATCTGCTCAGCTGCAGATGTAGCCTATGCACCTACGTCCTAACTATCCATGGGGTCATAACCATAGGCTGACCTGCAAGCCTAACAAGCATGGGGTGGGACCCTACTCCTCGCACTATCTCCCAACCCACTCTGTGTTGCAGGACCGACATGCGATATGATGCTCTAGGTCAAGGCACTAATGGACTGAAGTGTATCGACCTCAACACTCTCCTTCACAATGGAAAGGATAGAGACATGCTCATGGGCTAGTCTATTGATTACTTGTCTCACTACCTGCTATGGGTCAAGACGTGCCCCCGGTCTATCTTGTGCTGACCCCCCACCTCTACTCTGGAAGTCTCGCATATCAAAATAGTTTGGCACTTTATTGAGGACAAACTCGTAGTAGAGTTTCCTCAAAAAGTATTGCGGGACCTCATTATTATTGCATGGAGGATGGTCAAAAACCATCCACCACCTCTGCCCAAAATTGTCCCTTATCGCTTGGTTGTTGCACCAATGGATACGGAACCTCTTGCATGTAATGGGTGGAGATTGATTTGTTTGTGGGTTTGTGAAAATGGAACACAAGTCTAATTTTGTGATTTTTAATTTTTTCACATCTAGGTATGACAACTTTTCTGCATAATAATCTCTAAACTCTCTCCTCTTATCTGTCCAACTAGTTATTTGCTTGTTAATTGAATCTACATTTGATAACATAGATTCAAGAGATTTAGCAAGTGTGGACCTATGCAAGGTTGAAGTGGAAGGATCTTTCAACCTTGCAATTATATCTTTAATTTCTTTTTTGTTGTTTTCAGTTTGCCCCATTATATTTTCTTGTGTTCCAAGGGCATGTCGAGGAATGGATGGAGGAGGTTGTTGTTCTACAAGTATTTCCTCAAGATTTTGTGGATTTTGAGGAGGGGGAGGAGGAGGTGCATTAACATTTCCTGACAATTAACGAAATATACATCAAAAATCAACTTAAACCTACCTATTTAGAAACAAATTCAAACAAAAAAACAAATATAACTCACTCCTTTGGCATGCTTGACGTCGTGGCAGCATTTTGGTGATGAATTGATAAGGTTTTTGTGTTGAATGGAGTTTTGCAAAACATGAGCGTGCTTTCTAGGGTTTGCAGGCCGCGGACATAGAGGAGAAGAAAGAAATGAAATGAGATAGAAACCTTTTTTTATTTATTTAAAGCAAGTCAAAACGTGAGTGCGTTATAACACGCTCGCATTATGGCTTGGTTTTCATGAGCCTTAGGCTCATCATTACGAATCCATAACGCGAGCGTGTTATAACGCACTTGTGTTTTGTATTATTTTTTTTTAAAATAATTTGGCCACTTTTTGGCCCCCCATCTTTTTGCACTTACCCGTATACCCCTTTGGAATATCCTTCTAGAGTCTAAGCTATGATCAAAGTGTAGAGGAGTCCACCCACTCCTATTAGTTGGCCAAAATCCCCCTTAACTTGTTGATAAACCTCTTCCTATCACCCTAACGATAATCCCTAGCCTAGGTGATTTAGGAATGTTTTAGAGTTTTGGGTTGCTATTATTTTGGGTTCTAACAGATTGGTGCCATTGTCAAGGATAAAGTTACTTCAGCCTTTGTCGGGTTTTAGGTAGATTGTGCATTTTTTTAGACCCCTGAAATAGTTAGTTTGCAATTGTGTAGTTTGTTGTTGTGTGTGAGTTGGCATCCTGTCAACTTATGCCAACAGATTGGCGCTATTGTCTGAGATAGTAATGTGCTAGGTTATAAAGATTTGAAGACTCTGCTAGTGTGAGCAACCCAAAATTAGTTTTTCAGCCTCAAAGATTGTCACACTTGAAGGGATTTCCTCACTCAGTGAGGTGGTGACTCTATTGTCAAATAAATAAAGTGTTGTTGTTGTGTGCATGTTTCAAAGAGATAACAATTGGTTAAGGTACATGTTTTCCTTCCTGACTTGAACATGGTTTCTTTCTCAGTAAAGGAACATGTTGTTTGATCTCCTTTGTCCTACACATATGGTTTGTAGTTGGTCATGGCCAACTAGTATGAACATGGATACTCTAGGGAGGATTCTTTCTATGCATCTTCTTATGTTGCATACCCTAGGAACTATATGGGTTTTGACCATCTGGACAATGAATTTTCTAATCATAGCCCTACTAGCTATACAAACCTACAATTTTTTTAACCCTTGCATAATAGAAATGAGTCCAATAGGCTCCATTGTGAAATTGGAAAATAAAAGCAGTTGCTTGAGTCTTTGTTGCATCAAGAAAAAGAATTAGAAAGCCAAATCAGGTTGCTTCAGTACTTTCCCTCTCCTGATGTTCTTGGTTGCTCTTTTCCTTGGTCTCCCCTATTGCAAATGAAAATATATACAGACAATTAAACCTCCCATGGATCAGGTATGAGTAACAATCCATTCCCAGGAAGATCTATTATCAGATGCCTTTATTTGATGGGTGTGAAGTGTATGATGGGAAGGCACACATTGAGGCATTTTTAGGTTTTATGTGGAATAGCATGAAAGTGGTTAGTTATTTTTCTTGCCTAGCATTTTGCTTCTTGGGAGCAATTGGTGGCTACATTTGAAAATTATGCAAATAGTCTATACCTTGTTTTTCTTGTCCAAGAACTAGAAGATATTAGAAGGCAGGAAGGAGAGTCTTGTTGAATATCAGGAACACTAAGAGGGGGGGTGAATCAATGTTCCATAAAACCTTTCATGCACTTTCACTTTTAACCATTTTCCAAAATTAATTAAACAAAAGTAGAATATGCAAATGAATAACAACCACAAAGACATAACACATGGACACCAGAATTTTTACGTGGAAAACCCCAAGGTGGGAAAAAAACTATGGAGAGGATTAGCTCTCAATTTATATTGCAATATATTACAATTGGTGATGTTTAGGCTTGGTCACTCCACGGGCCTAGAACATGTTGGCTCACTGCCATGAAGTATAACTAGGTTTGGCAGGCTCATTGCCTCAACTCTAAACCTACAAAGCTTACAATGAGGGTTGTTAAACCCTAATGGAGGATCACTACTAGGCTCATTGCCTTGATGAAGATGGCTCTCTTCCAAGTACAAGTGAAATTATATATGAAAATGAATATACAAATGTATTTCTCAGTATGCCAGGGTGCAGCTGTTTAGCAACTGAATTCTGAATCACGAGTCTTCATCATCATTGATCTTCTATCTCTGCTCTACTATTGTCATGCTTGCACCAAACACATCACACATCATCATTTCCTCAACCAAAATTCAACACTCTTACATATCCACATCATGATTTGATTCATAATCAGGTCAACATCCTAAATATGAAACGTGTACATTGAAAGATGTAACTCGTCATCTCAATCTAATGCATTACATGTTGTGCAGACCCAAATCCTTGCACAAGCATGTTCTTATAGGTTCATCCAAAACATTTAAACACTTAATAAATTGATCCATATAATATAATTTATCCGCATGAAGATCAAACATGATTGTCAGCTTCACTCTTAAGAACATACTTGAACAATTTATCTGTCCTATCATAACTTACACTGTGGGCCAAATGGGACCTCAAACATCATATCCAATGTTCATCACTGACTACTTGACATACCTTCAAAACCACAGAGAAAAATACTTCTGCATGTCAAAATGTGGATCATGGAACTACTACTCTGTCACAAAGAAATACTGTTGAACTGGAAGCCAATACTGGAGAGCTTGTGGAATGTGATCTATTGAACTTCAGAGGCTATAATCCTAGATTTTGATAGTCATGATAAGTATCTTAGTTTCCTTAGAACCACAGAACAAAATATGCATTTCTGGAGGAATGCGGACCATTATATTGTGCCCTATTCACTGTCTCTGTTATACCTCTATTTATCCGAACATAGATATTTCTTCCAAGTGACTTCTAGAGGAAGTCATGACTTAATCATTGGAATATAACAACATCAAACAATTGTGAATATTATACCTAAACTACATTTCTAGGTCTTCATCTATGGAGGCACACTGATCCACTTACTGTCCCTTACTCTATTTCTTGCCCATACTTAGTCATTTTTGCTAACTGGATCTAAATTTCAATAAGACCTTCCAGAGTTATGTCTAGTTGTCATACTAATGAGGTCTTTGAGCCTTGTTTCCATCAATGACAACATACAAGTCTATTCCAAAGTAGTGTCTCTTGCCAACAATCTCCCCCTTTGGCATTGACGGCAACACTTAGTGAAAAATGCTTGACTCCTCCCCCTTGCTATATACACTTCATTCTCCTACTCCCCCTAAGATGTTTATCCATTTTTCACTGATCTCATTCTCCCCCTTTGCCATCAATGGAAAAGGTGTGTGTATGTCGGAGTCAAAATTTAGATCAAAACAACAAAAATGCTATTCTCTGCCACATATTTACAAGTACAATGTTCATCTTTATATTACATGTGTTGGAGAATGTCATTGAATATGTTCTTTATCTATGCCAACTCACCATCCCATCCTTTCTTGGCATTATCCAAAATTTGAATGTGGCTACTAAACATAAAGACTAAGGTTTCTGCCTTTTTCAGATCAGAAGGTGTATCTGTTTGTGTAGCTGTCTTAGCTTCTGCTATAAGATTTGTCATTGAGTCCATCTTAGGGCAAATTATCCTTCTTAACTGTCCCATTCTTCTTTGCATCTAATACCTCTGATTTGTCAGGTCACTTAAGTCATTGTGAATATTAATGACTTCAATTTCTTTGTTGCTTACAGATTTTGTTGTCAGATCAAATTTTATATAGATGTCCATCAGTTTCTATTTGAGATCTTTGATCTTTTCTTCAATTTTCTGTGTGACTTTTAGCCAAGATAAACAAAATTTATACAAGTCACCAGCTTCTTTCACAACATTTTGAATGCTTGTTATTCTGTTATCTAACTGGATTTTATCATTTTCTATCATCTTCATTAACACATTTGATCTTTTCTCATCAAAATCTTGCCTAACTTTTGCTTTAGCAGACTTCTCAAAAGATTTAAAATGTTCAAGCTTACTGAACTGATAAGTCCTTTGAGTTGGTTGTTTGCAAGCAAGGAGCTATCTTTCTGATAAGATGGCATTAGCTTCTCCAAATTGTTGGATGCTTCATCAATGAGCTCACTATCCTTAATGTGAGACTTCAACATTTCCTCTTGAGCCTTGGCCTAAACAATTGTAACTAACTTCAGCTTCTATACCAATGACATTGTGTCCAAGTTTATTGGACCATGTAGAAATTCTGGCTTATCCAAAACTTGCTTTCTTCTCTCCAAAAATTCTTTCATTGATTCAACAGTATCTCTTGGTATAGGAGAGGCTTCTTCTTTCTAGCTTTCCTCTGGACCATCTAGATCCATGCCCTTATTAGTGTCTTCCTCTTGTTCTAGTGGAGGAATTTCCATGTCATGTTCTTCCTCAATCTTCTCCTTGTCAAATTTATCCTTAGCTTGATGTACTGAAGAGGGTCTTGTTTCAGAGTCATCGGCAGGTACTTCTTTCTCCTCAATCACTTTGTCATCTTTATATGATTCTTTCCCTAGGTTCACTTCCGGAATAGATGCATCATTTCCACCATTTGTTACTTCATTGTCATAGATGGTAAGGATATTGTATTTATTTAATCTTTCCAAAATGCTGTCTCCTTGACCACTTTATCAATTTCTCCTAACATCAACAAGTTCATCATTTCTTAGTCTTGAAGGCAATCTTGAGTTCCTTAGCAATTTTGGCTTCCTCTTCAGTAGAGATCTCCAAACTCAAACTTGTTAGTACATGTTGTCTAAGCTCAATGTCTTCGGCCATAGTAGTTTCTTTTCTAGTAGACAATATGCTACCCAAAGTGTCAGGAAGATCATAAATGATTTCCATAAGAGCTCTATTATATATGTTAAAACATTTTATGGTAGCATCTTCTAAAACCCTTTTGTCAACTTCATTGTAATCATCATAAAATTGAGCCACAGGTTTTAGATTTTTATCAACAGTGACAGACTTTAACACATCAGCAAGTGTTATTGTGGCTTAAGACTCATCTACTTTTTGTCTTTTGTTGTGTTTCTCCCTTCTGAAGGACTTTTCCCTGCTACTTTCGGAGGCTTTAGTAGCCTCAGCTTTCATCTTTTTCACTTCTTCATCAAATTATGTGTCTTCTTCATCTTATGTTTCCACACTGACATACATTCTTCTTCCTTTCATCTTTTTCCTCTTAGAATTTTTGTTGGTGGATTTCTCTGATGGTGTGGTACCAAATGAAGTAGCAGAGCTTCTAGTGGTCCTTTGTACTATTTTAGGCCCTTTTTGCTTCTTAATAGGCCTTTCTGGAGCCTTAGCCTATTCATTTTCTTGTTTTTCCTTTTCTGCTTTCTCTGCTCTTTCCCTTGATTCCTTAAGTTGCTCTTTGGTGATGTCATACCTTGCAGCTATTTCTTCCACCTCTTTTCTAACTTTTCTAGTGGATTCTAGCTTCCTAAATTCAATGTGGAGTTTTACTGACAACTCTTCATATGTTCCAAACCTTTTTTCCTTTGTGTCCTTAGGTTTTCTTAGCATGTGTTGGGCATAGCTGTCTAGTACTTGACCATCCACTTCATATCCCATGGGTATGATCCAAACTATTTTGGGCTCAATAGCCTCCATCAAACATTGATCTTTTGTGACCATAAAACATATGGTGTCCTTATACTTTTCCACAATAGTCTTAGGAATTCTTTCCTTGGAGTGCATCATGTTTTGAAAGTTCTTGAAAAACCCCCATAAGGCTGATTTTTGCTCATTATAACTACCCAGGTTTTTAAGATAGTTTCTTATTTGAATAGCTATTGGTTGATTACTTAACTAAATCAAGCCCTTGTGGTTTGGGAATTTATTTAGAAAATAGAAGATAAATAGATAATAAGTGTATTGAATTTGAAAGGATAGTTCTTGCTTTATGAGGATGTTTCTTGAAATTGGGTCGTGATGGCTCAATAATATCAATAACTAAAGGGTTTACCATTTCTTCTCAACAAATTCATAGTTAGGTTAATAAAATAAATACCTTGTTGCACCAAACTAGGGTTTCTTTTCTTGAATCACTCCAAATTATTATAGTCATAGTTGTTGTCGCACAAGCTTCGCCTTAATCTCACTTGGATATCTGATATCTTGAGTGCAAGGTGATTTTGAAATCAACCAAGTCTCTTTTTATCCTTTGTATAACTTAACCTAAATGTCATTAATGCTTGTTCCAAAAAGTTATTTGACTTTTCTCTGATAGACACAGTCAATCAAAGATTGCTCCACAATGTACCATACTCACTTTCTTCCAGATTTTCTTCTAAAGTGTTTTTCCACCATAGATCTCCAAGATGGATTCTAGCACCAACTGTATGGATAGGGGATTTAGATTTTTAACACTACTCCCCCTGAGCCAGAGTTCTCAATTTACTTTCCAGAGGAAGCATCTGTACCAAAGACTGGTGTGGATGCATCCTTGACCTTAGCAACATCTTTCTTGATCCAAATCTGACTCTTCTCTTTCTTGGTTTCTACCAAATCAATCTTCTTTTTTCCTTTGTCTTATCTCTGCTCTGTTTTCTCCTTTTCTGCAAGATAGTCTCTTCTTGTATTTCTACTTCTACAGAACTTTGCAAAGTGTCTGGATTTGTTGCAAATGAAGCAAACAACATTTTTCTAACCTTGATTCCTTCTATAATTTGGGATTGACCTTGATCTGCATTGATTAGCCATATGTCCAAACTTATTACATGCAAATCAATGTCCATTAAAAGGTTGACTAATCCTTGCATTGTTTGGATACCTTCTTGACACACATTTGCACTCAATTGCTTTATGACCTATTTTCTTGTAGTTGAAACATTGACCAAAGAAAGATGGGACATTTTGATTCATTTTGCTTCTACACTGAATAGCCCTATGACCATACTTATTGCATTTAAAACAATAACCATTGAAAGATGGGTACCTTTGAGCATTTGGTTGCCTGTCCAGAGGTCCTCTAGGTCTTCTTCTTTGATTTCTTACTGGATGGTCTCTACATCTATCTTCTTTAGATCTGTCTTGACCTAAATTTGAATTTTCTCCCTTTTCAAATCCCAAACCTTGTTTATTATCTAGATACTTTTGACTGGCTAACAACTCATCAAGTTTTGCAAAGCTTGTTTTGAATTTTTTTTTGTAGTTGTTGGTTACTTCTAGATCAAAATTTAAGAGCAGAACTTTGTTTCCTAATTTTTCACATTCCTCTGACTTGTCCTTCACAACTTGATTCAGATATTCCTCACTCTTGGCCTTTTCTACAATCACCCTAAGAAGACTCTCTGTAAATTCACTTGCTTGTTTTAGTTTCTCACATAATTCTTTCCTTCTTTCTTGGGATTTACTAATTTGCTCTTTTAATTTCAGAATGCAAACATCATCTTCTTTGATACTCTCTTCTTATAAACCCATGATTTCAGCTTTGGAGTTGTCAAGATCTTCTAGAGCTACTTCAAATTGTTCATTATTAACATATACTTGATTGCCAATCATAATGCTGCCAGAAGGATTTGCTTCATGACAAGTGAGATACCTTTGTGCTATCATAAGTGAACCTTCCCAGATCTTCCTCAAGCTATTACGCTTCTCCCAAGGAACTTGTCTCTAATACCAATTGTTGAATATTAGGAACACTGAGGGGAGGGGGTGAATCAGTGTTCCATAAAACCTTTCATGCACTTTCACTTTTAACCATTTTCCAAAATTAATTAAACAAAAGCACAATATGGAAATGAATAGCAACCACAAAGACATAACACATAGACACCATGATTTTTATGTGGAAAACCCCAAGGTGGGACAAAAACCACGGAGAGGATTAGCTCGCAATTTATATTGCAATCTTTTACAATTGGTGATGTTCAGGCTTGGTCACTCCATGGTCCTAGAACATGCTGGCTCACTACCATGAAGTACAACTAGGTTTGACAGGCTCACTACCTCAACCCTAAACCTAGAAAGATTACAATGAGGGTTGTTAAACCCTAATGAAGGCTCACTTCTAGGCTCACTTCCTTGATGAAGATGGCTCTCTACCAAATACAAGTGAAATTATATATGAAAATGAATACTACAAAAGCATCTGTCAGTATGTCAGGGTGCAATCATTTAGCAACTGAATTCTGAATCCTGAGTCTTCATCATCATTGATCTTCTATCTCTTCTCTGCTATTGTCATGCTTGCATCAACCACATCGCACATCATCTTTGCCTCAACCAAAATTCAACACTCTTATATATCTGCATCATGATTTGATTCATAATCAGGTTAGCATCATAAATATGAAACATGTACATTGAAAGATGTAACTTGTCGGCTCAATCTAATGCACATTACATGTTGTACAGACCCAAATCCTTACACAAGTGTGTTCATAATGGTTCATCCAAAAAATTCAACCACTTAAGACATTGATTCATATAATATACTTTATCCGCACGAAGATCAAGCATGTCTGTCGGCCTCACTCTTAGGAACATACTTGAACAATTTGGCTGTCATCTCATAACTTGTACTACGGACCAAATAGGACCTCAAACATCATATCCAATGTTCATCACTGACTACTTGACATACCTTGAGAACTGCAGAGCAAAATACTATTGCATGTCAAAATGCGGATCATGGAATTGCTATGCTATCACAGAGAAATATTGTTCAACTGGAAGCTGATACTGGAGAGCTTGTGGAATGTGATCTATTGAACTTCAAAGACTATGATCCTAGATTTTGATAGTCATGACAAGTATCTTAGTTTCCTCATAACCATAGAACAAAATATGTACTTGTAGAGGAATGCAGACCATTATACTGTGCCCTATTCACTATCTCTGTTATACCTCTGTTCATCTAGACTTAGATATTTCTTCCAAGTGACTTCTGAAGGAAGTAGGGACTTGATCACTGAAATATAACAACATCAAACAATTGTGAATATTATATCTGAGTCACATTTCTAGGTCTTCATCTGCGAAGGCATACTGATCCACTTACTATCTCTTACTCTATTTCTTGCCCATACTTAGTCATTTTTGCTAACTGGAGTTGAATTTCAATAATACCTTCCAAAGTTATGTCTACATGTCATGCTGATGAGGTCTTTGAGCCTTGTTCCCATCAATGACAACATACAAGTCTATTTCAGAGTAGTGTCTCTTACCAACAAGTCTAACATGGAGCTTAGCCATAGGTTTGCTATGGCCCTCTCTCACATCCCATAAAATTCCAAACCTGATCTTCATGTTTGTATTGACATGTATTTGAGTGCTTACGATATTACCTTAAGCCTGAGTTCTATATGGGAAGAGTTCAATCTAGTGGGCATACAACAGGCCTACTTGTTCATTGATTATGTTCACAAAGTTAAGTGGGATATGATTGCAAAATCTCTATCCCCAAATATAGAGGTAGCTAGTAATGAACAGGCTGTTGTAGACAGTATGGATGTGGGTGTTTCATGTGATCCAGACATAATGTCAAGTGATGATTATGTTTGCAAAAGGGTAGAGGAAGGTGCTAGTGCAACCTATGACAAAAATTTAGATGAAAACAATAGTGACTACACCTACCTTCAATTGGATCAGTCATCAGTGGATGATGACAATGAGAAAATCAATGATGATTTCTAATCTGGTGAAGAGAGTTATGACTCTATTGCTTGTTGTAGTATTGTGGACTTCTTGGAAGGTATATATGTAAATGATAATTTGAATGATTTAGCTCTTTTAGTTGATTATATGGAGCATACATGTATTGATGAAGAAAGTAATGACATCTGGAGAGATGAGCATAAGACACAATGTCCTTTATGAAAAACATGCAAGTCTGTCAGGTAATACAATTCATGATTATCATTGGTGCATGGATAATCCTCTTTTTGAAGATGACTTTGAGTTCAGTGAATTCAATCTGCCAACTTTGGAGGTAGAGAATTTTATGCTGTATGACCCATCTACCTCTAAATAGCAAGTCGATAGAGAGGGAATAAAAAATGATCTTAAAGGTGAACAAGAGATTGGTCTCTTATTTAATGTGTTACCCTTATTTATCCCCCATGATGACATTGAAGTTATTGACACTTGTTTGCATGAGGATGATGTGAATTATGCTTTAGTTGGATGTCATGGAGGCATTGCTACAACTACAAATGATTTTGAGGTAATTGTTTCCGATTATGAAGACTATGTCACTGATGATTTTCTGGAGCTTTGTTTGGGACAGTTATTTCTTATTGATGTGGATCATGTTGAGAGCACATTTTTGAGCTTGTTGGCTAGGCCTGACAACATTGAAGTTGGATGTTCTTATATGGGTTAAGTTTATAATCTATAGAATGAAGAGGAGAAAATCATTAGTGATTTTCTTAGTAGTAAATTTTACACAGCAGTGTGTGTCAAGGAATTTAAAGTAGAGAGGCAACTTGAAGATCGTGAGTCTTCACTTGAAGTGCCTCAAATTTCAGATTTATGTACTAAAGGTGTAGATTTAAATCTGAATCAAGCCTTTGACTCAGTCATGGAGGGGTACATTAGCATCGATAGTGCAGCTGCACCACAAGAATTAGAATAGTCATATGGCATAGCTTAGCATAAAGCCACACCAAGGTTGGATACATTTCAGCTTGATACTTTTATTCATGTTGATATTTATGCAGACCTAGAAATGCATCATGCTAACATGGAAATTGAAGGTGAGTATTTCTATATCAGTCAACATGATGATGAATCATATTATCTATGGCTTCCTTGTCCCGGCAATAATTTTTTTCATCTTCAACATGATGATATAAATGTTTATATTTTGTATTGCATCATGCATGCAAAATGTTTTTATTGCTGATGTTGGCTGATTAGTGCAGCAAAGGATTGAGGGAGATCATCTCCTTCAATAGGTTTGTCTTTGATAGAGGCAAGTAACTTCATCATTTTTCTGTAGGGGTGTCCTAAAATTTTGGCTACAGTCATTCTTTGACTGTGTGTTGTTTTGTAAATATGTTTTATGTGTGTCCCTTCATGTGTTTTGTGTTTTGGTCTACCCAGAGATATTATATGGTTCTCACTATTCCATACATGTTTTCCACATGTCCCCAACCAGAGCCAGTGTTGGGACATGAAATTTGTTGGTGTAATTAAATATTTAATTACACTTTATTAAGTTTACTTAGGGCTAATTCTAGTCTTAGGTTATTCTTAAGTCATATTAGGGTTTTTCTCTAACTTGCAAATATAAAGGAAAGTTCTCTCATGTAATTCATTAATCTATTTCATTAATTGCACCCTTATTATGCAAATTATTCCTCTTTGCTTTTTTCTCTTGTGGAAGGTAAATCTTAGGTTTTGCAAGTGATTCTGGTGTTTTGAGTTAATCATAAACTCTCACATTATTAAGTTTACTTAGGGCTAATTCTAGTCTTAAGTTATTCTTAAGTCATATTAGGGTTTTTCTCTAACTTGCAAATATAAAAGCAAGTTATCTCATGTAATTCATTAAATCAATTTATTAATTGCATCCAATATTGTGCAAATTATCCTCTTTGATTTTTTTTCTTATAGAAGGTTAATCTTAGGTTTTGTAGGTGATCCTGGTGTTTTGAGTTAATCATCAACTCTTACATGGTATCAAAGATCTACATCTGCAAGCCACTTCTCAGATTTAGAAATTTTTTTGAGAAAGAGCTATTTTCTAGGTGTATTTCAGTGTAAACTGGAGTATTCCATTGGATTCAGAACTCTAGATCTAAAGATTCTTATTCACTAGTTTGAGAGAATAGGTGTCGAGCATTCAAATGGTGTAATCTCAACTCAAAATATTTCTAGATTTTGTCAGCAGCATCAAAATCTTATATGGGTGTCTCTTATTTTTTATAGAAAGTGCACAGATTTCAAGAAAAATAGATCATAAATCCACGTCCCTATTTTTAGCTTATACTTGTTTTTTTTGCTTTTTCAGAGCAGTTTCATGAAATCAAGCATATCTTTTGCATACCGCATCAAAATCAGGAAAATGAGATATTTTCAGAAAGAGGACTCTAGGAACTATCTAGTGGTATAGGTATTTTTTCCTAATTTTTCTCAGTAGCCTGTTGTTTTCACCAGAAATCAGGTCTTCTTTTTTAGAGTAGCCTTCAGTATTTTAGGCATATCTTTTGCATATGACATCAAAATTGGGCGAACAAATAGGCATTGGAAAGGTATTGAGGAGCTCTACATAACCATCTATGCACTTTTTCTATATTCAATCCTAGCTATTCTTTATTCAGTTTGTTAGTTTTATGGATTTTGTTTGATATTCTAGACATTTTGTCACTTGGAGAAGTTCTGTTTGTTTTGTTGGGCTTCATTTATCAAAATTAATACATATTCAGATTGTTCATCTTTGATCTAATTTATTTGAGGAGATATCATGGGTTTTGCTATTCACCATTCTGTGGTAACATTGGGTAGGGATAATTATGAGTCCTGGTAAAAGGGCATCTTGACACATCTCAGGTGGCTTAATCTTTTGCCTTATCTTTATGGATTCATACCTGAACCAGATACACATGGAAGGAAATCTACACGAGGAAATTATGTTGATCATATTGTAGGATTAATTTATTCTAGTGTTGATTTTGACACTATGTGTTCTATTTCAGATATTGAGTGCTCACACGCTCTTTGGACTCGCATTTGGGAGATTTATGTAGACCCACATCTCTCTCCATTCCTAGACGATCTTGCTATGGATTGCCACATACCCCTTGATGATACAGATTGCATACCTTTTGATGATGATACAGTTGAGGAGCTTGCATATTTGACAGGTCTTGCTAGTTCAGATGACACAAAGACTTCACTTGTTTCTCCTTCTCCTCTTATCAAGATCACATCTTTATTACCTATTGCTACATCAGATTCTTTGGAGTATGACATTATCAGTCTTCTAGAGACAACTCTTTGGGGCACATATCGACTAGACATATCATTGTTGTTTGTAGAGTCCCATCTTGGAGATTTGGAGGACCACCTTGAGGACATTTGTCTTCTATTTGATGACAGCTTTGATGGAGTTGCATCACCATCATCTACTTTAGAGATTGTTCTTCATCCTCCTCTTATTCAATCATAGTTTTGCAGTGGATTGGAGACATTTGAGTAGTTTTTAGGAGCATCATTCTTGTCTTTGGATCATGTGTAGAGTTCAGAGACATTTATTCTTCTTCCTATATATTCCTATCTAGAATGGGAAGACATTATGCACACATCTGCAGTTCTATTTCTTCCCAAGGGAAGGAATGTTGTTCGACATTCATGGGTCTTCATCTTTGTTCTGTGTCAAGCATCTTCTAGCACTATAGGAGTCATCTTGAGGAATGGTTGCATGGTCTCTCTTCTCATCTTTGTTTTGGGAGGGAGCATTTTCTCACATGAGGTTTCATCCTTCTCACTTCTAGGGGGTCATCAAACCTTCTCTCTTCTTTCTCTCTTATGGGGGCATTCATGATTGTACTTTTGTGATGGATTTAGTTCTTGGGGGGTCTTAGTGTTAGTCCTTCCATCACATGTTCATGTACTAGTTGTATTTTTCTCTCTTTTGGAGAGGAGTTTTCTCCCACTAGGTTTTTCTCCTTGCTCTCCACATTATGAGAGATTCTTGTTGTTCATGGGTACCTAACATGGCCTTATAGTCAGGACCCATTCTTGCATTAGTTGCATGTTTTTCATTTCTCCCTAAGTTGCACTTAAAGGGGGTTATTAGTGTAATTAAATATTTAATTACACTTTATTATGTTTACTTAGGGCTAATTATAGTCTTAGGTTATTCTTAAGTCATATTAAGGGTTTCTCTAACTTGCAAATATAAAAGCAAGTTCTCTCATGTAATTCATTAATCCAATTCATTAATTGCATCTAATATTGTACAAACTTATCCTCTTTGATTTTTTTCTCTTGTAGAAGGTTAATCATAGGTTTTGAAGGTGATCCTGGTAGATTGAGTCAATTAGTGACTCACAAAATTACCAGCTCCCAAAATGCATTATTTTTCCCCAAACCTAGAAAATTCATTCATTTTCCTTTTGCCTTTGAATTAAAAAACCCCTCTTTTAAATCCAATCTAAGATAGTCTTTTAGGGGCTTTATGCCAAAATTTACTAAGTAAAGTCCTTCTCCTTGTGTTGGTTGTCTTCGTTAGAACAATTAGGCTCATTTGGGTCCTTTATCGGCAAATCAATGAATTTGTAAACTGGCAAACTAGTTCGCTAGTTCAAAAAATTTGTTGATTCATTGATATAGCAGCTAGCAGGTGATCTATATTATTCAAGGTGGCAAAAAGAAGTTAAGGATTCCTTTGTCAGTGATTTCTCAAGTTAGTAAACTTGAAAGTTCACCGATGGCATATTTCGCCGATAGAAATAAACAAGGCTTTGTTGGTGCAAGTAGAAAAGTTTCAGAGACACGAAAGAAGATGAAAGAAAAGTTTTTTAAGTGAAGTTGGAGGGTCACGAACCTCCAAGTTCACCGACAGAAGGTTCGACCGAAGGAGGATTTGCCAACTCAAGGCTAGAAGGGGAGAAGACCACAAGGAGTAAGGTAAATTTTCTCCGAAGGAGGAACAAAGAATAGGGTAGAGAAATGGTTAGGTTTAGCAAAATTCAATTTTTCTGACAAAGGTAAAGTGGAAAGAATGAAGCTAAGGCAAGGGACTTTGTCAAGGAATTGGCAAAGTCCTAAACTTTGTAAAAGTTTGGTTTCTTCAAAATTTGTTGACTAAGGGCCGATTGTGATGAAAAAGGCAAAGTTTAGAAAAAAAGTGGATTTGTCGACAAGTAAAACAAGCAACTAGCAGAGTTCATTAAAGTATAGAATTGTCAACAATGAAGAAAAAATTTGGAGCTGGCTGGTTTAGAAAATTAAAGATTTGCTGACAAAAAGGTAAAAACAATGGAAAGTGGAAAGTTTGCAAAGGGCCATATTTGCTGCTAAGGCAAATCAAAAGAATTAAAAAATAGCCAAGGTGAAAAGATAAAGTGCTACATCAGGGAATCAATGGAAAACCAAACTTGTGAGAAGTTCAGATTTTTGGCAATTTACCGATAAAGCAAATTGGCTAACAGGGTCAACAAAGAAACATATAGAGATATTTTGGAAAATTAAAGATTTTCTGACAAAGGGAAAAAGTAATCAAAGTTTGAAAGTGGTAGCTTTTCTGATTAAAGCAAATAGAAAGAGTTTGACATAATGAGAATTTGTCGATAAAAGTAGAAAATGGCAAAAGTGGTCATGGTTCGACAAAATAAAGATTTGTCGATAAAGGCAAAGGGCCTGTCAATTTTGAAAAAGTAAAAGTTGCCGACAAGGGGCAAAATGAAGATGGTTCATGATGAAGGCCTTTTTCTGACAAAGAAAGTGGCAAAAGTAGAGTTTGAGAAGGGTTAAAATTATCAGCAAGGGACAAGGCAGTGCTGATAGAATAGGAAAAGAGCCAATCAGGCAGAGTTTGAAAAACAAAAAATTGCCAACTAAGGGCAGAGCAAGCCTAGTTCAAAAAAAAGTCAAATTCATCAACCAAAGGAAAAAGATAGAGACCAAGCCAAGTTTACCAATTTGAAGTTTTGCCGATAAGGCATAAATGAGGCCGAAAATGAAGATAGAAGGAAGATGTCTTCCACAGTTTGAAAAGGTGACAGTTTTCCAATAAGGTAAATATAATAAGAAAAAGAAGGTAGTTTGTGAGAAAGATTAAAGGCTGATAAGATGGGGAAATGTGCCTAGTATAGAAGAGGATTGTGCTGGCTGACATGTACTTAGAATTTAATGATTTTGTAGAGTTGTACCTTGCAGGTGGTTGACATAGTGATATTCTTCAACACTTGGGTACAGTTGGAGGACAAAGAAAATATGTCAGATGTTGTAGGTGGTGTACAATGGGGGCAAGCAATCTTCTATTGTTAGTTTGTAGAGTTGTTAGAATATGGGCATGCTTCTAAAGTGTAGATTTTTATGACATTGCAGTGGTTCTACATTTAATGCAGTGCAGTTGCTATTTAATTGATTTTCTCCAATGTGCAGGGGTCGCACAGTGAAATAGAATTTCTATATATACATGTTTGAAAGACATTCTTAGGATTGGTCAATGAGCCAATTGTCTATTCTGGGAGTGCCTAAGAATTATTCTTTTGCACCAATACATGTTCTTTCTAGTTTGTTAGTGAAGGGATGTACTTATCATAGTGCAGGAAGGTTGTGTAATGCATATATGAATGTAATGGTATGTCTCCATGGGAGTTTGTAGTGACTTTGGTAAATATATAATTACAATTGTATGTTTTCCCTTGCCACATTTGTTGGTATGATTGTAACAGATGTTTGGAGATGTGTGACAAGATCTAAGTTAATACAAGGCTTTGTATTTTCCATTCTTTTGTTGCATATGAATTATTGTAGTTCTCTTTTGGACTATTAAGTATGTCCATTATATGAGAATCTATTAGTGTCGTATATGTGAATACATGTCTAGTTCTTTTGATCCTATGCTATGTATTTTCTTTCCTCGCATTCTATGACTCTTTTGCCCAATGGAGTAGGCACTAGTCCATATTGGACAAGGACCAATCACTCTTTAAAATCAAACAAATCATTCACCTATGGTTTAGTGGAAAAAACTATCTTTCTTGTACATGTACATTCGCACAGATGAAATCAGCATAGTTATGGGTTTTGTAACAGTTAGTCATTCTTGACTTAGTGACAACTTTTTGAGTCAAGATGATGAGTTGGGATAGGATGTTCATTTATTTTTAGTTGTTCATCTAGTTTGAACTTAATATCTATTTAGGTATACCCCTTTGAAATTTCCTTCTAGAGTCTAAGATGAGCTCGAAGTGCAGAGGAGTCTACCAACTCCTGTTAGTTGGCCAAAATCCCCCCTTTACTTGTTAATAAACCTCTTCCTATCACCATGATGACAATCCCTGGCCTAGGTTATTTAGGAATGTTTTAGAGTTTTGGGTTGTTACTATTTTGGGTCCCAACAGAACAAATTTACATTTAGTCTCCATCCTTGGAACACTTTTTTCTATCATTCCACCTTGTCATGAATGAGACTAAGGCATTCATCTGGATATTATTTAGACATTCTTTTTTCTATCTGATAGATTTTCCATGCAAAAATTATTTGTTTAGTGTGGGTCATAAATTTTTTATCCAATATTTCCTCTTAGTCTTTATTTAATGACCTATATCCATTTTGAGTCACGAGTGTGACACATTTCTATTATGGAGTAAAAAGTGGACACATGTCTTTTTACCTCTTTGTTTAGCTCCTAGGTCCTCGTGATCACATTAGACATTCTAAATATTCATCCAGATGCAAAATTCCTTGAAACTAATGCAAATTGGGAACAAGGGGCCCATATTTTACCTTATCCTAGACCTAAAAGGAGCCCTAAGACTTGGGTGGTATTACCCAAGTCTCCTGATTGGTCAGGAAAAATTTAATTGCATTTTAGCATAACACCTTTAAAAAGGTTTCTCCTTGTCGACTCTTTTGGTTTAATTTCATGAATGTTAGTGGGAAAGCATATATAATTGTGTTTTTGAATTCATTATGAACCTAGATAAAGATATCCAACTTGAAGCATTGGAGTAAAGAGCATTAAAAGCATTCATTGTAATTCCAGAGAAAATTTGTATTGTCATTGTGTGTGTTGTTGTGGGTTTTAAGTTATCATCTCTCTCTCCTTATGAGTTGAAGAGATTTCATCCTCCTAAGGGTTTCATCGTATAGGTGATATCATTTTGATTTATCATCATTTGATTTCATCATATTGATTTGTGTTTAGCCTTTTCCTAGCAAGGGCAAGCTCTCTTTATCTATCAATGGTATTGGGAAGATTGAATGCTATCCCAAGATTTGACTGAGGCAAGTCCCTAAACACCATAAACCCCAAACCCCTTTTCTTTTTCTTATGTGCATGTTATAGGTGTGAGATCCAAAAAATATGAAGATACACGAAGACTAAGCAAGGATCAGGGTTTTGGGATTAGGCAATAGTTTGGGAAGATTCTACTATGCAAGACTTTGGTGGTGGTGCCCTAGTCTTTCTACCTTAGCTGGTTCAAGACCTAGCATCAATGTAGTCTTTGTAGCATTTCTCCAGTTTACAGTTCCTAGAGATTCAACCTTTCTAGACTTGGGCGGTCTTGAAATAGTCATCTGACATCTCTACTTCTGCGACATAGGTTCTGACATCTTCCTAATTTCCCTTGTACAATTGTCTTATGGAGATTTATTGTACATATTCTATTATAATCAGATCATCATAGAACTAATGTTTAATGCATTATTGACCTAGAGTTTGATAAAAAGGCTTGATTAAATTTGATATTTCCATAGTACTCCTGAGCATGAAACCTGTAGCTGAGTCCACCTTCACTTGGTATCAGTATCAGGTGGATAGACAATGAAAACACTTTGTTCACAAAGAGCAATTCCATTCGAGGATTGCATTGGAGCTGAAGGTGTTGGTAGATTTTGGCAGTTTCTATTGTTTGGCTTGCAGGTTGTGTTTGTTGCAGTTTTGGTATATCCAGAGGTGTTGTTTGGTGCTGCTGTTGTGTTTCATGTGTGTTGATTTTTGTTTTCTATTTTCCATCTATTCAAGGTACCAAAGATTAGTCCTTGGACGTTTGGGAGGTGTTGTGGTGATTTTGGCAAGGGTAAGTGATTTACCCAATGTGTATTTCAGCATAGTTTGAGTAGTTTGTTTTGGTTGTTGCAGAAGTTTTCTGTTATGCTTATCAGATGTATCAGAACTATTATTAGGTTTTTTTTATAGAATAAATAAATAATATCCATTTGGTGATGTTTCCAGTAAATTTAGACTCCTTTTGGTGTTGGTGGTTTTTGTGGGTTTCGGTGAATGTGGCGTAGATTTGTAATTCTTGTTGATGTTAATGTAATGTCTATTATTAAAGTCTATAATGATGTAAAATCCTCTTCATATCAATGAGAATCAATGCCATAAGTTTCTAGACAAGTTTTGTTAGTTTGGTGTTAATCAGTGTATGACTAGCTTACTAGTCTTGGTGAAATTTGTTGAGTTTTTGGTGGAATTAATTAAAATCATTTTCAGATTTGATTTATATTATAAAATCTCATTTTGGATTATTACATAAATCCAAATCAAATGCTTCATTTTCTAGTTTCTAATGCAAAGATGCAATAATGTTCTTTTCTTAAACATAAAAATGATATGCTATAGCAAATGAAATCAATTTAATCAACCAAATAATGCCACAACACTCAAATTATATAGAAACCCTAGGTCCAAGACTAGCTAGGTTTCTGTAAACCCTAACAATGAAATAATACAAAATTAAGCTATATAACTATGTAAAACGGTAAATGAATTTAACCTAGTCAGATATAACGCAGCAAATAACTCAGATTTGAAGCAAGAAGGATGCAAAAGTGCAAGATATGTCAGGTTCACCAAAATGTTAGATGGACAAGAGAGTCTTAGCCTAAAAGGTTAAACTAGATCAAGCCCTCTTCTAATGAACAAAAACTGAGTTTAGCTTCTACCTTGTGAGGAGAACCAAACTACAAGGGTTTTGGCTCTTTGTTGTATAAAGGAGTGTCAACCAAATTCAACCAATGAAACTAGGGAAAGCATGAAACCCTAATTGAGCAAGATTAGTAAATAACAAACGAATGGAAATAGATACAAGAAATCTAATACTGGAAAAAATATTAGAGAACAAATGAGAATCAAGATCTGAATTGGGGAGTAGAGAGGTACCAGAGTGCTAGGCACCCTAGACCCAAATTAGGTTTTTGCAATATCTCTGGATTTGGGTGCCTTCGCCTACTTATCTTCCTATCTCCCATCACTTGTTATCTTGAGATTCCTCTGGATGCAACCTGCACACAAAGAAGAAGGGAAAAGGGTTGGTGCTATTTAGGAGCTTGCTTAAGTAAAGCTCTGTGAACGGTGTTTCCACCTCCACAATAGCAATGATGAGAGATCAAAGAGTGTGTGCCATAGGAGGATAGTGGCAAATCTGAAGTAGAATGGAATGTTGTAATAAAGCATGAAGAAAAGAAGTCACCATAAGCATTAAAACCCTAGCTTGCTTTGATGCAGAGGCATCCACACTATAACCTTCGCATATAGCATGGATGTCTGCAGACCAACCTCATCATCATCATCTTCGCCATCATCATCATATTCCCTAAACCCAACAGCATCATCATATTGCGGACACTCGCAATTGTCCTCCTGCCGACTACTATTCACCTCCTCCGCCAGTCGCTTAACATCATCATCATGATATTCAGCGGGTGCAAACATCCTCCTGTTGCACTGTTCATCGGGCTCCGAACTCCATCGTCATCATCATGATCTCCAATACTACCTTCGTCAGCAGGATATCCAAATATCCGGTTGCCCCCAAATATCCTGATGACGATCGCCTTCAGTACCTTCCCTTCGATGCTCCGCTAGCCGACGATACAAACAACAGCATCATGATCCACTTTATCTGGTCCTCTCAAAACCTCCTGATGATGTTAATACAACCTTCTGCCACAGACTTCCGCCGATACCTTAGCACTTAACGACGGCAGGATAAACTCACCTAAGGGGATATCTTAATATCCTGATGACGATGACGTCATATCCTGATGACGATGACGTCACCCAATATCCTGATGACCTCTTCAACACTTAGTCGAAAAAACATGAACTTTCTCTCCCGCATCTACTCGCGATACGCGGATGTTTGACACTCCCGATAGATGATCCTGATGCCGATACGCTCCACCTCGGCTCCTGATGATGATCACCCCGACGCACTTGCACTTTATGCACTCGAAAACATCATGCTCTCCTTCACTTATCCAGATGACGATATCCGAACTGTCTACAGAATATTTGCAGAAATATCCTGATGATGCCGTTTTAACAGACTTCTTCACTTAGCGAAATTTCACTTCGCCGATCCTCCAGGGATGACCCGATCCAACCTCAGGGTGACCTTCCAACTCAAACTTCTCAACTTGACCTAGCACATGAGGATGCTAGGCTTCTCAGCATCTGTCGACCGCGATCCTGCACACCTGCATGCAAACAAAACACAAACTACCTACTAACCTACTGTACATTGCCATTCCACCGATCAGTCGGATCAACCGGTGGAATGGATCAGTAAATCCATGAAGCCACCCAAACCAGCAAATCGATCTCACAAAGGAGATCAAACAGAAAATGAAACAGGATCTTTTATTGATTTCAAAGATGCAATACAATATGCTGCTTCTCACACAGAACACTCAAGCTCCTCTGCTTAATGCAATACTACACTGCCGATCGATGATCTACAATCAACCGATCCTCATGCTTATAAAGATTTCCCTACGAGTACTACTGACCCGACTCCAAGCGGCTGGGAACTCTCCAGGCGGCTGGGAGATCCCACCGAACATACATCATGACAGCTGTTATAACTAACTAGCTAAAAATAGTAAAAGCCTGGTCAGCATGATCTTATCCTGATCAGCATGACCTTATTACATGCAATTGGTCTAACAGACCTTCTTGGAAACACAAACAAGACCTAAACTACTAACTGCCTCATGAAGGCCAGCTGTCAGGTAGGTGCTCCTGCACCATACTCCCCAAAAGAAAAGAACTCATGTCCCATGAGTTTAGTATGTGGAAGTCTTCCACCTCTACCCTTTGCCTTGTCAATAGTCTGACCTGCTCCAGCTTTGTCTGCTGCTGTCTCTTGGCTGCTCCAAGACTTCTGAACTGTAACTTGCTGTCTGGCAAGTAAATCCTCATGCCTGTTGATGTAGGCCTTTCTCAGGTTGTCTCTGTGTTTGTCAGATTGGCTGACCAGAACCTCTGGCTGAACTGCCTCTGTGGTGTTCAACTGTATCTTCCTGTCAATCTTTATAGGACAAGCAATAGTCCCAACTATGACAACATCCTTGTCATTCTTCTCAACTGGTTGCTGTGTGCAAACCTGTTTCTGAACCTGCTGCTGACCTCTGTCAGTCACAACTGAAACGTTCCTCAGCTTGTTGTCTGTAACAACTCCTTTCTCTGCAGTGTCCTGAACTGCCTTTATGCCTGCTCCTCTAGGCATCTGCACAAATTCCTTCTTTCCCATTAAAATGATTTGGGCTGCCTTCTGTACTGCAGCTTTTGCCTGCAATGGCATCAACTTAATAGTCTTCCCATCCTTCTGGATGGTGTAGGTATTAGCATACCCATCATACATTACCCTTCTGTCAAATTGCCATGGTCTACCTAACAGTAGGTGACAACATTCCATAGGCAATATATCACACAAAATTCTATCCTGATATGGTCCAATCTGGAAATCCACATATGCCTGTTCTGAGACAAAAAGTGATTGACTATCACTCACCCAAGATGTCTTGTAAGGGTGTGGATGTGGAATCCTTTCCAACTTTAGTTTGTCCACCATTTCCTGAGATACCATGTTGTCTGTTGAACCAGTGTCAATGACAACCTTACATACCTTACCTTTGCTCTTACATGTGGTTTTGAAAAGAGCTCTTCTTTGCATCATATCCTTTGATGCCTGCAAACTAATTCTCCTTAACATCAATGATTCTCCACTCTCTGGATATCCAAAATTCTCAGGACCTTTGTTTGAACTCTGTGCACTTTCTTCTACTTTCTCTTCTTGTACAAGTTGTACCCTCTTGTCACTTGTTCTATCATTTCTGGATGATGAACCTTTATTTTCTGGACATTTGAAAGATGGATGACCAAACTCTCCACAGGTGTAACATTTTCCTGAAAATGTAGTAGAACCTCTACCACCTCCAAATCTTCCTCTATTACCTTTCCATCCACCTCTGAAATCAGACTGTCCTTGTCCTTTACCAGTGTCTTCTTGACCCTCATTGGTTTGCTTTTGTGCAGGGGCTATTCCTCTTCCCCTATTGTTTCCTCTTCCTCTCATGGACTTATCATGTCCTCTATTCATCTTTTCTTCAATCCTGATTGCCATTTGATAACAATCCTCCACACTCTTAGGGTTAGCTAACACTAACTCATCCTGTATGTTAAACCTCAAACCAGCCAAGTACCTAGCCACCTTTTCTACCTCATTCTCATGATGACCAGATCTCATACTTAACAGATAAAATTCCTCAGTATATGCTTTCACATCCCTGTCTTTCTGCTTTAAAAATTGCAGCTTCTTAAACATCTGGATTTCATAATCCCTTGGCAAGAATTTACCCTTGATCCTTGCTACCATCTTATCCCATGAAGTGATCTTAGACTTCCCTTGTTTCCTTCTCTCAGATTGTACATAATCCCACCATACCAAAGCATGACCTCCTAACTTGGTCTTTGCAATCTTTACCTTCTGATCCTCAGCAACATCTTCACATTCAAAGTGATTATCCAGTGCAGCAATCCAATCTAACAACTCATCTTCATTCAAGCTTCCAGTATACTTGGTAACATCAACCTTTACCTTAGGTTTTTCACTCTGCACTGCCTTTAACAGTTTTGCCAATCTCTGGTCTTCAGCATCCAGATCTTCAGCTACCTCTTCATACTCTTCAACAGTATCTGCATCTTCTTCAGACTCACTGTCTTCTACCTCCCTCTTTTTGTTCTTTTCCAGGGCTGTCAGCCTGGCTTGAAGTGCTTTAGCAAGCTCCTTCATCTTCCTCATCTCTCTAGCATGTTTCTCCTTCATCTCCTGTAATTCCCTTGCAGTACCACTACCTTTAGGAGGCATTTTGTCAACCTCTCACAACACACAACACACAATTCACTCTACCTCTGCCCTTTCGGTGACAGAATCAACACACAACAGCCCAGACCTTTTGCTGAGCTCTGATACCACTATGATGCAGAGGCATCCACACTATAACCTTCGCATATAGCATGGATGTCTGTAGACCAACCTCATCATCATCATCTTCGCCATCATCATCATATTCCCTAAACCCAACAGCATCATCATATTGCGGACACTCGCAATTGTCCTCCTGCCGACTACTATTCACCTCCTCCGCCAGTCGCTTAACATCATCATCATGATATTCAGCGGGTGCAAACATCCTCCTGTTGCACTGTTCATCGGGCTCCGAACTCCATCGTCATCATCATGATCTCCAATACTACCTTCGTCAGCAGGATATCCAAATATCCGGTTGCCCCCAAATATCCTGATGACGATCGCCTTCAGCACCTTCCCTTCGATGCTCTGCTAGCCGACGATACAAACAACAGCATCATGATCCACTTTATCCGGTCCTCTCGAAACCTCCTGATGATGTTAATACAACCTTCTGCCACAGACTTCTGCCGATACCTTAGCACTTAATGATGGCAGGATAAACTCGCCTAAGGGGATATCTTAATATCCTGATGACGATGACGTCATATCCTGATGACGATGACGTCACCTAATAACCTGATGACCTCTTCAACACTTAGTCGAAAAAACACGAACTTTCTCTCCCGCATCTACTCGCGATACGCGGATGTTTGACACTCCCGATAGATGATCCTGATGCCGATACGCTCCACCTCGGCTCCTGATGATGATCACCCCAACGCACTTGCACTTTATGCACTCGAAAACATCATGCTCTCCTTCACTTATCCGGATGACGATATCCGAACTGTCTGCAGGATATTTGCAGAAATATCCTAATGATGCTGTTTTAACAGACTTCTTCACTTAGCGAAATTTCACTTCACCGATCCTCCAGGGATGACCTGATCCAACCTCAAGGTGACCTTCCAACTCAAACTTCTCAACTTGACCTAGCACATGAGGATGCTAGGCTTCTCAGCATCTGTCGACCGCGATCCTGCACACCTGCATGCAAACAAAACACAAACTACCTACTAACCTACTGTACATTGCCATTCTACCGATCAGTCGGATCAACCGGTGGAATGGATCAGTAAATCCATGAAGCCACCCAAACCAGCAAATCGATCTCACAAAGGAGATCAAACAGAAAATGAAACAGGATCTTTTATTGATTTCAAAGATGCAATACAATATGCTGCTTCTCACACAGAACACTCAAGCTCCTCTGCTTAATGCAATACTACACTACCGATCGATGATCTACAATCAACCGATCCTCATGCTTATAAAGATTTCCCTACGAGTACTACTGACCTGACTCCAAGCGGCTGGGAACTCTCCAGGCGGCTGGGAGATCCCACCGAACATACATCATGACAGCTGTTATAACTAACTAGCTAAAAATAGTAAAAGCCTGGTCAGCATGATCTTATCCTGATCAGCATGACCTTATTACATGCAATTGGTCTAATAGACCTTCTTGGAAACACAAACAAGACCTAAACTACTAACTGCCTCATGAAGGCCAGCTGTCAGGTAGGTGCTCCTGCACCATGCTTGATGTGGCATCACAACTTGACTCAAGAAGTTGGTGTAGCCTCAAAGAAGTAGAGAGATCTTCACAAGACCTGCAAGGAGTTAGTACAACAATGATAATCCACCATAGACAGCTTTAGAGAAGAATATAGAGCATGTGAGAGAGGGGGTGCAAGTGTGTCTAGATTGCTTAGATGATCAAATGAATAAACTAACTTGTTTATATATGCATTCCCACTCACCAAAAATGAATAAATCCAAATGGGGCCAACATTTACAAGCCAAGGAGGTGTTCTAAGTCGACACCACAAAAACAGGGTTAGGACTAACATCTAGGACCATGGCGTGTAACATCCTGCCCCATGAGCCCTGAAGGGTAAGGGCCAAAAGAGGACAAGATAATTTTTTTTTTGAATTAAAATGGATAACATACATGTAATACAGTTACCGATTCGATATGTCGACAACGTTCATGGCCAAATGCACAACCCACAGGAGAGGACTAAATCACTCTCTAGAGAAACATTAATAAACTACATTCATTTTAAACACCAATTCAAATGTTTCCAATCCCATTTCCAAATATAAACATGAATCCATAAACACCATAGTACAAGCGGATCCGATACCCACACTGGAATTCGTAAGTCAAATAAGAGGCAACATCACATATCTTCTCATTACTATAATTTACATCATCTCTCACAAGAGAGTACAAAATTACATAAAGGAATAAACAAGAACAATGGCATAGCCATGAATGATACAATAACTGAATGGGTACGTGACTGATAAAGTAACAGAAAGAAAGAGAACATCTTCAAGTTGGTGCTCCAATAACCTGTTCGCCGGTCCCCAATAGCGGTGGCAACACCTCCCAACCATGTGGACTCAAAAGAGACCACCCCACCATGCTCAGAGGTAGTCACAAGGCCCAAATAGAAGAACAAAGTAAGGGTATAAATGATAGCCACACTCACAATGCATAAAGCTAATGTCACAATAATCATGGAGCAGACACCACACACAATGCATAAAGCTAATGTCACAACATAGAGATGCTCATCCAATATAATGTCAGGTACTACTCATGAGTACTATGGTACTAGACACTAGGGTGTAAATCAGATGGAGTGTTGCCATGGAAGAGAGGTTGCATCTTCCAAATGGAGCGCCTAGTTTGACTAGTTGACTATTCAAATGGTGCGAGTTACACCTGCATGAATGAAAGATGGTGCTTCAATTTGAATGGTCTTCGTAACAATGATATGGACGCCCCCTTTGGAAGCCCATGGTTTTGTGGAAACCAAAAATGGTTTCCTAGATTCTTCACATCCTATAAATATAGGCCTTGGGGTAGAGGTTTAGCATTGCATTGGATGGTATTGTAGGTAATGCAAGTATAGAGTGTGGGATTAGCTATCGACATGTTGTCAAAGTGTCAATACTAGTGCTACAAAATTTGTGGGGTCTTTTCATTGTATTGTAAGACTTGTTCAAAGTTAATATGGTGAGATCTACATTTGAGGTTGGGTATTTTACCCATTAAAATTTTCCCAAGATCTCTATTATGTCATTCTTCTTCTTGCTACTTCTTCCATCTCTAATATTTAGTTTTATTTAAGCTTTAATTTTGATTTATATCAACACGTAAGATCAGATTCAATACATGTTTATTGTTCCAAACCAAAGTTATTAACCTATATTTCAACATCCTCAAGCTTTGAGATATTTTAAGACAATTGCATTTTATTTTTGTACACAAACTTCCTTTAGGGTTTGGTTTTCTCCTCTTAAAAAAGTAAATTTCCTTGTTGAGATTTCCCTCTAACTATTTTCTTTCTTAGACAAGATTGTACCATTTCAAATGGTTCTAGTGTGAATTTGCTTCTAATTAGGTGAAATCCCAAGTCACTAGGATTCTCAACCTGTTGGAAAACTACTTGACTGGTGAGCTCCTACTTGGTAGTTTGAAATATAATACCCTTCAACAAAGAGGGTTCACATACACCTTAGTACCAAGAAACTATAACATCAAACAGACCTAAATAAGGTTATCCACACTATAAAGACAATTAATTGTAAAGCTAATTATCAATTCACCTATACTTTAGAGAAGCCACTAGATGTACCCATCATTCTCATAAACTAAAAAAACTCTGTAGGCTGTGTAACTTAAATGAAGTCGAGGATGAAACACATTTTATTATGAATAACCACACAGATACATGCAATCAAAACCTAATACATAAAATCTTAAATCAAGATATCTAAGGGCCTAGGGTGTAATAGTGATGGGAACACGTGTGGGAGAGTGAAGTAGAATCAAACACCCATGCTGCAATAATGGGTTCAGAACTGCAATGATGTGATGTATCAGGGTGAATTCTAGCATGACCCATATTTACAAATCTAGAGTACATTACAGAGGGTACATGAGCCATATTTACAATTCTTATAATAAGGTACAAGCAAACCTCACATCAAAGCAGACCTATAACCTCACACAAGTATATCAAGAAAAAAAGTAAGCAAACAGAACATGAAAAAAATCATTTATAAACTAGATACCCATAGATACAATCTCCTAAACAAGAAAATACAAATAGATAGTTCTTGCAGATGAGTTTGGCCTATGCGCATTGAAAGCTGGCTATTTTTAACTAATCCCATCAACAAATTTGGGAATAATGCAATTTGATAGAATCACAGATAAGGGGGAGAAAAACCCAAAAATCAGAGTCAATGGACTGTACATCAATTAATTCATCTTTAAATTCCACATAGCAAATTTCAAGAGTGAGAAGTGATACCAACCTAGAGAGTATGAAGGAGAATGGCACTTGCTACTGCTCACCTTTGATTGGCTACTTCCTACTCCAATTATGTGACTATCACCATATCCAACTCTGTTGGGCAAATTCAGAATCTAAGCCCCCTTCTCATCACGAGGACAAAATTCTATCTTTTTCACCCCTTTATTCCCCCAATTGAACTCAAAACTCACACAACAAGAGTATATTTGTATTGCAATGGTGGGCTATAAAGGTACTCCTTTCATAATTTTAGACAACTGTGAGCTCGGCTCTGAGGTTAACTACACCCTATGTTGTCTCACATCCCCTACAACAGCCTCACACAAAGGCATGAAGAAAGCATGAAGAAGCACGAGAAGCTTGGCTACCATTTCCTCTGATCTCTCTCCCCTTTGTTATTTTCCCCCTCTTTCTTTTAGAGCCTCTCCATGAGGCGTTGACTCCCTCCCACTAGACTATCAATGCGCTCACCTAAACAACAAGATGTTTTCTGCTTGCATTTCTCCTCCACAAGATATTTTTTGACCGGCATAAAGCCAAACACCAACCTTCTTTAAGAGCCATGAATTCCACTCAGACCTATGTTTTTGACTATGAGAGTCCAGTCCAATCAAAAGATACATTTCCACTAAGCAACCCAATTGTTGGTGTGAGGAACAGACGATTTGTTGGTGCCTGAATTGACTGTCAGTTTCTGAGCAATTTTTCATGCAGGCACCTTCCCAAAAAATCCAAAAGGTTCTGAGTTTTGGCTCCCCTTCATCTTTCCTGAGGAAGGGGTCATCATGTTTTGTCCATCAGCAAAAGTTTTGCTTTTTTGAGTGCTCCGATTATGTCTTTGAACTTTCGGTTTGAACCTCGCCGGTGAACCTCAGTGTTGAACCTCGCCATTGAACCATCTGTTTGAACCGGTTCAATGGTTCAAAGCTTTATGTTTTTGGTTTCATCGGAATAACTTGGTAGATCAGCGAAGGTTTGGAAGGTCGGCCCGATGGTCTATCTCTGGCCGATGAAGGGGAATGCGAAGCAAGTTATATCAGCCAAACTATTGAGCTCGGCGAGAGATTTTTGGGGCGGTCCGATGGTGTTAGTCTTGGCGATAGGCTTTGGACAAAGGCTTATGCGTCGAGCACGGCAAAAGTGCTCGACATTTGTTATACATGCAGCCGTGTTTTTAAAATGATAAAGTTGTCTCCGCGGCACCAATGTGGGATTAATCTCCCTACATTTTTTGAACCTGTGGTAAACGCGTTTTGGCGGGAATTTCTTTTTTGAAGTGCTACGACGGTTTTCAAGCGGCCGCGGGTGGTTGAGCCATCAATGGCAACTGTAGCAGGGGCATGGGTGAGTTGTTGAACAGTCATGTACCCAATTTTTGGCATGAGGACTTCCAGATGGTGGCACAGGGCTCGAGGCCACCATTGTCTACTTTCTGTCTCTACAGCAATAAATTCTGAGCGCCATTCCTTTGAAGGATCTGTATCTGGCAGATTTTTGTAAAAGCCTTGTAATTAATTGTTGTGGTACACTTTTTGGCTGATATAGGCAGACTGTGTTACCATTGTTTTGGTTGTTGAAAGTTGAACATTTGGCTCTATAATACAATACAGCTGATTTGGTTGCTCTGTGCAGCAAAACTTGTGAGTTTATGTATCTCTTGTTGTATGTTTTTGCATGAATCCACTGATTTCATAGTCAATTTTATATGAATAATGCTATGTTTGCATGTGTTATGCTATTTCTGTCTCCAATTTTGCATGTATCTTTCTTCTGAGTCTAGGTATTCAAGGAATGTCTAAGATTCGAGAACATAGAATTCCTATGTTGAATGTCTAATCTTTTAACTTCTGCTCAAGGGGTAGATTAAACTATTTTCAGATTGAACATTGGGAAGGGTATACTGTAATAGGGATGCCATAAGTATAGATAGCTTGACACTCTGTATTGGGAGATATCTGTAAGGCAGGTATCATATGTATCCCCCTGAAATCTAGTTTTAGTTGTTCATGCATATCATTCACAGGTGTATGTCTACTGACTCCAGGCCCTGGATAGGCACCAATCTTGCTTTGTGTTTGTGTTACAACCATGTCCAGCTTTGCATCCAAACTTAAAATTAAAATCAAACTCTAAAACAACCATTAGGATAGTAGAATTAGTTTTAGGATCCAAGTCCTCTGTCTACAACTGCAAATAGGCCCAAAGCTAGCCCCTTTGCTCTTATCTTACAGTTTTGGTCTACTTACAGGAGGACTTATCTGCTTTCTGTCAGCATCCCAGCCTTGTATGTATATCCTCGTGGATGTTGAGTAGGGAATACCCCCCTAGGTTTTGCAGAGCCTGAAGAAGAAGAGGAGATAAAATATACAGTCTATCTCCTACACTGTTGGCCCCTGGCCCAGAGATCCTGTTGATCATTGATGGCTACCTTATAGGGAAATCTAGGAATAAGCATCTAGTCTGGGAAAAAACCAACAGAAATTGGCGACTCTGCTGGGGAGAGAGAGAGAGTCAAGTAACCTGAGGGCTGGAAAATCTAGTTTCTAGTGAAGTTGTTGCAGCAAAAAGGAACCATGTGGTGCTCTGCTGGGGTGATGAATCCAGAAAACAAAAGTGCCTTGCTGACATTCTGTCCTCTCTCTAAGAGGTGGCGACTGTTGAAAGAACCTATCAATGCTGCAACATATATCCAGGTATTCATCTTTGATTCAAAATGTTGAGTTTAGAACAGCAAGCCTGGTCGTGCTCTCAGAGAAGACCATTCTTTATTGAAAGATATAAAGCCCTAAATTTCACAGGGATATATGGTTACCCAAATATTATTCCCAATAAAATTAGAATATGTTTGCCAAAATATAGTGGATCAGATTATGAATTGGCAAACAAACATCTGCAATGATTTTGTAATTTAATAGAAGATTATGAGGTAGAGGATGAAGATGTAGTAATGAGACTCTTTGTTCAGTCATTGGAAGATGATGCTAGGATATAGTTTTCAGACCTGCCTGTTTGTTTAGTTTCTTCATGGATAGATTTAGAAGTTGCATTCCTAGGGCAGTTTGGTGAAAGGTTTGATGTGGCCTCATTAATCATACATTTTATGAATATCCAAAGGGAAGATGAGGAGCTGGTTCTAGCCTTTAATCTTAGGTTTATTAAATTGCTCAGGCAGATCCCTGAATATATGAGACCTAATAATGCATTGTGCTTGACAATTTATTTGGCTGCATTTGATGAAGAAATGAGTTATCTGTTGAGAGATAAAGAACCAGTCACACTTCACTAGGCTTTCCAATTTGCTGTGGACATAGAAAACAATGAGAAATATGGAATGCCAGTAGGTTTCATGGCTGCAAGTTATCAAAGTAGTTATCAAAGTGAATATATTTCAGCTCTCCCAGTATGTGCATTGAGAAATGATTGTATAAAGGGAAATATATTTCAGAATAATGTGTGCAGCCGTGATGTGATGAATGAAGAAATTGTTGTAGAAAATATAAGCACATCTTGTAATAATGAAAACAAAGATTGTTATCAGCCTTTAGAAGACAAGCCTGCAGACACAAGGTGCCCTCCAATTGATCAAATGAGAGACATACATGAAGTTGTGTCTTGCAACAGTGTGCATATCCCAGTTATACCTGATTATTTATATGAAGTGGATATGCAGAGCTTCACTCTGAATATAGAAAACATTGATTCAAGGGATGGCAGTGAATATGCTAGTGATTGCCAGCATTTAGATGCATATGTGAGCCTTTCAGATAATGAAATATATTTGGATGCTGATTATGAATGTTTCCTTGAAGATTTTGGCCACCTTCATAGTGCAGAGGTTGAAAACTTTGCTTTTGATTATCAGGGCACTGGTGAAGATAAAAAACAAGGTCACTATTCAGAGGTGGATGGGAAAATTGCAGATGTGGGTGCTCATACAGTTGGGGATAGTGTTGATTGCAGGGGTGACTATGAAGCTTTCAGTGTAGGGCTACATTCTGAGTTATTTCTGCCTTCTCTTGAGACATTTCAGGTGGACATTAATGACAAAACTGCCGTGCATGATGATGATGGATATCTGTATGTTCATCAAGATAAATTTGATTATGAGATGTTGCTTGTGCCTGAATATTGCATGTTTGATACAGAGGAGCTCTTATTTTTTGAGGAAGGGCAAAATTCTGATGTGGATTCATTTGTTTCATGTGAGTCTGTTATTTTTCCAAGCAACACCAGTGACTCATATGATGATGACATTCTACAACTGATAATTATATATGCTGATGAAGCTAGCTGTAGATTTGTTGAAGAAAAAGAAATGAGCAGTAGCACAAATAATTGCCAAGGGGCTTGCTGCAGACAATTAAATGGTTTTAGGCTTCATTTGAAGAAATCAAAAGAAAATCAGGTGTTTGACAAAGGAAAAGTCTGGTTTTTTCTTTTTGGTGGCCCTGAGCCACCATATTTATTTTAAAATAATGTGTTTGGTGATGTAGATTGGTGCAAGTTTGACTTTGTGCCCAATGGATAGGGGAATGGTCTGCATCCTAGAGATCTAGGGTTCTCGTTGCAGTCTTGCACCTGCACGTCCCCAATCAGAGCCACTGTTGGTGCCTAAATTGACTGTCAGTTTCTGAGCAATTTTTCATGCAGGCACCTTCCCAAAAAATCCAAAAGGTTCTAAGTTTTGGCTCCCCTTCATCTTTCCTAAGGAAGGGGTCATCATGTTTTGTCCATCAACGAAAGTTTTGTTTTTTTGAGTGCTCTGATTGTGTCTTTGAACTTTCGCCAGCGAACCTCAGTGTTGAACCTCGCCATTGAACCATCTGTTTGAACCGGTTCAATGGTTCAAAGCTTTATGTTTTTGGTTTCATCAGCGTAACTTGGTAGATCAGCGAAGGTTTGGAAGGTCGGCCCGATGGTCTATCTATGGCCGATGAAGGGGAATGTGAAGCAAGTTATATCGGCTAGACTATTGAGCTCGGTGAGAGATTTTTGGGGCGGTCCGATGGTGTTAGTCTTAGCGATAGGCTTTGGACAAAGGCTTATGTGTCGAGCGTGGCAAAAGCGCTCGACATTTGTTATACATGCGGCCGTGTTTTTAAAATGATAAAGTTGTCTCCGTGGCACCAATGTGGGATTAATCTCCCTACATTTTTTGAACCTGTGGTAAACGCGTTTTGGCGAGAATTTCTTTTTTGAAGTGCTGCGACGGTTTTCAAGCGGCCGCGGGTGGTTGAGCCATCAATGGCGATTGTAGCAGGGGCATGGGTAAGTTGTTAAACAGTCATGTACCTGATTTTTGGCATGAGGACTTCCAGATGGTGGCACAGGGCTCGAGGCCACCATTGTCTACTTTCTGTCTCTGTAGCAATAAATTCTGAGCGCCATTCCTTTGAAGGATCTGTATCTAGCGGATTTTTGTAAAAGCCTTGTAATTAATTACTGTGGTACACTTTCTGGCCGATATAGGCAGACTGTGTTACCATTGTTTTGGTTGTTGAAAGTTGAACATTTGGCTCTGTAATACAATATAGCTAATTTGGTTGCTCTGTGCAGCACAACTTGTGAGTTTATGTATCTCCTGTTGTATGTTTTTGCATGAATCCACTGATTTCATGGTCAATTTTATATGAATAATGCTATGTTTGCATGTGTTATGCTAATTCTGTCTCCAATTTTGCATGTATCTTTCTTCTGAGTCTAGGTATTCAAGGAATGTCTAAGATTCGAGAACATAGAATTCCTGTGTTGAATGTCTGATCTTTTAACTTCTGCTCAAGGGGTAGATTAAACTGTTTTCAGATTGAACATTGGGAAGGGTATACTGTAATAGGGATGCCATAAGTATAGATAGCTTAACACTCTGTATTGGGAGATATCTGTAAGGCAGGTATCATATGTATCCCCCTGAAATCTAGTTTTAGTTGTTCATGCATATCATTCATAGGTGTATGTCTACTGACTCCAGGCCCTGGATAGGCACCAATCTTGCTTTGTGTTTGTGTTACAACCATGTCCAGCTTTGCATCCAAACTTAAAATTAAAATCAAATTCTAAAACAACCATTAGGACAGTAGAATTAGTTTTAGGATCCAAGTCCTCTGTCTACAACTGCAAATAGGCCCAAAGCTAGCCCCTTTGCTCTTATCTTACAGTTTTGGTCTGCTTACAGGAGGACTTATCTGCTTTCTGTCAGCATCCCAGCCTTGTATGTATATCCTCATGGATGTTGAGTAGGGAATACCCCCCTAGGTTTTGCAGAGCCTGAAGAAGAAGAGGAGATAAAATATAGAGTCTATCTCTTACACTGTTGGCCCCTGGCCCAGAGATCCTGTTGATCATTGATGGCTACCTTGTAGGGAAATCTGGGAATAAGCATCCAGTCTGGGAAAAAACCAACACTATTGACTGGCAAAAATTTAAATTCGACATTCCTGACCATTGATACAAATGTTGCCAATCAATAAAGGCCACCTCCCAAGCAACGTATTCCATCTACCTTCTTTATTCTCACCTAATGCCTCTCAAAAACAATAGGGAGGTTGTTACATGATGCTAGGCACCCTAGTCCTTTAGCCCACAAACTCTGAGGAGTGTCAATTAAGGTGGGCTTATAATTGTCCTAAGTTTATTTTGCCAGGGTTATTAATTTGGATCAAGAATTAATTGTTTTAGGTCCACCCAGGTGCTAAACTAGGTGGAAAATGCTAGTGTACACATTTTACTCCATAATAGCGTATTGTTTTTTTATCTTTGTCCAAAGCTATCAAATCAATATCCTTAGGGGTTTGACCAAAGACAGACATATTCCCGATCATGGTAGGAACATATATGGACATCCAAGGCAAGTTGTAGGTAAATATTCACATCAAATTCATGCACCAAAGTTAGATATATAGTTGTGCAAGTCACTTCTATACTTATGAAAGTGGGTTACATAATTAGACAAAAAAATATTTTTAAATATCTTAATTATATGATCTAAAAGTTAATCAGTTGAAAACAACTAACTAATTAATTCACCATTAATTTAAGAACTAAATACCTTTATTTTCATTTACCTTAAAAACATTTATATAAAATACATTTATTTTTTTATACTATTATTTGACACCACTTTAGAAAATTAAAGATAAAATCTATCTTCATTCAAATTCATTTTTAAAAACTAAATTAGCCCTATTAAAAACCCCTTTTAATGTCAACTCAATTCACAAATAATTGGTTCTCAGTTGTTAGATAGAAACTCACCTTTATTTAAAATTTTCTATGTTCTCCACTACCTTGTTATCTTTTGGGTGTCCTATTTTTTTATTTGCTGTGTGATCATGGTCCGATAAATTGCTATGGTTTCGTGGACATTATTAAAAATCTTTCATTTTATTTTCAGTCGGCTTTCATTTCGTAAATTTCTATTTTCTTTCTATCACCCTATAAAATTTAAACTCTCTTTGCAACCAACCATCCATATACAGGCACCCTCATTTTTCAAATCCATGTGCGTTCTCCCCAAAGCAATCATCCCTTTCCAAAGCTCTCCAGCAGTGAAATTACCAGCCAAAATAGAGATGGAAGAAGCAAGCGGCAATGTCATTAGGAAATCTGGGCGCGGAGATTTATTAAGATCAAGGGCAATCCGTAGGGCCAGCGATGTGGAACATAGGCTCAGACTCGGCCAATTCAAGATTCTCAAGGAGACAGGTCGCCATGCTATGGGAACACTGTTTCTGGCACAGCTACAAGGCACCCAAATTTACTACTCCATAAAAGTTATGAACAAGCAACTACTTGCAAGCCAAGATAAACTAAAAAACGCCCAAAATGAAAAGGAAATCCTGCAAATGCTGGATCATCCCTTCGTGCAAGCTCTGTATTGTTATTTTGAGACTGATACTTCCTTCTATGCAGTTACAGACTATTGCCCTGGTGGAATTAACCTTGGCACCCTTATGAAAATGCATCCTGGCAACTATTTTCCTGAGGACACTGCAAGGTAAGGGGTTTATGATGTTTTCTTTACTTTATGCTGTGTTTGGTAAGTCAAAACAGTTTTACTTAGACCAAAACTGTAGTTAAAAGATTAGATTATTTCTAAGGAATTACAAGATTAGGAGAGTGAAGATCTGTAGTTACATGTTACTTTTTGAAATAAGCATTAAAATTTAATAAATATCAATTTTTTATAGTTTATATGATTGAATATATATTTTTTTAAAAATTTATATATGTTTTATTAATATTTTGAATCATACTTCATAACCTATCATTAAACTTTGAATTAAGTTATGTCAATATTTTATTTGAACATTACTTTTAAACGTAGTAGCTACTGCATGTTCCTAACTACTGGTGATGATTGTGACCCATAAGCAGGTTATTTTAGGTCTCATGGTAAGGAATATGAAAAAACAACAAAGAATAGAATATCTATAGTAGTTAGTTGGCATGAGCTTTCCACGGTTCATAGAATTTAAAAAGACATACACAGTTAAATCCAAAAGCATTTCTTTTTGAATCACTTCCTTTTGAATCTGTAATAATTCATATATTTACACCTTAAATCCCAAATCTTTGTGTCAGTATTGAAATATTTGACACCCATATTACTTCCTAAACCATTTCTTTCTCATAATTGTTATCTATGTGAAAGTACTTATTTGACACCCATATTACTTCCTAAACCATTTATTTCTCATAATTGTTATCAATGTGAAAGTACCTACTCAACAAAAGAAAAAACAATGAGAGAGTTTATTAATGTGGAATACTAACAATGTGTTAGGAAATGAATATTCTCATAACAATTATCTAGTAGGAAAGATCACAGGGTTATTTGAAACAATGAGATACTTGACTCTTTTGAAAGTGCTGCTGGAAAATTTCTTTGAATGATTTGTAGTAAATTGTCCCAGGCAGCATTAGTTTCAGAGCTATCATATGGGAAAACTTTTCCCAAAAACAAAAGTTTGTTATTATAAAATTTATCACTGTTGCAAAAAAAATTTGAATTTGGCAGGTGCAATAAGCTGTTATTTTAAAAAACAAGACTCCCAGAAAATCAGAGTAGGTCCTGAAATAACATTAATGGTTTCGATGGAATGTAAACATGCATGAATTCTACGGTAAACATTTTCTTTACAAGTAAATAACAATAGCCTTTTCTATCATATAACAATCATATAAGTGTAAGCTTATGTAGGCACTTAAGAGCTTACATATATTCAGGTTTGACTTTTCTTGTGTTATTAGCAGGTTCTATGCAGCGGAGGTGGTTATAGCTCTGGAATATCTACACCAACTTGTACGAGTAGTTTACAGAGATCTCAAACCAGAAAATGTTTTTATAAGATCAGATGGACATATCCTGATGGTGAATTTTTCTTCATCCGTGATGTGTACTTTGAACCCTTATCTGGTAACAGATTTCTCTTTTCCTTCCTCAAATAACTCAGGAGTACACAAGTTTTTCAGATGTTTACCATTTTCACCTGCAAAAATATGCAGCCGAATATTTCGGAGAAAAAGTGAGGTAGCTGGCAGGAGAAAGAGCAGGGTGCCAGAATTTGTTGCAGAGCCTAGAAATGAGGAAGATAATCTTATTGGAAGTGCAATGGACTTGTGGACTTTTGGAGTGTTTTTGTATGAATTGTTGTTCGGACAGATGCCATTCAATATTGGGCATGATGAATGCAGGTATAACCATTATAATGCAGTAAAAGAGAGCTTGAGCTTCCCAAAAGTTCCTTCTGTAAGCGAAGAAGCCACGGATTTGATCAAGACATTGTTGGAGCCTTCTAACAAGGAAATGCTTGAGATGAAGAACGTCAAGAAGCATCCTTTCTTCAACGGTATTGCTTGGCACCGCATTCTATCCATCACTCCTCCGTTTATACCACCAGTCTGAAAGCACATAGATAATCTGTTATTATCATCTTCTTCTCATATATTCTAGCTTTCACTTTGTTTTATTTTGTTGATTTGAAATCCATATGCTCTGAATTAGGTCTATAAACTATAAGAAATAGTTTTTAGCTATATGCTTTTATGAGGATTATTGTAATATGTGGAATAAGATTATTATATGGACAAATCTAAACGAAATACGTTCACCTTCTCTGTTCCAAGTTATATCAGATGATACTGTTTGATTCCAGGAGTTTTCGAGGGTTGGTTTCTCTATGTGGTTCATTCACTTAAGTTACTAATTTTGTTCTGTCATTTACGATGACTTGTTATATACGCTTTTATGATTTTGTTATATATTAAAAAAGTTAGAAGGAATGCAACGTGTATCTCTCAATCTAGAGCAACTTCTTTTTATAGAATCAGCAGAGAGGTATTCTCGATGGATTGAGTTCATTTGCCTTCAACTGTTCATGTAGGAATATGTTACATAGATTTATATAGATTTTTTTAATTTTAAATATTTATTAATACTAATATATAAAAAATGAGTTATATGCTTTTATGAGGATGGTTAGAATTTTACTTAGGGTTAGGGCTATTTAAAAAATTAGATTAGGGTTATTTAAAAAATTAGGTTAGGGTTTCAATTAGGGTTAGGAGTATAATTATGGTTAGGGTTTGGGTTATAGTTAGGAATAGGGTTATAGTTAGAATTAGAGTTATAGTTAAAATTACAATAATGGGTTTCGTTATAATTAGGGTTTCAATTACGATTAATATATAACCAAAAAATATTACAATTACAGCAAGGGTCAGGGTTAAAATAAGGCTTAGAATTAGGGTGGATATATAACCAAAGGGGTGGCCTTACAATCAGAATTATGGATACAATTAGGGTTACAACTATAATTAGGGTTACTATTATTAGGGTTTCAATTAGGATCAGGCTTAGGGTTAAATAAGAGTAAGGGTTAAGGTTAGGGTTAAAATTAGGGTTAGGGTTAGTATTAGAGTTAGAGTTATTGTTAAAATTAGGTTTAGGTTCCAACATTGAGATTAAAATATTCCTTAAAAATAGGTACCCTAATTCTAACCTAAACACTAACCCTAACCCTAATTTTAACCCCTAATTATTATTATTTTTTGATTCATAAAGATAGAGATTTGTATTGATAAGGAGTAGAAATTTACAAGTAGGTGCCTATAAGCTATTTTTCTGCAAACCACCAATAAACTGACTTTCAAAGCTTATACCGATAAGGCCTTACAGAGCCACATATGCAAAATTGCCATTAACGCTTACAAGACCAACAAAAACTTAGCCATATACAAAATACCTACTGAGACTTATCATAGAAAACTGGGGAAACCATAGACCAAGCGCTTAAAGAAGGCCGAGCTCCCTTGCCATGGATTGGAGCTCACCAACCCATTCCACCTCCCCATTGTCCCCGTCCTCGTTCAGCATGTTTTGAAGAAAACCATAAACTTGAAGCACGTGTTCTTGGTGTTTGAGCAGTGCCATACCTTTCAAATCAAGAATGAGGGGGAAAACTTTAACCACCTCCCTTTGGGGATGAGATGTCTTTTGAGCAGGGGATTCCCACCCTAGGGATGACTGCACCCTGCATCCAGGATTGAGGCAAGAAACTAGGAGGAGACATGTGTGTCTACCCTATGGAATTCATCTACTAACAGGGAATCTTTCCCCAAAATGAGCTTCACCACCGAGAGTACAAGACCTTCATGCCTCTGCATAATTTGTTTGTCTTTGGTCCGTGATGGCTCCTTTGAAAGCCATCTGATAGACTGAGCTCTCCAATTGGAGAGGTGTTGCCATTCCCAAGTTTAACAGACCATTTACAGAGATCTTCATAATGAAACCAGAACCCTCTGCCATTCTGCCCACTCTACCAATGCCACAGGATACTTCGTCCATTCGAGCAGGCTGACTATTTGATGATAAAGGTGAAGACAAACATCTGGATGCTTCTCTATCAGTATCCATATGTTGTCTTCATTCATTTGACAGTGGGGAGAGGAGGGGAAGGAGGATCCTCCACCGGATATGGAGCATGAGATTTAGACAGGTTCGAAGAGGCCGCAAAACCAAAAAATGATTAACTGTGATCATCAACAGGGAGTGTCTTGCCATAATGCTAACTTATGGTAATGACCCATCCAAGTATTTTAACCCCTAATTATTATATATTATAATTAGGATTATTAAATATATTATATTATATATTTAACAAAAAATAATTGAAAAATGATTTATCTGTATTGTCATTGGCTGAAAAAAAAATGACCTCTTCTTTGTGGATTGTCGGAGAGTGCAACAAAAAGCTATAAATAATTTTGGTTTGAGGGGAGGATGTGGCAAGTAAACAAATTATGAACACAAATTTTGTCTCACACTAGTTAAGTCATGCCTCAATTGATGGCGATAATTATGAGAGGGAAGAATCATCAGTTTTTATGGATGGTGATAATTATGAAGGGAGAATCATCATTTTTTATGCATTTAAGTTTTTGCTTCATTACCTAAACGTAAAAATTACTTTTTGTTAAAGGGACAAAGTTATAATATTAATAATACTATTAAAAATATAGGGTTCTGCACATTTTATTTTATGAAATTAGATTATTTTTGGGATTTCAATTTTATTTACTCAAGAGTTAAAAATCTAGTATTTCAATTTTATTTACTAAAAAGTTAAAAATCTATAGTATCATGAAAAATATTTTGCCATGTTATTATATTTTTTATTTTATTTTTCAAACATACAATATTTTAATGTATTTTAAATTATGATAGTATTAATATTATTATATTTTAATATCTTAAGTAGACATTTCAAATCTCTATACACTCAACTAGGGCGGCTCTTCACATAATACAAATATGGAGGCTTTGTAAAGTTTAGTTTTATAGTTAAGGAAATATTTGTGTTATTTAATAGGCTTTGTAAAATTTCGTTTTATAACTAAGTAAATATTTTAGTGCTATTTTATTTTTACCAAATTAAATTATTTTTGAGATTTCAATTACATTTCAAAATGAGTTCACATAAATTTTTCCTTCTAAATTTAGTTGTTACAAATTTGAAATGATAAACAATTCTTTATCTTTAGAAAAAATTATTACTAAATGACAATATTAGATTAATTAAAATAATTAAAATCATGTTATCTAAAAGTACTTACTATTATTACTTAAACAAAAAATTAAGTGACTAAGATAAAGTACTGTAGTGATCTAAATATGAATATGTTATTGTTATTATATTGTGTAATTATTCTTCAAATTTACAATATTTTAATGCATTTTAAATTGTAATAGTATTCAATATTATTACATTTTAATATTTTAGGCAGACATTTCAAATCTCTTCACACCCAATTAGGGTTAGGGTTCTACACATTTTATTTTATGAAATTAGATTATTTTGGGGATTTTAATTTTATTTACTCGAGAGTTAAAAATCTAGAATTTCAATTTTATTTACTCGAGAGTTAAAAATCTAGAATTTCAATTTTATTTACTAGGTACTAGCCACTATGTAGCACTTGTTAAGTATAGGTATGCTAGTTTTTAATCATAGAGGAATCGATAACCCAGGGACCCATAATACAAAGCTCCTCATATAAACTATGGACTGTACCAAAAATTTGTTCACTTGTTATGACTTTGCACTCATCATTTATTATGAATTTTTCATGTGCTTAGTTAATTTGTAGATATGATTTGTCATGATACTTTTGGACATTTTATTTGTTATTAGTAGGTAGTGTATTATTGCGTGGGTTTATCTCAATTAAAAGAAAAAATAATGTCAATTAATCAAATCAAATTTTTAATATTATTATAATGTTTAAATAGAACTTCTATTATTTCAGGCATAATGTATATTAATGTCTTGAAAATTTGATATATTTTTAAATTTATCTTTAATATTAAAATTTTGAATACGTCTCCTTTAAATATAACTAGTAAAAGCACCAAAGGTGCTATCAAATGGTCGATAGGCACAAATATTTATAGGCCTATCACCAAATTGTATATATTTATATTTTGATATGTGTAACTGTTCTTTGTATGTTTTTGGCCATTTTGATATGCACACTGTAAGTATTCTTTGTAAAGTATCATCATGATTTGATTAGTTGATCCTTTTAATTATAAAGCATAATTTTAAAAGGATGGAAAAATACTTGCAATTCAACTCTCTTATTAATATAATATTTTTTGAAGCATGCCTTAGAAATATGTGTTTGATGAATGTTGTAAAAAATCTTACATGAACTCTACAATGTACATTTATGATACTATTTTTGCATCCTACAAAATTTTTATGATTATAATTTTTTTGTCAATAAAACATGGTTTAGGGGATCACTTTCTTTATGGAAAAGGTTGTGTTGCTTTATATCAAGAGGGTAAGATATTAACAAATTCAAAAGATGGGCAAAATGCAAAAATTCTAAGCACTAACCTAACTAGATATGGCATGTAGCCTTACAAAATATTGAAACAAAACTTGTTCACGATCACAAAACTGAGGAGGTTGTAATGAATAAAATGGCCCACACATTCAAAACTCTTTATTATTCATTGGCCCTCGTCATCTTAACACCATCCTCATCATCCTCTATTAAGAATGTGAAGGCCTAGCCTATTGTCATTGTAGGAGTAATGCTTGTTGCACATTTGAGAAAGTTCATACTGAACCCTACTCTATGATGACATTATATTTTAGAAAACCCCACCAATAGGATGATAAAAGGCATCTAGGGGCCCATGATCACCCCATCATTAAACTACATGGCTCCATCTTTTGGCGGAAACCCCAATCTAGGAACCACTTCCTTGATGATTATGTCTAATTCCTAGTACCATTAGTTTTGGATCAAATGAATTGCCATTGACTTGACATTATCCTTGGATTTTGTCACTTTTAGAAGTGCCCCACCAACATTGAAGCCATGTTTGAATTTACTTAGTATCAGTGGTCTGCAAACAAAAATACTTCCCCTAGCACCAACTTGAGTGCATGAATCATGATTATGGCCTTCATTTAAAAAATTCCAAGTGTAGGTCAAAGATACATCTAAAAATGCTACTTCATGCTTCTTTACAATTATTGTATCACTAGTATCCATTTCTTGGAGATGAGAGTTATTGAATTTACCTAAAGCAAAAAAGAGAGTGAATGCATCCATAAAGTGTTATAAAGGCAATTAATAGCACATCTTTCTACCACCAAATGATTTCTCTATTTGTCAAAGTACCCATAATCTTAGTTCAATCAATGGCATAGATAATTTGCATGTCTGAGTTGAATATCACCTAATTTGATCTCTAAATTATTTGTTCTTCCCAACTATCTATTTGGGTTACATAGCAAGTTGTTTATTTTTTTGTTTAATTTTATCTCAATTGAATGATTTTAAAGTGTGGTTATCTTGGCTGAATATGGACTCAAATAAGTATCAAATCAAAGGATTATTATCAATTATGCATGCTTCATCCTTTCCAATGGCATAATTTTCCAAAAAAACCTACTTCTTTATTGATTTATCTATAAATGTGTTGGATAGTAGAGAGACACTCCTGGTGGATGTAGAGATGCCCACAATAAGATGTTGAAATACAAATGTTCTTTGTCTTACCTATCATGCTAGCCAATAGATTGCATCACAATGGAGGATCATTTTATTGGAGATGGATGTTTCTCTACTATGAGAAATGCCTAATGCCAAAATTAGTTGTTGGACATCTAATCATTCTTGATCTAGGACACTAGGACACTCTCACTCATGGCCTCAAACACGTGTCCCTTCTCAAGGATAATCTCAAAGGACTCTTATGCGATCATATACAATGAATAGTAGGAGATAGTGGAGCAGGAGCCTTGGAGGATCTACAACTCAAATTTGACTTTCAGGTCTTTATTGATGTGTTGTGACACCTTGACACTTTATTTTTTTGTTGGTTATCCCCCTTGCATGGAGATATTTTATAGCAATCATACTTATTTTGACTATAAGCCTCCCATGATGGAGCCTATGTACTTAGCTTCTTGACATTCTTATATTTATGATGTAGCTTGATTTTGAAAATTAACATTGATCTATATCCAGTTTATGGTTGATGCCCTTTATTTTACATTCCCTTGTTCACATAGTTTGTTGTCACCTAGGTATAACCATTATAACTTAAGGACATGTCACCCAAGTGAACCTAAGGTCTCTCAAGTGACACTCCTATTGAGAATATGAAAAGGGTTATTCAACAATTGTGAGATCTTGGAACTCAATTTAGAGGTTTGAAAAGATAGTCAAAGGAGGAAAAACACTAGGGTCACATCATCAAGTATGAGATTGCTAAGAGGAGTATAATTCACACCCTCATGGGACATGATTTGGACCTCTATATCATCATTGGACTACCATGTAGGCTTGTACAATTTTCTATAATTACATGACCAACATAGCTTTTGACTATTAAAATGTATTAGAAATGATATTTTGATCTAGCAGAGTCTAATGGAGGTCATGCCGCAATGGCTTTCTTTGTGTTTCTTGGACAAAAATTAGTTGTGGTATCAACCTCTAGAGGGAACATGCCATCTTTTGTAATATAATGTATTTATTGATATTATTCTACTAAATATTTCCACTTATTACTAGCTTGGTTTCTATATTTTTAAAACATTTTAAAAAATTCAGCCAAACTATTCATTGTTTGTTTTTCACTTTTTTGGGTATTGTTATGTTGGAAAATATCCCCTTGGGGGCTTTTCCCTCCTAAGGTTTAGCTTCTGGGTTCTTTAGAATGCATTAAGGTCATCTTGCATGTTAATGGTGACTCCCGATGAGATAATCCTGAAGTTTCATGGAAAATGGGACTTAGGGGATGTGCTTAACATGAATCCTACCTAAAATAGGGGGCGAGGAATTGGGCACCTGTGCCCTACTCCTGCCCTATTTTAGGTCAGGACATATTTTTGTGTGGTGGTTATGTGACCGTTATTGGGTCCCACGCTGACACCTCAAGATTGAATTACAAATTTCCTGGTGGGAAATTGTTTAGTCGCATATATAAGCATGTTTAGTGATTCGTTTGTAAACTAGAGATGGACATTGTGAACTTGTGGCTTTATGCAAAAGTGATTCAAAGCATTCATTGTGTTGTAGAGTAGTATTGTTTTGTTATTGTGTTTGTTTATTCAAATTTGATTCCATCTCCTCATGGCATGAAGAGCATCTTCCTTCCATGCAATCTACACTTCAAGGTGACATTTACTTGTGTTTCAATCATTTATCATTTGGATTTTGCCTCTATCCCATAGGGATACACAATCTTTATCTAAAAATGGTGTTCAAAAGACTTGAATGTCTCTCTGGGGCTTGACCGAGGCAAGCCTCTAAACACCACAACCCCCAACCCTCTTCTCTATGATTACAGGTTACAGGTTGAGAAAGAGAAAGAAGTGGAGTTGTAGGGAAGCAGTGTAGATTGTCAAAAGTGTAGAGGAAAGAAGAAAATAGGGGATTGGACTAGGGTGCCTGCTCATTAGTCCTTTGGATCCCGCAATAGTAAAATCTTTGGAACAGCTGAATCAAGTTGTAGACAACCTTCCCAAATCCTAAAAAAAACTAGTACATTGAACTAGGGCGCCTACTCATTAGTCCCAGACATTTCCATACACTAAACATCAAAATCTGGTATGTATTTGATTATCATTTGATATCTCTATATGCGAGCATTTTCTATTAATTGTCCGTTTGTTTACAATTTCATTGAATTAGGGTTTTAAGCATAATTGGACTTAATTGAACAACAAAATGATACAATTCCAAATTTCCCTTCTATTCCAAGTGATAGGAAATATGTAGTAGAATCTTCTAATTGATTGAATGTCCTTGAATGTTGATGTGAAAGGAGGATTTAACATAAACCCTTGAAATCACCATCTTCCCTCTTTTCATATTAAACATGTATTATCTAAGAGAAATGATGTATCATGTTTACAATTCTATCTTTTAAAAAGCACCTTTTTGGATTCCTAATTGGAATATCTAGTTCATTATTCCTTAACTTTCCATAATTTGATTGGAAGAGAAGTTTCTTTCTATTGGATGTTCACACCTCATAACATCATGGCATTGTTTAATTTAGAAAAGAAACTTCCGTCCTTTTGTCATCCCCATTATTTTGCTTCCTCCCTTCAATTGAAAGTCTTCAACAAAGGACTTGAAATCAACAATTTCTTTAATTATGGTGTGAATTTCATGTATTTCCAGAAGTCCTATAATTGTTGATCATTTTAGCCATTGTTCATAGTTCTTTCCTCTTAATATTTTTAGATAATTTTTCAAATATACTATTTTAATGTATTCCTGCATTTGACCAACAAGAAGGAAGCTAATTTAAATACCAAGGAAGACTCCTTTGTGCACTAACATAGACAAGTATTAAAGCATGAATATATAGTCAAATAAGTTAAATATTGAATTTATAGGATCATTAGAATTTTTTGACTTCCTGGAAAGAATATGAGTAAGATGTAGTTGATATGGCTAAAACTTTATATGATCATTTTTTGGAAAAATCTTGATCAAAATATTGTACTAAACTTCTTTATCACAAATCTTGCAAGTTATCGTTAGTGCGATGTCTACAATTATATTAAGATTTTTCTATTCTAATATGATTATAGATATCATGAGAGATAGGTTGAATCACATGGCAATATCAACAATCATATTACGACAATGTGTTTTATGTGGTTTTTGATATTTTCCAAGCAAATCTTGTATTGCTTAGCTAATTATAACTACAAGTACATCAAGATTTTATATTCTAATAATCTTGTAGATAGTCAAGTGATAGATTGAAATAATTATAGACAAGAAAGGTATATATTACAACTAGTAGAATAGAAGAAGCATGGAACAAATTAACACTTACCTATAATTATCATCTCCAGAGTAGTTGTCTATTTGCAAGTAGAGACTTGGAGGTAGTTTTATAAACATCTTTCTAGAATATTTTTACTTTGATACTACTGACACTCTAGGTAGCAATTATTTCTTAACAAATTATCATAGAAAGGATGTTTTAATGCTCATTCTTTATACACTAAGGAGTCATACCTATCTATCGGTGTACATTCAAGATCCCTCAAGCAATTGTTCAAGGATATTATAAACTTGGATCCACCTTAAGTATATGGTTGGAAGAAATGGTTGTATCCACCCATGCCTTGATCATGAATAATTATGATTGTCATTTACAACTTTATTATTTTTTTTGGAAAAAAATTACGTTTAGTATCCATCCTTGGAACACTATTTTCTATCATTCCCCCTTGTCATGAATGAGACTAAGACATTCATCTGGATTTTATTTAGACATTCTTTTTTTGTGTGTAATATATTTTCCTTGCAAAAATTATTTGTTTAGTGTGGGTCATAATTTTTTTATCCAATCTTTCCCCTTAGTCTTTATTTAATGACATATCTTTTTTTAGTCATGAGTGCGATACATTTCTTACATAGATCATAAAGTCATCATATTTGGAAAATATGACATCATTATACTTAGTGTTCCACATTCTACTAAAATGTGGTAGTAATATAGCATCACTACCCATCTCTATTAGATTCTAGTTCACATCTCTTCTCATGTATTCCTATGTAAATAAGGAAAGAAGCTACCTTACATTCCCTCTAGTACCATCTACATTTATTTAACATGTAATCCTTGGTGAGACATCTATAAAATCATCTACCAATTTACATAAGAGATCTTTTATTGTGATTATTTTAGATATTGGTTTTCTTTATCTAATTGACCATGCTGAAATGCTTGCTACTCTCCATTATGGTATTCCTTTTAAATTCCAAAGGTACTTCTTTTCAAACCATGAATTTCAATCCAAGCTTGTAAACAAATTTCCTTATCTTCATACTCAACCAAATCAAACTCTGATGTTTTATTAATCAACCTAAAGTATGAAACATTTAATATAAATTGGTGCATTGGTATTGTATCTACATCAAGTAATTTTTCTAAGATCAATCAATGCATCCATTTGTAAGAGTGACTAAAGGCATTTATTTTACTAGCTTTTTTGTAAATTAGATGAACATATATGATGGTAGATCATAGGTTTATAATTTAAATTTAGATGTAGCATCTATATTTGTTGGAGTTTTATTATATTTGAATGTAGACAAAGAAATATTAAGAAATTGGCAATCCATTTGATTAAGAAGCACCTATTGGGGGTTAGTTGTGGTCTTACATGAGGTGGTTTATGGTGTAGGTATTTTGTCAATTGATGGAACCCTGCTAATCTAATATGGGAAGGTAACAACTTGCCATGGTGACCTTTTAATGTAAGACCAACATAATCTATGCAAATTCCAATCAATTTGGTTTTCTAGTTGAATGCATATTTTAACATCTAGTAATTTGTATTGTGTATTTGTATATATCAGTTCTCCTATGGCCCATAGGATTATAGATAAACAAATGCCACGCCAGTTGATAACATTATAGTACCCAAGTGGGAGAAGGGAAGTAGACCATGCCACAAACATATATGATGTGTTGATGCTTTTTGTTGACTATAAGGTGATGGTATTTAGAGATATCTTGGGGAGATTATTAAATTGTGAAGGTTAAGTTCTACAAGGTTAACCCCCTTTGAGTGACTAATTTTACCAGCCTTGGACAAGTGTTGGCAAATAAAAGAATGCAATGCAATGTCTAGAATATGAATTTTGATGCAAGTACAATTCCTTTTAGTGCTCAAAGTTAAAATATTCCTATTGAATTATCCTTAATGTTTTGGGATTTCAAATGATGATTAGATGATTCTAAGTTCATCATCATTAGTAGATAAGGCCAAAATATAATAAAAATCAAATGGGAACTTATAGGTTTCAAGTTACTTTATTTGTTGAGTGGACCTTCTAATAAGTAGAAGTTCACCTTCTTCCTCTCAAGGCTCTCATCTGAATCACCTCTATCTACAACTACCTTTTAAACCTCTCTCTCTCTCTCTCTCTCTCTCTCTCTATATATATATATATATATATATATATATATATATAGAGAGAGAGAGAGAGAGAGAGAGAAGTTTTTGTGCCCTCTCACTCACTATAAAATCAAACCTTTCTTTAGACGTGTGGGGGAAGAAACCACTTTCCATAATATATTGATAGAATAAGAATATAATGTTTGATTTAAAAATAAGAAAAACCCCATTGAAAAAACCACTACTCATTTAAAAATAAATAAGGGTGTAGAGAAAATAAACATCCTAAAATTAATCTAGTCTCTAATTAATTGATAATTTAACCAATAATAATTAGACCTAAATTAATTCACGATAAGACTTATAGATGTAGAAGAGAGTTAAAATGGCGCTTAGCTATCTCAAATGTGACTATTGGTTTATATATAGATTAGTTGGTATGTTATGACTAGAGTGACTAAACTTATCTATGGTATGTAATTGTGATCAGAAGACAAACAAAGACTAATGATGAAATTTCTAGTGCTTGGGATGAATGTACGCATGTATCTCAATCTTCATGGCAAATTCTACAGTTTTAGTGTGATTATATCATCTATGCCTTTTGAATTCATAAACTTATTTCACCTTTAGATGCACCTACATTTAAAAAATTTGTAGTGCTAAGAATAACCTTTAGGAACATTCTCTAGATCAGAAGGAGGTCATTTCAAATTTTATGATGCAATCAAGCCCCTACTACTAATCAACAAGGTTGAAGATATGAAAGATACAATCATTGATTACATATGATGATGTAGTATATGTCCAATGTTAATGCAAACTTGTCCTTAATTACAAGATCATAGGTGCATAATTCAAGGTATTTAGTACACAAGACAATGAACAATGGTCAAGTTATTTGAAAGGGTTATCTCAAGAAAACCAGAAAATAAAGTTGATATATGAGGATAATGTCATGGGTACAATTTTCCAAGGGAAAATCTGCACCTTTGATCTAGTCCAAGAAATTGAAATCCTAAAGAAAAAGGCTAATCTTCATTCTAAAGTGATGGATAGAAGACATGGATGATAATATAATGGTTGAGGTTAGATTATGTGCAAAATAGTACAAATTAAGTGTCAATGTGATGTATTAACAACAAGGCCAAGAGTGAGTGTAAAACAAGAGGGTAAAGAGGCAATATATGCACTTTTCTCATCTAAAGGGGCCAAATAGTGGCTATTCATGTCATAAAAGTATTATAAAAATTGTAATTTATAACAAATAGTTGTCATCATGGAATAGTATTACTCTTTAAATGATATAACTTATCAAGATAGACTTTAATGTTTCCAACTAAATGCATAATTGTAGAATAAAAAACATGAAACAAGAAGTGTAATGAAGGTTAATAGGTTTTAAATCCACAACCATTAATGTCTTATGATGGTGAAAGGTAGTGGTACTTTAAGACCAATGTATAAAAGTTAACCTTGCAATTTAATAAGTTCATATGACAATGTTTAAACATTAGAGATACCTTTAGAGGGATTCAATTCTAGTGACATGTCTTTCTAATTTTAACTATGTTTTTATAGACAATAATGACAAGCATTAAAACATATCACCATTAAATCCCTACATGACAACCAGAATGGTCCACACACACACACCCATTCATTCAAAATAATTTGAGATGGAGATGAAATAAAGAAAAGTATAATATCCTTAATTTTATAATTGTAAAAAATCCTCTTTGTAATATCTATTAATTTTTCCCATATTATCAATATCTAATTTTTTTAATTTCTTTTTTAAGTATAAAATATAAATTGCATAGCCTATACTTTTTCACATTTATTTTGAGCTCATTTTGACCAGGTTGTCCTTTATGCAATGGCTAGTGTACAAGTGGCATTTTTATACAAATGTTTTCAATTCGCCTAAACCTAACTTAATTGTATCTACACACATTCCCACAAACTAATGCAAAAGATAGATAAAGTTGGAGGTAAACTTGATACTATGTTCAAGGGAAAGACATCAATGAATTTGTGGAAGCTAGAAATAAACAATTAGCATTGATATTGTTACATATCCTCTACATGTTGGCTTTGTGGCACCTCATTTTGTGATGTATGATAGAAAAGATAACCCAAATATACACTTGTGTTCTTTAATTGTAGCATGCCTAGACTTTGTTTATTATGATAAGTTGTTGGCTAAACTATTTTCAAGTCCTGATTTTAAAATACTATGCTATTGAATGGTTCTTTTCATTGCCTTATGGGTCTATTGCTGCATTTTTTTAATTTGACTAAGGCATTATTAAAGCAATTCAAATTTAATATGGTAACTAAGATTACTAGTTTTTATTTATTTGAGTATGCCCAAGGACCAAATGAGTGTATCATGATTATGTCATACTATTTTAGTTTTTATACTCTAAATTGTACTATCCCTTGCATGATTTAGAATTATAAAACATTTTAATGAAGGAATTGATTAAACCAGTTATTGATAGTGTATATATTAATATATAAATACATATTGTATGGATCTTTGTGCACATGTGAAAATAATTAATTCCAAGCTTATAGAAAACAATGTTTTCAAATATTGGTAATCAACTTCCAATACTTCATCTATGACCCTTCCAAATGTAAAAAATCTACATCCTTTTCTAAGGCTAATGATGATAAAGAAAAGAAATACAATGTTCATCAAGTTACTAATACTTACAATATTCTATCTTTCAAAAAAAGTGCTCCTAGAAAATTTACAAAGTTGCAATATCCGTTGGATACTATGCTTCAAAATATACTAAGCTCCAATTTGATTAATCTTCTTCCTATTTTTCCATTGGATCCTAAAAAGTTACTTCCAATAAATCTTAATATGCAAGAATTTTATAATTATCATAGAGTTAAGGTCCACATTATACTCAATCTCGTAAGGGTTTGAAGCATATGATGCAAGATCTTATTGAGAATAACATAATTCTTATTGAAGGTGTTTAATGGTAATTAAAATAATTCAAGTGCACCTCCAAATTAAAACTTTTAAATATATACCAACCCATTCCCTTGCCATGCTAACAATGTGGAGACAAAAGATTCAATTTCTATAGACCATGATAATTTAGATGACCATTATGTTGATTCATAGATTACATCACATATAGATGCTTTTGTTGGAATGATACATTCTCAAGAAACATCTTCTTCCTCATGTGCTACTCCATTGATCGCATATTTAGAAGAGAAAATTCCATGGAGTAATCATTATGATCTATTATGTGTGATGGGTGAAGTGCATGGTAAGATTATTGTTGATTATTTTATAGATTTTATGAATCAATATAATGTATGTATGGAGGACATTTTAGATGCTAATCATCTAATGCCATATAAATATGCTCATTTATAAGTATCACTAAATATGACTAATGGAGTATTGATTAACACTATTGGTTGTCTTATATTTCATCTTAACATTGGACCTAGGAAAACATGTGTTCTATCATGTTATTCCTTCTCCTCTAAGATTTTCCATATTTCTTGGTAGACCTTGGTTAACATTTTTAGAAGTAGAGCCTTATATTATACATCAATTTGTAAAATTTATTCATGAAAAAAAAATTATAATGGTTCCACAAAATTCATATCAACCTCTTGTAGAATTGAGTCATTTTACATTTGATAATTGCATCCCTAATCCTAATGAAACTGTGTATCAAAGTGAGAATGTTATTCATGATGTGTATGAATGAAATTAGAAGAACAAAACAAAGATAAAGATAAAGATATTGTGGCATATGAGCAATCTAAACATATTTCACCACCAATACCACTTAATAAGGATAAGGAATATATATCACAAAAAACATTATTTCATGACAAAAATGCTGCTATATGGATTCCAATGAAGAATTTTTTGTGTAACGAATACCAAATATTTCTACACAACCTCCTCCAAAGATACAACAAAAGTGGATAAATAAAGAAACATATGTAATGTTCCACCTGTTGATAGTATTTTCACAAAGAGTACAAACTCCTTCAAAGAACAAACATGTGCTTAAAAAATTAAGTCATGTAATCAAAGAAGAAGAATATGATGAAAACTTTTTGGAAGAGGATGACCTCTTAGAGGGAGATCTTTTTTATGTATAAACCTACATTAGCTTTTTCTTTTTATATGTGTCTTACTAGTGCAATCACGGTTGGAGGGTCCAGACATAGGACTGTCCTACCATGCAACCTTAGAGTAACACAATGGAAAACACAAAGAATGAGGAAAAAAATGAATATATAACGATTCAATATCATGAACAATTGTAATCTTCACATGCCGACAATATGTGGACTATTATGGTCTCATAGGTCTATCCTCCAATTCGCCACAAATTACATGAAAGATATAGCTTTGAAGTGCCTTCCACAAATCCACTACTAAAGACTAAAGATCATCTATCATATTCACTACTCTCCTAATGAATCTAATGATTTCTTATATATCAATTCACAGCTCAAGGAATGATCTATGTCAGCCTTAAGAGGTTCCAAAACCTTATGCTTCTTGAAACATGTAGGTTGGCCAAAATCATATGGTGATTCTTTGAATGTTAAGGAAATATGTTGTGGTTTTAGAATGTAGGTGCCTCTAGTCCCATACTACCTTGTGAGATGTTTCATTTGATTCCACACATTAGGGGAAGGTGCTACAAACCTCATATGCCAAGATAAATGTTGGATGCTTTGAATAGAGACTCTTGATGATGATTTTGATGGTGATAACTTTCCATAGACAATTATAAACCTCCTAAAATCTAGATATGATGTAGATGACAATGTTGAGTCTCCATCCTGTGTCGTGAATTATGAAATGATCATGCGATAGAATACGGTGCAATCTATTGAGACTAAATTGATTGTAATGCAAGAAAAGAAAATGAATAAAAATATTTTTGGTTGATGCAAGATTGCCTTTCAACCTGGGATGCTCCTGCATCAGACACTCGAGGTTGTTTGAAAAGTGAGTCCTTCACTTTTCTAGGGCTAGAGGAAAACTGATGCGGTCTGCCTTATCCTGAGAAATCTATGATGAATCTTCCTCTGATATTCCTTTCCATTTAACCAAGTACTCTTTATACAGTTTGCCTCTAGTACTGCATCCAATTATGCTATCTAAAATGTGCTCTATCTACTCCAGTTGTTCAACTGGTATCTAATCCTTCAAATGAATGTCAATGCTATCACTTGATTCTCCCTCATGATACTAATATAGATCTGTAATATTAAATATGGGTGATATGCCAAATGCTTATGGTAATTACACTTCATATGCATTTCCTGAGTCAGATTTTCTAAGAATCTTACATGGTCCAACCTTCCTCATCTTCAACTTGTTGTATGGACCCCTATTGGAAATCTTTTCTTTTCTAAGATACACCATGACTTCATCTCCAATAGAAAATTCCTTATGTCTCCTCTTTTCATCTGCTTGTCTCTTATACTTGTTGTTCATCTCTTCCAAATTCTTCGAGACCTGAGTGTGCACTGTCTTCATGTATCCTACAAATTATTCTACCTCTGAACTCCTTTTTTTATCCATACTAATGTCTCTCAAATCTGCAACTCCTCTAGGTTGTATTCCAGTCACAACTTCAAATGGTGTCTTCCATGTACTTTTGCTCACTGAGTTATTGTATGCAAACTCTTCTTATGGTAGAAATATTTCCCAATTTCCTTCCTTATATCCTATCAAACATCTCAACAAGCTACCCAGACTCTTATTTACCACTTTTGTTTGTCCATCTGTCTGTGAGTGAAATGCTAAACTGAACTTGAGGTTTGTCTTCATATTCTTCCACAATGTCTTCCAAAAATATCCTATGAACCTTTTATCCCTATCTGAAACTATACTCTTTGGTAATCCATGCAATCTCACAATCACTCTGAAAAATAGGTCAACAACATGTACAACATCATTTATCTTCTTACAAGGAATGAAATGCGTCATCTTTGAAAATCTATCCACTACTACAAATATGGAATCATGTCGCCTATGTGTTCTTGGTAGTCCTAATATGAAATCCATGCTTATGTCTTCCCAAGGTCTCTTTGGTACTGTCAAAGGTTTGTATAATCCAATATTCTAACTATTCCCTTTTGCAATTTGACAAAATTTTGCAACTATGAACAAATTTCCTTACATCATTATATATCTTAGGCCAAAACTAATATTCATTCACTAAAGCTATTGTCTTATCAATACCAAAATTTCCTGTTAATCCACTACTATGCTTCTCCTTGATCAAATTCTCTCTCATTGACCTCCTAGGAATACACAATTGATTCCCTTTGAAAAACATATCCTCCTAAATGAAATAATCCAACCACTTGCTTCTATTTGTCACAATAGGTTCTCTACATGCTTTCCATGCTTCTGTAAAATCAGGATCATCTTCATACATGTGCTTGAGTTCCTCAAAACCTAGTACTTCTACCCTCAATTCTATCAACAAGTTCCTTCTTCTGCTTAATGCATCTAAAACTTTGTTTGATTTTCCACTCTAGTGCTTCAATACAAATGTATAACTCTACATGAACTCTACCCATCTCTTGTGTCTATGATTCAACTTGCCCTGACTACTCAAATATAGTAAGGATTGATGGTCAGTGTACAACACAAGTTCTTTTGGCAACAAATAATGTCTCCACTTATTAAAGGCTTGAATTATGGTAGAGAAATCATGATCATAAACTAAATATATTCCCCCTACATCATTCAACTTCTCACTGAAATATGCTACTGATCTCCCTCCTTGACTTAACATTGCTTGTATCTCATTTCCACTAGCATCACAATCAACCTGAAATTCCTTTGTCAAAATCTAGTAATGCTAACACTATTTGCTCTATCACCTTTTGCTTCAACAACTCAAAACTCTGATGTGCTCCTGATGTCCACTTAAAATCATTCTGGTATCCACTCATTGTCTATGTCATTAATGTGCATATAATATTAAAATTTATGATGAACTTCTAGTAGAAACTTGCCAGTCCATGAAAAGATCTTACCTCTCCAATATTCAAAGGTGTTGGCCATTCAATAATTTCTCTAACTTTCTCTGAATCCATCTTCAATCCTTCCACAGAAATCACAAATCCCAAATATACCAGTTTTTTCCTCATGAAACTACATTTCTTCATATTAATCAACAATCTCTCCTATCTCAGCCTCTAAAATAATTGTCTAATATGCCACAAATGTTCTTCCTTGGTTCTACTAAAAATTAGAATATCATTCAAGTCTAGACAATAACAAACTTACCCAATAATTTCTTCAAAACTTCATTCATCAACCTCATGAAAGTACTTGGTGCATTAGTTAATACAAAAGGCATGACTAACCACTCATACAATTCTTCATTTGTCTTGAATGTAGTCTTCCACTCATCTCCTTCTCTAATTCTAATATGATGGTATCCACTCTTTAGGTCAATCTTTGTGAAATATTTTTCTCCGCTCAAACAATCCATGATATCATCCATCCTTGGTAATGGAAATCTATACTTGACTATGATCTTATTGATTTGTCTTGAGCCTATATACATCCTCCATTCTCCATATTTCTTCAGTACTAACACTACCAGTACTGCACATGGGCTTAACTTTCTCTAATCAATCCTTCCATCAATAGTTCTTGTATCTATCTATTTAGCTCCACATTTGTTGTTGGAGTCATCCTATGTACCGCTTTATTTAGAAAAATGGCTCTAGGTATGAGATCCATATGATGACTAATACTCCAGATTGGTGGTAATCCTTCTAGTACATTCTCCGATATAATATCTTTGTATTCTATCAATAATTCTACTATTTCCTTCTATGGTGGTTCTTCTTCTTTTGCGGTAGTGTTTTTTGTATTTTGGGTACTATGTTTCTTTGGAATCAATACAAAACACATGTTCTTGTGTCTCAATCCATCCAAAAATTTCCTTCCATCTATTGAAACAAAATTTTAAAATTTAAAATTTTTCATTCAAAATCCTTTTCCCGCCATCATGATACCTTTATAACCACATTTTTTCCATTTCAAAATAATTATTCTCATAATTGGCCTAAAGAAACAAATCTCTGGTAATTTACCTTCACCCTAAAATCAAAAGGCCACATTAAAATAGCCATGTCATTCAAAATCATATCACAGGAGGTTCAACCCTAAAATCAAAGTGTGCAGATAAAAGACCTATAGCATATTAGAATGACTAGCTCAAAGGTCTTTTAGATATATCCGAAGTTCAGTGTAATACCTAAATGTGTCACACCGATAAAGCGACAATATGATATATAATGTACTAAGGAAAGATCGCCATGTTGAGGAGACTCATCATACAGTCTCTTCAAAAATATGAAGATAAACATTCAAGTGATGTTTTAGGCGGACATCAAAAAGTCAAAGGGACAAAGATTTCAGAGTATCTAGATGAGTCTTTTGAAGTCTCTTCGACATCCCAAACAAAAGATGCATATCAGGGGGACTAAACAATATCGGCTTGACATCCCACCAACAAAAGTAGTAACATATAGTATAAAGAAATTTAGAATGTCAGCATGATCCATATTCTAGTCCTATCAAAAAGCCATTAAAATTACCAAGTAAAGAAAAACATAAAAGGAAAGTTTAGGATATCTAACAGAGGCAATATCTGGTCCCCCCGAAGTGATGAACATAATAAATATCAAAAGGAGAAATAGATGTCGAAGGGACTTGATAGAATGGGATTTTGGTATGACAACCATTTAGGTCAAAATAAAATCCTGACAGAAATAAACGATCAAAAAATCTCTTAAGTATAACTGAGTACTTAAAAAGATGACAAGATAGGCTATGTTGCAAGAATTAAATGTCCTCCTGATGATATGAAAGCTACCATTAATGCTCAGAGCCGAGTATATCAAGAGCAATCTTAAGAAAATTTGATTCATTATGCAAGCACAAGAGCAAGGGCATGCCTCTGCAACAAATACAACTCGAGAAACCAAGTAAGTATTCTGAGCTCAAAATTTGTATCTTTTGGTTCGAATTGCATTTGAAGAAGGTGGAATTCTCTTGCATTACACTATGGAAAACACAGTTGAAAACCCTAGGGCCAAAAGACAAAAATTAGATGAAAGACATTTCAATCAAGATTTAATAGACCAGTGCCCAAAGTCTGGACAAAGGTCTAGAAGGAATGCTCAATTAAATCCTAGTGCAGAGAAACTTGAAAATACATAGAAGCATGTAGGAGATATATGGACCCCTATGAGAGGGTATGACCTCTTCCTGTATCATTACAAAAAGATATACAGGCATACACCAGTCTCAAACCCATGGAGATTGAATTTAGGGAAGCTCATAGTACCAAATGTATTTGTTAATGTTGAATTCCTAAAAGCAGTGGCCAAAAGCTATAATCTATAGAATTGTATGGTTGAGTTAAAAGATAGAACTGGTTTCTTCCCTATTACAAGAGATTATATATTGATGGTTTTTCAACTAGACTCTACCTTTGATGTAAAATTTAGAATCTGGGACTTGCTCAATGAATATTATAATATGAGCAACAATTACAAAAGCTGGAGGTTGCCTATGCACAGTCCCTGAGATGAAGGGAATAAGTTTAGGGTGTTTTTAGCAATAGAGGATCCCCCATACTCCATAGAGCTATTTGAAGAATATTTCCAATATACCTATTACTTTGTATGCCAATTACTTGGTATTGAAGCTTCCATGTTTATGGAAATTGCTCCCAGGGTTCTGACTGCTAATATACAAATCCAGCAAGCCCAACACTTTGACTATGCTAAATTTTTGGCTGATGCCATTCATAGACAATTGGTCTCCATACAAGGGTGGGTACTAAGTTTAAACATTATTCTTTGCTTATGCACCTTATCTTATATGAGGGACAAAATCAAGGGCTGTGGAATGAATGTTTAAGAGTAAGGGATTTGGACAAAAGGGGAGATATCAAGCCTGTTCATATGTGGACTGCTATATTAGATAGCGGGTGTGAAAAGTCACACTACCTATATTTTGAAAAGTATTTTGTAAAGTCTAATATACAAACTATTTGGCCACCCTTGTGATTACAACTTGTCATTAGAAATACAAAGGTTCTTAAGGCCTAAGGATAAATATGAATATGGGAAATTTAGTCACAATTGGGGTGACTGGTATTCTTATAATGATTGCACAAAACTAAGAGTATTTGGATTCGAAGGACCCCGCTCTTTGTTGCCAATAACTTGCCCAAACAGAATTGCTTACTTAGAAATTGTAAGGCAACTTGCTTATTCTGATTTCATGCATTTGAAGAGCCACAATAAGCAATCTTTCATGCCTTGAACCTTATGCTTTAGAGACTTCACAGTTATGTCTGATAAGGGGTATCAGCTAACTGATAAAAGAATGGAACATTTTAAATTACCTTTAGGAAGTGCCATGGAAATTTTTGATCCAGAAAATTTCATAAACATAGTCAAAACAAATAAAAATTTGAAAATGTATCATCATGTGTTGTATGTTGATGATGACCTAGTTAGAAACTGTGATGAACACACTGCAGTTGAAAGAAGAACCCTATATCATAAGGTAATGTTGGCTAAATCTTGGAGGGTAGATCAAAACCCCAATTATACAGGTGCTTTCATGGATATTGATAATCCCATTGAAAGATTAGATGCACTAATTGCAAATGTAGCTGAGAATGTTCCTCCTTATATCTTTGAGAAGAAAGGAAGATTCATGAGAGAGGTACAGGCTGAAGATGAGATTCCCATTGCTCATCTGTCTTCTCAACAGACTCCTGACATTTCCTTTGATGTTGAAGAAGAAGAAGGGGAGAATAAAGACTTGCAAGCATCCATGCCTCTCATTGAGAAATATGAACCTCCACAAGAAAGAGAAGAGGTTAAGATGGAAACTTCTGATGAGTTGTCAGAAGATGTGAGATATTTAGCCACTCAAAAATTTATTATAGATTTTGAGTTCATTAAGGCCCTGAAATTCAAAGTTTTTTTATATGAATTTAAAGGAAAGTAAGCTCAAGAAAAGATGAAAAATATCACCCTAGAGATACAAGATGAGGTTCTACAAGAACTTCAATCAGAAATTGAAAAGGCTATGGAAAATATGAATCTAGAGAGAGGAAGAGAACTGCTTCAAGAGGCAGGGGTGATGTTGGTTCTCGGATGGGACATGACTTCAGCAATTATGTTTTAATACCTTTAGGAAGAATTAGGACAAGAAGATGCAACTGAGTATTGAAGTTGTTGATAAAATAAAGTCTGGATCAAGCTATGACCCTGATAAGCAAATATTGTTGATATGGTCACTTTATCCCCCACATAAGAAACCCCAAGTTGTAAGCAACCCAATTGAAGCCTTTGGTCATCTCATGATTCAAAGGGTTGAAGATGTTGATCCCATTGAGACTATTGACTTAAATGTGAATGTTGAAAAATTCACAAAGGCATAGATTGAGCAGCTGGTAAGAAAGACTAATGCTTATATGGAAAAAAATGCACAGCTCAGGTAAGAGGTTGCCACTTACAAGGATAAATTTCCTTCATCAAGCAATTATTCACCCTACTTGGAGGCTGAAAAAAGGGTCATAGAAGCTAGAAGAGATACCAATTACTGGAATTCTAGAAGAGAAATGAACAATTGGAAACTAAAATAAAGGTTGTGAAATTCAACATGGCTTCTAATTTAATTCAGAAAAGATTTGACAAAATGATGGAGAACAGTGATAAAGTCTAGGAATTGCATAAAAGAACACATCAAATCTATCAAGAACATAAAAGATTTCATCTCAGGATGTTAGAGAAAAAGGAGGAATTGAATGCTAAAGCAGGTGCTGAAGGAAATATATTCAAGGAATATAATGACTTGATTGGTGAACATGAAAGATTCAACACCATATTGATAGAAGATGTAAATGATTTTGATCAACATCTTGACATGGCATTTCCCACCTTTTTTAATACTGAAGGTAATCTATAGGATAAGGATACTTGAAAAAATGAACTATATCAATTGTTGCCATCACTTCTGGAAAATATTAATAATGAAGAAAGGGTAGTAGAAAATACCCATGCATGCTTAGGAAAAATATTTGCCTTGGAGTCAGTCATCAATGATATAATTGCTACATACACATGCACCAACTAGGATTATATAAATCATATTGGCAAGATAAATTTGTTTATATCCTGGGCATAGCACGCAATAAAAAGGAGTGGGTACAGAAAATTTTGTTATCAACAAACAATGCAATCATGTCAATCTGAAACATGGAGAGGAGGACCTTGGCAGGCCAGCGGTCATGGGTCCCTCCATGATAATTAACGGAGCTCAGAATCTGATCGTTGTATTTGCCTTTGTTTATTTCTCTATTTCTTAATTATGCATTAGTTGTTTCAAAAGATACAATTATGAACAGTCACATCATTTCGGGCCTGAAGCTTGTTCACATCCTATAAATATGGGATACCAAGGCCATTTTGAATCATCGTCGATTGTAATACTTCATATATTTACATGCAAGACAATACAATACTCATAAACTTCTATCTATGTCAGTCTATATTTTCAAATGTATCATGAACTTCTAAATTAATGCTAAAGAGCAGAGTTATTTGGTGAATTAGAATATCTTGTGTTCAATTGTTGTGTTGAATTTTATTTTATGGGCTGCATGGTTGTCTCCAAAATGGTTTCCTAAGTTGTTTAAATTAATATATCAAGGATATAATTAATTTATCAGTACACATTTATTGTTTCTGTGTGATTTGTTCGATTGGTTTCAATGAGAAGTCAATTTAAGTCCTACTAAGTGGTCTATGTTTATTGGTCTCTACCTAGAGTTAAATTCCTTTGAACAAGTCGTCTTGGTTGGTTTCCTTCCCATTAGATTTAAAAATCCTTTCTTCTGGTCACAACAATTTAGGGAAATATCATTGGGATTTGATAAGGAGAACCCTGGAACAAGACATCCTTGCACATCTATACAAGGTGTAGATTCATATAAGTGCCCAACAATTTGAGTTTAACCAAAGATAAAGATCCATGCACCATTAACTTTTGACTCTTTTGCCCAATAGATAAAGCACTAGTTATACTCATTTAATAGAAATCTAATTTACATTCTCAAACTTCAAACCTTAGGAATAATAATCAAACCTTACATCTACTTCACACATATTTTCCATTTTGAATGTTAATTAAGTCTACACTAATCATTAAGGTATACCCAACTATGTCTGGCATAGCCTGAAGTGAAGGGTGTTTTAGCCATATCTGCCCCGTGTCATTAGCCAAAAGCGTCAAGAGAGCTTGGCAACCTCTTAGGGTTTAAAAACTACATTTTTTTGACCTAACAGAATTGGTGACTCTACTAGGGACAACTCTAAAATAATTGGTTTCAGCATACCAAGACAAAAGAGTCAAAAAAATAAGAAATTGTAACTCTGATTGTTGAGAGAACTCAGAAAATAACATTATTCATCTTTAAGGAGAGGTGGTGACTCTATACAAAGTTCAGTTGAAATATAGTGATGGATGGTAGGAGATCTAAAGCTGATGGCAAGAAATTGCAATCTTCCCCACCTGGAAGGCCACCTTCAAAGAAAACTGGGATATTAAATTAGTCTGAACGTATTAATGACTAGAATACACAAGAGAATACTTTAGAATGTAACTAATAATAACTCATAACAACTTCACTCCGCTGTATGAATCAAATGAACTCCAATCCAAAAGTTATCATGCCCAATCTGATGATATTTTAGCCAAATACAAGCCCGACCCTCAAAGGCAGCTTGAATACCAAGCTCAAATTGAAAGATAAATAATGCAAAAGTAGGTAGAGTATGATTACAAAATGTCATTACAATAGGGTGGAGAACCTCAAGATGAATTCATAGATCAAATAGCATCCACTCCTCCAAGAGACATGTGGAATAAGGATGAGATGAAACAAGATCTACTTAAATTACAAGAACTTGATCTAGCCAAACTAAGAGGAGAAGAGGAAAGGTATAAACAAGAACTACAAAAGATAAAGTCTAGAACCACATCAACTAGCTCAAAGTATGTACCCTCCATAAGAAAGGTGGGCATGCCCATACAAGTAATCCTTAGGGATCTCAACATAACACAAGTGGCTCAAATAATACAAGAGCACTATATAATCTAAGCAACACTAGTCATGTGCAACACAACCTTCCACCACAAAATCCAAGACCACCAAATGCCCACACCACATCCCAACATATAGCTAATCCTTATGCACCACTAGGTCTGCAGCATGTTCCACCTCACCATCAAAATATGAGCATGAACCCACACAATAATATACAACAAGATCCTCCTCATAATCAATACCAACCAAACCAACATTTACAAGGACCCCTTAACATAAATAGGTACAAACAGCTAGACTTGACCAGATATCAAATATGTCTAGATCCTATTGATAATGATTTAAGAAATGCTATTCCAAAATTCACTGGAAACAATGCCATCTCAGCTAAGGAACATATCAAAAGTTTTGAGACAGTCATGGATAACTTTGAAGTGCAATATGAAGATAACCAGATGAAATTACATATGCTATCTCTGATTGAAGATGCTAGGGACTAGTACAAAAATCTTCCTGATGCATCAATTTGCTCTTTTCAACATTTCAAAGATCAATTTAAAGAGCAGTATGGGAGCTAATTTCATCCAAATTTTGTTGTGCATGAGTTAACGAGTATCTAGAAAAATTATAATGAATCAATGGTTGATTTCAATCAAAGGTTTTCAAAGATCTATCATAAGATCCCACTAGAGTTGAAGCCTCCAAACCGCATGGCTTTGGCTTTGTATTTGAATGCCTTTGACCCCAAAACTAGATATGAGCTTAGGAACAAAGCCTCTATGACGTTGGCAGAGGCCCAGAAGACAACCATGAGTATTGAAAACCATAGGAGAGCCATTGGGAAGCTTGGGAGAAGAGATAATCTGAAATCCCACCAAACCTAAATAACAATCAAGTAAAGCAAAATAATTATTATAAGAATGAGAGACTAAGACTCCATGATATGCCTTATAATACAAATTGGAAGGATGGACGGCCTCTGAACAATAATAGAAAGCAGAATTATGGAAAAGATACTCCTAACCCCTTGAAGAAACATGGGACACATTTAGTAAATAGCAACCCATCGTGCATTATATGCAAGTTACCCTGGAACTCGCCTAAATATTTTTGTGGTAGCCCAATCCTTGCAAGAAAAAGAAATATCTTATGATTAGAATAGGGATGATCATACCATCAATATGTTAGGAATGACACCTCACTAAATTGATAAAGGATACTCATCCTCTAAGGAAGATGGGTATGAATATGATGTAAGCAACCAAAAGTATAATGTTAACATGGGAAGACAAGAAGTTTTCTCTGATTAGGAAGAAGATGATGAAGAAAATGCTTATATATCTAACATGGTCCCACAATTCCAATTAAGAAATCCCACTGAAGAAGAAAAGAGACTGCTTACAATTGTTGTTGTGGCTCAATCCAGAAATAATTACAACTTGAGGAATAGGATGGTGCATAATCACCAAGGGACACCTAGGGTAGTGTTTGTCAAAGAACTAGATCATAAGAAGTGTATCTTTCACAACCATAAGAAAGGAGAAAATAAAAAAATTACATATAAAGAAACATCCAAAGTTGAACAAAACAAGGTGAAGGATAATAACAAGTAGCAACTAGATGAAAAGGGTTCTAATAGAGAAAAGTCAGAACAAATCACTACTACTCCTTCATTTGATATAACACAAGCATTATCTCAAATAAAGATATCAGTACCATTAATGGAAATGATGAAGATAGAAGAGTATAGAAACAGTTCTCATAAATTGATTTCTAATGAACCAAATCAACATCAAAATCATACCAAAAACAAGGAGTTGGAAAACAAAATAAACAATCTTGAACAAGAGATTATAAGAAATCTAGATATTTATCTTGGTGACACTATCACAAAGAATTCTTCTCATGTAGACCCATTCTACACAACTCTCCTAATTAATAACAAATTGGTGAGAAATTGCACGATTGACTCTAGAGCTGCCATAAATATCATGCCAATAGCCGTCATGAAAGAATTAGGCCTCCACATGGATACTACCTATGGTAGATGCTACACAATGGACAACAAATCTATTCTAGTTGTCGAAATTATAAAAGATGTGGAATTAAAATTAGCCTCATGTCCTGAAGCAATCTACAGGATTGACATAATTGTAATTGATACTCCTCCATACTACATGGTATGTTTCTATATAGACAATGGATTGTTGTAGTAGGAGGGAATGTCTAGCTTGATTTATCATATGCTTCTATACCAGTAAATAGGAAGGAAGTTAGATTGTATAAAGAGCCAAGATATGAAAAAATAATTGAATGGTTGAACCCAAATTAGATGAATTACTTTTGTGATGTAGATCTTGGGAGTTTTAGAGTTGAAAGATCACAACCTGAATTACAGAACATAGAGAAAATAGAAAGACAAGATCATATAGATGAGCCTGGAGTATAGAGGATGTACTTTGATGGCGCATGCAACAATGGAGGAAATGGGGTAGGAGTTGTATTTATCTCACCCACATGTAGAACATTCAAATATTCATTCGTGTTATCCTTTGAATGTACAAATAACATTGTTGAATATGAGGTGTTACTGATAGGCTTGAACATCGCTATAAAATATTAAATCAAATGCCTTGTTGTATACAGGGATTCAGAACTGATTTTTTCTCAAGTCAGGGAGAAATATTCATCAAAAAATAAGAGGTTGAAGCAGTATAGAAATGTTGTTTGGGATAATATTGAACTATTTGATGCATTCTCTATAAATTGGGTAGATAGATCCAAGAATATAATGGCAGATTTCCTGGCAAACATAGGCTTAAAAAAGGATGACATCACATTGGTAGGAATAACTAAAGTAGAATTCAAAATTAGACCTGTCATCCCTGACAACCTATATAATTGGCAAGTATTTAATGATGATGAGGACTTGATAAAATTCCTCCACTGCGTGGACCAATATGAATCCCAACAAATTGATTTCAATGTATTTGTTGAAGAGGTGGATGGCAAAGAGACTCTTTTTTGGAAAAGAAGTGGTCCAACTCAAGACAAACAAAATTCCTAAAGGTCTTGTAGCTCTAGAGAGAGTGTTTGATGGACATGACAGGTTCAATATGAATGATTTTTTCTCAAGTCAGGGAGAAATATTCATCAAAAAATAAGAGGTTGAAGCAGTATAGAAATGTTGTTTGGGATAATATTGAACTATTTGATGCATTCTCTATAAATTGGGTAGATAGATCCAAGAATATAATGGTAGATTTCCTGGCAAACATAGGCTTAAAAAAGGATGACATCACATTGGTAGGAATAACTAAAGTAGAATTCAAAATTAGACCTGTCATCCCTGACAACCTATATAATTGGCAAGTATTTAATGATGATGAGGACTTGATAAAATTCCTCCACTGCGTGGACCAATATGAATCCCAACAAATTGATTTCAATGTATTTGTTGAAGAGGTGGATGGCAAAGAGACTCTTTTTTGGAAAAGAAGTGGTCCAACTCAAGACAAACAAAATTCCTAAAGGTCTTGTAGCTCTAGAGAGAGTGTTTGATGGACATGACAGGTTCAATATGAATAATGTACCAGTCAAGAAAGATGATGTTGGGGAGATAAATCTTGGAACACAAATAGCTCCTAAAAAGGTGTATATTCAAAAAAGGCTCAATCCCATGATTAGAAGCATGCTCATTGCCCTGCTTAGAAAATACAAACATATATTTTACTAGTCTTATGATGACTTGAAAGCATACAGAGAAGACCTTTTTCAGCATGAGATACCTCTAAAACCATATGCTAAGCCATTTAGGCAAAGACAAAGACCCATAAACCCTACACTAGCCCCTAAAATACAGGAGGAACTTACAAAACTCAGGGAAGGTGGTATCATCAAACCAATCACACATTCCTCTTGGGTTTCAAACCTAGTACCTATAAGAAAGAAAAATGGGGATATAAGACTATGTATAGATTTTAGAAACCTGAATGTGTCCTCACTCAAAGATAACTATCCTCTTCCAAATATGGAAGCAATGCTGCAAAAAGTAACTGGATGTGAATTACTATCTATGATGGATGGGTTTTCAAGATACAACTAGGTAAAAGTTAAAGAGTCAGAACAGTTTAAGACTGCTTTTACCACACCATGGGGGACATATGTATATGTGAGGATGCCATTGGGTCTCATGAATGCAGGAGCAACATTCCAAAGAGCTATGGATGTAGCCTTTGCAGATCTGATCAATGTTATCATGGTGGTTTATCAAGATGATTTGATAGCATATTGTAAAAGAGCTGAGGACCATTGTACACATTTGGAGAAGATTTTCATCAGATCTTTAGAATATGGCATCTCATTAAATCCAAAGAAATGCCATTTTGCTGTAACAAAGGGTAAATTACTGGGTCATATAGTTTCAAAGGATGGAGTAAGGACTGATCCTCAGAGAGTAGAAGCTATTAAAAAAATCCCAATTCCAAGAAATATAAAAATCATATAGTCTTTCTTTGCTCAGATCAATTTTGTTAGGAGATTTATACCAAATTTTGTAGAAATAGTAAAGCCTATCTCCAAAATGTTAAAGAAAGGTGAAAAGGTGGACTGGATAGAATAGTCCGTTGATGCATTTGGGGCTATTAAAGAAGCTCTTGTGTTGAAATCTACAAAATTTGATAAACCATTTCAAATATTTTCCTTTGTATCCTTTCATACAATAGCTGTAGTAATGTTGCAAAAGAATAGGGAAGGTTTTGAACAACCTATCTCATTTTTTAGTAAATCACTTCAAGGGGCAGAATTAAAATATGACATAATAGAAAAACAATCTTATGCCCTAGTGAAAGTAGTTAAGGCATTCAGACCCTATCTGGTAGGAGCTCAAGTAATAGCCTATGAAGATGTAGATGGATTAACAGAATCCAAGAATTTAACATTGACATTCAGATTACTAAACTTGTTAGAGGATAGGGTCTAGCCAAATTAATGGTTGAATCTAATTTGGAGGCAGCACAGGTTTGTAATGTGAATGAAGAAAATGATGATATTGCAAGCATTGAACATACCTCTTGGTATACTAGTTTGGTATATATATATATATACCCTTCGACATTTACATTAAATGGTAATATGCATTTATCAAGATAAAAAGATACACTCACATAGCCATGATGATGAGGAAAATAATACAGCCTACAATACAACTATATTTATGTTTTTTTTATAGAGATAAAGGTAAGTTCAAATTTGAAATGAAGGCATGTAGATTTAAAACTTACATAGTTTTCTCATTATTTATTTATTTTTTGAAACTAAAGAAGCAATGACTATTCTCCTTTTTTTTTTAAAGAGCAATACCATTTTCATCTTATCTCTCAAATATCAAACAACAAACTATCTATTTCCTTTTTTTTTTTGAAATAAATCTTTTAACCTACCAATAGAATTGAACATACATATCTTATGAAAATCAGCATCTATATACTTTCACTTCCAAATTCATAAAAGTTAAATGCAACTCATGATTAAATATTTGTTCATACAACTCAAGAGAGCAAAAATCTCTTCTCTTGAAAACTAAAATAAATACACAAAACCTATCTTGGCCATGCTCTCTCAAGAGCTCAAAATAACTACATAAAAAAAGAAGTATAGTTTACATCTCTAAGCTCCAAAAAGCTTGCATTAAACACAAGGAAGGGAAAGAAGCCACTAACAAACTGCTCTCCTCCCTACCATTGACTCACTCATGAGTCACCCCTGAGCTAGGAGGTCATCCTCACACAAGGTAAACACACACCACAACACAACAATGCATAGAAACACAAAAACAATATACTCCCATGGATTTCACATAATAAAACTCACTTAAGATGAGTTTAATGGGGTAGGGGAGTGGACATCACTCAACTCAAGAGTGCCACTCCTACAAACTTTCCAAAAACAATTTCTTCTCAAGGCCTCAAGCCATCTCTTTAAACCATATTTTCACAAGTTTTTTTTCTCTTGGCTCTCAAGCCATTTCACAAAAAGATCATATACACATATTGCCCTCAAGGATAAAATCCCACAAAGATAAGGATGTGACCTTGAGGAGGTTCACTCCTCCCCCACCCACACATGTTGAGCATTTTCTCCAAATGGAGAGGCTCTCACAACTCCCATACCCAATTTTCCTACAACAACAAAGTAAAAACAAACAAAATGGAACTCACACACACATCATACAAGTAAAAAAAATGCATAAGGAAAGGCATTTGCCTTGAATCCTACCTTATAAAGCCCAAATGGAAGATAGTTGAGAAGATCTCCTCTAACTCCTCCAAGTTGAGCCACCAATTTTTTTTCCTCTAACTTTGTCCCCCAAAACCACTAAAATTCAAAAAAAATTGAAAAAGATTCAACAACCCCCTCCCTCTCTTCAAGAGGGATTAAAATAGGCTCTTTTCATGAACCTTGAAGAATGGGGAGGTGACACATGTCACCTCCTCACTTCTCCACACAACCACTTGCAAGACTCTTGGAATGGGCTAGTGACACATGTCATCTACCCATTCCACCAAGTCTTTCTCCCATCCACTTTCTCTCTCACATATGTGGGAGAGAAAGGTGGAGCCAAAGGAGGAGTGGGTACTACATGTGCCCCAATCATCTCCTCTAAAAAAGCCCACTCAACCCCAAGGTACCCTCACCAATTGTGGGAGAGGCTTGGAGTTGAGTCCTCCACAATTAGGGGGTCTTGAAGACTCCCCCAACCTAGGAAAGAGGAAATGAAGAGGTTGAGTGTTTGACCCACTCATCCTCTCCCTCCCAAACTTCCATTTTCGTCACTTTACTTCAGGGTGAAGTTAAAGTGACCAAATGGGAGTTTATCTAAGGTTATACAAGCTCAAATGGTCCCTAGACCCTAGGGGTACAACCCATGGTCAATTTTAACTCATTTTGAGCACCATAGGTTGAGTAAAAACACATTAAAAGGGGTCTCAAACATTAAAACTCAAAATAAAATTCAAATGACATTACAACTTGTAACACCAATCAAAAATCAATAAAAGAAGGGGTAGACCTAACCCAACTAACATCACACAATAACAATACAAAAATTCATCATACATCACATAGTTGATCTTGGTTCCTCTTGGAACTAAATCGGCTTTACACAGGGAACAACATAGTGTGTGGGATGATCTTCGAATATCTGTGGCTTCATTAGAAACACCTGCGCACTCAAATGAAATGTTAATCCCACATGTATATAATAGCCGAAGCAAAGTGAAACATACACTCACATCATCACATGATCATATAAACATCGAAGAATCACATCATAATTAAATTCTAAATTTTGCATTTCAAACATCCATCACAAGATAGAATCACATAATAAATTTCTAACTAAAATCACATGAATAGTATCCCACTAACATCATAATGTAAATCATATGTCTAACATCATCAGTGAACCAATATCAAGGTCTAAATACATCATAATCATGCTAAACATAATAAATCCACATAAAGTATAAAGTCTAATAATCCTGCAAATTGGGATCATCAGTCCCATAAGTCTAATATGTGTTACCAACAGTAAAATAAAGTAGTCAAATATAAGGGAATGAAATGGTAAGCCTCACAAAACAAAATGTATAGTTGCATAGTATGAGAAAGAAAATGTATACTTTGGTTTAGTTGTTGTTTTAAAATATATATATATATATATAATTTATGTGCTTATGAAAGAAAGAAATAAATAAATATATATATATATAGATATATATATAATATTTTTTTGTTTGTTGCTGGGGAAATGTATATACTATCTATCTAGAGAAACTATGTATAATGTCATTTATATATATAATAGCAATGAATTACGGGTTTAAAACCCTAGCGAATGTAACTAGAGGTCACCTTTTTTTTTTAACCTTTCATAAGAGAAATAAATGAAATTAAGTTCAGAAGCCTTTGTGAGTTCTGGGGGGGAGGGGGGGCAATGGCTAACAAGCCACCACCCCCAATACTCTTGTTGCTATGTGATTTGGGGGGGGGGGGGGGGGGACAGACCCCCCACCCACCTTACATTGCCACTTTCTTAGCAACAACAAAAAAATGCACCACCTTAACTCTGCCTCACTTTGAACCCAATGGCGGTGTCCTCAACATGCCTATTTCCCTTATTCTGATATGGTCATTCGGCCATTATTGAGGCCTGCAACTTGTTTTTTTCACACACACACACACACACACACACACATGCAAAAAAATATGGGGTAGACTCAAAATAACCAAATATTCAATGAGTATACCTCTTTAGGAGTGACGGCCATGGCTGCCTCCCATTCAAACCTACAAAATAAGAGAGGAAAAAAAAATGAGAAGATATGGGAGAAAGAAAATTTGAAGAGAATAGAATGAGGGGAAAGACATAGGGTTAGGGTTTTCCTTATCCCATAAGGAAACTAATATTTTAGTGGGGAAACGTTTAGGGCAGGAGAAGTTTTAAAATTTGTTTTTATTTCTTTTCCCTCTCCTTTGACTTGTGGATTTTTTTTATTTTTTTAATTTAATTTTGGGATGCTTTTAATCCTCATGGGTAGAGGGGTAAGCTTATTTAAGAGTGAGAAGTTTTAATATATTATATTAGTTTAGTGTAAGTATTTTATCTAAGGGATAGGGATCTATTTTTATTATTAATTGGCTAGGGCCACTTTGAGGTAAATGTAATGTTAGGAGTGGGTTTTTAGGTATTTAATAATTGTATAGTTTGTTATTTAATTTTTAAGTGGCATAGGAGACTTTAGCTTTAAGTTAAGGGATTAGGGAATTAATTCTTTGATTTAAATGGTTTGGGCATTTGAAGTATTTAATTGAATGTGTATGAGGGATACCTTATAATACATTATTTATATTTGTGGTTTTAATTTTTAACTAATGTAACTAGTGTTTTATTATTGCAATAGGGTTTTAATAAGGTTGATTTCAATTAAATTAATAATATGTTGGATTTTAATAAAATAGGTATTAATTAATTAATTTAATCTAGTTGATTTGATCAGAGAACCTTAGTGTGGTAACTTATTTTCCCTAGTGCAATTATTTAGATTAACCAACGTTAGTATGATTACAGAACTAATGTGTGAATTATATTAAGTAGAATAATTCCTATACATGCCCGAGAGGTGTTATACTGCTAAATTTTTTTGGGAATTAGGGTTGATTTTCTTAGACAATTTTAACCATGTGTAGAGTAATGTTTTGATGTTTCTACAAAATTGATGTTTTAAATAAGTGGTTATTTAATTCTGTTATGCTTTAGATTTAGGCTTTTGATTTCAACTCGTGTCGGAATCCTTTCACTCACTTAGGAAAAATTAGGGTTTCGATCGATCGATCCTAACCCTAAAGGCGAGGCTTCTCACATCGCATTGACCCCCTTAGTCAGATTTCATCATGTAGGGGAATGTGCATATGCTCGCATTACCCTGAATTTGATTGATATGTTTACACCTTATGTGTATTTCCACCAAGCACGCTGATGCGTGCGAGGGGGTTTCTAGGGATGCGTTGAAATTTTCTTGATATTTTGTGTCATGACCACATGACAAATGTCGACATGACACATGTGTTGCATGTCATGACCACATGGGGAATGTGGGCATGACACATGGACAACTTCCCAATCCTGGTTCTTCTTAATCTGCATTAGTTCTTCTTCCATGGCCTTGATCCAATACTCATCCTTGCATGCCTCAACCACTATTTCAGGTTCAACTTTAGAAAGTAGACATAGATTTACCTATTCTTCAGTAGCTCTCCTTCTTGTCAATATACCTTTGCTCTTATCACCAATGATCTGGTCTTTAGAGTGATTCTTCTACACATACTCAGGAGTTTTAGGAATCCTTTCTGGAGCTTCTTCCTCTACAAACTGTACTTCCTTTTTCCTTAGCCTATTCTTGTTCAATGTCACTTTGAAAAATTCCTACTTGCTTTCTTTCCAACTTCACATGGCATAGATAGGCTTTGGCAGATCTCTTACAGTTTGTTTACTCTCTGCATAACTTCACACTTATTAGGTCAACTCCACTATAGACCTAATACAAAAACCCTTCAACTATAGATCCATATATTAATCCAAACACCTCCAATCAACATGAAAACTACTTTGTATTGGGAACAACTATGTTCTATCAAGTTGAACGTTTGTTACTCCTTACTTTCAATCTATTCATCAAAATCAAACAAAATTCTAGATTTAGATGTATCCAATGATCAATGACCATATGCCAGAACCACAAAGCAAGATCTTCAATAGCGGACCGATGCAAACCAAATTACCAGAACACTATAGTTTGATTTTACTAGATAGATACTTAGCCAAAATTCATAACATGTTTTCTTACCTAATCAAATCTTCTTGCACTGCAAACTTCTTATGGAGGATAAAATCCTCTTGCAAAATTACCAACCAAGATAATCTGCACATGTCTACCTTTATCCTTTGTTGTCACAGTCTCTGTCCTGACTTTAAACCTTTGTTTCTAAACCTTATTTCCTCATGCTAAGGCATCACCACCATTCATTTGGCAGGGGAGAAAAGATTTTCAATAAGACTCCTCCTGAACCAAAGCTCTAAACTTAGTTCCCAGAGGGAACAACTACACCAGATGCTGGTACAGGCTCATCCTTCACCTCTGTTACATCCTTCTTTATCTAGATCTTATTCATTTTCTTTTTTGTCTCTACGGGATCAACCTTTTGTACTGGTTCATTCTTCTTTATTGGATAATTCTCCTTCATGTTTTTGCTTCTACAAAACTTGGAAGTATGTCTAGATCTATTGCAATTGTAGCATACAACATTCCTCTAACTAGTATTTCTTTCATTCTTTTTGGATCTACATTGATTAGATTTATGCCCAAATTTCTTTCATGTATAATAGTAGCCATTGAGAGATTTAACTTTCTATTCTTGCCATAGCCATTTTTCATTTTCCTTCTACACTCATTAGCTATATGTCTCATCTTATTGCATGCATGACACCTAATAGAGTTCCGACTCACTCTACTTCTTCATTCAACAGTTGTATGACTAGCTCTCTTGCATGTAAAGCATTGAGCAGAGAAGGATGAAACAATTTCATTCCTTATACTTCTATATTATATTGCTTTGTGTCCATACTTATTGCATAAATGATAGAAACCATTGAAAGATGGGTACCTTTGAGCATTTGGTTGTCTGACTAGAGGTCTTCAAGATTTATTCTTTTGATTCTGGATCTGCTTGCCATTGTTCTTCTTGTTTTTAACTTTTAATGCTTGACCTAATTTTGAACTTTTGCCCTTTTTAAATCCTAAGCCATCTTTATCATTGGGACCTTTTTGACTTGCAATCATCTCATCAAGCCTTGCAAATCATATCTTTAATTTTTTTTCATAATTCTTTGCCTTCTCCAAATTTGATTTCAAATTCACAACTTCTTGTTCAAGCCTTATACATTCTTTAGATTTTCCTTTCACCATTAAGTTAGATATTCCTCAGTTCTTGCATTTTCTTCAACTTGCACTTTCAGACCATTCATATATTCATTTTCTAGCCTTAGTTGTTTACTGATCTCCTTATGTCTTTCTTTGAACTTCTTTACTTTCTCTAAAAATTTTCTGATACATCCATCTGCTTCTTTGACATTCTCCTTCATATCTTTGATTTCTTCTTTAGTCCTCTCTAGGTCTTCAAAACAACCATGAGTTCTTCATTATTGATAGACATGCTCATCTTCTAAAAATTCAACAACAGGAATCTCTTCTGGAGGAGAAGAAAATCTTCTAACACCCATGTGTTCAAACTCCAAGATCTTCCTTGAGTAGTTAAGCTTCTTCCAAAGGACTTGGCTCTGATACCAATTTTTGAACACCCATAATACTGAGAGGGGGAGTGAATTACTATTCCCTTAAACCATTTACACATCAAACATATTTAACTATTTACCATATTTAAATTGTAGTGAAGGAAATTAGGCATAAAACATACAATCACACGTCATAACACATGAACACCAGATTTACATGGAAAACCTAATAAGGGAAAAACCACGGTGAGGATTATCTCACAATATAAAGTAGTAACAACACCAAATTACAAAAGGCTCACCACTAGAGGGCTCACTACCCAAAAGAAAGAAAGAAAGTCTCATTGCCAAAGGACTCACTATCTAGAAGAAAGAGATAGAAGATGAGGCTCACTACCAGGGCTGAACTGATATTTAATTGCAACTAACCTATGCATGGAGTACAGTTCCAATGAAGCTCAATATTCACCACAACACAAACATCACCTTTGCAACAGTACTAAAAAATAGTAGACACCTTCTTCTCACTGCATCTAGTAGCCTAACACATGAAAGTTGCCACTACACTAATCAAATTTGCATCACAAACATCATATTCATCGCGCATGCCATCATTCATGAATCCTTGACACTTATTTATACCATCATCAATCTTGAAAATCATTCTCTAAGGTTGACAACAAATTGTAACCCATAAAATTCAAATTATGTCTGAACCAAAACACTCTCATAGAGGAAAGGACTAAATGTGAACCCCATCACACCTTAGCATAGACCTAAATCCACTCTTACACATTATTCCATGCTTCAATAATCAACAAAGCACAATCTCAATTAGTGTAAACAACCAAGTTGGCCAAACTTGTGTTAACACTATGAACTTTTAAGTGCACACTTCCTCAAAACCAAAAGATGACATGCAAACCATGCTCCAAGCTTGAACATGATCTATAAACATCCATAAGCACTTAAAAACCAACAAAATCCTTTACAACATCTTTCACCTAAAGAAAGTTCAGATGGGAGCACTTAGATTACTCTATCATCAACTGCAACTCAAGAAATGAACTTGCAGAGCACCAAACCATGAACCACTTGAACTAAAGAAATATATAGACCTTATAATAATAAATCTAGAATCACAAAGCCAGAAACTGATCTGCAGAGAAATACAGAGCAAAACAATTTCTCCCATACACCTCTGTACAACCCAGAAACATAGTCCACACACTAGTGAACACAAATTTCTTTGTAAAATGAACTGGAACACCAAATTTGGAATATAACATCTTTGAACACCTCTGAACAACATATTCAAACCACACAAGCAGATCTTCAATAAGGAAGAAATGTAGAGCAAAACCAAAACACTACTCTATTAAGCTAGAATACATCTGAACAACACACTATTTCCTTTATTAATCAAATTTTCTCAAAAGCACTTGGAAACCAACCAATAGAAGCATATTCTTAACATCTTCAGCACTTCTTCAAGCTAGCCAAATCATCTTCGACAAAGTAACTCAATCAATCAACAACAACCTCATCAATAGACACAATTGACACCAATGACAACACAAGCTTGTTGACATCAATGACAACACTGATAGCACATACTTACAACAAATGATTATGCATCACTTTAAAGAAAACAATTTCTCCTATATTAATATTATCACTGACTATTCATTTTTCCAACTAAAATATATATAAATTATTTTTTCTTTGAAAATACAAGGATTTACGACACACTCATACACACACAAATAAATAAAGATTAAAGAGATTATTTATTTCTAAGTTATAGTGTGTGAATTCCATCACAACCATTCATTTTTAAACTACTAGGCTCCCTCTCTTTGATGATGTTCTTCTTGAAGTTGTGTTGACTTTGACTATCACACTCATGGAAACAACATTGAAACATTAGTCTAGGTTAGTACCCATAAAATCAAAAACATACTCATCATAATATCTTTCATTGTCCATAATTAATAGTTTTAAACTAACACATCCAAAAATTTAAGTATTTAAAGTAAGTTATTTAGTCTAAATAAAAAGGTGGCATCCTTCCCCTCTAGGAAGACACATTATCCCGATGTCTAGCACACCAAAATATAAATATAACTCAAGATATCAAATCAGGAAACAACTATTGAATGTCCTCAACATTTTCCCATATAGCATTTTCTTTAGAATATTGATCCCATTGAACCTTATATTGTATCAATTCTCTATTGCACATATTAGTTTTATGCTCATCAAGGATTCACGTGGTTTCCACCTAAACCACTCTCAAATCCTGTACCTACAAAGCCTACCAATAAAGAACATAAGTAGCATTAAGATGGTATGGTTTAAGAAATGAAACATGAAACACATTATAGATTTAGGCAAGAGCAGGTGGTAGACCAAGTCTATAGGAAACTATGTTGATCACTTCAAAGACTTCAAATGACCACACATATCTAGGCACAATCTTGGCTGATTTACTAAAAGAAATATAACATTTCTAAGGTTTGACTCTAAGGAAGACCTTATCTCCAACAGTAAATTATCTCTGGGTTCTATTCTTATCTGCATAGCTCCTTTCTCTATCATTTTCTTCTTTTAGTCTTTTCTTGATTACTTTCATTCAATCTTCCATTTCTCTGATCATATCTAGCCCAATTACTACCCTGTCCTCAACTCTATCCCAACTGATAGGAGTACAACACTTTCAACCGTAGAAAACCTCAAAAGGAGCCATTCCCAAAGAGGTCTGATGAGAGTTGTTATATGTAAATTCCAGTTAGAAGGGAAGATATTCTTCCCATTTGTACTATTTATCCATATAATACATTCTCAACAAGTCTTCTACTTTCTGATTCACCCACTCTATTTGGCCATTTGTTTGTAGATTATATGCCATACTAAAATTTAGTCAGGTTCCCTATGCAACATTCAAAATTCTCCAAAACCTATATGTCATGTGAGTATCTCAGTCAGATATAATCATTTCACGAATCCCATGCAAATCCAAAAATTTCATGCACAAATCTCTTCACTAAGATTATTGAGCCAGCATTAAGAATCCCATGAATAAAATGTGCTAACTTGGTAAGTTTTCCAATAACTACCAAGATAACATCATGCTTGTTTTTCAACATAAGCAATCCTTGAATAAAATCCATGCTTCTTGCCACTTATACTCAAGAATATCATGGCGATACAATAGCCCTATAGGGCGTGCATACTCTGCCTTAACTCTCTTAAATTCTAAACATTGAGCCACAAATTCAGTCACATCTCTTTTAAGTCTAGGCCAAAAAAATAGAGGCCTCAAATCTTCCATCATTTTATTCACACCTGGATGTCCTGAATAATGTGTGTTGTGTGCCTCCTTAAGGACCAATTTTCTCAATTACCCATGGTTTGGAACATAAATCCTTCTCAGATATATTAAAATTCTATTTGCATCAAATAAATATACATCAAAATGATGATTTGATGAGTCCTTTTCAAGAGATGATTTTACCATTAGATAGTGCTCAACTTCTTGCAGATTATCAAGTACTTGATATCTAAAAGTAGACTGAGTTGTTGCAATAACTAAAATGTCTTTGTTTGCTAAGAGCATCTACCTGACCCTATTTTATTTTCCCTTAATATACTCAATCTTGAAATAATATTCAATGAGGAACTCCAACCACCGTCTTTGTCAAGCATTAAGGTTTAGTTGGGTGAAAATGTACTTAAGACCCAAATGCTTTGTCTTCGGCTCAAAAAGCTTCCCTAAGAGGAAATTTCTCCACATCTATAGTGTGTGTACTATTGTTGCCAACTCTAAGTCATGTGGTGCGTAGTTCTGCTCATATTGCTTTAACTTCCTTGATTCATAAGCACCCCACATAAGCCTTCTCTAGAAGCATCAGTTATGACAGTGAATCATCCATTAGGATCAGGTATGATCAGGATTGGGATAGTTGTGAGTTTTTATTTTAGGGTTTGGAAATCTTGCTTGCACTTTTCTATCCATTCAAACCTTTTTCCTTTCCTTTGTAGAGAAGTAATAGGATCTTCAATCCTTGAAACCCTTCAACAAATCTCCTAAAATATCTGACAAGTCCCATGAAACTATGAACTTTCAAAATATTCTAAGGCATAGGCTATTCCACTATTGCTTTAATCTTTTCTAGATCCACTGAAACAACTTTGGCTAAAATGATATGACCTATATAGTGCACCTTCCTTTGATAAAAGTACATTTGGATAGCTTTCCATAAAGTTGATGTTCTCTCAAAAGTTGCAATACTATCCTCGAATGCCTTTTAGGCTCCTCGACAGATTTAGAGTAGTTCAAGATACCATCCAGAAAAAATAGAACAAAATCATCTAAACAATTTCTAAACACATTGTTCATTAGGTTCATGATGGCTACAGGGGCATTTGTCAACCCAAAAGGTACAACAATAAACTCATAGTGACCATAATGGGTTTGGCACATCTTCTTCCTTAATTCTTAGTTGATGATATCTAGACTTAAGGTTAATTTTTGAAAACACTGATGCTCCTTTCATCTTATCAAAGAGGTCATCAATCCTTGGAAGAGGATATTTGTTCTTTATGGTTTCCTTATTAAGCATTTTATAATCAATACACAAGCAAAGAGTTCCATCCTTCTTTTTAACAAAGATAACAGGTGCTCCCCAAGGTGACACACTAGGCCTAATCATACCCTTATCAAGCAATTCCTATAGGTAGACTTTCAAATATTATAATTCCCTAGTAGTCATTCTATAAGGTGCCTTAGACTATGATTGAATTCCTCTTAAGAGTTCTATAGAAAGGTCAAACTCCCTTTTAGGTGGTAAGCTTGGTAACTCTTTAAGAAAAACATCCTTAAATTCTTAGAGAATAGGATAATACTCAATGGTTGGCTCTCTATTATTTTCAAGGTCATTAATGTGAATGACATACAAGTTGCATTCCTTTCTTTGGGCCTTGTTTATTTGCATGGCTGAAATCTATCTAAGTTTTAAAGGTTTTTGAGCACCTCGAATCTCTGCAGGTCTACCCAAATCATCGAGATAAGCTACTATTTTATCTTGTCAATTTACTATAGACTTGTTCTCAGACAACCAATTGATTCCTAATATCACATAATACAATCCTAAGGGGGCCACATACAAATTAACTTGTGTTACAAAGATTGGAATGTCCAACTCACTACAAGGAAGACAATGATCCACCTTTTCTCTACTTGATTCCCATACTGAACCATCCAAGAATTATCCATAAATCCTACTCTAACTAGCAACTTAGAAGTTGTTATAGGATCTATAAAACATTTAGTTGGTCCAATATCAATCAAAATATTATCAGGAAGTCCATAAATCTTACCATAAGATTGAATCAGTGTGGCCTAAAACTTTGTCTGCCTGTTGTTAATTGTGACATGAATACAATGTTATGCTGGCTGATAATGATCTTTCCCATTTCTTCCTGATGTCCATTGAGGGCAAGAACTAGTATAATTCTCACCTCGAGAGATGTAACATCCATCAAATGGTCCATTCTATCCAAGGAGCTTATTCTTATTGAAATCATTTTTATTGCCATTATGCCCCTTATAATTCTCACTTTGATTCCCTGAATTCCTTCGTTTAAAATTCATGTTTCTCTTGAAGTTTCTATTTTGATAGTGGTTTCCCTCCTAAAATTTCCTCATACCACAATTACTAGAATTCTTGTTTTGACTTTTCCTATAATTTTCCTTTTTTTGGAGTTTTTGTTCCTATTTAGTAGCCTTCTCAAAAACTTCATCCATGGTTAAAGGGTTATGGATATCTACATCTATTCCAATTTGTAGTTTCAACCCTAGAATAAACTTCTTGATTAAGAAATATTCATCTAGTTGGTATTGTGGTACATACTTAAGTAGTTGAGTGAACATTTCCCAATATTCAATCACTTTCATTTCTTCTTGAACAAGGTTCTGGCACTCTATCATCTTTTTGTCAAAGAAAACTTGTGGTAGCCACCTCTTCCTGAAGAGTGATAAGAAAAGTTCCCATGAAGTTTCACTAGGAATCAACCGTTTCTCTACTTTTTTATTTTCCCACCACATGGTTGCTTCGTCACTAAGTCGGTATGCTGCCCAAATTGCTTTAATTTCATCAAACAATTTTCTAAGTTCAAAGTATTTCTCTATTTCTCTTATCTAGGCTTCATCTCCATCTCCTATGTCTTTTTTGTCAAACTTAGGTGGTGTGATCCTCTTAAGATCTTTGGCCAATTTAGTTTCAAATTTAGCCTAGTTGATAACTTCTCTCTCATGATTAACTTATTCCTGATTTCCCTAGTTTTCATGTTGATTCAAGGCTTCTTGGTTTTATCTAACCTCTTGCTAGATAATGTGTCCATCCTATTCCTATTTTCTGTTAAGAGGTTCAATATTTGGTCTAACTTGTCTATTTGATCATTACATGGACCACCATCATTGAAACTCCTTGTTTGCACCATATTTGTTTAACTAGAGGGTCATGTGAACAAAGAGTCACAACTTTGTATTGGTAGATGCAAGGCCCTAGTTTTGATCGTAGCGCTCTGATACCATATGAAAAAACCCATCTAGATTAAATAAATAAAATAATCATAATATGAGCCAACTTATTCATTAATTTTAAACACTTAATTCACATAATGCATAGAGGTTTTTCATTTAAGCTCAAAAGCTTGCATGTACAATAGGAAATAATTCATTTACATCAAGACCATAAGGTTGATTCAAACTCTCGACAAAGAATATACACTTTTTTCACCTGTCAAGAAAGCTTCATTGTGTAAAGGTTCACAAGAGTGAGAGCATCACTAGATTATTTTTCTGCCCAACCACGAAGATTACTTCCCCTATTTTTTTGACTAAAGAAATCCCAACCCTATGTGAAGGGCCTAACAAAGTAAAACTGATAAGTGTGATGGAATCTGGTGCAACATGATATATCTAACAATTGAATGCATGAACAAATGCTACAATTCTTATATCATGATATGGTAGAGAGATTAAAAAATCAAATAGTAATAATTACTAATGACATACATTCATTGGCCAAAGCATCTTTTTCAATTGTGTTCGGTAGATAAGTTACGAATAGAAACTCACCCTTCTCTATTAATCCATATTTGGCACCCATCCAATTCTAACTCAATTTAATTTAATGGATAACATTTATCTAACTAATTACAAATTGACGTTTTTATCATTATACAATAGGCTTCAAAAACATTGTGTTATCAAGTCATGTTTACATAAGTTCATCTAAACTTGATTGCAATTTAGGAAATTTACAAAAGAAATATCTCCATATTTATGATTGTATCAAATTCTAAGTTCTTATTTAAACGTTTATTCACAAGATCAAACTAGTCTAATATCATTTCAAATCTTATTGAAATATTTTTTGCTTGATCATACTAAACTAATATCTTTTCAAATCTTATTTGTTGGCAAAAACATACTAATCTAGTATCATTTCAAATGTTATGAAAAGATTTGTTCACAATGTCAAATATCGTTTAAAAATCTAGACAATACAATCACACATTATTCTATAAGATTTAAACTATTAATAGTATAATATATATACAAAGATTATGTATACTTTCTATACAAGCTTGCATAATTATAGTTATGCTTTTCATTACTATAATTTTAGACATATTAATATATTGAGAATGAGAATGAACAAAATGATGATGGCTGGTGTAATGCCCCACCATGCAAACCTAGAGATAAGTAAACTACAGTAGTAAAAAGGTGATTTTTTTTTTAAAATAGAAATATTGTTAGCAAACTATAACATAATCTGATTTAGCAAGTTAACTAACATCTCTAGGGATAATATGACTACATTAATGAAATTAAGACGCATTCAACCATATACCAAAAACTCATTACTACACACGAACACGACCAAAATTACCATGGTTTGTTCCAAATATAATGCATCAATTGAACACATACACACACACACACACACTTTTTGTAATGTTTATCTCTAAAAATATTGATAGATAACAATAATGAACTTAATAGCGTGATAGATACAATTAACAAATCTTCATTTAGTGAAGCTCAGATTACATAATAGAGTATATCACATTCAACGTGTTAGATACAATATATCAAATTTAAACTATACATATGTATACCCATTTACCCTGGTGCCAGATGATCATACATACACTAGTTGGAAAGGTTATTCCTTAGCTTTTGAGTCCTGCATGGCTAAGGTCTCATACTACACATCTAAAGAAACATTAGACCTGCACAATTAATAATTAAAAAATATCAAATACATTAAATGACAACCTAAGGCCCTAAGGGGCCAACCTAGTGTCTCGAGGGCTCATAATGGCCTTACCTACATACGCACAGCACAGAGACATTGTAGTTCAGGACTTTTACCTGTATTCTCAACTGATCTTGGTTGAGTTATCATAAATATAATTTGATGACATAATACTAGTTATAGGGGAATATCAAACATGATATGGTAGATGAACATTTATGCAATAAAAAACTAAAGTCAAGTTCACTTTATTATAAATTACATAGCAGAATATTTAATATACTACCATATGTGTTTGAGGATATAAAACCAAAAGAAAAGAGTATATATTCTCTACACACAATGTAGTAAAAAATACTACCAAGTAAATCTTATAATTGAAAGTAACCCCCGCAAGGTTAAGTATAATTTCATAAAACAACACAAACCCTAACTCAATACTTAACCTTATCCAAAGCTTAAAGATACTTACAAGCTAATAACAATATCAAACTTAGAGTGCACAAGGTAAAAGTGGGAACAAAATATCAATGAGTATACACCTAGAACCTCAAAATGGTGCTTATAACTTATTTAGGAGTGAATTAGATTATAACTTACAATAACCTTATTCTACCCAACACTGCAACAATCTTAAGTATATCTATAACTCACTAGGATTCATCAAAACTTAGATTCTACATAATACGAGTATTACATCAAGGATGCTATTTCTATGAAGAAATGTACAAACCATTATTAAGGGAAAATCTATTTATAACTAAGTTTTCAAACAAAGCCACATACTTCAAATAAGAAGTGTTATCTAATAGATCCGATATTTATTCACAACACTAATCTAGATAATGAAATTCAATAGGGCTAAAGATTTATTTCCCCTATCTAAAGTATTACTACTATCTGAATTTCCAAAATAACACCTTTTATTACTATCTTAATACAACTCCTACTATCTAGATCACATTGCGAAGAACATAATCATGGCTATCTAGACATGCAACTAGTAACAGTTTTAGAAAAGTCAATAGAAACCTTACAACATTTTATCAATGGTAACTCCGCCAAATCTATAATACAAAATAATAATGAAAGATATGGCAAAAAAAAAATATTTGTTTATTTTATAATTCTAGAGAGACAACTAGAAATAATATCTTTAAAAGCTATGTTTCTAGTTGAACTATGATGTTCTCAATATTCTTTATCATGCCTAACTGACGTATTCAAGAGTGATACCACAAGCCACATCATTATTGGTTTTATGATCTGTATCCATTGTTTAAATGTGATTGACGGATTGAGGTGGTATGGGCCAGTGACATAACAAATTCCAATTAATAGAAAACCGCATCTCTCTCTCAGTGATGTAAGAGTCTATGATAGAAGGATAAACCATTCGCATGACCACTGAACCATCTCACTCTAGAAACACCTCAAAATAGAGTAATATCTAAAATATTAAAAGAAACATAGCCCAAGTCTGTGGCTATAATAATGAAGGTAAATCATCATAGCACAGCCATTAAAGATTCTTGCAGACCATTATAGAACACCAAGACATGCATATTTCCATAATGAGATATGAATTACAATGATATCACATTACTCTCTATCATCTCTCCATCTATACACTTCAATACTCTGAATTTGAAGAAAATATAATTTCATGCTCAAAAGAATTATGATATATATATACCATTCATTTTCATAAACATCAATTTCAAGCAATCTACATATATATATTTAATGTCAAGATCGGAAACCTATAATATTCACAAAGCATCAAGAAATTCAAGGTGACTAAAGATTATCATCAATATTAAACAAATGAACCCTAAGCGGTATAGTATTACTATAGATGGAAAGATTTCATAATGTGTTCAAGGAAAGAGTAAACTATGTGATTAGTTTAAGGAACAATCCTATCTAAGATTCTACCAAGGTTCCTACACCTTGAAAACACGAGTAATTTAAATTAATGGTTCCACATGTAGAAAGAAAGATATCTTCCTTATCTTAGCCATAGCCTATAAATACTCCTAAGTCTATATTTGAAAATGATCTATAGGTACCATGAAATAAAGCATATAAAAAAGAAGCTTTTAGTGATGTAGGTTTTGCAAGTGCCTAGATAGTCATGCAATCAATGGTGTGTTTGTAATGCAAAGGTAGGTGTTAAACCAAAAATTGTGAGCTTACTGCTATGCATGACAAAACAAAAGACTAGATATGAAGAATGATAAACAGAAAAACCCCAAAGATATGAATCCCATGCAATGAATGCAGGTTTGGACAAAAAATTGAAAAAAACACATGAGAAGCTTTCGAGCATATGCTTGGTAGGTGTAAACTCAATTCCTCAACTCCAAGCAGCCTCCTCTCTGGAGGATAGAATAGAAATACAAGATACTCACAAATAAATGAATATGAGAGGAACAAAAGCCACATAACATGTTTTAGGAATCCAAATCATAATGCAACGTCACTGAAATACTCCAATGCCTATATTCAGATGGGATCTATAGGTGCCAAGAATGAAAGCATGAAGAAATTTGTAATAAGCTAGGCTTGCACTATAATAATGTGCTATGTCAAATCTTTGGTAATAATGTAGGGACATCCATAAAAGCATAATGGAAGGGGAATTTTGTGTCAGAGATTGAAGCTGAAAGAGCTTGGGAAGCCACGCGTGCATATGAACTATTTCACAAGAAGACTAAAGAAATATAGAAACATGGATATCAATGATTACAGGTTACACACAAAATGGATTGTGGGTGCTTCAATATTTTATCAATCATTCTAGATTTCCAAAATCCTATTGCAAGGTTGTGGGAGAACCCTAACAACAAAAAGTGCAAACATATAAGGAACATGAACAAAAAGTCAAAATGCCTTGAAGAGATGTTCTTATCTAATATGTAGAGATTGAAGGATACACACTAATGGATTGGTGGGAAGATTTAGAAACATTCGAGCAAGAGAAAATGGAAAGAGTAAAGCTAATTCAAATTTTCTTAGAAGGATAGAGTCATTTCTGCCAGTGCCAAATGGTACCTAGAAACAAGATTTTTAACATGACGCAAAAAGAAATGGAAAATATTCTTGATGATTTACCTATAGAATGTGGTGTCCTTACCACTAAGATGGGCCAAGTCTTCACTTGCTCTAGATTATATTTTAGATGTGTCACCCTCATATACTTTTCTGTGAGCATCTTCTCCAATCCTAAGGGGTCTTTCTACTCAAATAAAGATGAATCCCTGAGAGCACAAATATAGAGGAAGGATGCAACTACTACATCAAAAGAATATTTCTCACCATCCTCAAAACCCCACTACATACTCCTCTCTTTAACCTTTACTCTGGGTGCAACCCCGCATGAAAGACACTTCATAACCTTCTAAAAAACTTAAAGCCTAAACCCAAAAATCCTCCCCCCAATACCAGCTGCCTCACTCTTCCAGAAACATTCTCTCTCCCACTCATGCTCCCTTGAGCCCCTCTTCCTCCATGCTCCCCCTTGGGCCTCTCTCTTCCCTAAACTTATAAAGAAATTAATATACCCAAACAATCAAGATTTTCCATCAACAAAACTCCACTAACATGCATATCCCCCTTACAATATCTGAAAAGATTGTATAAAAATGCCTAACCTAAAAATGAAAGTATCTGTGAGTCCATACATGGGTATATTAATTGTCTAAAAATGTCTATCATAAATATGCACCCTAAAATGTCTATTATCAATATGCAAATGCCTCTAAAATGCACCACAAAACGTCTGTCAAAACAATGATTTTATCATGTCCCACTAATGGATTCATGTACACCTACAACAACATGCACAAACATGACAATTACATCGCATTTAGCACATCATAATGGCATCAATAATAAAGATTCTACTAATTTTGATCAGTCCAAAATTATATCATATCAGTCTGCATTATTGTTGATGCTAAAAAATACCTCCTTTCGCCATATTCTTTAGTAATCTTCAAATTAAAAATAATGCATACCTCTCGATGGAGAATATATTCCACACCTGACTCAAGATTAGTCAACGATTGTTAAACTGCACATTCATGGAGGGGAACTACATCCTTCCCCCCTAAAACTTGACTTCCTGCTGGAAGTCACAAACTAGGATGGAAACATAACACGTTAGTACTGACATCAAAGCAGATTCATTTCATAAAAATAATTTACACTAGTTGGTCTATGGAAAGGATTTATAAAATATAAACTTATATAGTCTCCTTCAAACATAATTTACCCTTCAAGTTTTTAATGTCTCATTAGTACACCATTCAAACTTGCACTTCAAAAATGATTTCATAATCCACTCAAAATCCTTACCGATTAGCATTGACACCTAATCAACCTCTTTGAAGCCAAGGAAAACAATGTACTCCTTTTTAATCATAATTGGTAACAATCCTCATATCATAAACATATAAAGTATTCAATTTTCAAATACACCACCATAGCAATTCCTCTTCCAATTTGTTGTTAAGCAATCAATAGGTTAGAATGCTACATTTTCTCAAAATATCAACATATTTATACACATAACACATACATTTTCCATATATATCCAACAAGACATTTTACTTTAATTATCTTACAACACTAAATCTCATAACATATTCAACAAAAGATCATGATTTTTCACCTTTTTAAAGCATGGAGACACAACTTATCATTTCATAAGTACTATATTCATGATTTAACATACATTCTTCGCATACACACCAATTCACATCACCGGGAATCACATCACAAGGTTACAAAAAGGTCCATCTGGACACTGGAAATCAACAGCTACTCCATGATACATAATCCATGAGCCAAGAGCCAATATCCATCTCACACTCAGTGACTTGTTGGTGTTAGGACACACTCACAGGGTGAGACCATCCAAGCAAGCCATAATTACCTCTCTCTTGTTGTATAAGGTGGTTAGCCTCCAAGAGATAGTCATCACAAATAGCTGGGTAATGGGTCCTAGATGTATAATAGCCTCACATACCCCCATCCTCAAGGTTCCCTACGTCTGCTTCCTCATATACACTCACCAAGTCCGCCTCATACATCCTTGGAGAGGAATCACAATATGACACATGGCCAACATCGTAAACAGTAAGGATAAACTAGTTTAGCCACCAAAGTCATAAAGAAAGATTAAATGGAAATTCAATTTCAATAATAAAGCAAGAAATGCGCGTAATTTCAACACTAAATCAAATGTAACTAATAGGATCACAAAGTGTGGCTAAACCATCACAATCAAATAGAAACAAAGTGTCGACCTTCACAATCAATAGAAAATCATCAATAACCATAAAGAATGTCAGCAATCTTTGAAATAGCACTGTACAACACTGTGTGGCTAGATACTAGCCACTAAACAAGGAAGGAGGGAACAATGTCAGGCTATAGCAGTAGCCCTCATGTGGTGTAGAACGAGCACGCCATCCACATGGCTTAGAGTGTACTCCTCAGCTACGCCACACATCATGTCGTCACGTGGCCTGGACTAACCAAGTGGCCCAAACACTCTTTGGCTACCTACATGGAACGTGCACCCTGGCCCCATCCCGCATCACATCTTAGTGCAGCGTGGTCATACGCCAGCTGGAGAAGGTACATACTGGCCGTATGCCACATGGCAGTGTGTCTGTGGCTCCGCAAAAGTAGCACGTGCAGAACACACCCCTCATAGCGATACCTCATGGAAAAGGCACATGTAGGTACTTGTCATAGCTAGAGGTATACATGGCTAGGACATACCCATATGCTAATTGACCCAAACACTATCGAAAGCAAACATGAGTCTCCCTCTACAAGTGTGTGAGGCCACATTACGCTCATAACACAAGTAGGCTACAACATAATCCCATAGTACACCTTCATGTGTCTATGCACATGGCATCATCGTCTCAAGCCTAGCTCGCTGCCATCAGCAACACTGCATCATCACCAACACTATGTCAAAACATCAGTGGGGTGTGGCATTGTACCTATTACATCATGTCGAAACATGTGCACATACGGAATCTGTCTCAATATGGGTAACTAAACTCCCTCCACATGCTGGACTTCAAAATATACATGGGTCACATGGTCTCACTTGGGTTATCCATTCAGGTCCTAGACCTCGGCCCCCAAGTGCCGACTCATGTCAGCACATAGTTCCCGTTGGGTTGTTCATGTAGGTCCTAGACCCCAGCCCCCAACTGATAACTCATGTGGCATATCATACCTTTCATGAATACAAGGTAAATGATCATCCAAGGAATACCATATAGATGCTCAAGAATTATGGGGATTAGGCTAACACTTATGGATCAAGTACCCTAATCCATCATAAGGGGAAGTAGTGAGTATGTTTCCTCAGGTTTAGTTGAGCTAGGGGCCACTCTACGCCATCATAAGCGTACGTTGCACATTCCACCCAAGGAACTTTGTGGCTACTACTACCCCTTCATAGACTGATGATCTAGAGCACCAAAGAATAGAATCTATGAATCTAACTTTTGGGCTACTCTTTTATATATATTTTTTCAACCACACAAGGGTTGGCCCTCAATCAGGTGACAAACATAAAAACACACATAATAGTATGGTTAATTCCACACCTAAAATTCACATATTCCCCATGGATGGGTACCCAGTATCACCATCCCATAGGCACACAAAGCAAGTACAGGCTATGCACAACACTCAACAAATGCACAATCACTAGTTTCTCACATTTACAGGGAAAAATTTATATTTACATACACAATTCCATTACTATCATAAATACATTTACTTCCATAACCAATGTGATTCAAAATCATAACATTTCTTACTATCCACTTCCCTTTTCCAGTTTTCTTTCACTCTATTCTTCTACGACACTGAATGTCAATATCATCATCATCATCATCTATCAATTACATCAAGCTAGGTCTTTATCCAACTGAAGGGTTCTTATCACATGCATAAGAAGAATCACATGGACAACCACATTAACCAGAGATCCCAGTGCTGAAACTTAGCTCTGATACCAAATGTAATGCCCCGCCATGCAACCCTAGCGATAAGACAACTACAGCAGTAAAAAGGCGAATATTTTTTTTTTAAATAGAAAAATTGTTAGAAAACTATAACATAATCTGATTTATCAAGTTAACTAACATCTCTAGGGATAACATGACTGCATTAATGAAATTAAGACGCATTCAACCATATACCAAAAACTCATTACTACACACGAACATGATCAAAATTACCATGGTTTGTTCCAAGTCTAATGCATCAATTGAACACATACACACACACTTTTCGTAATGCTTATCTCTAAAAATATTGATAGATAACAATAATGAGCTTAATAGCATGATAGATACAATTAACAAATCTTCATTTAGTGAAGCTTAGATTACATAATAGAGTATATCACATTCAACGTGTTAGATACAATTTATCAAATTTAAATTATACATATGTATACCCATTTACCCTAGTGCCAGATGATCATCCATACGCTAGTTGGAAAGGTGCTTCCTTAGCTTCTGAGTCCTGCATGGCTAAGGTCTCATCCTGCACATCTAAAGAAACATTAGACCTGCACGATTAATAATTACAAAATATCAAATGCATTAAATGACAACCTAAGGCCCTAAGGGGTCGACCTAGTGTCTCGGGGGCTCATAATGGCCTTGCCTATGTATGTACAGTGCAGAGACATCGTAATTCAGGAATTTTACCTATATTCTCAACTAATATTGGTTGAATTATCATAAATATAATTTGATAACATAATACTAGTTATAGGGGAATATCAAACATGATATGGTAGATGAACATTTATGCAATAAAACACTAGAGTCAAGTTCACTTTATTATAACTTACACAACAGAATATTTAATATACTACCATATGTGTTTGAGGATATAAAACCAAAAGAAAATAGTATAGATTCTCTACACCCAATGTAGTACAAAATACTACCAAGTAAATCTTATAATTGAAAGTAAAAGGTTAAGTATAATTTCATAAAACAACACAAACCCTAAGTCAATACTTAACCTTATCCAAAGCTTAAAGATACTTACAAGCTAATAACAATATCAAACTTAGAGTTCACAAGGTAAAAGTGGGAATTGAATATCAATGAGTATACACCTAGAACCTCAAAATGGTGCTTATAACTTATTTAGGAGTGAATTAGATTATAACTTACAATAACCTTATTCTACCCAGCACTGCAACAATCTTAAGTATATCTATAACTCACTAGGATTCATCAAAACTTAGATTCTACATAATACGAGTATTACATCAAGGATGCTATTTCTAGGAAGAAATGTACTAACCATTATTAAGAGAAAATCTATTTATAACTAATTTTTCAAACAAAGCCACATACTTCAAACAAGAAGCGTTATCTAATAGATCTGATATTTATTCACAACACTAATCTAGATAATGAAATTCAATAGGGCTAAAGATTTATTCCCCCTATCTAAAGTATTACTACTATCTAAATTTCCAAAATAACACCTTTTATTACTATCTTAATACAACTCCTACTATCTAGATCACATTGCAAAGAACATAATCATGGCTATCTAGACATGCAACTGGTAACGGTTTTAGAAAAGTCAATAGAAACCTTCCAACTTTTTATCAATGGCAACTCCGCCAAATCTATAATACAAAATAATAATGGAAGATATGGCAAAAAAAAGATATTTTTTTAGTTTCTAATTCTAGAGAGACAACTAGAATTAATATCTTTAAAAGCTATGTTTCTAGTTGAACTGTGATGTTCTCAATATTCTTTCTCATGCCTAACTGACATATTCAAGAGTGATACCACAAGCCACATCATTATTGGTTTTATGATCTGTATCCATTGTTTAAATGTGATTGTCGAATTGAGGTGGTATGGGTCGGTGACAAAACAAATTCCAATTAATAAAAAATCACATCTCTCTTAGTGATGTAAGAGTCTATGATAGAAGGATAAACCATTCGCATGACCACTGAACCATCTCACTCCAGAATCACCTCAAAATAGAGTAATATCTAAAATATTAAAAGAAACATAGCCCAAGTGTGCGGCTGTAATAATGAAGGAAAATCATAATAGCACAACCATTAAAGATTCCTGCAGACCATTATAGAATGCCAAGACATGCATATTTCCATAATGAGATATGAATTACAACAATATCACATTACTGTCTATCATCTCTCCATCTATACACTTCAATACTCTGAATTTGAAGAAAATATAATTTCATGCTCAAAAGAATTATGATATATATATATATATATATATATATATATATATATATATATATATATATATATATATATATATATATATATATATACCATTCATTTTCATAAACATCAATTTCAAGAAATCTACATATATATGTTTAATGTCAAGACTGGATTCCTATAATATTCACAGAGCATTAAGAAATTTAAGGTGACTAAAGATTATCATCAATATTAAAAAAATGAACCCTAAGGTGTATAGTATTACTACAGATGGAAAGATTCCATAATGTGTCCAAAGAAAAGAGTAAACTATGTAATTAGTTTAAGGAACAATCCTATCTAAGATTCTACCAAGGTTCCTACTCCTTGAAAACACGAGTAATTTAAATTAATGTTTCCATATGTAGAAAGAAAGATATCTTCCTTATCTTAGCCACAACATATAAATACTCCTAAGTCTATATTCGAAAATGATCTATAGGTACCATGAATAAAGCATATAAAAAGGAAGCTTTTGGTGATGTAGGTTTTGCAAGTGCCTAGATAGTCATGCAATCAATGGTGTGTTCGTAATGCAAAGGTAGGTTTTAAACCAAAAATGGTGACCTTACCACCTTGCATGAGGAAACAAAAGACTAGATATGAAGAATGATAAATAGAAAAACCCCAAAGATATGAATCCCATGCAATGAATGCAGGTCTGCACAAAGAAGTGAAAAAAAATTAAGACATGAGAAGCTTTCGAGCATATGCTTGGCAGGTGTAAACCTGATTCCTCAACTCCAAGTAGCCTCCTCTCTGGAGGATAGAATAGAAATACAAGATACTCACAAATAAATGAATATGAGAGGAAGATAAGTCATACAACATGTTTTAGGAATCCAAATCATAATGCAACGTCACTAAAATACTCCAATGCCTATATTTAGATGGGATCTATAGGTGCCAAGAATGAAAGCATGAAGAAATTTGTAATAAGCTAGGCTTGCACTATAATAATGTGCTATGTCAAATCTCCAGTAATAATGTAGGGACATCCATAAAGGCATAATGGAAGGGGAATTTTGTGTCAGAGATTGAAGCTGAAAGAGCTTGGGAAGCCATGTGTGCATCTGAACTATTTCACAAGAAGACAAAAAATATAGAAACATGGATATCAATGATTACAAGTTACACACAAAATGGATTGTGGGTGCTTCAATATTTCATCAATCATTCCAGATTTCCAAAATCCTATTGCGAGGTTGTGGGAGAACCCAAACAACAAAAGTGCAAACATATAAGGAACATGAGGAAAAAGTCAAAATCCCTCGAAGAGATGTTCTTCTCTGATATACAGAGATTGAAATATACACACTAATGGATTGGTTGGAAGATTTAGAAACATTCGATCAAAAGAAAATGGCAAGAGTAAAGCTAATTCAAATTTTCTTAGAAGGATAGAGTCATTTCTGCCAGTGCCAAATGGTACCTAGAAACATGATTTTTAACATGACGCAAAAAGAAATGGAAAATATTCTTGATGACTTACCTGCAAAATGTGGTGTCCTTACCACTGAGATGGGCCAAGTCTTTGCTTGCTCTAGAGTATATTTTAGATATGTCACCCTCATATACTTTTCTATGAGCATCTTCTCCAATCTTGAGGGGTCTTTCTACTCGGATAAAGATGAATCCCTGAGAGCACAAATACAAAGGAAGGATACAACTACTACAATAAAAGAACATTTCTTAGCCTCCTCAAAACTCCATTGCATACTCCTCTCTTTAACCTCTACTCTGGGTGCAACCCCGCATGAAAGACACTTCATAACCTTCTAAAAAACTTAAAGCCCAAACCCAAAAATCCCCCCCAATACCAGGTGCCTCCCTCTTCCAGAAACATTCTCTTTCCCATTCACGCTCCCTTGAGCCCCTCTTCCTCCACGCTCCCCCTCGGGCCTCTCTCTTCCCTAAACTTAGAAAGAAATTAATACCCCCAAACAATCAAGATTTTCCATCAACAAAACTCCCCCAACATGCATATCCCCCTCACAATATCTGAAAGATTGTATAAAAATGCCTAACCTAAAAATGAAAGCATTTGTGAGTTTGTGCATGGGTATATTGATTGTCTAAAAATGTCTATCATAAATATGCACCCTAAAATGTCTATTATCAATATACAATTGCCTCTAAAATGCACCATAAAACGTTTGTCAAAACAATGATTTTATCATATCCCACTAATGGATTCATGTACGCCTGCAACAACACACACAAACATGACAATTACACCACATTTAGCACATCATAATAGCATCAATAATAAAGATTCTATTGATTTTGATCAGTCCGCATTATTGCTGATGCTCAAATATAACTCCTTTCACCATATTCTTTAGTAATCTTCAAATTACAAATAACTTATACCTCTCGATGGGGAATGTATTCCGCACCTAACTCAATATTAGTCCGCGATTGTTAAATTGCACATTCATGGAGGGGCACTACATCCTTCCCCCCTAAAACTTGACTTCCTCCTAGAAGTCGCAAACTAGGATGGAAACATAACACGTTATTACCAACATCAAAGTGGATTCATTTCATAAAAATAATACACACTAGTTGGTCTATGGAAAGTATTTATAAAATATAAACTTATATAGTCTCCTTCAAACATAATCTACCTTTCAAGTTTTTAATGTCTCATTAGTACACCATTCAAACTTGCACTTCAAAAAAGATTTCATAATCCACTCAGAATCCTTACCGATTAGCATTGACACCTAATTAGCCTCTTTGAAGACAAGGAAAACATTGTACTGCTTTTTTATCCTAACTAGTAACAATCCTCATATCATAAACATATAAAGTATTCAATTTTCAAATACACCACCATAGCAATTCCTCTTCCAATTTGTTGTTAAGCAATCAATAAGTCAGAATGCTACATTTTCTCAAAATATCAACATATTTATACACATAACACATACATTTTCCATATATATCCAATAAGACATTTTACTTTAATTATCTTACAACACTAAATCTTATAATATATTCAACAAAAGATCATGATTTTCACCTTTCTGAAGCATGGAGACACAACTTATCATTTCATAAGTACTATATTCATGATTTAACATACATTCTTCGCATACACACCAATTCACATCACTGGGAATCACATTACAAGGTTACACAAAGGTCCATTTGGACACTGGAAATCAACAGACTAATCCATGATACATAATCCATGAGCCAAGAGCTAATATCCATCTCACATAATCCATATCTCACACTCAGTGACTTGTTGGTGTTAGGCCACACTCACAGGGTGAGACCATCCAAGCAAGCCATAATGACCTCTCTCTTGTTGTATAAGGTGGTTAGCCTCCAAGAGATAGTCATCACACATAGCTAGGTAGTGGGTCCTAGATGTATAATAGCCTCACATACCCTCATCCTCAAGGTTCCCTCCATCTGCTTCCTCATATACACTCGCCAAGTCCGCCTCATACATCCTTGGAGAGGAATCACAATATGACACATGGCCAACATCGAAAACAATAAGGATAAACTAGTTTAGCCACCAAAGTCATAAAAAAAGATTAAATGGAAATTCAATTTCAACAATAAAGTAACAAATGTGCAAAATTTCAACACTAAATCAAATGTAACTAATAGGATCACAAAGTGTGGCTAAACCATCACAATCAAATAGAAACAAAGTGTCAACCTTCACAATCAAAAGAAAATCATCAATAACCATAAAGAATGTCTGCAATCTTTGAAATAGCACTGTACAACACTGTGTGGCTAGATACTAGCCACCAAATGAGGAAGGAGGGAACAACATCAGGCTATAGTAGTAGCCCTCATGTGCTGCAGAATGAGCACGCCATCCACATGGATTAGAGTGTACTCAGCTACACCCTACATCGTGTCGTCACGCAGCTTGGACTAACCAAGTGGCCCGCTCACTTCTTGGCTGCCTGCATGGAATGTACACCTCGGCCCCATCCCACATTGCATCTCAATGCAGCATGGTCATACACCAGCTAGAGAAGGCATGTACTGGTCGTATGCCGCATGGTAGTGTGTCTATGGCTTCGCGGAAGTAGGCACGCGCAGAACACACCCCGCATAGCGATACCTCATGGAAAAGGCGCATGCAGGGTACTTGTCGTAGCCAGAGGTATACATGGCTAGGACATACCCATATGCTAACTGACCCAAACACTGTCGAAAGCAAACATGAGTATCCCTCTACAAGTGTGCGAGGCCCCATTATGCTCATCACACAAGTAGGCTATAACACAATCCCATAGTGCACTTTCATGTGTCTATGCACATGGCATCGTTTCCTCGAGCCCAGCTTGATACCATTAGCAACATGACATCATCACCAACACTATATCAGAACATCAGTGGGGTGTGGCATCGTACCTATTGCATCATGTTGAAACATGTGCAGATATGAAATTTGTCTCAACATGGCTAACTAATCTCCCTCCACATGCTGGACTTCAAAATATACATGGGGCACATGGTCTCACTTGGGTTCTCCATGCAAGTCCTAGACCCCGACCCCCAAGTGCCGACTCATGTCAGCACATAGCTCCAGTTGGGTTGTCCATGCAGGTCCTAGACCCCGGCCCCCAACTGACAACTCATGTGGCATATCATACCTTTCGTGAAGACAAGGTAAATGATCATCCAAGGAATACCATCTAGATGCTCAAGAACTATGGGGATTAGGCTAACACATATGGATCAAGTGCCCTGATCCATCATAAGGGGAAGTAGTGAGTACGTTTCCTTATGTTCAGTTGAGCTAGGGACCACTCTGCGCCGTCATAAGCATATGCTGCACATTCCGCTCAAGGAACTTTGTGCCTGCTACTACCCCTTCAAGATTGAGGGTCTAGAGCACCAAAGAATAGAATCTATGAATCTAACTTTTGGGCTACTCTTTTATATATATATTTTCAACCACACAAGGGTTGGCCCTCAATCGGGTGACAAACATACAAACACACATAATAGTATGGTTAATTCCACACCTAAAATTCATATATTCCCCATGGATGGGTACCCAGTATCACCATCCCATAGGAACACAAAGCGAGTATGGGATATGCACAACACTCAACCAATGCACAATCATTGGTTTCTCACATTTATAGGGAAAAATTTATATTTACATCCACAAATCCATTACTATCATAAATACATTTACTTCCATAACCAATGTGATTCAAAATCATAACATTTCTTGCTATCCACTTCCCTTTTCCATTTTTCTTTCACTCTACTCTTCTACGACACTGAATGTCAATATCATCATCATCATCTATCAATTACATCAAGCTAGGTGTTTAGATTAAAGTATGGTATCCAACACAAGGGTTCCTATCACATGCATAAGAAGAATTACGTGGACAACCACATTAACCAGAGATCCTAGTGCTAAAACTCAGCTCTGATACCAAATGTAATGCCCCACCATGCAACCCTAGAGATAAGTCAACTACATCAATAAAAAGGCGAATATTTTTTTTTTAAATAGAAATATTGTTAGCAAACTATAACATAATCTGATTTAGTAAGTTAACTAACATCTCTAGGGATAACATGATTGCATTAATGAAATTAAGACGCATTCAACCATATACTGGAAAAACTCATTACTATACACGAACACAATCAGAATTAACATGGTTTGTTCCAAGTCTAATGTATCAATTGAACACATACACACACACACTTTTTGTAATGCTTATCTCTATAAATATTAATAGATAACAATAATGAACTTAATAGCATGATAGATACAATTAACAAATCTTCATTTAGTGAAGCTTAGATTACATAACAGAGTATATCACATTCAACGTGTTAGATACAATATATCAAATTTAAATTATACATGTGTATACCCATTTACCCTGGTGCCAAATGATCATCCATACACTAGTTGGAAAGGTGCTTCCTTAGCTTCTGAGTCGTACATGGCTACGGTCTCATACTGTACATCTAAAGAAACATTAGACCTGCATGATTAATAATTTCAAAATATCAAATGCATTAAATGACAACCTAAGGCCCTAAGGGGCCGACCTAGTGTCTCGGGGGCTCATAATGGCCTTGCCTATGTACGCATAGTGCAGAAATATTGTAGTTCGGGACTTTTACCTATATTCTCAACTGATCTTGAATGAGTTATCATAAATATAATTTGATAACATAATACTACGCAGTTAAACCCTGAAATAAAATATCATAACATAATACTAGTTATAGGGGAATATCAAACATGATATAGTAGATAAACATTTATGCAATAAAACACTAAAGTCAAGTTCACTTTATTATAACTTACACAGTGGAATATTTAATATACTACCATATGTGTTTGAGGATCTAAAACCAAAACAAAAGAGTATAGATTCTCTACACCCAATGTAGTACAAAATACTACCAAGTAAATCTTATAATTGAAAGTAAAAGGTTAAGTATAATTTCATAAAACAACACAAACCCTAAGTCAATACTTAACCTTATCCAAAGCTTAAAGATACTTACAAGCTAATAACAATATCAAACTTAGAGTTCACAAGGTAAAATTGGTAACAGAATATCAATGAGTATACACCTAGATTCTCAAAATGGTGCTTATAACTTATTTAGGAGTGAATTAGATTATAACTTACAATAACCTTATTCTACCCAACATTGCAACAATCTTAAGTATATCTATAACTCACTAGGATTCATCAAAACTTAGATTCTACATAATACGAGTATTATATCAAGGATGTTATTTCTATGAAGAAATGTACTAACCATTATTAAGGGAAAATTTATTTATAACTAATTTTTCAAACAAAGCCACATACTTCAAACAAGAAGTGTTATCTAATAGATCTGATATTTATTCACAACACTAATCTGGATAATGAAATTCAATAGGGCTAAAGATTTATTCCCCCTGTCTAAAGTATTACTACTATCTGAATTTCTAAAATAACACCTTTTATTACTATCTTAATACAACTCCTACTATCTAGATCACATTGCAAAAAACATAATCATGGCTATCTAGACATGCAACTGGTAATGGTTTTAGAAAAGTCAATAGAAAGGTTACAACTTTTTATCAATGGAAACTCCACCAAATCTATAATAAAAAATAATAATGAAAGATATGGCAAAAAAAAGATATTTATTTAGTTTATAATTCTCTAGAGACAACGAGAATTAATATCTTTAAAAGCTATGTTTCTAGTTGAACTATGATGTTCTTAATATTCTTTCTCATGCCTAACTGACGTATTCAAGAGTGATACCACAAGCCACATCATTATTGGTTTTATGATCTGTATCCGTTGTTTAAATGTGATTGTCGAATTGAGGTGGTATGGGCCGGTGACATAACAAATTCCAATTAATAGAAAACTGAATCTCTCTCTCAGTGATGTAGAGTCTATGATAGAAGGATAAACCATTCATATGACCACTGAACCATCTCACTCTAGAATCACCTCAAAATAGAGTGCTATCTAAAATATTAAAAGAAACACAGCCCAAGTGTGATTGTAATAATGAAGGAAAATCAGCATAGCACAGCCATTAAAGATTCCTACAAACCATTATAGAATGCCAAGACATGCATATTTCCATAATGAGATATGAATTACAATGATATCACATTACTGTCTATCATCTCTCCAGCTATACACTTCAATACTCTAAATTTGAAGAAAATATAATTCCATGCTCAAAAGAATTACGATATATATATATATATTAGGGTGTGTGCAAGAAGCTGAGTCCACTTTTTGGCCAAAAAGTGGAAGTGTTTTCCCTGATTTTCAGAATTTGTCACATTTGACCTAAAACTTTGAAGCACTTAAAGGTGGAATCTTGGGAAAAGTCAGTAAATATGAAATGTAGTACTCGAAGTCTAGTTTCAAATATTTAATTTTTTTTAATACCTAGATGATACAAATTGATTTTTAATAGGCGTTTCTAAAAACCACTATTTAAAAGTCACTTTATTTTACTATACCATGCCCTTGTACATCATCCATATTTTAATTTAAATAATCATATTTTTCTAAATCCTTTTGGAAAAAGATTCATAACTCACTAAAGCACGTTTTTCATTTTTTTTTGTAATTTTTTATTGAATATTTTATTTTTTGTTAATTTTTTATTGGCCATTTTTGGTGTTTTAAAAAATCATCATGTACGTCACGCATAAGATGGCCTAAACTTATCATTTTTTGAAACTTTTTTTTTCAAATTGAAAAGAATTGTCTAAAGTACGTTTCTATACAATTTTTTTTACAAAAAATTATTTTGATAAAAATGTTATTAAAATATTAAAAAACCCTGATAATTCATGTTTATGGACCTGTTTCATCAGAAATTAATTGAAAAATAGAAAAGTAATCCAATTGTAAAAAAAATTCTATATTTGGAATCTACACTATCTCATCTATAATGGGTTTTAATTTCGTCAAAAAAATCTACAAAAAGGCCTTCAGACATATGCCCAAAGTCACTATTTTGTTGTGACATTGACAAGACCTTCAAGTTACAGGTCAAACCAGGTCCCAACCCAAGGGTCGGGTTCCCAAGCCTTTTTTCTAACCCAAAACCCATAGCAAAAATGGGGTTGGAAATTTAAATTGTATGAAACAGGATCCCATTTTGAAATGGGATCCCATTTCATAAAAGATTAATATTTTAACCTTTTATGAAATGGGATCTCGTTTCTAGAAAATGAGATCCGGCTTTTGGCTCAAGATCCTGAAGCATAACGGGATCCCATTTCATAAAAAGCGGGATCTCATTTTTGTTTAACCGATTTTGGGTTTTTTTCTATGTCCAAAACTTCCACCTTAAGTGGACTCATCTTTGTGCATTTACCCTATATATATACCATTCATTTTCATAAACATCAATTTCAAGCAATCTACATATATATGTTTAACGTCAAGATCGGATTCCTATAATTCACAGAGCATCAAGAAATTCAAGGTCACTAAATATTATCATCAATATTAGACAAATGAACCCTAAGCGGTATAGTATTACTACAGGTGGAAAGATTCCATAATGTGTCCAAGGAAAGAGTAAACTATGTAATTAGTTTAAGGAACAATCCTATCTAAGATTCTACCAAGGTTCCTACTCCTTGAAAACACGAGTAATTTAAATTAGTGTTTCCATATGTAGAAAGAAAGATATCTTCCTTATCTTAGCCATAGCCTATAAATACTCCTAAGTCTATATTCAAAAATGATCTATAGGTACCATGAAATAAAGCATATAAAAAGGAAGCTTTTGGTGATGTAGGTTTTGCAAGTGCTTAGATAGTCATGCAATCAATGGTGTGTTAGTAATGCAAAGGTAGGTGTTAAACCAAAAACGGTGACCTTACCGCTATGCATGAGGAAACAAAAGACTAGATATGAAGAATGATAAACAGAAAAACCCCAAAGATATGAATCACATGCAATGAATGCAAGTTTACACAAAGAATTGAAAAAAAATAAAGACATGAGAAGCTTTCAAGCATATGCTTGGAAGGTATAAACTCGATTCGTCAACTCCATGTAGCCTCCTGTCTGGAGGATTATATAGAAATACAAGATACTCACAAATAAATGAATATGAGAGGAACATAAGTCATACAACATGTTTTAGGAATCCAAATCATAATGCAACGTCACTGAAATACTCCAATGCCTATATTTAGATGGGATCTACAGGTGCCAAGAATGAAAGCATGAAGAAATTTGTAATAAGCTAGGCTTGCACTATAATAATGTGCTATGTCAAATCTCTAGTAATAATGTAGGGACATCCATAAAAGCATAATGGAAGGGGAATTTTGTGTCAGAGATTGAAGCTGAAAGAGCTTGGGAAGCCACGCATGCATATGAACTATTTCACAAGAAGACTAAAGAAATACAGAAACATGGATATCAATGATTACAGGTTACACACAAAATGGATTGTGGGTGCTTCTATATTTCATCAATCATTCCAAATTTCCAAAATCCTATTGCGAGGTTGTGCGGGAACCCAAACAACAAAAAGTGCAAACATATAAGGAACATGAACAAAAAGTCAAAATGCCTCGAAGAGATGTTCTTCTCTGATATGCAGAGATTGAAGGATAGACACTAATGGATTGGTGGGAAGATTTAGAAACATTCGAGCAAAAGAAAATGGCAGGAGTAAAGCTAATTCAAATTTTCTTAGAAGGATAGAGTCATTTCTGCCAGTGCCAAATGGTACCTAGAAATAGGATTTTTAACATGACTCAAAAAGAAATGGAAAATATTCTTGATGACTTACTTGCAAAATGTGGTGTCCTTGCCACTGAGATGGGCCAAGTCTTGGCTTGCTCTAGAGTATATTTTAGATATGTCACCCTCATATACTTTTCTGTGAGCATCTTCTCCAATCCTAAGGGGTCTTTCTACTCAGATAAAGATGAATCCCTGAGAGCACAAATACATAGGAAGGATGCAACTACTACATTAAAAGAACATGTCTTAGCCTCCTCAAAACTCCACTGCATACTCCTGTCTTTAACCTCTACTCTGGGTGCAACCCCACATGAAAGACACTTCATAACCTTCTAAAAACCTTAAAGCCAGAACCCAAAAATCCTCCCCCCAATACCAGGTGCCTCCCTCTTCCAGAAACATTCTCTCTCCCACTCATGCTCCCCTAAGCCCCTCTTCCTCCATGCTCCCCCTCGGGCCTCTCTCTTCCCTAAAATTAGAAAGAAATTAATACCCCCAAACAATTAAGATTTTCCATCAACAAAACTCCCCCAACATGCATATCCCCCTCACAATATCTAAAAAGACTGTATAAAAATGCCTAACCTAAAAATGAAAGGATCTGTGAGTTCGCGCATGGGTATATTGATTGTCTAAAAATATCTATCATAAATATGCACCCTAAAATGTCTACTATCAATATGCAAATGCCTCTAAAATGCGCCATAAAACGTCTGTCAAAACAATGATTTTATCATATCCCACTAATGGATTCATGTATGCCTACAACAACATGCACACACATGACAATTACACTGCATTTAGCACATCATAATGGCATCAATAATAAAGATTCTATTGATTTTGATCAGTCCAAAATATCATATCAGTCCGCATTATTACTGATGCTCAAAAATAACTCCTTTTGCCATATTCTTTAGTAATCTTCAAATTAAAAATAATGCATACCTCTCAATGGAGAATGTATTCCACACCTGACTCAAGATTAGTTAGTGATTGTTAAACTGCACATTCATGGAGGGGCACTATAGCTAGGCTTTACCTAACGTCATCCTGGACCCCACAGTAGTATGGGGGAATCCAGAGGACAAGGACCCTCCATCAGTTAGCACTGCATTGGTAGCTTAATTTTCATTTCTGTTATGTAATTTGGGGTAGTTACTCTTAGAACTTTCTAGGCTATGCCCATATGACTCTGATACTTAGGGGTGTGCCTTTATACCACCCAACCCATTTTTGTGAAAGTGTTTTATTTATCTTATGATAAATAGATAATATCACATTTTCATGAAAAAAATATTGTCAACTATATTCCCTACCAACACATAATTTCAAATTAAATTATTCAAAATTACATGATAATTAGGTAGATCTACATCAACTATAGCGGCATTAACAGAGAGACATCTATTTTAAGCATACTCAAATTTAAATGATCTGTTTGGAGGAAAAGGTAGGCACTATAATTAGCATCTACATGAAGATCTTTGCATATCGAAATGATAGGTTGTAAAGCATTAAAAATAACTATAAACAACATTATATTCAAATTCTAAGAGGGAAATGTATTGATCTACAAATGAAGAGAATATAGGTACCAAAATGCATGTAGAAAACAAGTATTTCCAAAAGGTAAAAAAAAAGAGTTTATTATTATTGTTGATGTTCCTGAAATGGACAGTGATGGGTGAATTAGTTAATGTTTTTACATCAGTTTTAAAAGCTAAGTATGGCTTTGATCAGAGCTTAGTTTTGACAGTTGTATAGCTGTATTTAGGCATTTTTGCTGTAAAATACAAATGAAAATTTAAAAAGACTGTATCATATGAAAGGAGAGATTTTGGACAAACTGTCAAAATTTATATAGGATTATGATGATATATAGATTTGATTTTTATATGATTTACTTATACTAAGGCATGTCATAGTATTTGAAGGGCACCATTGAATAGATAATTGTCATAAATGTTAGAATATAATGAATAACTGGTTTATTCACATGTGGTGAATATGTGTCAACTAGAGTTATGTAGTTATAGATGTGTCAATAGAAATTATAGAGGTGTCTCAGTTAGTTTTAGTTAGGTGTCAATCAATTGTAGTTGGCTGTCAAATTAGTTAGTAGATTTGTAGGAAGCTGGTAAACTTCTCTAGAGTTATAAATGTAATCTTCTTTATTGAATAAGATAGATTAATTTGTGCAGTTGTAATATTTGTACTGCTGTTCATATTTTTCTCAGTATTTTAATATGGTATCAGAGATGGTTTAAGCTCCTTGCTAGTTTGTATTGGAGTCATGAATTCTGGTTTCTAACTTGCTAGTTATTTTAGATCTGGGTCGACATCATTTTGGAGACCCATGTTGCTATTTCAAAGGCTAAACAGCTTGTGAAAGGCCCGACACCATTTGTGTTTGGTCGTGGATGCTCTAAAGGGCATGTTTACAATAGCGGCAATGGATTATTTTTCTCTGCGTCTATGGCACATCTGAATGCAAGGTATGACACATTTTGTGGTGTGTTTCAATGCTGGGTATGGCATCTTCTGTCCTATGAATGAGGGCCAGAGCTGTGAATGGGCACTTTAGCCTTTGGATTTCGCTCATCCATCCAATTATGGTGACTCATACCAGTGCCCTGCAACACTCTTCACCGTTGTCTTGATGGCTACACCCTGCTTCACAAGGAGTGTGTGTGTAGGCTATTCTAGGAAGTGATGCCTCCTAGATCACCATCCAAAATCAAGGGCTGTCTCCATTCTAGCTGTGCAAAGAGGTTTTGCAAAGGGCCATCATCATTTTTTGTTTCTGGTTCATGGTCTCCTACTTAGAATGGAAGACTTCTTTTTTCTATGTATGAAGATATGAAAAGAAGTATTGGAGAAACTGTAGATGAAAATGATGCAAAGGTTGTCATTGTTAGTGTGTGATATAGCATTTGCTAATATTGTTAGATAGTTTGAGATCATCAAAGCACATTGAAAAAAGGTTGTCAGAGGAAATATGGGTTCCTCAACATGCCTCCATTTATGGTGTTGGAGGAGGAGTGGTGCATGAGATTTCAAAGGAGCAATGTTTTGCTCATGAGAGAGTTGGAGTTATTTTAAGTTATTCATTAAGAGGGGATGTTAGAATATAATGAATAACTGGTTTATTCACATGTGGTGAATATGTGTCAACTAGAGTTGTGTAGTTATAGATGTGTCAATAGAAATTATAGAGGTGTCTCAGTTAGTTTTAGTTAGGTGTCAATCAATTGTAGTTAGCTATCAAATTAGTTAGCAGATTTGTAGGAAGCTGGTAAACTTCTCTGGAGTTATGAATGTAATCTTCTTTATTGAATAAGATAGATTAATTTATGCAGTTGTAATATTTGTACTGCTGTTCATATTTTTCTCAGTATTTTAATAAAAAAAAAATTACTTGACAAGAAAGGTTGACTGTTAAATTTAAGCCCTGTTGATAATGGTTGGGAAAGGATGTAGAACAGTAACCATCATGTTTTAGCAAGGTGTGGAAAATCTAATCATTGATATTCCTTTAAAGAAAAAGAAAGCATGAAATAAATCTAGAAGATCTTCTATGCTAAATGCCATTTAAACATGGTGCAATCATTAAATGTTTTATTTTGGCACCAAAAATTGATATACTAGTACAAACAAAACAAAAGGGTTCATTTAAAACTATCAAGGATAAGACCCAGGCTCTGTATAAAGAGAGGATTCATACATGATATCACACAACCATGGAAGGTGCTACAAAGAGACCAAAGAATGCACAGAAATATAGATTATCAAATACAAATAACCCAATCAAATTCAATGCTCAGAAGCTCATTATTTTTGTTTTAGATAATACACATGCAAAACTAAATTCAGATAAAACTAATCCTACACAACTAACTTATTTAAATTCCATTGTAATGATCAAGAGAATTTTTTTTCTCAAATAACCACATCTAATGAAATGCACAAACAATATCAAGTCCATAGAACCTCATTGAAGAAGTAAAGCATACCCAAATTCTAGGTGTTTCTACTTTTTCTTTCTTTTTCCCTTCCCTTGATTATTTTTTCCATGTCAATTTTCTAACTTTTCTATTCCATAAATATACCAATGTCTACTCTTTTCTCAACTTAGAAAATAATAATAAAATATATTATTTTCTCTTTCAATGTATCTTCAATTTTCTAAGTTTAACCCCTCCACTCAGTTGTAACTGAAAGCATTTATATTTTGTAATGAGAAAATAAAGATTCTCTTTTATCCCCTTTTTCAAAATTCAAACAAGAAAATTATTATGCATCTCTTTAAAGAAAAGAATGCCTCCTATGTTAATAGTATCATTGAATATTTATCTTTCTAACTAAAATATAAATAAATTGTCTTTTCTTTGAAAACATAAGGATTTATGAAACACACATACACACACAAATAAACAAAGATTAAAGAGTATTATTTATTTCTAAGTGATAGTGTGTGTGTTTCATCACAACCATTCACTTTCAAAGTGATAGGCTCCCTCTCTCCAATGATGTTGTCCTTCTTGAAGTTGTATCAAATTTATCTATCACACTCATGGAAACAACATTAAAACATTAGTTGAGGTTAGTACCTATAAAATCTAAAATATACTCATCATAATATTTTTTCATTGTCCATAATAATGCTCAACTTAATAGTTTTAAACCAACACATCAACAAATTTAAGTATTTAAGGTTACAAGTTATTTAGTCTAAATAAAAAGGAGACATCCTTCCCCTCTAGGAAGAGACATCATTCTGATGTCTAGCACACAAAAATTGAAATAAAAACTCAAGATATTGAATGAGGAAACAACTGTTGAATATCGTTAGCATTATCCCATCTTTAGAATGTTGATCCCATTGAACCTTATACTGTATCAATTCTCTATTTTTGCAACTTAATTTTGCACTCATCAAGTATTCACGTGGGTTCCATCTAAACCACTCCTAGAGTTTGTACCTACAAAGCCCACCAATCAAGAACATGATTATCATCAGGATGATATGGTTTAAGAAAAACACATTATGGATTTGGGCAAGAGCAGGTGGTAGATAAATTCTATAGGCAACTGGGTTGATCACTTCTAAGACTTTAAAAGGCCCCACATATCTAGGTGCAAGCTTGGCCAATTTACCAAACAAATGGAACTTTTCTAAGGTTTGACTCTAAGAAAGATGTTATCTCCAACAATAAATTGTCTCTGGGTTTTGTTCTTATCTACATATCTCATTTGTCTATCAATAGCTTTTTTGTCTTTTCTTGATTACTTTCATTTGATCTTCCATTTCTCTGAGCATATTTGGTCTAATTAATACTATGTCCTCAACTCTGTCCCAAGTGATAGGAGTAAGTCACTTTCATCCATAGAAATCCTCGAAAGGAGACATTCCCAAAGCATTCTGATGAGAGTTGTTATATGCAAATTCCTCTAAGGGGAGATATTCTTCCCTTTTGTACTGTTGATCCATATAGTACATTCTAAGCATCTCTTCTACTACTTGATTCACCCTATATGTTTAACCATCTATTTGTGGATGATACGCCATGCTAAAATTTAGTCATGTTCCCAAGGTGGCATTCAAAGTTCTCCATAACCTAGATGTCATGCAAGTATCTTGGTATGATATAATCATTTTAGGAACCCCATGCAATCCAAAAATTTCCTACACAAATCTCTTGGGTAAGGTTAGTGAGCCATCATTAAGACTCCCAAGAATAAAATGTGGTACCTTGGTAAGTTTGCCAACAACTACCAAGATAACATCATGCTTGTTTTTTGACAAAGGTAAACCCTGAATAAAATCCATGCTTATTGCCACTTATACTCAAGAATATCATGGGGATACAATAGAACTGTAAGGTGTGCATGCTCTACCTTAACTCTCTGAAATTATAAACATCGAGCCACAAACTCAATCATGTCTCTTTTAAGTCTAGGCAAAAAATATAGAGGCCTCAAATCTACCATCATTTTATTCACACCTGGATGTCTTGAATAAGGTGCATTGTGTTCCTTCTCAAAGACCAATTTTCTTAATTCCCCATGGTTTGAAACATACATCCTTCCTTGATATATTAAAATTCTATTGGCATCAAATAAATATCCATCAAAATGATGATCTGACGAGCCCTTTTCAAGAGCTAATCTTACCATTACATAGTGCTCATCTTCTTGAAGATTATCAAGTACTTGTCTAAAAGTGGACCGAGTTGTTGCAATAACTGAAATATGTCTCTATCTATCAAGAGCATCTGCCACTCTATTTTTTTTCCCTTAATATACACAATCTCAAAATCATATTCATTGAGAAATGCAAACCACCATATTTGTCGAGCATTAAGGTTCAGTTGGGTAAAAATGTACTTAAACCCCAAATGATCTATCTTTAGCACAAAATGCTTCCCTAAGAGGAAATGTCTCCACATCTATAGTGTGTGTACAATCGGTGCTAACTCTAAGTCATGCGGTGCGTAGTTCTACTCATATTGCTTTAACTTTCTTGATTCATAAGCCACTACTTGCCCTTTCTACATAAGCACCCCACATAAGCCTTCTCCAGAAGCATCAGTTATGGTAGTGAATCATCCAATAGGATCAGGTATGATCAGGATTGGGGCTATTGTAAGTTTTTGTTTTAGTGTTTGGAAAGCTTACTCACACTTTTCTATCCATTCAAACCTTTTTCCTTTTTTTTGCAGAGAAGTAATAGGATTTTCAATCCTTGAAAACCCTTGAACAAATATCCTAAAATATTTGGCAAGTCCCATCAAACTACGAACATCTGAAACATTCTGAGGCATAGGCCATTCCACTATTGCTTTAATATTTTCTAGATTCACTGAAACACCTTTGAATAAAATGATATGACCTAGATATTGCATCTTCCTTTGACAAAAAATACACTTGGATAGCTTTCCATAAAGTTGATATTCTCTCAATCATTGCAATACTATCCTCAAATGCCTTTCGTCCTCATCAAAAAATTTAGAGTAGATCAAGATATCATTCGGAAAACTAGAACAAAATCATCTAAACAATCTCTAAACACACGGTTCATTAGGTTCATGAAGGCAACAGGGGCATTGGTCAACCTAAAAGGCACAACAGTAAACTCGTAGTGACTATAACGGGTCTAACACATCTTCCTTAATTCTTAGTTGATGGTATCTAGACTTAAGGTCAATTTTTGAAAACACCAATGCTCCTTTCATCTGATCAAAGAGGTCATCAATCCTTGGAAGAGGATACCTATTCTTTCTGGTTGCCTTATTAAGCATTTTGTAATCAATAAATAAGTGAAGAGTTCCATCCTTCTTTTTAACAAAGATAATAGGTGCTCCCCAAGGTGGCACATTGGGCCTAATCATACCCTTATCAAGCAGTTCTTATAGCTAGACTTTCAACTCATATAACTCTGTAGTAGTCATTCTATAAGGTTCCTTAGACTACGTCTTAGTTCCTAGTAAGAGTTCTATAGAAAAGACAAACTCCCTTTTAGGTGGTAAGCATGGTAACTCTTCAGGAAAAACATCCTTAAATTCTTAGAGAATGGGATAATCTTCAATGGTTGGCTCTCTATTACTGTCAAGGTCATTAATGTGAATTCCATACAAGATGCATCTCTTTCTTTGGGCCTTCTTTAATTGCATGGATGAAATCTGTCTAAGTTTTAAAGTTTTTTGAGCACTTCAAATCTTGATAGGTCTACCCAAATCATTGAGACAAGCTACTATTTTATCTTGAAAATTTACTAAAGACTTATGCTCAGACAACCAATTGGTTCCTAAAATCATGTCATACGATCCTAATGGGGCCACATAAAATTAATGTTCGTTACAAATCTTGGAAGTTCCAACTCACTGCAAGGAAGATGATGATCTACCCTTTTCTCTATTTGCTTCCCATACTGAACCATCCAAGGATTAGCCATAAATCTTGCTCTAAATGTTAACTTAGAAGTTGTTCTAGGATCTTTAAACTATTCATTTGCTCTAGTATCAATCAAAATATTATCAAGATGTTCATAAAGCTTACCGAAAAATAGAATCAATGTGGCCCAAAATTTTTCCTGCATATTGTTAATTGCAGCATTAATACGATGCTATGTTGGTGGATAATGGTCTTTTCCATTTCTTCACACTAACCACTGAGGGAAAGAATAGGCATAATGCTCACCTCCACAGATGTAACATCCATCATGTGGTCCTTTCTATCCAAGGGGCTTATTCATACTTAAATCATTTTTATTGTCATTATGCCCCTTATAATTCTCACTCTGATTCCCTGAATTCCTTCTTTGAAAATTCTTGTTTCTCTTGAAGTTTCTATTTTGATAATGGTTTCCCTTCTAAAATTTCCTTTTACCACAATTACTAGAATTCTTGCATGGGATCCCATTTTGCTTCGGGATCCTAAGCCAAAAGCAGGATCTATTTTCTAGAAACGGGATCCCGTTTCATAAAATTTGAATTTCTGACCCAATTTTTGCTATGGGTTTTGGGTTGGAAAAAAGGCTTGGGAACCTAACCCTTGGCTTTGGACCTGGTTTGACCTACAAGATGAAGGTCATGTCAATGTCACAACAAAATAGTGACTTTGGGCATATCTCTGAAAGTCTTTTTTGCATAATTTTTTGACGAAATTAAAACCCATTATAGATGAGACAGTGTAGGTTCCAAATATGTAAATTTTTTTTACAATTGGATTTTTTTTCCATTTTTTAATTAATTTTTGATGAAATAGGTCCATAAACTTGAATTATCAAGGTTTTTTAGTATTTTAATAACTTTTATTAAAATATTTTTTTGTAAAAAATTTGTACAAAAATGTACTTCAGACAATTCTTTTCAATTTGAAAAAAAAATCAAAAAATGATAAGTTTAGGTCATCTTATGCATGACGTACACGACAATTTTTTAAAACACCAAAAATGACCAATAAAAAATTAACAAAAAAAATATTCAATAAAAAATTACAAAAAAATATGGAAAATGTGCTTCAGTGAGTTACAAATCTTTTCCCAAAATAATTTCGAAAAATATGATTATTTAGGTCAAAATATGGATGACGTATACGTGCATGGTATGGTAAAAAAAAGTAACTTTTAAAAAGTGGTTTTTAGAAACACATATTAAAAATCAATTTGTATCATCTGGGTATTAAAAAAAATTACATATTTCGAAACTAGACTCCGAGTACTACATTTCATATTTACTAAATATTTCAAGATTCTACCTTTAAGTGCTTCAAATTTTTAGGTCAAATGTGATAAATTCTAAAAATTAGGGAAAATACTTCCACTTTTTGGCCAAAAAGTTGACTCAACTTCTTGCACACCCCTCTAGTTAAACAAATATGGTTCAAACAAGGAATTTCAACCATGGTGGTCCAAGTAATGAATAACTAGACAAGTTAGACTAGATCTTGAACCTCTTAACAAAAACCATGAATTGGATGGACACATTAGAGAAAGAGTTTAGGGAAAACTGAGAAGCCTTGAATCAATATGAAAACCAAGGAAATCAAGAAGAAGTTAATCATGAGAGAGAAGAAGTTAAAAACTAGGATAAATTTAAAACTAAATTGGCCAAAGACCTTAAGAGGATCACACCACCTATGTGTGATGGAAAAACTATAGGAGATGGAGCTAAAGCCTAGATAATAGAAATGGAGAAATACTTTGAACTTAGAAACTTGTCTAATGAAACTAAAGCAATTTGGAAATCATACTAGTTTAGTGGTGAAGCAATCATGTGGTGGATGATAAAAAAGTAGACAAACTGTTGATTCCTTGTGAAACTTCATGGGAACGTTTCTTATCCCTCTTCGAGAAGAGGTGGCTACCACAACTTTTCTTTGACCAAAAGATGATAGACTTCAAGAACCTTCTTCAAGGAGAAATGACAATGACTGAATATTGGGAAAAGTTCACTCAAATACTTATATATTTACCACAATACCAACTGGATGAATGTTTTTGAATGAGGTTTATTCTAGGGTTGAAACCACAAATTGGGATAGATGTAGATATCCATAACCCTTTAACCATGGATGAGGTTTTTGAGAAGTCTACTAAACAGGAACAAAAACTCCATCAAATGGTAGATTACAAGAAAAGTCCATAAAAAGTGGGATCCCGTTTTGGTTTACCCGATTTTAGACTTTTTTCTAAGTTCAAAACTTCCACCTTAAGTGGACTCATCTTTGTGCATTTACCCAGAGGGTCCTGTATACAAAGAGTCAAAACTTGGCATAGTAGATGCAAGGCCCTAGTGTTCAACCTAGTGCTATGATACCATATGAAAAAACCCATCTAGATTAAATAAATAAAATAATCATAATATGAACCAACTTGTTCATTACTTTTAAACATTTAATTCACATAATGCATAAATATTTTGCATTGTTTACAATAAGCTCAAAATATTGCATGTACAATAGGAAATAACTCCTTTACATCAAGACCATAGGGTTGTTTCAAACTCTTCAAAGAATATACATTGTTTGTACATATTAAGAAAGCTTCCTCACACAAAGGTTCACAAAAGTGAAAGCATCACCGGAGCATTTTTTCACTCAACCACGGAGCTTATGCTTCCCCTATTTTCTTCAACTGAAGAAATATTGACCCTACGTGAAGGGCCTAGCAACTAAAATTGACAAATGTGATGGAATCTGGTGTAGCAGGATATATCTAACAATTCAATGCATAAAAAAATGTTACTATTATTATATCATGATATGTTAGAGAGATTAAACAAATCAAATAGTAATAATTACTATTGATAGACAAGCTTTGGCCAAAGAATATTTTTCAGTTGTGTTCAATAGATAGGTTACTAATAGAAACCCACCCTTCTCTATTAATCCATATTTGACACCCATCCAATTCTAGCCAAATTTAATTTAATGGATATTATTTATCTAATTAATTGTAAATTAATGTTTTTGTTATTATACAATAAGGTTTAAAACACTATGTTATCAAGTCACGTTTATGTAAATTCATCTAAATAATTACAATTCAGGAAAGATACATAAGAAATATCTCCATATAGTTGTATCGAATTCAAAGTTCTTATTTAAACCTTTATTCACAAGATCAAACTAGTCTAATATAATTTCAAATCTTATTGAAACATTTGTTCGCTTGATCATACTAAACTAATATCTTTTCAAATCTTATTTGTTCACATAAACATACTAATCTAGTATCATTTTAAACCTTATGGAAGCATTTCTTAGCAAGGTCAAATATCATTTAAAAATCCAAACAATATAGTCATACACTATTCTAAAAGATTTAAACTATTAATAGTATAATTCATATATACAAATATTATTTATACTTGCTATACAAGCTCGCATAATTATATAGTTATGCTTGTATTTACTGCAAGTTTAGACATAACCTATTGAAATCAATAGTGACAACTATATTTCATACCAACACCAAATTCCAGATTAAACTACTCAAAATTACATTATAATTAGTTAGATCTATAGTAGCTATAGCACCATTAATAGAGAGACAAATCTATTTTAAGCATACTCAAATTTAGACACCCTGTTTGGAGGAAAAGGTAGGCACTATAATTAGCATCTACAAGCATATCTTTGCTTATCAAAATGGAAGGTTCTAAAGGATTAAAATTAACTATAAACAACATTATATTCAAACGCTAAGAGAAAAAAGTATTGATCTACAAATGAGGAGAATATAGGCACCACAATGCATGCAGAAAAGAGATATTCCCAGGCGTAAAAACAAGAGTTTATTATTGTTGTTGAGGTGCCTGAAATGGACAACAATGGTTGAATTAGTTAATGTTTTTCTATTAGTTTTAAAATTTGATTATGGCACTAAAAATGGTTAGGATAGGGCATAGGATAGTCACCATCCGGTTTAACCAAGGTGTGGAAAATCTAATCGCTGATATTCATTTAAAGAAAAAGAAAGTGTGACGTAAATCCTAAAGATCTTCTATCTAAATGTCATTTAACCATGGTGCAATGGTTAAATGTTTCAATTTTATGGCACCAAAAATTAGTATACTGGTATAAACAAAACAAAAGGGTTCATTAAAAACTATCAAGGATAAGATCGAGGCTTTGTAAAAAGAGAGGGTTTATACATGATATCCCACAATCAGGGAAGGTGTTATAAAGGAAATAAATAATGCACAAAATATAGAGAATCAAATACATAGAAACTGCTCAAATTCAATGCTCAGAAGGTCATTATTTTTCGTTTAAATAATACACATGCAAAACTAAATTTAGATAAAACTAATCCTACATAAGTAACTTATTTAAAATCCATTATAGTGATCCAAAGAATAAATTTTCTCTCAGATAACCATATCTAATGAAATGCAAAAGACAATATCAACCCAAAGAAATATCCATAGAACCTCATTGAAGAAATAAAGCATACCTGGATTTTAGGTTTTTCTGCTTTTTCTTTCTTTTCCCCTTCCCTTATTTCTTTTTCCCCATGAACGTTCTAACTTTTATGTCTCCTAAATATATCCCTCAGGGCTTAAATTTGACAGTTGTATAGCTGTATTTAAAGATTTTAGCTGTAAAATACAATAAAAATAAATATTTGACTGTATTGAAAATCTAACTATATATATATATATATATATATATATATATATATATCTTTATCTTAGATTTGTTTTTTAATAGAATATATCCCAAATCTTTTAGATTTGTTTTTTAATAGAATACATCCCAAATTTTTAGATTTGTTTTTATGAATATAATTATATATTCATTTTAAATATATATCTTTTAGATTTGTTTTTTAATAGAATATATCCAAAACTTTTAGATTTGTTTTTTTATGAAAATAATTATTTAGATTTGTTTTTTAATAGAATACATCCCAAATTTTAGATTTGTTTTTTAATAGAATATATCCAAAACTTTTAGATTTGTTTTTTTATGAAAATAATTATTTAGATTTGTTTTTTAATAGAATACATCCCAAATTTTTAGATTTGTTTTTATGAATATAATTATATATTCATTTTAAATATATATCTTTTAGATTTGTTTTTTAATAGAATATATCCAAAACTTTTAGATTTGTTTTTTATGAAAATAATTATATATTCATTTTAAATATATATATTTTAGACTTGTTTTTAAATAGAATATATCCCAAATTTTTAGATTTATTTTTTATGAATATAATTATAAATTCATTCTAAATTATATAATATATATTTTTTCCATTTATTTTTAAATTTTTTAATAGAACTTCTATTATTTAAAAAAAAATTTCCCAAATAAATTTATTTTTTATAGAATATATTCATTCTAGTTTTTTGCTTTTATTTTTAAAATTTTTAATAGGAATTTCTATTATTTAAAAAATAGATTTGTTTTTTATAGAATATATTCATTCTAAATTTCTAGTTTTTTACTTTTATTTTTAAATTTTTTAATAGGAATAATAGAAATAGATTTGTTTTTTATAGAATATATTCATTCTAAATTTTTATTTTTTGCTTTTATTTTTAAATTTTTTAATAGGAACTTCTTTTATTATAAAAAAAAAAATTCCTTAGATTTATTTATTTTTATAAAATATTTTATTTATCCTATGTTTTTTCACTTGGTAAAGCATTCACCAATTTGGGTTTTGAATTGAGAAAGTTCCAACTTTATATATAAAATTTTGACTTGCATTTAAAAAAATTAATTGTCACGTGACAGGTAATATGAAGACTAAACTATAGGAAAAAAATTCCTTGACAGTCAAGGTGGACTGTCAAATTTAAGCCCTGCCCATGCCTACTCTTTTCTCAACTTAGTAAATAAGAATAAAATATATTATTTTGTTCTTTAATGTATCTTTTATTTTCTAATTTTAACCTCCACTAAGGTGTAACTGAAAGCATTTATATTTTGTAATGAGAAAATTTAAAGATTCTCTTTTATCTCTTTTTTAAAAATTCAAACAAGAAAATGATTATGCATCTCTTTAAAGAAAAGAATTTCTCCTATATTAATATTATCATTGAGTATTCTTTTTTCTAACTAAAATATAAATAAATTGCATTTTCTTTGAAAACACGAGGATTTATGACACGCACATACACACACAAATAAACAAAGATTAAAGAGATATTATTTATTTCTAAATGATAATGTGTGTGTTCCATCACAACCATTCACTTTCAAAGTGCTAGGATCCCTCTCTTTGACAATGTTCTCCTTCTTGAAGTTGTGTCAAATTTGTCTGTCACACTCATGGAAACAACTAAAACATTAGTCTAGGTTAGTACCTATAAAAAAAATATATACTCATCATAATATTCATTGTTCATAATAATGTTCAACTTAATAGTTTTAAACCAACACATCCAAAAATTTAAGTATTTAAAGTAAGATGTTTCATCTAAATAAAAAGGGGATGTAGAAATGAGTAGCTTCTATGACATAATCAAAATAAGTAGAAAGTACAAGTTGATACAACTATCTATAGAAGATGAAAAGTACAGAGAAGGGATAGAAATTCTACCTGTACAAAAACTGATATGAAATACTCTATGTGATGTGCTAATGTGATATGGATCTACACTATGTGGCCATGCAATACAAATCTATGTCATGTCACAATGTGATAAAAAATCCACATGATGTGGCATGTGGTAAAGATCTATGCAATATAACCATGTAATGTGATATGAATCCACATGATGTGGTAATGCAATGTGATAAAACTTTGTATGATGTAGGTGTGTCACAATAAAATGATATAATTCTATTTGGATATAATGAAAAGTCTTTATCTAGCATAGGTTGCTATGTAAAATTTCAACCATGTAAAAGTGTTAGTGACAATATATGCCCCCTCCAATTGGTTGCATGCAAAGTATGTTACAAGTAATTGGAGGAAAGAAAAAATAACACATGATAATAATAATGATAAAAACAGTAAGTTAATTGACTCATATGTCTAAATATAAGTGCAAGGAAGGCAAGATGCCCCTAGTTTAATCAAACAATAAGATAGCTCTAGTGATGATTGAGGATCCAAAGAAGATAATGACATGATAAGGCTTATAAGATCATAGCATGATAACAACTAAAGCATGATGACATAACATGAATCACAAGATAAAGAATTGAGGAACATAAAATCATAAGTAGATAGATATTATAAGGATCACAATATGTAATCATAAGATTCAAAGTTATGAGCATAATAAATTGTCAAATCATATGTTGTGAAAATGATGAGGAGTATAGACATGGTAACATCATGAATCATGTAGGATAGTAAAATATATGCTAACCTATGTATTTTAATGTGGAATATAGAAAATGTAGGAACCTAGGAACATGTAAAGTAGCAAGGAAATGTGCAAAAACATGGATGACAAATGTAGAACATACCTGAGGACATGAAAGTTAAAAAGTCCTGTGAAAGTATGAAAAATCAAAACAAGAAGCATAGGCAAGCATGGGAGCTCATCATGATACATAAGAAAGCATACACACAATATATGAAAGATGTCCCCTAAATGGAGAAACAAAGCAAAAAGCACAAATAAAAAGTGAAATGAGAATAGGAAAAACCCAACAAACAAGGCATTTAAAAAAAAGAAAAAAGTGTAAGTGATGCAAGAACATCCTAGGTTGAAAGGCAATCTTGCATCAACCAAAACTATTTTGATTCCTTTTCTTTTCTTGCAGCATTATAGTCAATTCAGTCTCAGTAGATTGCACCGCATTCTACTACATGATCATTTCATAGTTCACAACATAGGATAAAGACTCAACACTATGTCATCTACATCATATCCAGATTTTAGGATGTTTGCAATTCTTTATGGAAAGTTATCTACATCAGAAGCATCATTCGGAGTCTCTGTTCAAAGCATCCAGCATTTAGCTTGGCACTTGAGGTTTGTGGCACTGTCTTGTAACATGTGGCATCAAATGAAACATCTCACAAGGTAGTATGGGACTAGAGACACCTACATTCTAAACCGCAACATATTTCCTTAACATGCAAACCATCACCATATGATTTTGGCCAACCTACACATTTCAACAAGCATCAGGTTTTGGAACCTCTTAAGGTCAACGTAGATCATTCCTTGAGATGGGAATTGATATATAAGGAGTCATTATATGCATTAGGAGAGTATTGAATATGATAGATAATCTTTAGTCTTTAGTAGTGGATTTGTGAAAGGCACTTCAAAGCTATTCTTTCATGTAATTTGTGGCAAGCTGCAGGATAGGCTTGTGAGCCCATAATAGTCCACATATTGCTGGCATGTGAAGATTGCAATTGTTCATGATATTGAATCAATATATATTCATTTGTTCTTTCATGTTAGTTTTAAGATCAGAAATGCAATAAGCAGAAATACAACAACACACAAACAATAGAACACAGCATATATCCTGGGAAAACCCTCCTTCTTGAGAGAGAAAAACCCAGCAAGATATTCTCTTATATATCAGAATAATAAGTGCAGGCACTCACAATCAAGCCCTAGAAGGGCAGAATCTTACACAATAAATCTACACCTGAAAATAGTGTAATTCCCTTGTATAAACAATAAGAATGATGCTTCTCCTTTAGATCTGCTGCTCTAGAAAAAAAGGGCGAACCTGCTTCTGCTCTGAATTAATTGCGTTGGAATTGAATACACACAAATAAGGAGATTCTATCTCCTATATATACCAAACTGGCGAACCTGCTGCTAGGGCCGACTGGTCTTTGCATTACTTTTCTTTTATAAAATGCCTCCCACAGCTACAATCACTAACACTTCCTCTTAGCTAGGGAGGTATTTTTCCAGATATCCATGTCATGGAGTCTCTCAACATGACACCCTAAATGGCTACACCCATTTGTGGAAAAGTGTTCATCATGGAATCACTCAATGTGATATCGTCATGGAGTCACTCAACATGACATCCACCATGGCTACTCCCATGTGTGGAAAGGAACATGTGCACAAGTGCCCATCATGGAGTCACTCAACATGATGTCATCATGGAGTCTCTCAACATGACATCCACCATGGCTACTCCCATGTGTGGATAAACACAAGTACAAAGGATTTATCACGGAGTCTTTCAACATGATTTTGTCATGGAGTCTCTCAACATGACATCCACCATGGCTACTCCCAGAGGGTGGAAAGAACCACATCTCTGTCTCAGAGATGGATAATGGCTTACACCTCATGTTTCTCTGTCTCAAAGAAACATACACTACAAGGGCTTTCACCTCATATTTCTCTGTCTCAGAGAAATATACACTACAAGGGCTTTCACCTCATATTTCTCTGTCTCAGAGAAATATACACTACAAGGGCTTTCACCTCATATTTCTCCATCTCAGAGAAATATACACTACAAGGGCTTTCACCTCATATTTCTCCGTCTTAGAGAAATATACACTACAAGGAACCTTCATGATGATGTGACTCCCTCTGAAGTTTCAAGAACTAACATCAACCTCCTGACCTCCTCATCCAAAATTACCTCTAATAGTTTGTCAGACTCCCTCTGAATGTTAATTCCTCCTCTTCAAAGAAACTGATTGACTTTAGAAAAAGAAAACTTCTGAATCAACTTTAGAGCTTCACTCCTTCTGAGATGTCCCCATGGCAATTTCCACAGTAGAAACAAGTTGAGTAGACCTTAATTTGCAATCTCAAGTGAAGTGACCATACTTGTCACACCTGAAACACTGAATGTGAGAGAGATCCTTCTTCTTCTTCAGTTCTGGGGCAAAATCTGATTCTCTATCTCTATTCCTCTTTCTTCCTTTTCCTCTTTCTCTAGAAGTATGTGTAGCAAGAACTTGATTTTCTACATCATGATAGTTTTGCTCAATTCCTCTTGCTACCAACCTGGACTCTTCTTGAATACAATCAGCTCGAAGATGATCAAACTTGGGCAACTTAGATCTCCCACTGATGCTTTGGATAAAGGGCTCCCAAGATTGGGGAAGACCATTTAGTGCGAACATAACAAGATCTCTATCTACAATTATGTCCCCAATAGCACTCAACCAATCTCTTAAATCAGCGATCTTCATAAAGAATGAGATAACTAAATCTTCTTTATCCATTTTTACATGGTGAAGTTGATGTCTCAAAGCAAGGGCTCTGCTGGTATTATTAATCTCATACAATCCTTTTAGAGTATCAAACATTTCTTTAGCTGACTTCAACTTGGAGATGATCGGTACTAGGTGATTCATCACAGAGTCTATCATGATCTTTCTAGCCTCCGTGCCCTTTTTCTTCCACTGGATTTTCTCAATATCATCAGAAGGCTCAGGCATATTACTTTCCACAAAATCAAGAAGATCATTTTCCTCTAATGCAATGAGTACCCTAGGTTTCCAAGAGTTGAAGTTTGAGGCTCCATCAATCCTATCTTCTACCTTGATACCATTCACCATCTTCTTTTTCTGCACAAATTCTCCTACAAAGATCTGCCCTTAGGTCTAAAATAATTTGCAACCTTAGATCTGCAATACTTTGCCTTCAAGATCTGCCCTAGATGAAAAAATTGACTTGACTACTTAAACAAATCTGATTAGATCTTTTCTTAGACCCGCTCTGATACCATGTTAGTTTTAAGATAAGAAATGCAATAAGTAGAAATACAACAACACACAAACAATAGAACACAGCATATATCCTGGGAAAACCCTCCTGCTTGAGAGAGAAAAACCCAGCAAGATATTCTCTTATATATCAGAATAATAAGTGCAGGCACTCACAATCAAGCCCTAGAAGGGTAGAATCTTACACAATAAATCTGCACCTAAAAATAGTGTAATTCCCTTGTATAAACAATAAGAATGATGCTTCTCCTTTAGATCTGCTACTCCAGAAAAAAAAAAGAGCAAACCTGCTTCTGCTTTGAATTAATTGCATTGGAATTGAATTGAATACACACAAATAAGGAGATTCTATCTCCTATATATACCAAACTGGCAAACCTGCTGCTAGGGCCGACTGGTCTTTGCATTACTTTTATTTTATAAAATGCCTCCCATAGCTACAATCACTAACATTTCATTCTTTGTGTTTTCCATTGGTTACTCTAAGGCTACACAATAGGACAGGCCTATCTCCAAACCCTCCAACAGTGACTGCACCAAGTGGTATTAGAGCTAAGTTTTTGAATCCTTTGGGAGAGAAGGCATTTCGACAGATCTTAAAGTGAATATATCGCTAACCTGAGGCAACCTACATGTGTTTGTCAACAGAGTTACAATTGTGAGGCAATTGTAACCTTGTAGTTAGATCGCCAAATTGAGGCAGTTGCACTAGATTCGAGGAAGAGATGCCATCAAAGAGGATGCCTACTATAGCCAATGTTTCTAGAAGAATGGAAGAAATGATAGAGATGATGAGAACAATGAAAGTTAGATTAGATGATGTAGAAGAAGATAGAAGGAGAGGTCTAAACCCTAGACATGAAGATGAAAGTGATGATCATGAATTAGGAGTTCAAGTTGCCGACTAAAATGAATAAACCCTAGAAGAAGAAAAATCATATCAAGTAAATATGTTGAAATCTATTTCTAAGATTGATAAGAGAATGAGAATGGAAATTTCAAGCAATGTGGGAAATTTACACTTTGAGGAGTTGATTGATTGGATAAATGACATGGAGGAATACTTTGAGTATGAAGAAATTGAAGATTCAAAAAGAGTGACATTTAAAAAAATCAAGTTGAAATGACATGCTTCTATTTGGTGGAAAGAAGTTCAGTTGGATAGAAATAGGAGAGGAAAAGAGAAAATCATAAACTGGGATAGGATAGTGAAAAAGTTGAATAATTAGTTCATACCTACTAACTATGAATTAGAATTGCTGAAGAGATTGCAAAACCTAAGGCAAAAGGAGAAGACAGTGAAAGAGTACATTGAAGAATTCCACAAGATGATTATTAGGACCGAACATAGTGAAGCAAGAAAGGAGAAAGTGGCTTGGTACATAAATGGACTGAGAATAAACATTCAAGAAGAAGTAAGCTTGGTGAGGATGATGACAATGGAAGATGCATAGCAATTTGCACTAAAAGTGGAATAAAAGTTATACAAGCGACATGAGAAAAGACAGAGAGGTAGAGGAAGAAAGTTCCAAAGAGGTAGAACACAGCAAAGGAAGATCATATGCAGAGAAAAACAAGGAGAGTAGGCCATATAGAAAAGAAGAAAGAGACAACCATTCATATCACAAAGGGAGAGATGACAAAAGTTTCTACTGTAACAATAGAGGAAGTCATAATTCTTACCGCAATGAAGGATACCAGAGAGATGAAAGAGGGTTTGTCAAAAGATCATTCAAAGGAACTTGTTTCAATGTGGAGGTAAAAGACATTGAGCATTTGAATGTCATTAAGGGAGTACTCACAGAAGGTTGGAGAATAGTGCAAGAACAACATATGTGGAGGAAGAACCGGTTGGATTACCTAGTTTAGTAGGGAAATCAAATAAGGGTGAATCATTGGTCATGATGAGAGCATTTTTGCAAGAAGAAACAACTGAGGAGCCACTGCAAAGGAAAAGTTTCTTCCTGACAAGATACAAATCAAGAGGAAAATATTGCAAAGTTATCATTGATAGAAGTAGTACAAACAATTTGGTTTCAGAAGAAATGGTGAGGAAGCTAAATCTATAGAGGTTGAAACATCCAAAGCCCTAAAAGATAGCATGGATTCAAGATGAACACAAGATACTAGTGAGTGAACAATGTTTGGTGAAATTTCATATAAGATCTTATAATGATGAGGTATTGTGTGATATTATGTCAATGGATGTATGTCATATATTGTTGGGAATACCATGGAAGTATGATAGAAAACCAATACATGATGGAAGGAAGAATACCTATATTGTAACATCAAATAGTAAAAGACATATCTTGATACCTTTGGAAGAGAAGATCAAAAGCGAAGTATGTAGAAATGCTAGGATCTGTTTAGTGGATGGTGTTAGGTCACAAAAATGCAGGTTTTAAACCCTAAGAAGTTGCCAACCTCTGTTGATGCTTTTGGCCAATGACACGGGGCACATATGGCTAAAACCCCCTTTACTTCAGGCTCTGCCAGACCTAGGTGGGTATACCTTAATGATTAGTGCAAACTTAATTGACCTTCACAATGGCAAATAGGTGTGAAGTAGATGTAAGGTTTGAAGTTTGAGAATGTAAATTAGATTTCTATTAAATGAGTATGACCGGTGCTTTATCTATTGGGCAAAAGAGTCAAAAGTTAATGGTGTATGGATCTTTATCTTCAGTTAAACTCAAATTGCTGGGTAATTATATGAATCTACACCTTGTATAGATGTGCAAGGATGTCAAGTTGTAGGGTTCTTATCAAATCCCAATGATATTCCCCTAAATTGTTGTGACCAAATGAAATAATTTTTAATTCGACTGGGAAGGAAACTAACCAAGACAACTTGTTCAAAGTATTTTAACCCTAGGCAAAGACCAACAAACATAAACCACTTAGCAAGACTTAAATTGACTTCTCATTGAAACCAATCGAACAAATCACACAAAAACAACAAATGTGTAGTGACAAATTAATTATATCCTTGATATATTAATTTAAACAACTTAGGAAACCATTTTGGAGACAACCATGCAGCCCATAAAATAAAATTCAACATAGCAATTAATCACCAAATAACTCTACTCCTTAGCATTAATTTAGAAGTTCATGATACATTTGAAAATATAGACTGACATAGATAGAAGTTTATGAGTACTGTATTGTCTTGCATGTAAATATATATGAAGTATTACAATTGATGATGATTCAAAATGGCCTTGGTATACCATATTTATAGGATGTGAACAAGCTTCAATCTCGAAATGATGTGACTGTTCATAATTGTATCTTTTCAAACAACTAATGCATAATTAAGAAATAGAGAAATAAACAAAGGCAAATGCAACGATCAATTTTTGAGCTCCATTAATTATCATGGAGGGACCCATGACCACTAGCCTGGCAAGGTCCTCCTCTCCATGTTTAGATTGACACGACTGCATTGCCTGTTCATAACAAAAAAATTTGTACCCACTCCTTTTTATTGCCTGCTATGCCCTAGATATAAACAATTTTATCTTGCCAATATGATTTATATAATCCTAGATGGTGCATGTGTCTGTAGTGATTATATCATTCATGACTGACTCTAAGGAAAATATTTTTCCTAAGCATGCATGGGTGTTTTCTACTACCCTTTCTTCATTATTAATATTTTCCAGAAGTGATGGTAACAATTGATCTAGTTCATTTTTTGAAGTATCCTTATCCTACAGATTACCTTTAGTATTAAAAAAGTTGGGAAATGCCATGTCAATATGTTGATCGAAATCATTTAGATCTTCTATCAATATGGTGTTGAACATGTTCACCAATCAAGTCATTATATTCCTTGAATATCTTTCCTTCAACACCTGTTTTAGCTTTCAATTCCTCCTTTTTCTCTAACATCCTGAGATGAAGTCTTTTATGTTCTTGATAGACTTGATGAGTCCTTTTGTGCAATTCCCAGACTTTATCACTATTCTCCATCATTTTGACAAATCTTTTCTGAATTAAATTAGAAGCCATGTTGAATTTCACAACCTTTATTTCAGTTTCCAATTGTTCATTTCTCTTCTGAAATTTTTCTGCTTGGAGCTTCCAATAATTGGTATCAGTTCTAGCTTCTATAACCCTTTTGTTAGCTTCCAAGTAGGGTGAATAATTTCTTGATGAAAGCAATTTATTCTTGTAAGTGGCAACGTCTTGCCTGAGCTATGCATTTTCTGCCATAGCTGCTCAATCTGTGCCTTTGTGAATTTTGTAACATTCACATTTAAGTCAGTAGTCTCAATGGGATCAGTATCTTCAACCCTTTGAATCATGAGATGACCAAAGGCTTCACTTGGGTTGCTTATGACTTGAGGTTTCTTATGTGGGGGATAAAGTGACCATATCAACAATATTCGCTTGTCAGGGTCATATCATGATCCAGATTTTATTTTATCAATAGCTTCAATATTGAGTTGCATCTTCTTGTTCTGATTCTTCCTAATGGTATCAAACACAATTGCTAAAGTCATGTCCCATCTGGGAACCAACATCACCCCTGGCTCTTGAAATAGTTCTCTTCCTCTCTCTAGAGTCATATTTTCCATATCCTTATCAATTTCTGATTGAAGTTCTTGTAGAACCTCATCTTGTATCTCTGGGATGATATTTTTCATTTTTCTCGAGCTTGGTTTCCTTTAAATTCATATAAAAAAGATTTGAATTTCGGGGTCTTAATGAACTCAGAATCTATAATAAAATTTTGACTAGCTAAATACCTCACATCTTCTGACAACTCATCAGAATTTTCCATCTTAACCTCTTCTGTTTCTTGTGGAGGTTCATATTTCTCAATGAGAGGCATGGATGCTTGCAAGTCTTTATTCTCCCCTTTTTTTTCTTCAACATCAAAGGAAATGTCAGGAGTCTGCTGAGGAGACAGATGAGCAATGGGAATATCATCTTCAACATGTGCCTCTCTCATGAATCTTCCTTTCTTCTCAAAGATATAAGGAGGAACATTCTCAGCTGCATTTGCAATTAGTGCATCTAATCTTTCAATGGGATTATCAATATCCATGAAAGCCCCTGTATAATTGGGGTTTTGAAATACCCTCCAAGCTTCAACCAACATTACCTTATGATACAGGCTTCTTCCTTCAACTACAGTATCTTCATCGTAGTTTCTAACTAGGTCATATCAACAAACAACACATGATGATACTTTTTCAAATTTTTATTAGTTTTTACCGTGTTTATGAAATTTTCTAGATCAAAAATTTACCTGGCATTTCCTAAAGGTAATTTAAAATGTTCCACTCTTTTATCAATTAGTTGATATCCCTTATTAGACATAACTATGAAGTCTCCAAAGCATATGGTTCCAGGCATGAAAGACTACTTATTGTGGCTCTTCAAATGCATGAAATCAGAATAAGCAAGTTGCCTTACAATTTTCAAGTAAGCAGTTCTGTTCAGGTAAGCTCTTAGCAACAAAGAGGGGGGTCCTTTGAATCCAAATATTCTTATTTTTGAGCAATCATTATAAGAATACCAATCACCCTAATTGTGACTAAATTTCACATGTTCATATTTATCCTTAGGCCTTAAGAACCTCTGTATTTATGATGACAAGTTGTAATCACAAGTGTCGCCTAATAGTTTGTATACATGCTTTACGAAATACTCTTCAAAATATAGGTAGTGTGACTTTTCACACCTACTATCTAATATAGCAATCCACATCTAAACAAGCTTGATATCTCAACTTTTGTCCAAATCCCTTACTCTTAAACATTCATTCCACGGCCCCTAATTTTGTCCCTCATATAAGATAAGGTGCATAAGAAAAGAATAATGTTTAAACTTAGTACCCTCTTGTATGGAGACCAATTCTTTATGAAGGGAATTAGCTAGAAATTCGGCATAGTCAAAGTGTTGGGCTTCTTGGCTTTGTTTATTAGCAGTCAGAACCATGGGAGCAATTTCCATAGACATGGAATCTTCAATACCAAGTAATAGGCATACAAAGTAATAGGTATATTGGAAATATTCTTCAAACAACTCTATGGACTATGGGGATCCTCAATTACTAAAAACACCCTAAATTTATTCCCTTCATCCCAGGGTCTGTGCATAGGCAACCTCCATCTTTTGTAATTGTTGCTCATATTGAAATATTCATTGAGCAAGTACAGGATTCTAAATTTTACATAAAAGCTAGAGTCTAGCTAAAAAACCATTGATTAATAATCTCTTGTATTACAGAAGAAACCAGTTCCATCTTTTAACTCAACCATAAAATTATGTGGATTATAGCTCTTGGCCACTGCTTTTAGGAATTCGACATTAACAAATACATTTGGTACTATGAGCTTCCCTAAATTTAATCTCTATGGGTTTGAGACTAGTGTATGCCTGTACATCTTTTTGTAATGATACAGGAAGAGGTCATACCCTCTCATAGGGGTCCATATATCTCCTACATGCTTGTATGTATCTTCAAGTTTCTCTGCACTAGGATTTAACAGAGCATTCCTTCTAGACCTCTGTCTAGACTTTGCGCACTGTGTAATGTCACCATTTTAGGCAGTTGTGGTTTGGGTGGTTTAGCCTATTCCTGGCCCTCATAGGCTAACACAGGTGGTTAGACGGCCCTGTTGGGCAGATATCAATGTGGTTTCTTCTCCAGGGTTTAATGAGGTTCAGGCCTGGCCTTTACAGAGGTTTCAGAACTTAGTTTCTCATACTTACTATTTATAGTAAGTCACTTAGACGGGTTTACTATTTATAGTAGGGCACCTAATTATGACATGTGGGCAGTGTCGATTCCGGTATTCAGTTGGATTGGAAAATTAAGGGAGATAATAATTAAATTAATTATTTGTAAGGTTATTAAATAAATAAATATAATAAAGTGACCTTATAATTAATTAATTTAATAAAGTGACTTAAATAAAATATTATAACATAAAGTCACTAAAATAAAATAATATTATTATTTTTCTAGAAGCTTCTTGGAGATGGATTGAAAAAGTATAAAAGAAGATCAAGCCAAGCTTCATATCATCCAGGAATTGATATTTGCTTTGATGTTGTTGTTTGGTGAGGAAGCCAGCTAGAGTTTCTGTCATTTCCATCCATTGGGAATGAAAACTCTCATTGGTTATGCAATTTTGAGGCTATGAAACTATCAGCTGAGATTATTGCTAAAGTGTGGGCTTCATCCAGGAGTCCAATCTGTGCTTAAATTAGAGAAGAAATACAAAGAATACTAGAGTTTGATGCATATCTACTTGGCGATTATAAAGGCATTAAGGATTCATTGTGGAATATATTTATTGTTGGCTACTATAGTACCCGCTATGGTAAATGCTACAGTAAATGTGAACAGTGACCGCTATAGTAAATGCTACAGTGCATGTGAATAGTAAATGCTATAGTAAACGCTACAGTAATTGAAGCAATGTGAAAGGAATAAGCAGATTGTTGAGGTTCACTTTGAAGGCATTTGGTGGCTTAAAATATTCATATTTATTGTGGGAAAAATCATGGGTTTTAGAGGCACATTGGCAGCCATCGATTGGCATATTAGACCTCACATATTTGCAGATTGCGAGCTTAATACTAATCAATTTCTCCTATGACCTTGGGCACTCCCTTCCTAAGGATGGAACAATGATATTTGATGCATATTTAGAGGTGAATAAGGTGTGAATATTCTTATTATCTATAACTTCAGGTTTGAAACAGGGGCTGCACCATTAAGGGCTCGATTTGGCTTGTGGAGAGGACGTTTGGTTCCATTTCATTGAGGCTACACCTTCTCCAGCATAGGTGACTTCATGACCAGGTTCTCAAGTAGTTTGCATTCATTTTTAGGGGCATATATGTCATTGTTAGTTGCTACAATTTAGTTTCAGGTTTACATAGCTTTGTATGCCAAGAGTCTTGGCCAACATTTTATATTAACATTGTAATTGGAATAGTTCATCAATAAAGGAGTGAATAGATGCATGCCAAGTGTTTGAATTAATGCCTAGCTGTTGTAGGTGCATATTGGTTATCTTAGGATACATGGGAAGTGTCAAATAACAATATGTCAAATAGGTATACAAAGCAATTTCAGTCAGTTATATGTATGAGAAAGGTCAAGAGCAGTTAGTATATCATTGTCAATCAATCTTGCAATATTAGAAGCAATTCATAGCATCATTTCCAGCATACAAACTCATAACAAAACACACAAAAACTCAAAAACAGCAAGATCAAACATTGTGTTGAAAGTGTTTGATGATATTCCTTGAGCCTATAATTAGCATCTTAAGGTCAGACTAGGCAAGGGATATTACAATGGTATCAGAGCTTTTGTCCTACCATCCTGTTGGGTAGATTGGACATTGAATCAGCTAGTTAATCATGGTTACTTCAAGTACTCAGAAGCAGTGGGACAAGAATATGGAGAAGCTTAAACAAAGTTTGAATAAGTTGGATGAAAACTAGAAGAGGATGAATGAATTGCTTTCACACCCTGCAACCATAGATAGGTTAGCATGGTATATGTCATCCATTTCTAAGGGGTCTACATCACAAAACGAAAAGAAGGAGAAACAAGAGGTATCTATAGGAGAAATCTCTAAGAATCTTTACAATGAATTTTCAGCAGTTAGTGACTAGCATACAGCTAATCCTATGGAGAGAAAAAATTAGACTTACATAGAGAAAGATGTTGAGCACAAGACACTTCATGATGAATTCAAGAGTGAAGAAGAGAAAGTGATGGGTGAAGACAAACTAGTTACATTAGAGCAGCTACATGCAGATAAGGTTTCTTGTGATGCTTCATTAGGTTAGTCTAGCATTGCTTCATCCTATCGTGGCAAAGAATTAGATGGTGCTTCCATGAATGTTATTCATACATATGAAAGTCCATTGAAGGTCCAAGATATTAAGGTGGATGTGAAAGTTGATCCTTTGCCATTAGTGTTTTGAATACACATGATGAAGGAGACATTTTACAATGACATGATGTCATCACTGATTTGTTTGAGGATAGCAGCATTATCTCCCATCATTCTCATGAGATAGGAGCTTGTGATCATGAGAAAGCCAATGATATGATATCACCCATTGATGGCAGCCCTACACCATTTGGTAGACATGAAGATATCAACGATAAGAGGACTGATTTTGTATATTTTGGCATTGAAGAGGTAAAGAAGTCTAAAAAGATGAATGAAGAATGGTTGCAAAAAGCCAAAGAGGCTAGATTAGTGGCTGCCAATGCAAGACAGCATCTTCAAGAAGTGAAAGAAAAGGTCAATCTCGTCAACATAGCAAGAAAAAACAAGATAGATAACATTAGAAGACTCTTTATTCAAAGAGAGGATGAATTTGAAAATGCACTTTATTCTAATGATGATAATGAGGTTGATAAGTTTGTTCAATTGAAGGACTTGGTAATTCCCAACATGAGGAAACAAGAATAGATTGAGGTTTCTTCATGTGAGGTGGAAGTGGTTCATAGCTTGGAGACTCAGTTGACAGTGAAGGAGGATGAGATTATTGCAGCATTATCTCATCATGACAGGATGCACAAACTGATTGAGGGTCATCTTTGGGTGGTTCTGTTAGAGAGAAGACAAAAGGGGATTGGAGTAGAGTCTTCTCATGATGACTTGCAAGGACAACAGTCAATTATCCATTGTGCTATTATGTATCTGACATGGTTTTCTACTTCTATTTCACAGAGATTTCACATGGATACATGGTTACAGGATGATTATGGGGGCAGTAGGTATGATGTCTTGGTTAGTCAACACGACCATAAGAATTGGGCAGAGGATAGAGAGAGATATTGTGTTGTGAATACTTTCATATATTCGTATCACTTCATGACGGATGGATGTGAGGTCGCTAGGGATTCTTTGATGAGTACTCCTTTGGTACTTCAGGATTCCCAGAGATATGTTGATGAGCTTTGCTCAGAGTTGAGTTTGGCTAGATGCACATCATGTACAGCAGAGACTTATTCATCTAGCGCAGCCAGGACACTTGTTGATGATAGTAGCATGAACATTCACACTCAGGATACAGATGCCATGGGTAATTCGAGCATTAGACTCTACATTGGCACTATAGAGATTGTCATTGGACAACCTCATCGGGAGGAGATGATTTCCTCTAGGACTTGTACATGGGATGACGATGTCAATTTAGCTTCTTTCCAAGGAGTAGATGGCATTCATGATGATAATCCTCTCTTTGAGTTAGACACTGATCTCCCTCCTGATACTAGTTTGGAGCTGGGTGATAATTGTAATATTTGGGATCTAGGCAGTGACAGGTGTGGCACTATGTATTGGACGGGTCCTAGTGGAAATTTTCATTACTTCTAGCCTGGTGAAGATGAGATCAGATTTGTGCAAAGGAAGTCAGAGGTTATTAAACATGGCAGACTTCCTTTCTGGATTTGGGATCTAGGTGGAGTGAACTTCCGAAAGGTTTTCTTTTGGCAGTTGAGATTGCTTAGGGACAAGCAATTTCAGGGAGGGCGGACTATAATGTCCCCATTTTAGGTAGTTGTGGTTTTTGGGTGGTTTATCCTATTCTTGGCCCTCATAGGCCAACGCAAGTGGTTAGAGGGCCATGTTGGGTGGATATTAGTGTGGTTTCTTCTCCAGGGTTCAATGAGGTTTAGGCTTGGCCTTTGCAGAGGTTTCAGAACTTAGTTTCTCATACTTACTATTTATAGTAAGTCACTTAGACAGGTTTACTATTTATAGCAGGGCACCTGATTATGACATGTGGGCAGTGTTGATTCTGATATTCAGTTGGATTGGAAAATTAAGAGAGATAATAATTAAATTAATTATTTGTAAGGTTATTAAATAAATAAATATTATAAGGTGACCTTATATTTAATTAATCTAATAAAGTGACTTAAATAAAATATTATAACATAAAGTCACTAAAATAAAATAATAATATTATTTTTCTAGAAGTTTCTTGGAGATGGATTGAAAAAGTATAAAATAAGATCAAGCCAAGCTTCATATCATCTAGGAATTGATATTTGCTTTGATGTTGTTGTTTGGTGAGGAAGCCAGCTAGGGTTTCTGCCATTTCCAGCCATTGGGAACGAAAACTCTCATTGGTTATGCAATTTCTAGGCTGTGAAACTATTAGCTAAGATTATTGCTAAAATATGGACTTCATCTAGGAGTCCAATCTGTGCTTAAATTGGAGAAGAAATACAAAGAATACTAGGGTTTGATGCATATCTACTTGGGGATTATAAGGGCATTAAGGATTCATTGTGGAATATATTTATTGTTGGCTGCTATAGTACCCGCTACAGTAAACGTGAACAGTGATCACTATAGTAAATGCTACAGTGCACATGAACAATAATCGCTACAATAAATGCTACAGTAATTGAAGCAATGTGAGAGGAATAAGCAGATTATTGAGGTTCACTATGAAGGCATTTGGTGGCTTAAAATATTCATATTTATTGTGGGAAAAATCATGGGTTTTAGAGGCACATTGGTAGCCATCGATTAGCATATCAGACCTCACATATTTGCAAATTGGGAGTTTAATACTCATCAATTTCTCCTATGACTTGGGTGCTCCCTTCCTAAGGATGGAACAATGATATTTGATGCATATTTGGAGGTGAATAAGGTGTGAATATTCTTATTATCTGCAACTGCAGGTCTGAAATAGGGGCGGCACCATTAAGGGCTCTATTTGGCTTGTGGAGAGGACATTTGGTTCCATTTCATTGAGGCTGCACCTTCTCCAGCATAGGCAACTTCATGACCAAGTTCTTAAGTAGTTTACATTCATTTTTAGGGGCATATATGTCATTATTAGTTACTACAATTTAGTTTCAAATTTGCATAGCTTTGTATGCCAAGAGTCTTGAACATTTTATATCAGCATTGTAATTGGAGTAGTTCATCAATAAAGGAGTGAATAGATGCATGCCAAGTGTTTGAATTAATGCCTAGCTACTGTAGGTGCATATTGGTTATCTTAGGATACACGGGAAGTGTCAAATAATAATATGTCAAATAGGTGTACAAAGCAATTTTAGTCACTTATATGTATGAGAAAGGTCAAGAGCAGTTAGTATATCATTGTCAATCAATCTTGCAATATTAGAAGCAATTTAGAGCATCATTTGCAGCATACAAACTCATAACAAAACACACAAAAACTCAAAAATAGCAAGATCAAACATTATGTTGAAAGTGTTTGATGATATTCCTTGAGCCTATAATTAGCATCTTAAGGTCAGACTAGGCAAGGGATATTACGAGAACCTCCATCTTTTGTAATTGTTGCTCATATTGTAATATTCATTGAGCAAGTCCAGGATTCTAAATTTTACATCAAAGCTAGAGTCTAGCTGAAAAACCATCGATAAATAATCTCTTGTAATAGGGAAGAAACCAGTTCCATATTTTAACTCAACCATACAATTCTGCGGATTATAGCTCTTGGCCACTGCTTTTAGGAATTCGACATTAACAAATACATTTGGTACTATGAGCTTCCTTAAATTCAATCTCTATGGGCTTGAGACTGGTGTATGCCTGTACATCTTTTTGTAATGATACGGGAAGAGGTCATACCCTCTCATAGGGGTCCATATATCTCCTACATGCTTGTATGTATCTTCAATTTTCTCTGCACTAGGATTTAGCTGAGCATTCCTTCTAGACCTCTGTCCAAACTTTGTGCACTAGTCTATTAAATCTTGATTCAAATGTCTTTCATCTAATTTTTGTCTTTTGGCTCTAGGGTTTTCAACTGTGTTTTCCATAGCATAATGCAAGAGAATTCCAACTTCTTCAAATGCAATTTGAACTAGAAGATATAAATTTTGAGCTCAGAATACTTACTTGGCTTCTCGAGTCGCATTTGTTGTGGAGGCCTACCCTTGCTCCCTTGCTTGCATAATGAATCAAATTTTCTTAAGATTTATCTTGATATACTTGTCTCTGAGCATTAATGGTAGCTTTCATATCATCGGGAGAACATTTAATTCTTGCAACATAGCCTATCTTGTCATCTTTTGAAATACTTGATTATACTTAAGAGATTTTTTGATCCTTTATTTCTATCAGGATTTCATTCTGACCTAAATGGTTGTCATGCCAAAATCCCATTCTGTCAAATCCCTTCGATGTCTATTTCTCCTTTTGATATTTATTATGTTTGTCATTTCGAGGGGACCAAATATTTCCTCCCTTTGATATCTTGAACTTTTATTTTATGTTTTTCTTTACTTGGCAATTTTAACAGCTTTTTGACAGGACTAGAATCTGGGTCATACCGACATTCCAAATTTATTTATACTATATGTTACTGCTTTTGTCAGTGGGATGGCAAGCTGATATTTTTCAGTCCCCCCAATATGCTTCTTTCATTTGAGATGTTGAAGAGAATTCCAAAGGATCATTAAGATACTCTGAAATCTTTGTCCCTTCAACTTTTTGATGTCAGCCCGAAACATCACCTGAATTCTTATCTTTGGATTTTCGAAGAGACTGTATGATGAGTCTCCTTGACATGGTGATCTTTCCTCAATACATTATATATCATATTGTTGCTTTATTGGTGTCACACCAAACTCTTGATATATCAAAAAGACCTTTGAGCTAGTCATTATGATATGCTACAGGGCTTTTATCTGCACACTTTAATTTTAGGATTGAGACTCCCATGATATGATTTTGAATGACATGGGCATTTTAATGTGGCCTTTTGATTTTAGGGTGAAGATATTTTTTTAGAGCTTTGTTTCTTTAACCCAATTATGAGAATAATTATTTTGAAATGGAAAAAATGTGGTTATAAAGGTATCATGATGGTGGGAAATGGATTTTGGATGAAAAATTTTTAAGTTTAAAATTTTGTGTCAACAGTGGCTCTAGTTGTGAATGAATGGCCATGAGGTCATTGTAAGGATCCAGAATCATTCTCTAGGATGGAGACTAATGGAGGTGGGGGGTGGGAAATGGAATCCTAACCTACTGTGCATTAAAAATTTTCTTTAAAGAGAAGATATTTCAAGAATTGTCCATGCACTGGCAATTTCTTGTTCTTCTTTAATATACTGTGCATGGAAAAAATGTTTTATGAGAAGAAATGTTCTAGGAATTGTCCATGCACTGGCAATTCCTGTTCTTCACCATTCATGTTTTGTAAGTAATAAGAATCTTCACCACACTTGCTAGTGACGACAAATGAGCCTATCCATAATGCTTCAAACTTACCATGCTTCCCTTTATCTTGTCCTCTAGCATTCCACATGAGCACCATATCATCCACATTGAACTTTCTTTCCTTGGTTCTTTTGTCAAAGAGATATTGCATCTGTAGCTACAATTTTTCATTCTATTTCTGAGCTTGTGTTCTAATTTCATCAAGTTCAGTTAATTGTTCCAATCTCTCCTCCATCGGATCAGGGACATCCAAATACTCCTAAAGAATAAACTTATATATTGGTATAAGATTATGCATGGGTATTCAAATGGGGATTTCCTTGTGGCCTTTTTTATGGTGATTCTATCTGCCCATAGAGCCAATTTTAACTTTGAATCCTAGGCCTTATTATTTTCCAGCATTCTTTTTATTATCTTGATGATGCTTTTATTGCTGGACTCTACCTATCCATTGGCCTGGGGATGGTATGGTGAAGCATATGAAATTACTATACCATAAGACTCACAAAATGACTTAAACTCCCATATATATATACAATAATATATATATATATATATATATATATATATGTTCAACTATTCAAAAACATATATATATATATATATATATATATATATATATGTTTTTGTATTTGAGTGTGTTAGTTTATTCATATATATTTATAAGATCTTATATTAATAGAAAAAATCTGTTGAGACCATTTTTTTTAGAGATTATATATATATCATAGATTACAAAATTTATTTTAAACAAAAAAAAGAGAATAGAGCAAAAATTTGGTGTGTTGTTTTTGGTTAAAAGGTAGAGATAAGGAGGACAATGAGGGTTTCGACCCCACCGCCGCCACTATGATCCTCATTGGGTGTGGGGAGGGGGCTAAACCCCCACCCACACCCCATCATAGTGGGATGTGGGTGGGGGCTCGGCCCCCTCCCCACACCCCCATCACCCTCCATAAGACCACCCCCAATGCCTCCTCTCCATGTTATCTTTTGCAGATGGATCACCCGCAGCAACTGAACTCCCTCTTTGTTGCTATGTTCGGCCTCTTGGGCCTCCTCTGAACTATGTAAAATAAACATTAATTTTTTTATATATATCCCTTTTAATATTAATATATATAAATATGTATATATATGTATAACAAAAAGAGAACCCTCTAGTTAAAACCAGAGGCATATTTATTTTTATAAATAAAAATATAAACGTATATACCTATTGGATATATACCCTCCATTGAGTGGCGGCCATGAAAGCTCCCAACTAAGAACCTGCAAACATAGATCCAAACAAAATAAACTTGAGAGAAGAAAATGCAGAAAATAGAGAGAAGAAAGGAAATGAGAAAAGAAAGTGGAGGCTAGGGTTTTGTCTCCACTCCAAAAGGAAATTATTTGTTTATTGTGGAGAGCCTTTTAGGGCTTGTATTTTAAATTGGCTTTTATTTAATTTTTCCCTCTCCTTTTATGTTTTTGTCACTTTTGTTATTTTATTTTAAAAGAGGGATTTAGGGAAGATTAATATTGGGTGAGTTATTTTAATTAGTAGTTATTAAGCTAGAGGATTTGTTTTTAATTGTTATTTGTTTTACCTAGAAGTGGAGAATAATTGCTTTTAATTATTTTCTTTAGCTCTTTAGAGATTATTTAAATGTATTAAAGGAAATTATATTAATTTAATTTAATTAATTAGTTTTGGGTTTTGTTATTTATTCTATATAATTTTCCTCAAATTTATCTATGGAGCGTAATTAATTTTAAATTGTTTCAATTTAATTTATCACATGGGGACATTTATAGACGAAGTTTATTTTATTTATTCTATATAGTCAATTTAATTTATTAAATCTAGCGTGTATCAACTAATTAATTAATTAAGTTGTTATTTCATATTAGTGAGCCTAGGGAACCTTCGATCAAATTCTTTTAATTAGAATAAACCCTACTCACGCTTGTGAGGTGTTATGCTACCAAATTTTTCCAGAATTTAGGGATTAGCTAAGTTAGTAAATTTAACCTTGCGTAGGGTTAAATTATTGTTTTTGCCAGGTTGACGACATTGTGTTTTGACATTAAATTTATTCTTATGTATTAGAGTTAGGCTTTTGATTTTGACTTATGTCAAAAGCCCTTCATTCACTTAGGTAAACCTAGGGTTTTGATCCTTCATCCTAACCCTACTAGCGACATTATTGACGTCGTATCTACCCACCTAGTTGGCCTTCATCGCGTAGGGGAAATACGCATGTGATCGCATTACCCCGCTTTCGACTGACATGTTTACGCCTTATGCGTATTGCCACCAAGCACGCTTATGCGTGCAAGGGGGTTTCTAGGGAAGCATGGAAAATTTTTGTTATTTAGTGTCATGACCACATGACAGATGTGGACATGACACGTGCAATGTGTGTCATGACCACATGGGAAATGTGGGCATGACATATTTGAAGGGTAAATCATCATCTTCATACAATTTTTTCTTGTTTATAAGAAAGCATCAATAATATAATTTATTTTATTTTCTTTCTTAAAACAGAAACAACAACCATCATATTTTAAATAGAGATTTAAATCAACCTCTTAACCATATTTTTTTTTTCTTTGAAAACATTAATGGAAAGAATAATAATTTACAAGTTTGTTCCTTTGTAACTTTTCCCACAAAACCAAATAAAAACCAGCAACTTATATTTGTTCCACAACTTCAAAATAGAGTAGTTATAACATGAACAAAAACATTAAAATTTTACATAATAAAGGAGAGAAATTTTCTCTCTTTCTTTGAAACAACTTTACAAAGGCCAACCTTGGCCAAGGCTCACAATAGCCAAAATAAAAATGAACAAAACTCTAAAATGCTCTTCCTCCAAAACTTTAAAGCCAACAATATCACCTACAAGAAATAGACAACAAAGGGGGAAACAAGCCATGAAGTACCACTCTCCTTCCTACCATAGACTCACTCATGAGTCACCCCCAAACTTGAAGGTCATCCACACACAAGGATACTTCACTCCACAACACAACAAAACACAAAGATAAAGAAACATGAAGAACACCCATGGTTTACACACAAAAAAATAACTCATAGAAATGAGTTTGAAGGGGCAGGGGAGTGGACATCACTCAACTCAAGAGTGCCACTCTAAAAATACCAAAACTCAACACTATCAAGGCCTCAATCCTAAGTATATATACCAAAATCACACATATTTCTCCATGGCTCTTAAGCCATTCAAAATGCTCTTACTCATAAACTTGCCCTCAAGGATAAATACCAAACTAGGAGGTGACCTCGAGGAGGTTCACTCCTCCCCCAGCCCACACATGTTGAGCGTTTTCTCCAAATGGAGAGGCTCTTACATGCACCCATAAAACCCCATAACAACAAAACACAAAACAAACACAATGCAACACACAAGTAAAGTAAAATACATAAAGAAAGTCATGATGCCTTGAATCATACCTTAAATAGCCCAACAAGGAAGATAGTTGAAGAAGAGCTATTCCAACTCCACCTCCAAGTCCTCCAATTATGCCTCCAAAATCCCTCTAACTCTCCCTCCAAATTCCAAGTAAAATAAAAAATGTAATGAAATCAACAACCCTCTCCCTCTCTTCAAGAGGGATTAAAATAGGCTCTCCTCATGAGCCTTGAGGAATGGGAAGGTGACACATAGAATGTGGTGGTGAGACATGTCACCCTCCCATTCCACCAAGTCTTGCCCCCTCCACTTGTGCTCCCTCACACATGTGGGAGAGAAAAGTGGAGCCCAAAAAGGATGTTAGTACATAAGTGCCCCAATCCTATCCTTGCATAAAAGCCCACAAAACCCCAAGGTACTCTTGCCATTGTTAGAGAGCCTTGGAGTTGGGTCCTCCACAATTAGAGGTCTTGAAGACTCCCCAAGCAAGGTACCTCAATGGTTGGAATGAGGTGTGGATAAGGTTGAGTGTTTGACCCAACCTTCCACTCCTTCCCAAACTTACATTTTCTTCACTTTACTTCAGGGTGAAGTTTAAGTGACCCAATGGGAGTTATCCTAGGGTTAGAAAAGCTCAAATGGTCCCTAGACCCTAGGGGTACAACCTAGGGTCATTTTTAACCTATTTTGAGCACCTTAGGGTGAGTAAAATCACATGAAAAGGGGTCACAAAAATAAAAACTCAAAAATGAATTCAAATAACATTACACCTTTACAACACCAATATTAAATCACTAAAAATAGGTAGAACTAGCCCAAAAGACACCATACACAACATTACAAAAATTCATCAAGCATAACATAGTTGATCTTGTTTCCTCTTGGAACCAGATCAACTTAACACGGGATTTCACAAAATGTGTGGGATGATCTCCAATTATCTGTGGCTTGGGATACAACACCTACGCACTTAAACAAAAGATTAATCCAACATGTATATCATAGCCAAAGAAAGGGAAACATACACTCACACCATCGCATAATCAAATAAAATATCATAAAAATCACATCCTAATTAGATTAAAATTTGCATTTTTATAATCCGTCTCAAGATAAAATTGCATGATAAATCCATAGCATAATCTCACAACTAGTATCTCAAATAATATCATAATGCATATCACATGTCAAATCATCATCAGTGAATAAAAAGTAGGATCTAGTCTCATCAAAACATGCTAAATAGAATTAATCAAAATAAAAGCATATAGTCTAATAATTCTGCAAATCAGGATCAACAGTCCCTAAAAGTTTAAAATGTGACTCCAACAGTAATATGAAACGGTCAAAATAAGGGAGTGAAATAGTAGGCCTCACACCATGTTTAGTGGAAAATGGGGGATCATGGTAGTTCAACCAACCAAATCAAGCCCCACACTTTCTCTTGCTAAATATTAGGGAAGTATGGAACAAGCTTGGATTAAAGCTACTGATTTCCTAGATTCCCTTTTCTGCTAACTACGACTGAACAAATCTCTAAATCAGGTCTTTACAAGCTTATTATGTTTGTTGATTGTCAGGAACACTGAGAGGGGGGGTGAATCAGTGTTCTATAAACTTTTTCTTGCACTTTTACTTTTAACCATTTCAAAGGATTAATCAAATAGAAGCATAATATACAAATGAACAACATCCACAAGAGCATGACACATAACACCAAGATTTCACATGGAAACCCCAAAATAGGAAAAAACATGTAGAGGATTAGCTCTCATAAACATATTGCAATCTTTACAAAAAAGATGTTCAGGCTTGGTCACTCCATGAGCCTAGAACATGCCGGCTTACAACCATGAAGTATAGCTAGATTTAGTAGGCACACTACCTCAACTCTAAACCTAGTAAGATTACAATGAGGGATGTTAAACCCTACTGGAGGCTCACTGTCGGTTTACTGCCTTGATGAAAAAAGCTTTCTTCCAATCAAATCACACATGATAACTGAGTACTGCTTCAGCATCTGTCACTATGCCAGGGTGCGGTCATTTAGCAACTAAATTCTAAATCCCAAGTCTTCATCACTGCTTCTCTTCTAAATCTGCTCTTCTATTCACATGCTCGCATCACACATATATACTTCTCACACACACTTCACACACACACACACACACACACACACACACACACACACACACACTCAACCAAAGATCACTCTTATATATATCCGCATCATGATTTAATCCATAATTAGGTCGGCATCCAAGAAGTGAAACGTGTACATAGAAAGGTGTACCTTGTCACTCAATCCAATGCACTATATGTCGTGTGGACCCAAATCTTCTCCCAATAATGTTCATATAGGTCAGCTCTAATCATTCAATTGCTTACATAAATCCTCCAAACATTAACTCTTCTTCGCACAATGATTTATCTCACCAGTCGGCCTATTCCTCAAGAGCATGCTTAACAATTTCATCTACTAACTTACAACTTTTACTAAGGATCCCTAAACACCTTCCAAATCATATCAAGGACTCTTTACATATTCCCAATCTTACCCTTAGAACCGCAAGACATCATATCATCTTGCAGAGAAATATGGACCATCAGAACTCAGACTCTCTCTTTGTCAAACTTTGTCAAACATTGTGCCGATACTTAGCAGCTTGTAGCTATCCTTCTGGTGAACTTTAGATCTCCTAAATCTAGAATAATATACTTCATACAAGTGTTTACAACACCTCAAAATTGCATAATGAAATACTTGTCTGCGGAGGAATGCGGACCACTACACTAGACCCTGTTCATTGTTCCTGCTATTCTTTTGCTTGCCCGGACTTAAACATTTCTTCAAGATGACTTCTAGAGAGGATCAGGACTTACTCTCTAAGGCATAACACTATCAAATACCAACTAAAATCATACCTAAACCACATCTACAAGTCTTCAATTGCGGAGGCATACTAGTTGACTTTCTGTCTTCCACTCAGAATACCTTCCATAGCCATTTTCTGTCACCTAGACCTAGAATCCAACATGTTCTTCTGGAGATATCTCTTCCTATCATGGAGACAGGTTCTCTAAGCCTTGTTGCCATCAATGAAAATATACAAGTCAATATTAGAGCAATGTCTCTTGCCAATAATCTCCCCCTTTGGCATTAATGGAAACACTTAGTGAAAAAATGCTTGGCTACTCCCCCTTACTGTACACACTTTATTTTCCTGCTCCCCTGAGATGATTATCCATTTTTCACTGATCTTCTTCTCCCCCTTTGACATCAATGGCAAAGGGTGTGATCTAGAACCAAAAGTTTGTCAAATTTTCAAAAATTTATATATTCTGCCACATATTTACAAGTGCAATCTTCAGTTTAATATTACATGTGTTTAAGAACATCATTAAATATGTTTTTGATCAGTGTCCACTTAGCATCTGATATTTTCTTTGCATTTTCCAAAATTTGAATTTGACCACTAAGAAGAAAAACTAAGGCTTCTGCCTTTTTAAGATCAGAAGTTGTGTCTGCTTGGACAACTAAGTTGGCCTCTATAATAAGATTTGTCATTGAGTCTAGCTTTGGACAAACTAACCTTCTAATTTGTCTCATCCTGCTTTTTATTTGGTACTTTTGATTTTTTAAGTCAGTCAATTCATTGTGAATGTTAATGACTTTTGTTTCTGTCCTTATGACTAACTATTTCTAGATCAAATTTCTCAAAGATATTCAACAATTTTTGTTCCAAATCTTTGATCTTTTCTTCAATCTTTTGAGAAGTTTTAGGCTAGGACAAACAGAACTTGTACATATCTCCAGCATCTTTTATAGCTTTTTGAATGCTGGCTATTGTATTGTTTAATGTGATTTTGTCCTTTGCTATCATTATTTTGAATTCTGCTAATCTTTTCTCATCAAGTTCTTGCCTTACCTTTGTTTTTGTAGATTTCTCAAAAGATTCAAATTGTTTACTTACCAAATTTATCAGCCCCTTCAGATGCCTTGATGAGGGCATGGATAAGCCCCTTTTGAAGGTGGGTAGTATCTTTTCTAATATTCCTGATGCTTCATCAATCAATTCACTATCCTCAATATGTGATTTTAGCATCTCTTCTTGAGCCTTTGCCTGAACAATTGAAATCCACATAAACGTTTGTGCTGGAGACATTGTATCTAGATTTATTGGGCCATGCAGAAAATATGGTTCATCAACATCTTGTTTCTTTTTCTCTAGCACTTCTTTCTCTGATGCAGCAATGTCTCTTGACACAGTAGGCACCTCTTCTTTCTAATTTTCTTCTAGATCATCTAATTCCATATTCTTATTGGTTTCCTCTGCTTGTTCAAGTGGAATACTTCCTAGTTCTTCCTTGGTTTCTCCTCTGTCAGTATTATCCTCATTCTGTTGTGCCAGATAAATTCTCACTTGAGATTCATCTACGAGCTCCTCTTCCTCCTCAGACATCCTATGATGCAGAGGTGCCAACAGAAATGTTCAACAAAAGTGTATATTACTCACTAACATACATTTACCTTTGTATGTTTACCCATCGGCAAAACCATCTTCATCGACCAACCAAATTCCTTTTGTACCGAAGTCCTATTTCACATCGGTGTGTCCCCGACACTACTATCGCCAAGAATTCTCCCATCGATGTAGCTCAAAATCCTTCCACCAATCACATACTTCATACCGATGAATGCACTTTGCATTTGTTACCTATCAGCAACACATATGCTATCGGCCTCCTCAATAGGTTTCACCCCGATGCTTATAGTCACCCTGATACATTTGGCTTTGTACATACAACCTCTGACTTGTCAGGCCGATTCCTCTTACCGCTCCTACCGGTCACTTTCTGCATATAACTCAATGTATCTGCGGAATGTATATTCCAATATACATTCAAAAACATACAACTCGGACTTGTATTCAGAACATGCATTCACCGAAGTCAACCAATGTACATTCATCACATACAATCCACCATATGCATCTGCGGGATACTCAACCATTCAACTGTGGGATACACAGGGAATGAACCCGATATACCTTAGCAATATACACAAAGATTGTATATCAACAATATACATCCACAACATGCATTTTGATTATGCATCCGAAGGGTTTGACCGATGTTGACCACCTTGCATGTACCTAAAACTTTCTCTCTCCCTTATATATATGATAGATTGTATGTTTTGATGTATGTTTCCCACATACAACTGCGATGGCCAAATGTGATATACATAGGAACATGCGATAGCGATCTACTCACAGAATGTATATCCTACATACAAAAGTGATATATACACAACTTGTATGTCTATTGAAACCACGCGGATTTTCACTATTTTGACCCACTTTATACTCAGCGATTGAACAGAACTTTCTCTCTATCAACTTAACACAGTTTTAAGAATTTTAAAGTTCTGTTCAATCGTTGAGTATAAAGCGGGTCAAAATAGTGAAAATCCACGTGGTTTCAATAGACATACAAGTTGTGTATATATCACTTTTGTATGCGGGATATACATTCTGTGAGTATATCGCTATCGCATGTTCCTGTGTATATCACATTTGGCCATCGCAGTTGTATGTGGGAAACATACATCGTAAACATACAATCTGTCGCATATACAAGGGACAAAGAAAGTTTCAGGTACATGCAAGGTGGTCAACGTTGATCAAACCCTTCGGATGCATAATCGAAATGCATGTTGTGGATGTATATTGTTGATATACAATCTCTGTGTATATCACTAAGGTATATCGGGTTCATTCCTTGTGTATCCCACAGTTGAATGGTTGTGAGTATCCCGCAGATGCATATGGTAGATTGTATGTGATGAATGTACATTGTGAATGTACATCGGTTGACTTTGGTGAATGCATGTTCTGAATGCAAGTCTGAGTTGTATGTTTTTGAATGTATATTGGAATATACATTCCACAGATACATTGAGTTATATGCAGGAAGTGACCGGTAGGAGCGGTAAGAGGAACTGGCTCGACAAGTCAGAGGTTGTATGTACAAAGCCAAATGTATCAGGGTGACTGTAAGCATCGAGGTGAAACCTATTAAGGAGGCTGATAGCATATGTGTTGCCGATAGGTAACAAATGCAAAGTGCATTCATCGATATGAAGTATGTGATCGGTGGAAGGATTTTGAGCTACACCGACGGGAGAATTCTTGGTGATAGTAGTGTCAAGGACACACCAATGTGAAATAGGACTTCGGTGCAAAAGGAATTTGGTTGGTCGATGAAGATGGTTTTGCCGATGGGTAAACATACAAAGGTAAATGTATGTTAGTGAGTAATATACACTTTTGTTGAATGTTTCCGTTGGCACCTCTGCATCATAGTGGTATTAGAGCAAAGGCGTATCTTTTGGGAAGAAGAAAAAGACAAGATGTCAGATGAAGAAGGGTCACAATGGTTTCTAGCAAGGATGACCAATGCTGAGTTAGCTATCCTAGTGAAGAAACAAATTGCAGAAAGCAAAGCAGTTAAAGCTCAAAATCAGGCCTTGAAAGATGAGTTAGAGAAATTAAGGGACAAAGTAGGTTCTGGTAAGGAAGAAGATAGGGATGAAGAGGAGATCCCTAGGCAGGAAGAGATAGAGGTTCCTGCAAACTAGAGACTCTTACTTATTTCCCTCAAATCAATGGAGTGAAGGAATGTGGATATGAAAATAGACCTGCCAGTGTTTGTAGGAAAAATGGATCTGGATCCAGTGATGGAGTGGATAGACTCCTTGAAAAACTTCTTTGAAATAGAGGAAATACTAGAACATCAAAGGGTAAAGATGGCCCAATCCAAAATGAAAGGGGCTACACTAACTTGGTGGAATTTCATCCAATTTGACAGGGTGAAAGAAGGAAAGAGCAGAGTTGCTACTTGGAAGAAGATGGTGGCTTTAGTGAAGGAAGCCTATGTTCCATTGGATTACAACATCCAATTACATAAGAGGAGACAAAATTTGAAGTAGAAGGAGTTAGATGTCAGTTCGTACACTGAAGAGTTCAAGAAACTATGTGTCAAGACAAAGGTGAAAGAGAATGAGGAAGAGAGGGTAGCAAGGTATCTCAATGCTTTGAGATTTGCCATCCAAGTAGATTTAAATCTGTATAATCCTGATATAGTCCAGAAGTGCTAGCAATTGGCACTCAAAGTGGAAGAGAAATTAAAGAGAAGACAAGAACAGAATAGTAGAGGAAGAGGAAGATAGCAAAGAGAGGGAAGAAGTCCTTTCAGAGGCAAAGGTAATGGATTTGGACACCAAGGTGAATCCAATCAAGAGAACAACAAAGGCGACAACAGTCAAACTCAAGGGGGAAGTTACAATCAAAAAGGAAACTTTAGGGGCAGAAGACCACCATTTAGAGGGAGATCTCAGGGCAGAGGACCTCTCCAATGTTACAATTGCAATCAAGAAGGCCACATAGCCAGCAGATGTCCAGAAAAAGCAACAAGTTCAATGGGAGAAAGGAGGACAAATCTAATCCAAGAATCTAACTGTCAAAGCATGACAAGCTCAAACACTTATCAAAGTGTGAATGCTCCTGATGGTTATGGGTATCCTGAGAAAGGAGAATCTTTGATGATTAGGAAAGCAATGACCACCATGAAGGTACCAGACAGAGAACCCCCACAAAGAAAGTCTCTTTTCAAAACTACTTGCAAGGCAGGAGGAAAGGTATGTAAAGTTCTGATTGACTCTGGATCTACTAAAAATTTTGTGTTTGTTGAAATGGTAGAAAAGCTTAAACTTAGAAGACTGCCACATCCTTGTCCATATAAGATTTCATGGCTCACTCAAGGTCAGCAAACAGTTGTGGAAGAGCAGGCTTGGGTGGAGTTTCAAATTGGACAATACAAGGACAGAGTATTGTTTGACATAGCTCAGATGGATGCTTGTCATCTCCTATTTGGAAGACCATGGCAATATGACTTGAGAGCACAACATGATGGAGTTAGAAACACATATTCAATCACCAAGGATGGTAAAGTGATAGAGTTACTACCATTGATGGAGAATGAGGTAGAATCAAAAGGAAAAGAAGTCAAGGTAATGATGGTAGAAGGTAAACAATTCATGAAAGAGATAGTAGATGAAGGTGTAGTAGCATATGCCCTAATTCCATGCCTGAATGTGAACAAGGAGCAGCAACAAGAAGTCCAAGGAGAGAAGAGGCAAAGGTTCATAGATCCTGTTGTCTGAGAGTTGTTGGATAAGTACAAAGGCATCATCTCTGATGGAATGCCAAGGTCCCTACCACCTATAAGGGACATCAGCCATTGCATAGATCTGATCCTAGGATCTACACTTCCAAACAAGGTAGCATACAAGCTTACACCAGAGCAGAATGCAGAGGTAGCAAGGCAGATTGTGGAATTGATGGAGATAGGCCTAATTGGAAAAAGTTTAAGCCCATGTGCAGTACCGGCTGTACTAGTACCAAAGAAGGAAGGCACTTGGAGACTTTGTACTGATTCCAGGGCTATTAACAAGATAACAATTAGGTATAGGTTCCCAATCTCAAGGATAGAAGATTTGCTTGACTGCTTGGGAGGTGCCAAATATTTCACAAAAATAGATTTAAAAAGTGGCTATCATCAAATCAGGATTAGGCCAGGAGATGAATGGAAGACTGCATTTAAAACCAATGAGGGGTTATATGAGTGGAAGGTCATGCCTTTTGGTTTGTCCAATGCCCCCAGTACCTTTATGAGGCTGATGAATGAGGTCTTGAGAGAATTTATAGGCAAATTTGTCATAGTATATCTAGATGACATCTTGATTTTCAATAATACAAGGGAAGAGCATCTCAAACATATAGACCCGGTTCTCAAAAGGTTACATGAAGAGCAGCTAATGATCAACTTGGAGAAGTGTTTGTTCATGTAGGAGGAGATCATCTACTTGGGTTTTGTCATCTCACATGGAAAACTGAAAATGGATCAAGAGAAGGTAAGTGCCATATTGTCTTGGCCAACTCCTAGAACCATGAATGATGTCAGAAGTTTCCATGGGTTAGCAACCTTCTATAGGAAGTTTATAAAAGGGTTTAGTCATGTCTGTGCACCCATGCTTGACACCATAAAAGGAGGACAGAAGTGCCGATTCTCTTGGACAAAGGAAGCAGATGATTCATTTGAAACATTGAAGAATAAGGTGGCACAACAGCCAGTCCTTGCACTTCCTAACTTTAATAAGCTTTTTTAAGTAGAATGTGATGCAAGCCACATGGTAATTGTCATAGTACTCATTCAATAAGGTAGGCCTATTGCATTTTTTAGTGAGAAACTAAATGATGCTAAGAAGAGATACTCATCCTATGATTTGGAGATGTATGCTCTAGTCTAGTCACTCAAGAAGTGGAGGCATTACTTAATGCCAAAAGAATTCATAGTGTTTACAGATAATCAGGCCCTTAGTTTCATAAATAGTCAAGAGAAGCTGAACCATAGGCACATGAAATGGGTAGAGAGTTTACAAGCTTTCACCTTCACACTCAAGCACAAGAAAGGGGTCAAGAACAAGGTAGCAGATGCTTTGAGTAGGAGGGCTCTAACCATAAATCAGATTCAATTGGAGAGTGTTGGTATTGATTCCTTAAAGACTATGTATGATGTTGATGAAGACTTTGGAGAGATCTTAAAAGTATGTACTTCCTTTGGAGACAAATATCATGTTGAGTACTCTGAGTTTCTGATACAAGATGAATTACTTTTCAAAGGTGGACAGTTGTGCATTCCACGGTGTTCTATGAGGCTGAATATCATTAGGGAGAAACATTGTGGGGCCATGGCAGGACATTTCAGTCTGGATAAGACTCTTGATCTAGTAAAGAGACATTATTGTTGGCCTAAGTTATAGTCAGACGTGAGGAGATTTGTGGAGGCATGTGTGATATGTCAAAAAGCAAAAGGGAGATCCACTAATGCAAGTTTATATCAGCCACTGCCCATTCCTTCTAGGCCCTAGGAGAGCATAAGTATGGATTTTGTGTTGGGTTTCCCTAGAACAAGGAAGGGATATGATAGTGTTTTTGTTGTAGTAGACAGATTCAATAAAATGGCACATTTCTTGCCATGCAAAATCACTTGTGATGCTTCATATGTTGCAGATCTGTTTTAAAAGGAAATAGTGAGGATACATGGATTGCCATTGAGCATAGTGTCAGATAGAGATGTGAAATTTATTGGCCATTTTTGGAGGACTCTTTGGAAGAAGCTTGGTACAAATTTATCTTTCTCATCAACTTATCATCCCCAAACGGATGGACAGACTAAAGTGGTTAACCGTTCATTGGGAAATCTACTAAGATGTTTGACAAGGCAGCATGGAGAGAAGTGGGATAGCATCCTATCACAGGTAGAATTTTCCTATAATGACATCGTCAATAGGAGTACAGGGAAATCACCTTTCCAAGTGGTATATGGTATTCATCCAAGAGGTATTTTGGAATTAAGAGAGCTACCTGCAGGAGAATCTATTAGTGTAGGTGGAGAATCTTTTGCATCAACCATCAAAGAGGTGCATGATCAAGTCAAGAACCAACTCCAACAAACCACATTGAAGTATAAAGCTTATGCTGATAAGAAGAAGAGAGATGTATAGTTTGATGTTGGAGATTTGGTGTGGGTTCATTTGAAGAAAGAAAGGCTCCCAAAAGGTAAATATACCAAACTCATGTAGAGGAAGATTGGACCATGTCAGATTTTGAAGAAATGTGGATAGAATGCTTATGAGATCCAACTTCCTTCTGATCTTGGATTGTCACCTATTTTCAATGTATGTGATTTAACTCCATACAAGCATAATGCGAATATAGAACAGGAACCATTATAGGGTACAACAGCTGATGATATTCCTAAACATGATCCACCACAATTGCAGAAGATTTTAGACTCAAGACTGGCAAAGAAGACAAGGAACCAAGAGTATATGGAATACTTGGTGGCTTGGCAAGGGAAACCTAATTCAGAGGCAGTTTGGATGACTGCAGAACAAATCTGAAAACATGGTGCAAACCTTCAAACTCTCATCTCAAGTGGACTTGAGATTTCTTCTCTTGGGGAGTATGGTACAGGAGCACCCCTTCAACAAGCAAATTATACATCTAAGGGAGAAGTCTAAGGTCTCCATATGTTATGCATTTCTATATTAAATGTAATAAGGTCCGTTTGACTAGTACATGTTATTGTAGTTTGCATCTAGGTTTCTGTGTAAGTCCCTAGGACACTTGTCGATCTAGAATGACAAGGTTGTTAGTCAGTTAGAGTTTGTTAGAGGGTTGTTATCTCCCAGCTGCTTGGAATTGTCTCCCAGCCACTAGGAACCAAGTCTGTTCTATTCGTAGTGAGTAGACAAATAGCCTAGATCAGATCGATTATATATATAGAATAGACTAAGAATAGGGAAGATATTAGACAGAGCAGTAATTGTGAGATTGTTGTGGAACTATGGAATCAGATATTTGTATACATTTCTGAAATCAATAAGAAGATCCTATTTGTGTTATCTTTCTGGTTTTCAAATTCACTATGTAATCAATTTTCTATTTTAGAAATGAAATGCGTTCTTAGTCCATTCCACCAGCTGGATTACTTCATAATCGGTGGAATGGTTGTATATATTTGTTTGTGTTCTTGTTTTGTACTTTTTGTTTGTTCGTTTCATGTTCACAGGACCATTTGTAGAATGCTTTGATAAACCCTAGCATCCTCATGTGCTAGGCTGGAAAAGTCTTAAAACTGTGTTAAGTTGACAAAGAGAAAGTTATGTTCAATCACTGAGTATAAAGCGGGTCAAAATAGTGAAAATCTGCATGGTTTCAATAGACATACAAGTTGTGTATATATCGCTTTTGTATGCGGGATATACATTCTGTGAGTATATCGCTATCGCATGTTCTTGTGTATATCACATTTGGCCATCGCAGTTGTATGTGGGAAACATACATCGCAAACATACAATTTGTCGCATATACAAGGGAGAGAAAGTTTCAGGTACATGCAAGGTGGTCAACGTCGGTCAAACCCTTTAGATGCATAATTGAAATGCATGTTGTGGATGTATATTTTTGGTATACAATCTCTATGTATATCGCTAAGGTATATCGGGTTCATTCCCTGTGTATCCCATAATTGAATGGTTGTGAGTATCCTGTAGATGCATATGGCAGATTGTATGTGATGAATGTACATTATGAATGTACATCAGTTGACTTCAATGAATGCATGTTCCGAATGCAAGTCCGAGTTGTATGTTTTTTAATGTATATTGGAATATACATTCCACAGATACATTGAGTTATATGCAAGAAGTGACCAGTAGGAGCGGTAAGAGGAACCGGCCCGGCAAGTTAGAGGTTGTATGTACAAAGTCAAATGTATCAGGGTGACTATAAGCATCAGGGTGAAACCTATTAAGGAGGTTGATAGCATATGTATTGCCGATAGGTAACAAATGCAAAGTGCATTCATCAATATGAAGTATGTGATCGGTGGAAGGATTTTGAGCTACACCGACAGGAGAATTCTTGGTGATAGTAGTGTCAGGGACACACCGATGTGAAATAGGACTTTGGTGCAAAAGGAATTTGGTTGGTGGATGAAGATGGTTTTTCCGATGGGTAAACATATAAAGGTAAATGTATGTTAGTGAGTAATATACACTTTTGTTGAACGTTTCCGTTGGCACCTCTGCCTCGTCCTACCATCCATATTAGTTTCTTGTCCCAAATTTATTTCTGAAGCAGGTCAATTGACATGAACATCAATTTCTTCATCAACACTTGTAGTAGGAAGATTATGTGTCTTCAGGGATTTCAAGATGATCTCTTATATTTCTTTCACTACTTTGTCAGTTTCACCTACCATTAACAAATTCATCCTTGTTTTAGTTCTAAACTGATCCTTGGTCTCTTTGAAGATTAGTTTTTCTTCCTCTACAGTGATTTCCAAATATAGTTTAGTCAATACATGTTTTCTTAGCTCAATATCTTTAGCCCTAGCATTCTCTTTTCTAATGCTCAAAATATTTGCTAGACTTTCTGGGAGATCAGAGATGATCTCAATGAGGGCTTTACTAAAAATGTTGAGATATTTTATAGTGGCTTCCTCCAAACTCTTTTTGTCTTCTTTACCATATTCATCAAAGTGCTTAATCATGGGTTTTAGATTTCCATCTATAGTGACAACCTTTGCTATATCTGCAAGTGTTGGGAGTATTTTCTATTTCTTTTCTGGACTCCTTTTCTCCAAAGAATTTTCCTTTGCTGCTTATAGAGGCTTTAACAGCCTCAACTTTCATCTTCTTGACTTCTTCATCTGACTCAATCTCTTCTTCATCCTTTTCACCAATATTACCATATAACCTTTTTCCTTTCACTTTTTGCCTCTACATTTGTTTGGTAGTGGAATCCTTTGAAGATTTCTCTAGGTTTGATGATGATGTAGCACCAGATGGAGTGGCAGAGCTTCTGGTGGTCCTCTAAGTCCTTTCCAGTTTGTTCTGCTTTAATTGAGATTCCTCCGGAATCTATACTATCTTATCCTTTTCTTCTCTTCTACTACTTTCTCTCCCTTTTCCCTTGCCTCTTTTAGTTGTTCCTTAGTAATGCCATATCTTGCAATGATCTCTTCTACTTCTTTCCTCACTTTTCTGGAAGATTCAGGTTTCTTGTGTTCAACATATAGTTTCATAGATATTTCTTTGTATGTACCGAATATTTCTTGTTTTGTATCCTTAGGTTTGCTCAACATATGTTTGGCATAGTTATCCAGTATGTTAGCACTTACTTCATACCCCGTGGGCATGATCCAGACTGTTCTGGGCTCAACAGCCTCCATCAGACATTGGTCCTTGGTAACCATAAAATAGATATTATCTTTGTATTTCTCAATGATTCCATTTGGAATTCTTTCCCTAGACTACATCATGCTCTGAACGTTTTTGAAGAATCGCTATAGGGCTATTTTTTGTTCACTTTGACCACCTAAGTTGCTGAGACATTGTCTTATTTGAGCAGCTACTGGTTGATTTCTTAACTAGATTAAACCCTTGTGATTAGGAAATTCATTCAAAAAGTAAACGAACAAGCATATAATGAGCATACCGAATTTGAAGGGATAACCCTTACTTTCTTTGATTTTCTTCAGATTATCCATCAACTGAACCCTCAATAGCTTGCACAAGTCATAATCAACATTTTCTTTGATCATCTGATATGTAGTGTAAATTGTTGTACCTAAGACAAAGTTTTCTCTGCTGGAGAAATAGATCTTGTACCCTATGACCATTGAAGCAAATTTCACAGCAGGATTGATGATATCTTTTATTGTCATTCCCCTTTTATCAAATTGTGCTCTAGTAGCTTCTGTGACTATTTGATTTTTAACTGCCTTTAGCAGTGGCATACCTCTAGTAGAATTTAATTCGGTAACTTCTTGGATTACATCTTTTGTTATCTTGAAGGGTTGTTCCTTTCCCAGCCACATAAATTCATCATGAATTCTGCTTAGCACGTAACGCACCCATTCATCTTCAGCAAATGTGGGGTACTCAATGTATTGGATGAATTTCTTTTCTTTCAGAACCATGTACTCTTCCTTCAGGTTAAACTGATTATTACTCAGGCGATTTTGAAATAGATCTATGAAACAGGTTCCTCTGAGTTCCTCTAGGGCAACATGAATGTATGCAATAACGTCTTCAACATAAAAATCTGTGTGGAATGCTTGAGAATGCACCCATTTGATCGACTTCAATTACTTTATGAGGATGTTTCTTAAATTTGGGTCGAGGGCATTCGGTAATGTCTGCGATTTGAGGAGTTACCATAGCAAAGATTCAGTAAATTTACAATGAAAGCTTTTACGGTGAATACCTTGAGATGTTGAGATTGGGTTTCCTTCACTTGAATCGATCCGAGCTTGAATCTTTGTTGTGCCTTGAATTCTTGCTTCAATCTCTCTCTGGCATCTAAAAAACTTCTAGTGCAAGGTGAATTTGAGACCAAAAGACTTGCCTTTTATTCTCCGCACTTGACTTGATTGTCATAAATGCTATTTTTTTAAAATCTACTTGACTTATTTCTGATGGACACAATCAATTAGAATTGCTCCGTAAAATGCCACATCAGCTTATTTCCTTCCATTTTTTCTTTCAGAAGATTTGTCTTGTCGAATTCTACCAAGAATCTATGTGCTGAAATCTAGCACCAACTACCTGGCTAGGGAGTTTGGATTTCCAATACTGCTCCCCCTGAGCCAGTGCCCACAAATCATTCTTTAGAGAGGGTATCTGCATCAGATGTTGGTGCGGATCTATCCTCAATTAAAATTACTTCCTTATCAATCCATATTTTGTCCATTTCTTCATTGGTTTCAACTGGATCAACTTTCTCTTTTCCTTTATCATTTCTCTGCTCTATTTTCCTTTGTTTAGGATAGTGATTTCTCTTCATATTTCTGCTTCTACAAAATCTTTCAATATGTCTAAATTTGTTGCAATTGAAACACATCACATGACTTTGATTCCATCCAGAATTTGATCTACATTGATTTACCATATGTCCAAATTTATTACATGCAAAACATTTTCCATTGAATGGTTGACTATTCCTTGTATTTTGAAAGTTAGTTCCTACAGAGCATCTGCATTCATTGGATATGTGTCCCATTTTATAGCAAGCATTGCACCTAATAGAGTTTTGACTTACTTTAATTTTGCATACAATAGCTTTATGACTAGTTCTATTGCAAGTGAAGCATTTACCTTTGAATGATTGTTCATCTCTCCCATTGTTGAAGCTTTTTTCCTGATCTGATTTCTACATTCATTTTCTCTATGACTAATTTTCTTGCAATTGAAACACTAACTAGAGAATAATGGAATCTTTTGGTTCATTCTATTTCTACATTGAGTAGCCCTATGACTAAACTTATTGCATGAGTTACAATAACCATTAAAAGATGGGTACCTTTGAGCATTTGGTTGTCTGACAAGAGGTCTTCTAGGTCTTCTTCTTTGATTTCTAAACTAGTATCCTTTGTTTTTCCATGACTCAGTGCTTATTTGACTAGAGTTTTAACTTTCTCCTTTCTCAAATCCTAAACCATGTTTGTCATCAATGCTCTTCTGGCTAGCAATCATTTCATCAAGCTTTGGAGTACTTATCTTGAATTTTTCTTCAAAACTTCTAGCTTTTTCCAGATCTGTTTTCAAACTTATAATTGCTTTTTCAAGTTTTGCACAATCTTCTGATTTGTTTTTCACAATCAAGTTTAGATCATATTCTACTTTTTTTCTCTATGTAACTTCTACTTCCAATTTATTTAGGGCTTCATTTGCTAATAGAAATTGGTCACTGACTTCTTTGTACCTGTCTTTGAATTTCTTGACTTGCTCCTTCAGCTTTAAGATGCATTCATTAGCTTGCTTCAGATTCTCCTTTAGATCTCTGATCTCTGCTTCAGAATTTTCAAGATCCATAAGAGTTGCTTCTAGTTGGTTGTATCTCTCATAATTTCCATACCTTCTTGCTACCATGATCACACTATCCCAGATCTTCCTTAAGTTGTTAAACTTTTTCCACGGAACTTGGTTGTGATACCAATTGTTGATTCTCAGGAACACTGAGAGGGGGGTGAATTAGTGTTCTATAAACTTTTTCTTGCACTTTTACTTTTAACCATTTCAAAGGATTAATCAAATAGAAGCATAATATACAAATGAACAACATCCACAAGAGAATGACACATAACACCAAGATTTTACATGGAAAACCCAAAATAAGAAAAACCACAGAGAGGATTAGCTCTCATAAACATATTGCAATATTTACAGAAATAAGTATCAGGCTTGGTCACTCCATGGGCCTAGAACATGCTAGCTTATAGCCATGAAGTACAGCTAGATTTAGTAGGCTCACTGCCTCAACCCTAAACCTAGTAAGATTACAATGAGAGTTGTTAAACCCTACTGGAGGCTCACTCTCGGCTTACTGCCTTGATGACAAAAACTTGCTTCCAATCAGATCACACATGATAACTGAGTGTTGCTTCAGCATCTGTCACTATGCCAGGGTGCAGTCATTTAGCAACTGAATTCTGAATCCCAAGTCTTCATTACTGCTTCTCTTCTAAATCTGCTCTTCTATTCGCATGCTCGCATCACACATACATACTTCTCACACAAAATTCACACACACACACACACACACACACACTCAACTGAAGATCATCGCTCTTATATATATCTGCATCATGATTTAATCCATAATTAGGTCAGCATCCAAGAAGTGAAACGTGTACATAGAAAGGTGTACCTTGTCGCTCAATCCAATGTACTATATGTTGCATGGACCCAAATCTTCTCCTAAGTGTGTTCATATAGGTTGGTTCTAATCATTCAATTGCTTACATAAATCCTCTAAACATTAACTCTTCTCCGCATGATGATTTATCTCACCAATAGGCCTGTTCCTCAAGAGCATTCTTAACAATTCCATCTGCTGACTTACAACTTTTACTGAGGATCCCTAAACACCTTCCAAATCATATCAAGGACTCTTTACATATTCCTAATCTTATCCTAAGAACCACAAGGCATCATATCATCTTGCGGAGAAATGCAAACCATCAGAACTCAAACTCTGTCTTTGTCAGGCTATGTCAAACACTATGCCAATACTTAGCATCTTGTAGCTATCCTTCCAGTGAACTTTAGATCTCCTAACTCTAGAATAAGACACTTCATAGAAGTTTTTACAACACATCAAAACTATATAACGAAATACTTGTCTGTAGAGGAATGTGGACTACTATACTAGACCCTATTCACTATTCCTGCTATTCCTTTGCTTGCCCGGACTTAGAGATTTCTTCAAGATGACTTCCGGATAGGATCATGACATAATATTCAAGGCATAACACTATCAAACACTAACTGACATCATACCTAAACCACATCTGTAAGTCTTCAATTGCAGAGGCATACTAGCTGACTTTCTATCTTCCACTCAGAATACCTTCCATACTTAGCCATTTTCTGTCACCTAGACCTGGAATCCAACATGTTCTTCCAGAGATATCTCTTCCTATCATGGAGATAGGTTCTCTGAGCCTTGTTTCCATCAATGATAATAGACAAGTCAATACTAGAGTAGTGTCTCTTGCCAACAATGTTCACTAAGCATAAAACCCTAATTCAACAATTATACTATAACAAACAGTTTTTAGACACAAACGTAGAAAAACAAATCATAGAAATGCAAACTAAAGAGTACAAAGAATGTGCACCTAGAAAATAGAGCCCTGTTGGATAAGGAAACTAGTCCCTATGTTCTAAAAGTTTCTAAATGTTAGAATCTTTTATACCAGGTAACATGTAATCTCCAGAGGTTCCCAGTGTTGGAATTGTTTGCCATTGCACCAAAAGTTTGAGCTATCAACACTCACTACAAACACCAGACTTAACCCAGATTCATGGGAGGCTCACTGCCATGTCACAAATCCTGAGGTCAGCGTTGAATGCCTCACTGACAAGGGGGTAGCTCACTGCCAACAATCCCCCCTCAACACAACCTGAGGGATTTGAACCCATGACCCATGGCTCTGATACCAATTGTTGGAATCATTTGTCATTGTACCAAAAGTTCAAGCTATCAACACTTGCTACAAATGCTAGACTTAACCCAGATCCATGGGAGGCTCACTGCCATGTCACAAATCTTGAGGTTAGTGTTGAGTGCCTCACTGACAAGGGGGTAGCTCACTGCCAACACCCAGATCCCAAAGAAAATGCTCTAAAGGATGCCGGTGTGAGTCCCTATTTCTCGAAAGTCTCACAATCCTAAATTTCAAAATATTTTGATGATTATGTCTATAATATCCATCTTCCTATCACTCTTTTCTGTCAGATCTATCGATATGCAACCTGTACATGCAAAATGAGGAGAAAGATGGTTGTGGCTATATAGGAGCTCACCTCAGTCAAGCCCTATTTTTGGTATTCCTACCTCAACACTAGCTAATGATAAAGATTTACAAATGTGTGTGCTCATCTAAAAAATGTACAAGAGGAAAATACAAAACCCTAGATGACTCAAGCATCAAGGAAAGATCAACACTTTGCTTCACTCAATGAAACAAACACAATTGCACCTCAAGGAGATGTGAGCAATGAAGACTTGTAGAACAAGAAGGCGAGGCAATCGTATACGTGGAGGATTCCCAAGCTCATGTTGAAGGCTTCAACCCTTCTCCCAATCATACAAAAGGTTGTTCAAACTCTAGGAAGAGAAAGATAGTCTCTAGATCTTGATTCCTCATCTCCATCAAATATCTCCATGATAGCAAATTTAAATAACTTCAAAGAGCTTCAACAAGTCGCTGATCTTCAATGGCAATTTTGGTAGCATTTTTGCATAAAAGATTGCATATAGATTGTATATGATAAAATGATTTTCAAATGTCTTTAAATATCAAACCTTAGAAATTGAAATGCTTAGAATAATGTTCAACATCACACAAAAAAATGAAATTTGAAATCAGAATCCTAAGGTGCATGGCGGGAACTGACACCCCACTGAGATTCAAAACCCCAAAAAATAGGGCAAGACAAGGGCGTGGGTGCCCTTGACTAGGCCCTGATTTTCTAATCAGGTCTACATCAAGGAGGTTAGGGATGTCCAAAATCCAAAGTTCTTTTTTAGGTTGAGTCACCAGTTATCCCAGAATATGATATTTCTTCAGTCAAACATAGGTCAATCAGGGTTCAGGAAGGCTAAAAATAAATAGGTTGAAAGGATACCAAAGGAGAGGAGCTAAACTCATGAGAAATTTTACCATTCCATGTAGGAGGACAATTTCTGACATAGCATTTATCCCTCACTTTAGTGGCCATATGACACTATGTGCATATGCAACTAAAGGAAAGTAAATACATCAACCATGAAAAGGATACCCAAAAGGATACTATAGAGGAAGCTGAAGTGTTACCATACAAGAGGAAGAAGCTCCCAATCTATAATCTTGCAAGACCACAAACTTAAGAACCACATCCTGTAAAGGAACACTTGTGAGAATCAAAATCACATCAACCTACAACTAACACACAAATATGTCAGTCATAAACACTAAGGGGTTGAGTGATGAGACATGATGAGGGGAGAAATCAAGGGAGATATATGCCCCCCTTAAAGGAGAAACAAGGAGAATATCTACACGCATTGATTTCAAGGAAAATTTATGAGAAATGTATTGTGAGGTTTGTTTTTGCAAACAACACCCAAGCACAATACAATGGGTTGGATGGAGGGCGGAACCAGGTTTCCAACACAACAAGCGGTGTGAAAATCCGAGTTTAGCGGCCCAAGATAGAGGCTTTTGTTGAAACTGTTTACTTTTTCACCTAAATAGTGATAGGAATTCTCATCCAATTACTATATGTAAAGGGAGTTGTGATGTTCACAACACCCCCATTTTACCCTTTAGCAAAATGAGGACCCCTAATGTGGCTTTTGCTTTTGTGTTGGTTTGGTTCTGCTTGCTTGGCAGTATGGGTTAAATGTCTCTGATGCATGAAATTCAAGATGCACAATGCTTGGTGAAAAATGGTTGTTATCAATGAAATCTGCATAAAAATTCAGCTAGGGTTGCCTTTTGAACGGTTTAAAAATTTTGCATATTTTAAGAGTTATGCCAATTTTTGTGAAAGGTCAACGCTGGGCTGCTTTGGTTAGAATGTATTTCATATACATTTTTATTTGCATGTATCTGGTATACATTGTTTTTTATGTCTATCAGGTGATAATATGCATCATGTTTAAAATGTCATTTTATGTTTGTATCTTCAGTTGTTAAAACATGAGTATACAAATCTAAACCCAATGTTTTTTTATTGCGTGTTGTATAATGATAGAGGTCTACGCTTGTATTTGTATATTGTTGCACATGTATCTTTTATGCAAATGCAAAATATACATCGACAGATGTCAAAAGAAGTTTAAATTTAGCATATAAGTCAAGGTCATCTCATTTGTATGTTTAATACATTGCTAGTATACATACTTTCCTATACAAATGTGTGAGTGGACATGAGAGAAAATACAATTAAGTTCAGAAAGTGGAAATGAATGGTTATATTTGTATGTATAAATGCATGTAGCTAATATGCAGATACAAATCCAGACACGATTAAAATGTTAAACTTGGTAAACTTTAGGTGGGGTCCACATTTGTATGTTGGGATACATGTACTCAATATATAAAAAAGAAAGATAAAATCATGGATGTGAACAGAGGATTAAATTGCAAAATAAAGTGCATCTATACATAATGAAAGAGGAAAAGTCGACATCACATTTGTGTATGTATAAAGTGCATGTATACGATATACAAAAAGATGATATAGGAAAATATATACAAGACCAAATCTGAAATTAATTCCAAATTTGTTTTATAAATCTGATAGAGTCCATGTTTGTATGTTTTGCCAATTGTATAAGATATACATAAGCATATACAATGAAATATGCAAAGCGAAAGAAAAGCGATTACAAATGCATAAAGTGTATTGCACATGTTCTAAGATACAAAAGATGAACTTAGCATCAAAAGGGGCATTTAGTCCAAATATTTATCATGACATCATCACCTCTTTTCTGCATATTAGTGAAAGTGCATACATATACATATACAAATGTAATGGATAAACGGATTGACCAGAATATTGTTTTATAATAGGAACCATGGCAATGGAGGCAAAGAAGTTGGTTCTACAGTGCATTCATCATTATAACTTGTAGACACGAATGGTGGCCCAAGTTAGAGATCACCAAATGCATGAAGATGACAAATGTTCCCACCACAGGATTGCCAACTAGCAATCTATGCCACATGTCTTGCTTGTTGACTTGGTCAAGAGAATATGAATAGTTGATTGTAATGGACAAATCATGATCGTAGGATCTTTTGTAACTACCTCCTATCCTTGTCCTATAAAAGGAGATGGAGTGCACTTTGTAATACATTCAAAACTTAATTGAGATTAGATTGTTGAAACATCAGGACTAATTCTCAAAGCCAATTGTGAATGTACATTTCTTTTGCATGCTTAATGAAGATGAAGTTTCTTGATTACATACAATCATAAACTTTGAGTAATCTATGAATGGATTTTGGATATGTGCTTTGATTTTCTGCATCCCTTGGAGTGCTTTTCAGTTTGCACATGTTGTTTCATTCCTTTCCATCAAAGTTAGCATCAATCATATCTAGCTATGGAACAACCTGGTGAACATATGGTTTGATTTCCTTCTTTTCATGATAGTGTCAAGAATGTATATGGATCAATGGCTAAAGATTCACTCATTTTAGTAAAGTTAGAAAGCATTCATTTAAATTTCTTTAATTTCATTTGATCATCATCACAATTACAAATGCATAGAAAATCCTAAGCAAATACAAGGAAATATGCTGACATCTCGTAGGTAATTGAACATTTTTAGCATATTTGAGAAAATAGCATGTTGAAATGACATATATCATGCAAATGAACATAAATAATAGTAGTAATCATGGAAATATATGCCTTTAGGCATATCATTTGAACAAATTTATAGTGCAGAGGTGAAATTTAGTTAATATGAGTTGATATGCAGAAGAATTGATCAAACTTGCATAATATCTACATCATCTGGTTAAATATAGTAGGATTTAACCTTGTTTGTTAATAAATTTACAAAGAGTAGGTGAAATTGAGATTATCCAAACATGAATTTCTCTAAATTGGAAACGTAAGGCCCATTGAATGGAAAACAGCAATGCACATCAAACAACTAAGTAATGTCAGATGATTATGAACTAATCTACGGAGACTTGGGATCATGAATTCTCTAAATTCATCATATCTTTCAAGATGATAAAGGTTTGATTTGTATTTCTTTATCTATGTTTTTTTATGACTAACATCATGATCAACAGGGGTTTTCACTTTTTCACCATTCATTCTTATCGCGTTGTGTAGAGGAGAGATGGAGAAGGAAGAGCCAACCATGCCAAGCTAATGTCCGTACAATACATCAAGACTGGAGATACTCCAAGCCCAAGTGGCAGAGAGACGATTCAAGGCCAAGGTAGGGTCCTAATCCTTGCTTCTGTCATCATGCTTTTCGGTTTCTTTTGATTTCTTAGTTTTGCGTGCCGCATAGGCCTTTTCAGATAAGGGTTCCTAATAGAGGCACCCAAGTCCACTCAGGATGCTAGTGTCTCATCTAGATGCCCTAGTCCTCCTAAAGTGCCTAGGTCCTCCTAGGGCACCCAAGTCCAGAAAATACAAGGGCCCCAAGGGCAAGGCACAAATTGAAGTTGTATATGCTTAGTAATGATTTGATGATGTAAACTGATGCCATTTCTAAATGTTTGACCTACAGGACATTCTTGAGACATGAGAGCATATAGGCGGATTCCTGATGATGCTACTTTGAGATCACATTAGCACTATGATAGATGGGGAGAGGGATCACTTATAGGTAGTGGGTTTATGGTGGGTGTTCATCATGCCCACAATGAGGTTTCACTATAGCATTCTCATGGTCCTGATGGAGAGGTGGAATTCAGACATGTCTACATTCCATCTGCCCACCGACAAGATGACAGTTATGTTGGAGGATGTCTATCAGATCTTGTGACTGCCTATACATGGAGAAATAGTGAAGATCATAGAGTGTCACTTAGTGGAGTACACTCGAAAGAGTCAGATATACTACTTAGGTTGCATCTTTTCTTAGGTAGAGTGAGGATATATTCAACTATGATTGCTAGAGCAGGGATGTGCTGGCATCCCCTTGGTTCAGAGGATCTTGATGGTTATTATCACATTAGCAATCACACAGGATGGATGAGGCACTCACCTTCACGGGGGCCTTGTTCACACTATAAGAGCGATGGAGGAGTAGAAGACCATATACGCATAGGGGTGCAGTATGCTTGCGCATCTCTACTACAGTTTGGGATGATATGTTCACTATGAGTCACAGAGCCTAATGGATTGCACCTTACTATAGGTTTGGGCATTTGAGCATATCAGATGTACATGGCCTATAGGTTTCCCTATAGAGCCAATGTTTATTTATCCACTTGTTCATGCTTATCTTGTTGTTAGATGCCAGTGACATGGTGATCTTCTATATTGGAGGGTTATATTTGATAAACTACAGCCCAACAACATTGTGTGGAGACCATATCATGGCTACATACCATGGCCAGGTCAGAAGTCAATAGTTAGCTAGTATGTAGAGGGATTGACTGATGGCCAGTTGCCTTGATCACATAGTCATTTGGTTCTATTTTGATAGAGTGGCATGGTAGTTCAGATGTAGTTAGGATGTCCCTATGATATGTCTGAGCTACACTTGCTCAGAGCGCAGTGCAATTAGGGAAAATAGTAGCTAACGACTAACACTAGAAGATACAGCAATGAGTGATGATGATGGTATAGAGGATGCAAAGTTGGTATCTATGTGGATGATGTTGGTGTTACCCAAGCATACCAGACTTAGTGGCAGACAACACAAATTGTTCCTATATTTCCTCCCAGTCACCTTACAGGTGATCCTCGACCTTGGGCCAATCACGCGTGTGATGCAAGAGTAGAGGATGATGTTAGTGACTTTGTGGGTTATTATGATCTAGATGAGTGATAGAACTCTGGTAAAATCCTAATTTTTACATAACTTGTGAGTCCTTGGTTAGGGTTTGAATGTTTTGAAGGTCTTATCCCATAAACCCTAATCCCATAATTTCATTAGAAAATGTTTCAAATCCTTGTGTTACCCATGTTGAAAAATCAAAGGACCATTGTTAAAGCCTTGCTGAGTCATTTCCTGTCATGTTCTGACTATATTTTGGTCATTAGTAAGGAAGTCTATAGGATGGCAGTAAGGAACTAACCTCTCGCCGCATTACGACAGTAGTCAAAAGATATATTTGTGGGGTGGCAATGAGATTATTCATAAACAAAAGATGCTTATCGCGCCATCATGGTAGTCACAAAGATGCTCTACAAGATGGTGGTAAAGGGATGGATATGGCATATGGTGTTCCCGGTGGTCCCGGAGGGGTTAATGAAGAGGTGTGTAGGTTAGTGGTAATAGGTAAAAGGGCATAGAATATAGCGCGCAACCCCGCGATGGTTTTTCATTATGATAAATATGGCATTTGGGACTACGGTAAAGTCTGAGTTGGCGTCAATAGAGGATTTTGAATGGTTGGAGGACTATTGACTTTGATGTGGTAGTCCATGTAATGCTTTAGTGAGCTTAGTGATGTTTTGCAGAAGGTGGTGGAAGATTGGATCCTGAGCGTTCATTGCAGTCTAGAATTCAAACCAAAATTTGATTATCTGTTAGTGTTTTTCACACATACCTCTACTCTGCAACTAATTTGCATTTAATATGTTCAGAAGTGAATATTGGATTGGATTGCTTAGCAATGAATGGGCAAATTTCTATTATGAGTGTCAAGTACAAATGTAACATGTGTAATGGCCTAAAGCTTATTGCTCCTTGTTTATAAAAGGAATTCAGGGCCATTTACATGGGGGGCTAATTGGTTTTTTGAGAAGATTTTTTGTAGTAGAGCACAGGGAATAGAAGTTTTTTCTTTTTCTAGGTTCTGAGTTAGAATTATATGTATTTGCAAATTTCTTTTGACAGTATTAACATCCTAATGCATATACTGGCAAGTTTATGAATTTAGTTGTCTCCTAAGGTGTGGTTTGCACAAATTATGAATGAATAGATCAAAGATTGTTCATCTTGTCTCCATAAACTTCTTATGGATGTGTTTTTCTATCTGAAGCTCTTATTCAAAGAATGAGTTAAATTTTTTAACATGAATATAGATTTGTGTGAATGTATACAAGGATATCATCAGAATGATTGATTCAGAAATACTGAGTATAATGTTGTAAGGCAATGTTATAAATCTCTTTGATGTTTAGGTTAAATACTGTTATCAAGTTTTAATTACACTTGGTTTGACTCTATTGCCTAATGTACAAGGCACCGATCTCTTGTCTCTGTATCTAGCTTTCACACTCCAGAATCAATTGGATACCCAAATACTTTAAAATCACTAAAATCAACCTTAATTATTTGTTTATTTTATGTTTTTCCCTATTCTATGGCTTTAAGGAATGAAAAATCATGATTGATTTAAGCCAGGTCTTCATATTTTCACAATCCTCAAGTAAATTTGCATAGAACCAATCTTCTTTTCATTGTATTGATAATAAAAGGTATAGGAGGTTATTGAATACTATCAAGGGATTACCTTCCCTAGTTTTGCAGAGCCTAAAGTGAAGAGGGGAAGTTGTTTCAACTTTCACCTATGTGTTGGCTAGCCCCTCATGATAGATGAACATTGAAAGTGGCTAAATCATAGGCTATTTCATGAGATAAGGTTGGGATTTAAAAAATAACCAACAAAAATGGTGACTCTGTTGGGGACATTCTAGTGGTCTACAAGGGGTGTGTAGATTTTGCATCTTTATAGTGTTGTATTATTCCCTTTGAAGAGGGTGGTGACTTTGATCAGAAAAAAGAAATAGTTGTGTATGAAAAAGGAAGGATTCCTCTGTATTTTCACCTATATCTTTTCAAGGCTTATTTGAAAGACAGAATATATTTAATTCCCTTAATTGGGTGGTGACTCTAAATCTCCTATACTAGTGAAAGATTTACTTCAAGGAAATTGAACAAAAGAGGAAGCTGGAAAAGTTGTAGAGAGATAAAAGGAACCAGAGGACACATGAGGAATCATCTTGAACAAAAGTTGGAAGGGGGATTGCCATAGAATACTTAGCAATCATGGAAGAAGAAGAATGTAAACACTAGTAAGTCTGATATCTTCTCTCCTCCACTAGGATCTAGAAGTTCTCTTCATAATAGTGTTGATAATTTGCAAAGATCATATGAATTTTGCATGCCTACTACAAATGAGGATGATTCTATTTTGAGAGACTTTGTTGAAAGTGAAAACTCTTGTTCAAGACTCCTAGCTAACAAACAATCAATCCCTAGAATGACAAGTCCTCTTGGTCTTATAGATTTTGACTTATTAGGCAATCTTGTTAGTAGGTAACCTACCCCTACTTTTCACATGAGTGCTACAAGTCTCCTGGATAGTACCCTAGAAACTTTTGATTTAGATACTACATTACCTAGTGAAGAAGAATTAATGAAGGAGATAAATGAGTTACATAAAGAGACTGAGAGAATATAAGAGCTGAATGCAATAAGGGCCAAGGAGAGAGAGGAGAAGATTAGAAATGTTATGGATGAGAGACAAGATGAAGCTGAGGTTGGAACATTTGAATTTAGTAACTCTAAAAGAGCCTGAACCTATATCTGTTACACTCAATTGCCTAGTATTTTCTCAATTACCGACCCAAAAGAATGTGATTGTCCCATTGAATACTACCCCTGCAAATACTTGGACCAGTTCTGTTGTTACCACCAATGTTGCAGTCCCCTTAAAACCCTTTGTTCAATGCGGTGACAAAGGGAAGAAACATATGAAAGGAGCACATGTCAATGAAGGTGGATCATCTGAAAATGTTGTTGTAATGGAGGAATCTATTTCATTGGATCTTAAACTAAAGAAATAAAATGAACAACTACAAAAGGAATTGGAAATAATAGAAGTATTAGCTGCAAATGCTAAGATGCAGAGGAAGATTGTGTTCTTGAAGACTTCTATAGGGAATCATGTAACCTTTGTTTCCCACAACCCATCTACTCCTTCACCTATTGATACAAATATTTTAGCTCTTTCTAACCAGTCCAATCCTAATTCTCATACATATACTCAATCTAGAGGCCACAATTTAGGATAGAAAGGAAGGCTGGGTGCAGGGGGAAGTGGTGTAAATAGACAACATATAGATTAGAAAGACCTATTTACTAGAATACCTATGTGGCTGGATGGATACAAACAACTTTGCTTTGATGGGATACCTGGGTATCCAAATCTTTTCCCTGATGGTATAAGGAAAGTGTTAGTCAGATTCTCTGGAAATAATGCTATAAGTAGAGAAGATCACCTAAGGTCATTTAGTAATATGATGGATGACTTTGAGGTGGAGGGTGAAGATGTAATGATGAAGTTATTTATGCAGTCATTCATTGAAGATGTTAGGGATTTGTACAAGGGATTGCCTGAGGCCAGTATTGGGTCATGGGAAGAATTCAAAAGGGTGTTTAGAGAGCAGTATGGTGAAAAAATAGATCCTTAGTTCATGTTGAATGAATTTAATAACATCTCAAAAGGATAGAATGAGATGGTTTCTGATTTCAACATAAGGTTTCAGAAAGCCATGCATAGAATTGCAAATCATTTAAGACCAATGAGCATGTATGTTTGGTTACATATAGCAATGTATTTGATCCTAAAATGGGATATCTTCTTAGAGATAAGAATCCCTAGACTCCAAGAGAAGCTTACAAAGTTGCCCTACATATTGAAAGCAATAGAAAAGATTCTAGTAAAGTAGGGAGGAGAGAAGATGTGAAGCTTTTAAAGAATCCAAAGAAAGAAGATAGAGGATCTGCAGAGAGAGCATCTTCACAAGAAGATAAAATGGATAAGGTTATGAGTGCATTAAAGGATCTAAATTATAAGATTACTAGACAAGAAAAAGGTCTGATAAATGAAAGACCAACTTTCCAAAGGAATGATAGGCCACCAAGATTGCATGATCATCCATACAATACAAATTGGTATAATGATAGGCCAATTCCTAACAATCAAAAGAATCAGCAAAGTAGGGATCCTCCTGATCCATTGAAGAAGGCTTCTACAAATTTTATAGATGATACTCCTTGGTGCTTAGCTTGCCAATTGCCCCAATCACCATACCAGTGTCCTCTTGCCCAATCCATAGAAGAAGATCAAAATACATGTGGTGATTGTGACCTATCTCATGAATAGGATGGGCTAATTAATATGTTATTTTATAATGGTGAGTTCTACTCTAATGTAGAGACAAGTGAAGTGGATGTTGAAAATTAGAGGCATATAGCAAGTGCATATCAACAGAAAATATTTTTCAGATGAAGATGAAGAAGAAAGCTGTGTTGTGCATGCCCTCGAAACTAAAGAACATTATGTCACTTTGAGAAGACCATCAGATGAAGAGATTACAAAATTAATTGTTGTTGTTGTTTCGTAGTTTAAAAGAAATTATCATTGGAGGAATAGAGTTGTAAATAGTGATCAGGGCAAGGCTGGTGGTGTTTTCATTAAGGAAAATCTAGCAGATACAAAAAAGGAAGAATCCAAGGTTAGAAACACCAAGGTAGGGGGAAAGAAGATTGGTGAGAAGCATGCTGCTGAACGATTGACCTCTCCATCACCTCTGAACAAATCTCATAATTTAAATAATGGGGAATAAAAGAAAGGGAGTGGGACCCAAGAGGAAGGAACTTCTGATGTAAATAAGGGACAGTCCCAGGACATTCTTGTGGATGTACAAAATGTACCTAAATATGCCCCTGTTGACATGTTCCAGTTGTTGACACAAATGAAGGTGTCAGATCCATTTTTGGAGCTAATGAGGATTAAGGAACATAAAGATAAGGCGATAGCCTTTATTAATAGTATAAATGCATCATGCAATAAAAGGAAAGATAATGTTCAGCCTGAGGGGAGAAGCAATGATAACCCTTGGATATTTTTGGGTGCTACACTCACTGCATGTCCAAATCAAATAGATCCTTTTTATATATCTCTGATCATAAATGATAAGACTCTAAAGAACTGCATGACTGATTCAGGGGCATGCTCTAATATTATGCCAGTTAGAATCATGCAAGAATTGGGTTTGAAGATCACAAAGGCTAATGGAAAGTGCTATGCAATGGATAATAGAGAAATCCTGATCATAGGGATTATAAGAGAAATACCATTTAGATTGGCTGCATATCCTAACAAGGAGTTTGTGATGAGTGCAACTATGGTTGATTTTCCTCCAACTTATGGGATGCTTTTGCCTAGAAAGTGGTCTACTACCATTGGTGGAAGTATACAATGTGATATGTCTTTTGCCACCATCCCTATTGATGGCAAGGATGTCAAAATTCATAGGGAGCCTCTCTCTTCATATACAATTGTGGAAGATTAGCTTGAAGAGTGTATCCACTTTATTGATAAAGATATTGATAACTTGTACCCTTGGAAAATGAAGTAAAGGAACAAGCATTCAATGATGAACTATGGAATATGTATTTTGATGGTGCCTGTTCTAAGGAAGGATCGGGTGTAGGTGTTATCTTTATTTCCCCTAGTGGTAATACTTTTAAGTTTTTATTTTCATTGATGTTTGTTTGTACAAACAATATTGTTGAATATGAATCTCTATTACGTGGGTTGAAAGTAGCACTCAAGCATGGAATAAAAAAAATGAGATTCATGGGTGACTCAACATTAATTGTGTCTAAAGTAAGGTTAGTTTTCATGTCAAAAAATAGCAGATTGAAGCAGTACATAAATATTGTTTGGGACACAATAGAAATGTTTGATGCTTTTAATACTGAATGGGTAGAAAGAAACAAGAATTCTATGGCAGATTTATTGGCAAACATAGCATTAAGGCCTAATGATATAACTTTTGTAGGTATCTCAAAGGTTAAAACACAAGTAAGACCTTTTGTCCCTGACAATATTCAGAATTGGCAAGTGTTTATTAATAATTAAGATGCATTAAATTTCTTGCAGTGTGTAGAGCAATATGAGGGCCAAAAGATAGATTTTGGATCTTTTGTAGAAGAAAAGGATGGAAAAGAAATGGTGTTCGAATGTGAAGTGATCCAACTCAAGACTAATAAAATTCCTAGAGGTCTTGTGGCTTTGGAAAGGGTTTTTGATGGCTCTAATAAAGTTATGTTAAACAAAGTTCTACACATCTAGATGATTTAGAGGAAATAAATTTGGGAACTAAGAGTGCTCCAAAGAAGGTATACATAGGAAAGAGAATGAGACCTCAAGTTAGGGCAATGTTGATTTCACTATTGAGAAAATATAGGCATGTGTTTGCTTTTTCCTATGATGATCTGAAGGCATATAGAGAGGATTTGTTCCAACATGAAATACCTCTCAAACCAAATGTAAAGCCTTTCAAACAAAAGAAAAGGTCCATAAAGCCAACACTGGCACCTAAAATGCAAGCTATGAACCAGCAAAGCTAAGAGAGGGTGGGATCATAAAGCCAATTGATAAGGCATTCAACTTGGGTATCAAGTCTTGTGCTTGTTAGAAAGAGGAATGGTGATATCAGACTTTGTGTAGATTTATCATCATTAAAGGACAATTACCCATTACCAAACATGGAAGCAATGCTACAAAAAGTAACTGGTTGTGAACTATTATCTATGATGGATGGTTTATCAAGTTACAACCAAGTGTAGGTTAAGGAGTCTGAGTAGTTCAATATAGCATTTACAACTCCTTGGGGTACCTATGTTTATGTCAAGATGCCTTTTGGTCTGACAAATGTTGGTGCTACATTTCAGAGAGCTATGGGTGTAGCCTTCTCTAACTTGATTGATGTCATCATGGTAGTATATTAGGATGATTTAACATCTTTTTCTAAGAAGGAAGAGGACCATTGTATGCACCTGGAAAAGATATTTATCAGAGCCTTAGAGTATGGAATCTCTCTCAATCCAAAAAAGTGTGCTTTTGGAGTCACTAAAGGGAAATTACTGGGACATATTGTGTCCAAGGATGGGGTAAGGATTGACCTTGATAGATTAGCTGCCATTGATAGGATACCAAAACTAAGAAATGTCAAAGGTATTTAGTCATTCTTTGGACAAGTTAATTTCTTGAGGAGATTTGTGACAAATTTTGCTGAGATTACAAGGCCTATCTCTAAAATGTTGAAGACAGGAGAAATGATATCATGGGGAGAGGAACTATTTAAAGAATTCAAAGGTATAAAATAGGCCATCAAGGAAGCCCCTATGTTGAAGTCCACAGATTTCTCAAAGCCATTCTAGCTTTTTTCTTTTGCTTCTTTTCATACAATTGTTGCAGTCATGTTACAGAAGAATGAGGAAGGCTATGAGTAGCATATTGCTTTCTTTAGAAAGTCATTACAAATACCTGAATTAAAATATGATATATCTAAAAAGCAAGCATATGCTTTGGTAAAGGCAATAAAAAATTTTAGACCATATTTGATTGGTGCAAATATTATTGCCTATGTCCCAAATGTTGTTGTGAAAGATAATTTTACACAACAAGAGGTTATTGGAAGGAGGTGTAGATGGATAAATAGGATTCAGGAATTCAACATTCATGTGCAAATCACTAAATTGGTCAGAGTAAAAGGACTGGCCAAGTTGATGATAGAGGCAAATTTGGAGGTGAATTAGGTAAACAATATTGAATATGTTAATGTATCTCCTATTTGTGAAATGCAAACAATAGGGTGGTATGAAAATGTGGTATATTATTGATGCAAAAGCATCCCTGGTTTAAGAGCAATCTTGCATCAACCAAAAATATTTGCATTTTAGTTTGTTTGTAGTTCAATTTGCTTCATTTTTTCTAGTTTAGTTTAAGCAGCTCAGTCAGAAGTAGTCTCTGTATTTTGTTCTGCATTCTTTTGCAGTTGCATTTCACATCTTATGGAGCTAGACTTAGCATCTAGATTCATTCATCTACATCATATCCATAATTTAGAGCATTTGGATTAAGTACAGGAAAGATATCTCTATCAGAAGATCGATTGTTTTCTCATAATAGAGCACCCTCACAGAAACTGATAATCAGCTAAAGGAGAAGACTTGTAGAGCATTCCTTGATTTGTGGAGCCTAACGACACATCATTCAATGATCTTTGGTTCATGACCAACCTTCCCTGAGATCCACACATCATTCCATTTATTGGCGGAGGTGTTCTACATGATTAGGTCTGACCTATCCATGTACACATGTTATAGCTCTTCATCAGAGTTTGTGGCCTTCCTTGGCTAACGCGTGTTGGTGATTGTTTTGATGCAATCATAACAATTAAGTTAAAATTCACATATAATGAACTGAAACTATACTTGAAAGATAAGAAGGAATCGTTAAGGATTCACTTAATCCCAAGTCTACAGTGGTCAGGTCTTGACCTGTTGGTCAAAATTCAGTTGGTCGATGTGAAGCTGTAATGTTCAAGGGGCCTTATGTAATTTAAAGTTTCTTGCTGGTTAACTGGACTCAAACTATGCAAAGATATCATGAAATATGGGTGTGTTTGTTCATTCTTTGCATGAAAGTGTTACTGTGCTGCAAATCTTAGATGTGTTTCTTGAATTATTGTAGCCTTCTCCTTTATACATTTACGAAAGCTGTCTACTTTAAACTCTGTTATGCATACCTTTTCAAATTTGAGACAAATTTCTTTTAGATTTCTACGTTTTCAGCTAAATATTTCAAATGGGTTGGGAAAAGTTAGAAAGATCTAATTTAAACTCCATTTTAATCTACCAAAGGATCTAAATGTTCTGTTATGAACTATGTAAACCATACAGCAATTTGATCAAATCCACAGTAAAAACCTTAAATATATATTCTGAGCATTTTCACAAACATCCATTTAAAATTGCAAGCTCTCAAAGAAAAGATTTCAAAACACAAAGAAGAGTAGGAGAATACTCAGAAGATAGATGCAAAACTCCAGATTCTATTGTATTAGAAATGAATAGTCATACATGTACAATGTTGGAATGACTCTTAGTTTCACTGATCAAACTACAGAGAACTTACAAGCTTTACAGATACAGTAAGGAAGCCAGATGTTCCACACACGCCTTACTATAGACAAACAAGCGACCTCCTTCTTCTACTTCTATACTACACTAAGCTAGCTGTTCAAAAACTATTATGTGTTCCTAAAATCCCTGTTGTAAAGTATTACAGTGTAGAGAGGCACACTATAAAGACTTTCTGATTGTCCTCACTACAGGAAAACCCTAACTAAACCCCTAGTTCAAACCCCTGGCTACAGCAGTAAATGCAGGTGAACTAGTTCCCCAAAATACCTCTGAGCATACATGAAATCTGGGTGAAATATTGCCCCTTCTGAGAAGCTCTAGTAGCTCAGTAGTAATCTCTATTTGTCTGCTGCAGTAATGTTCTCAGCTGCATTCTGTCCTTCACTTGAATGGCCCCTTTTGACTTCTTTACACTTCATCCTTACTTCTTGCTCCTGAGATCGAATTTCCTCTGCTGCGTGATGTCATCATCATCAAGATTTTAGCCCCTTCCTCAACTGCAAGCCTGCAAAATGAGACAAGCAATAAGTATCACATTTCAACAAATGAACAATAGGAAACCAAAATAATCCATTTAAATCAAGGTGACTGTGCAAAATGTAGAAATCGGGTCCAAAATTGGCAAAAACCGCGTTCAAAATGCACATAGAACGCTCAAAATACCACGGGTCAACCACCGCTGACCAGAAAAATGCCACGGGCACCAAAAATGCCCTTTAAATTTCATCGCTTTCCCTCTCTTACCACCCATCGACATGATAAACACTATCAACGAGCTCAAAAAATGATTGGCCGATGTTAAAAGTTTGGCAGATGCCTCATATCAGCGTGAGTCTTACCAAAATAGCCCTAGTGGCTTGCTTTTCCTTCCTATCAGCCTGAGACTGCCCATCAGCAAGTCAAAAAAGGATGGGCCAATGTTCATTGCTTTTGCCGATGGCCCTCTATCGGCGTAAGACCCCCATCGCCAAGACATAACCAAACTCAGCCAACAATAATAGTTATATCGATGGCCAAAGGCCATCGGGGAGATCATAGCCTTCAACGAGAGAAACTCAAACTCGCCCAATACCAAATGTTATGCCGATGGCAAAAGGCCATCAGCGAGAGACCCCCTTTCAGCGAGGCATTTCCAAAGCATGCCGATGGCATTTTTCTTTCACACAAAGCATACTTCGTTGTAAAGTATTAGGGCTTGCATCAAATATGCATATTGCCCAAACATTTAGATGGACAAACTCTGTAAAATAACCCCTTGGGCCTGTTATGTCTCAGAAATGCAGGTTGTCAATCCTAAGGGGATGCCAAGCTCTATGTTTAGATTGGCAACGTTTCTGAACTAACTTGACAAAATCAACCTTCAAGGTTAGTTGATTTCCTTCACTTTGGGTCCTGCTACACCTAGGTGGGTAAACCTTGGAAGATTAAAGCAGATTGAATGTGAATGTGTGGACTAACTAAATCTATCTACAGTGGCACAGGATGTAGGATAGATGAAATGCTCGCTAACTGACTTTATGTTTAATATCTAATGGTAGAGATTGTATAAGCAATATCAAGGTAAAAGTTTTAAATAAAATAGGACTAGTGCCTTGTTGGGTGACAGAGTCAATTTGAAGGACCAGGACTAATGGTTTCCTATTGGCAATAATTCTAGTTGTTTGGCACAGTTTTAGTTTATAGCTTGTATAAATGTGCAAGTAAATGATTGACAGACTCTTCTTGATAATCCAACCAAATAAAATCAGATATCTTATAATTCACCAGAAGGTACTTTAATCCTTACTTGAAGGAACCAAATGAAATGAATAGACAAGATTAACAGATAATATTTACTGGAGACAGAATGGCAATCTAATTGTATGGCCCTACTTAGTAATCCAAGCTTAATACTTCCAGGCTACTGTAATTAAATTAGAAGGGTTTAATTCCTCAAATGGATACCACCTATTTAATCACACAGATACAGCAAATGTGTATTGACAAATCAAATATATACTTGATATGTTTAATCTGAATATCAAGGAAATGCAGAAATGGAGACAGCCACACAATTTGATAATCTTAACAAACAACTGATACCAAAGCAGAACCACTGAATCAGAGAACTTCAAACTTCTTCTTCAAATAAAATATGCAACATAGTCATTTTGAAACATTGTATATATGATATATTTGAATATATTCCACTACTGATGCCCTCTCAGCATCGATTGTTTGGACTTATATAGATATTTCTATGAAGAGTCATAACTCATCAATAAGTCTTTTGGGAACTTTAACAAACATTAACAATTATAACATAATTATGATTAGGCTCTATTTAGCCACAAGTAGACTTTTGCCAAGTAATCCAAGTAATCCTGCTCACGATGAGAATCAGTAAGGTGAACAGCACTTCTGGTAATTATGTCAAGTGTAATCATGTTCTCCAATTGTTTGCAAACTTCTTTAGACGCAGAGGCTTTGTCTTTCAAAGCTCCTGTGGCTTTGTGTAATATACTTTGACAATCCATAATCCATTCTTCCTTGCTCTTCACCTCTCCATTGTCTTTAAATATCTTGGGCACTCCTACGTTTGAGGCATCATTTCCTTCCCTAGCATCAGCTTTAAGTTTGTCATAGTAATTTTGATGTTGTTTGAGAAATGCTTTTGCATCAGAGATATTTGTACTATCAGCAGTACTCCTATTTTGTATCTCAGTTAATTTTTCTCGTATTCTCTTTTCAAGTCTTTCATGTTCTTGAACTGCTTTATGATTCTCTGAGAAGTTATCCAAAAATTGGTTTAACCACCGCACCATGTTTGCATACCTGCTCTGCAGTATTGTAACAAATGCATCCATCTGAATTTGGGTTGCCTGATCAGGGGATAACACCTAAATGCCCTGTGAGCTCTCACCTTGATTTATTCTTTTTGTGGACTGGCCAAAAGTACTCTTAACAGCATCTTTTAAGTAATCATTTTCTTTTGTCAGTCTTTCACAGTTCAATTTGTATGCATCTCTTTCTTTGATCAACATTTGAGCTTGCGCTTTATTCAATTTTGCAACATTGATACCAATGTCTGCTATAATTATAGGGTCAGTTTCCCCTGCTTTCAAAGTCATAACGTGGCCAAAAGTCTTCTCAGTATCAATGATGGCCGTCTTCTTATGGGGAGGGTATAACGCCCATATCATCAAGGAGTTTTCATCATTGTTATACCTTGTTCCCATATATACTTCACTAACTCCTTCTAGAGTAAGTTTATACTTATCATCTGTGTTATTCAAAAAACTATCAAAAACCAAAGCAGAATTTAAATCCAGACCAGGAAAAATCATGACCCCTACATCTTTAAGACACTATCTACCCTTGCTAGGTGTCATGTCTTGCATCTCTTTATCTACTGTTTCCTTCAGTGTATCTAATAATTGTTTTTCATTATCAGCAGAGACATCATCTACTGACTCTCTAATTTCTTTCCCTTTGTATTTATACAAAAATGATTTAAATTCCTTTGATTGAATAAACTTATCATCTGAAATGAAAGAATCATAGGCTGTTTGACGTGGATCTTCATGAGCAGACCCCTCCTCATCATGTAGTACAATAGGAGGCTGATATTGTTGCATTTTCCTCTTGGACATCTCTACCTTTTTATTTGGTGGCTGTTCTTGCCCTACCAGTTCCTCATCTTCAGAGGATACAACCTCAATTTGTGCTAACTGCTTTTTCTTTTCATCTAGATCCCTGTTATATTTCTCTACCACCAATTCGACTTCTGTTTCTTCTAAATTTCTAATGACATCATCATGTGGATAATGTATGTGCATGTATCCACTGAGATTCTATTTTCTTCTTGCAGAATCAATAAAGCCTTCAGGGTCAAATCCTTTTCTTATTTCAGCAGTCATCATGTTATAATGCATCAATTTATCCATAATGAGATTGTAACCTTCTTTTGAAACCACAGTAAAATCTCCAAAACATAAAGTGTTGGGCATAAACGATTGTTTGTCATGTGAACTCAAATGCATCACATTTGAACAATGCATTTGCCTGATTATCTCTAGATATGCGAGCCTGTCAGGGACAGTCTTGGGCAATATGAATGGAGCATCTTCAAAACCATAAACTCTGATCATAGTAGCATCCTCAAAGCAATACCAGTCTCCCCAATTATGAGTGACAGTAGGGGGGCCACCAAAATCTTTTGGTCTGAGGAATCTTTTTATTTCAGTTGAAATTGAATATTCACAAGGGTGATTAAAATACCTATACAATACTTTTACACAATGCTCTTCAAACTGAGCATAGCTGGAATGGGCATATCTACTTTCCCAAATTCTGGTCCACAGTTTTATAGGTATCTTTTCCCCTTTCTTATCTGTAGCAACAACTTGGAACTCAGTTGGCCATAACCCTACCTCCTGGCCATAATATAACACCATGTGCATAAGCAGTGAGTAATGCTCAAAAGAGCATGCTGGAGCACTGTTTTTTATTGCAGATAGACCAGAGTCCATTCTATTAGCAATATAGGAAGCATAATCAAATTGCCTTGCATTATGACACTGAATGTCAGAGGTTATGACCATCAAAGGAATAGTCATGAACTCAGGGACCTCTAAACCTAGGATTTGGCCTACAGAGTAATAGGTATATTGTATATATGGTTCAAATATGGCTACATGAAAGGGAGGGCCATCATTTTCAGTTAAGGGCATCACTTCTCCTTCAATCCTGGGCCTATGAATGGGCAACCTCCATCCATTGTAAGTTGTGTCCATTCTCCAATACTCCTTATCCAGATCTTCATAAATGATAGGGATAGTGCATAAATCATCTAAATCAAAAACCTCACAAATAGCATTTTTTGACAAATGCACAATTGGTTCTCCCTGTGGGTTGCAGATGGCTTTCAGGTTTGAATTATAATGTCTGGCAAGTAATTGAAGGAGTTCCACGTTCAGGAATACATTGGGTACAACCAATTTTCCTAAATTCATGTGCCATGGGTTTGACACAGGAGCATTCCTAAACCTTCTATTGTAGTGGAATCTGAAAAGTTCATATCCTTGAATTGGGGTCCAGATATCTCCCAGGCATTTGTGTTTATCTTCTAATTTCTCCACTTCTACCCTGAGTTGGGCAGACCTTCTGGCCTTGGGAGTTGACCCAGGCAATTGATCAATTAGGTCCTAGTTCAGTTTTCTCTCTTTTACTTTCTCCTCAGGGGTTTGTTCAGTTTTTTATTTCTTGGGTTTACTGGTTTCCCCTTGTAACTTTCTGCCTTTTCCCTTCCCCAGAGTTTCCATTTTAAAACTTTGGCAGAGAATTTAAACACAGGCTATACAGTGGTTTGGTATATGTACCTGTCGTTTGGTGGCTGGAATTGGAATCCTCTGCTTTCGCCTTAAGAGTTCTTCTGTATTCTCTTCTCGGACGGTTTTTTGCAACTATAATGATCATAGAAATTTCGTAGCCGTTTGTATTTAATCATTTGATCAATTCAATGTTCATCGCTGTGAAATGTCACATCGCCATAACTCCTCTTATCGGCTTGAATTTTGAAATGTCTGGGCGACCTTAATGTTTTTATGGCGCGAACAATCAATCAGCGTGACCCCTTATTTGTATTCTCGACGCTATGAAATGTCATATCTTCAAGTGGGCGCGACCATCGGCATGACTTCCTTCATCGCCATATGATTTAGATTTCACTCCGATGTAATGAGTCTTACGGATATGATTTGTTTATCGGGATGATTAATACTATCGGGATAACATAATTATGTTTCCCCGACTCTTGTTGTCCCACCGATAGTCATATTACTTTAGATCGGAATGACTATTTTAATGTCTTGCTGATAAAGCATACCCATCGGAGTGAAACATACTATCGGGATAGCTTTCAAAAGATAACCCGATCCGAATTATCTCACCGATGGTTCTTTCATATTCTTTATCGGGCAGAGTATGTCAAAGTATCACCGATACCTTTTGATCGCTGTGACTTGTGAATCGGCGAGACCTAATTCCCTTGTTCCGATATGTTGAGTCATCCCAACAGATAATAGTATCGCTGTGAGTCTTGCCGAAAGCTCTCTTATCACCAAGACATTTAGTATCAAAAACTTCCTTGTATCTTATCCCGATAGTTTACTTCTTGCCGATGGTCGTTTGCTTCATTACCTTCGCAAGATGTTCGGTGAGACTCTTGCCGAAATACTTTATCGGTATGATATATACCGTCGGGGCAACTTTTAAAAGGTCATCCGATAGTTGTCTGTCATACCGATCGGTATGACCACTCACTTTTCTTGCCGATGTAAAGTCATTGGTATCACTTATTCCATCGGTGACTTCTATAAATCTCCTTCTGATCTCTATTCTCATGCCGATGGTTATTTCCAAATGATCCCTTATGTATCGGTGTAAACAACACAACATCTTGCCGATAGATTGGCCTTGATATAATTTAACACTACTCATCCATAGACACCTTGTGAAAAATTTTTATTATGATTTTGGGATATTTTTAGGATTATGTTCAAACATGATGGAGTGAGAAAACAGTAAAATTTTAAAATTTTTACTGTCCTAACAGTGGCTCTGTCTGGGATGTATACTCCTTGTGAGTATGACAAGGATCCAGATCTCCTGGGAAAGTAGACCACATGTTTTATTTATTTGGGGATGATGTTTTTATGAAAATGGGAAAAGGAAAGTAACAAATGATGGGGATCGGGAATGATTCCTAGACTACTATGCATGGAATAAAATATTTTGAGAATTATTTGAGGGTTGTCCATGCACTGGCAACGCTCAATTCTCTTTGTACATGTTTATGAAAAGAACTGCTTCAAATATTGCCCATGTACAGGCAATTCTTGCTTCTCTCCTGACATATTCTGTACATAGTAAGAATCATCACCTCCCTTGCCAGTGATAACGAAAGGACCCAACCACAGGGCTTCAAATTTTCCATGTTTTCCTTTGTCCTGACATCTTGCATTCCACATTAGTACCATATCATTTATTTCAAACTTCCTGTCTTTGGCCTTCTTGTCAAAGAGATATTTTACCTGTGATTGTAGTTTAACATTCTACCTCTAAGCTATTCTTCTTGTTTCATCAAGCTCTGCCAATTGTTCTAACCTTTCCTCCATTGGTTCAAGAATATTCAAGTCTTCCTGGAGAATGAATTTATACACTGGTATAAGATTGTCCAATGGTAATCTTGCTTGTGTTCCATATACCAACTAATAAGGAGATCTCCCAATTGCCCTTTTTATAGTAATTCTATCAGCCCATACTGCCATTCTCAATTTTGAATCCCAAGCTTTCTTATTTCTATCCAGCATTCTTTTTATGATTTTCAAAAGGCTCTTATTACTTGATTCAGCTTGTCCATTGGCCTGTGGATGGTAGGGAGAAGCATAAGAAACAGTGATACCATGTGTACTGCAAAAATCTTTGAATTCATCAGATCTAAAACACATCCCATTATCTGTAATCAATCTTACTGGAGTACCAAATCTGCATATAATATTATCCATTAGAAAATTGATCACAACTTTACTTGTAGCCTATTTGGTAGGGCTTGCTTCCACCCATTTTGTAAAGTAATCAGTAGCCACTAAAATCCATCTGTGCCCCCCACTTGATTTTTCTAAGATTTCACCTATAAAATCAATACCCCATTGATAAAATGGAGCCTCAACCTACATAGGTTTTAAGGGTAGTGCTCCTTGATACTTTAACTTGCCTGAGAACTTCTGGCATGCTTCACACTTTCTAGTGTACTGGTATGAATCATTAAAAACTTTAGGCCAATAATATCCTGGCCTCAGGATTTTGTGGGCTGTAGTTTTCGCTGAGAAATGAACTCCACACATGCCTTCATGCAGCTCCTTCATAATACGTTTTGATTGATATTCATCCAAGCATAATAGTAGAATCCCATCTCTATTTTTCCAATAAAGATCCCCACTGATGAGTACATATTTTGAAGCTTGTAGTTTGAGTGTCCTCCTTTTGTTATCATCATATCCTTCAGGACATTTCATATGATTTAGATAATATATTATATCAGTATACCATGGAGTGTGTTCAATACTGGTACTTGCATCAACATTACATATCTGAGAGGCTTCTAGGTTACTTTCAGTCATCAATTTGGCAAGACCCTGTCCCCTTACCAAATTAGTGATTTGGATTTCAATGTTGAACTTCTGAATCCTATTGATCCACCTACATCTCCTGCCGGTGACTTCAGTTTGGACCAATACATCCTTCACCGCAGCATTAGGAACATATGCTGTGATTTTAGCTCCCACCAAATATGGTCTAAAATTTTTAACTGCTTTTACCAATGCATATGCTTGTTTTTCGATAATGTCATACTTCAACTCTGCATTCTGAAGGGACTTGCTGAAGAATGAGATAGGCTGTTCATATCCATCATTATTTTTCTGTAATAACACTGCTGCTACTGTATGATAGGAAGCAAATGAGAAAAGTTGGAAAGGTTTACTGAAGTCAGGGGACACTAAGACTGGAGCTTGCTCGATTGCCTCCTTAATATTACCAAATGCTTCTAGTGTTTCTGTTGTCCATTTTATTTCTGAGTTCTTCTTCAGCATTCTTGATATAGGACAAACAATTTCTGCAAAATTTGGTATAAATCTTCTGACAAAATTTATCTGGCCAAAAAATGATTGTATGGCTTTTATATTCTTTGGAATAGGGAGCTGATCAATTGCTTTTACCCTTTCAGGATCTATTTTAACTCCTTCCTTTGAGACTATATGGCCAAGCAATTTTCCTTCTGTCACTGCAAAATGGCATTTTTTAGGGTTCAATGATATCCCATATTCTAGGGCTTTGATAAATACTTGTTCTAAATGTGTGCAATGATCTTCAGCCCTTTTAGAATATGCTTTCAAGTCGTCTTGATATACTATCATAATCTTATTTATCAATTCAGCAAAAGCTACATCCATCGCTCTCTGGAATGTTGCTCCAGCATTAGTTAATCCGAATGGCATTCTCAAATACACATATGTTCCCCACGGAGTGGTGAATGCAGTCTTAAATTGTTCAGACTCCTTAACCTTTACCTGATTGTAACCGGAGAAACCATCCATCATTGACAATAATTCGCATCCAGTGACTTTCTGCAATATTGCCTCCATATTGGGAAGAGGATAATTATCTTTGAGGGAAGATTTATTCAAGTTTCTGAAATCCACACACAGTCTAATGTCACCATTCTTTTTCCTAACAGGCACTAAGTTTGAAACCCAGGAAGAGTGTCTAATAGGTTTGATTATAGCTCCATCCCTTAACTTTGTAAGTTCCTCTAACATTTTAGGGGCTAGTGTAGGATTAATCAGTCTCTGCTTCTGTCTGAAAGGTTTAGTATCTTGCTTCAATGGTATCTCATGTTTAAATAGATCCTCTCTATATGCTTTTAAGTCATCATATGACCAAGCAAACACATGCCTGTACTTCCTAAGCAGGTTGATAAGTCTGCTTCTGATTTTTGGGTCAAGACTTCTTCCAATATACACATTTTTTGGAGTTGTTTGTGTCCCCAAATTGATTTCTTCAAGGTTACTAGGTACCACTGGTGTGTCTTTCTTTTTATACCTGTCATGGCCATCAAATGTCTTTTCTAATGCAATAAGTCCTTTGGGTATCTTATTCGTTTTCAACTGGACCACTTCTTGGCCAAAAAGGGTTTCCTTCCCATCATGTTCCTCCACAAATGCACTGAAATCAATTTCTTGATTTTCATAATAATCAGCACAATGCAAGAAATTGATTATATCAGCATCACTATCAAATACTTGCCAGTTCTGTATATTATCAGGGATGGTAGGTCTAGTTTTAAATTCAACTTCTATGATTCCTCCCAATGTGACATCATCTCTCTTTAATGCAATGTTTGCTAAAAAGTCTGCCATAATGTTTTTAGACCTATCAACCCAGCTGATTGAAAAGGCATCAAATAATTCAACACTATCCCAAACTACATTTCTGTACTATCTTAATCTTTTATTTTTAGATAAGTATTTTTCTCTTATTTGGGAGATGACCAATTCAGAATCACCATAGACAGCCAACTTTTTTATTTTGTGTTTGGTGGCTATGTTTAGGCCAATGAGCAGGGCTTCATACTCAACTACATTATTTGTACATTCAAATGTCAATAGGAAAGAGTATTTAAAAGTTTTACCTCCTGGCGAAATGAAAATTACTCCAGCCCCATTTCCTATTTTGCTGCATGCACCATCAAAATACATTTTCCACAACTCATTTTCTTCTTTCATAGATTCAGTGTGTATTGGGTCAGTGTTATGCAACTCTGGTGTAGTTTCTCCAACTTTGAAAACTCCCAAATCTGTGTCACAAAAGAAATTCACCTGATGCCGGTCCATTCTTTCTATGATATTGTCATACCTTGGCTCTCTGCACAATTTGATTTCCTTGTCACCCACTGGTATGGTGGCATATGATAAATCTAACTGAACATTGCCTCCTACCATGGCAGCCCATTGCCTTGATAAAAGCATCCCATAATACGGTGGGATGTCAACCACAGTAATGTCAATGTTATAAGTGGCTTCAGGATGTGAGGCAAGTTTTATCTCTACATCCTTCATGATACCAACTACTGTAATAGATCTATTATCCATTGCATAACACTGGCCATACGTAGTATCAACCCACATTCCCAATTCTTTCATAACTGCTATAGGCATGATATTCATAGCAGCACCTGAATCGATCATGCAATTTCTAACTATCCTGTTCTTGATTACTAATGTGGTATAGAATGGGTCTACCTGCGAGGGATTTTTTGTAAGTGTGTCGCCAAGGTATACCTCAGGCATCTTGAAATTTTCCTGATGCACATTATTTGTTGTCTTTTCAAACCCTTTATGTTTAGGATTTGGTGTATCAGAAATCATCTTGACAACTGTACTCCCATATTTTTCTATTTTCATCATCTCTAGAAGTGGGACTGATATCTTCACCTGAGACACTACATGTGCAATATCAAAAGAATGGGCTATGATCTGGTCATTCTTTTCTATTTTTGTGTTCTCTTTTTCTTGATTTTCTTTCATTTTACTTTTATCCCCCTTTTCTGGTTCTTTAGATGATGATTTTGTGTTATTTCCTTTGTTATTATGGTCTTTTATAAATACACTTCCAGGAGTTCCTTGCCCAACATTTGTTGTTCTATTCCTTAAGTTATAAGTATTTCGAGCTTGAGCCACTGTAGCCACTGTGAGAGCTTCTCTTTCATCCTCAGTAGGTTTTCTCCATTGACCATATGACTTGTTGTTATAACTATCTTCCTGGTCTGAAAATACCTCTTGTTCTCCCATGTTAATATGATACTTCTGGTTCCCTACATCATACTCATATCCTTCGTCTTCTGAAGAAGAATAATCTTCTGTCACCACACATGGTGTATCCTGCATCATATTGATGGTATGATTATCCCTGTTATAGTTGTATAGCATTTCCTCTTGCTGTATGGATTTAGCTACCTCACAGTATTCAGGTAAATGTGGTAAACTACATACAAAACACCAAGGCTTATTTTCTGCCATGTGTGCCATGTTTCTTTTCAGGGGATCAGGAGTATCTTTTCCATATGGTTGCTTTCTGTTGTTATCGATAGGTCTTCCATCCTTCCAATTTATATTGTAGGGCATATCATGTAACCTAGGTCTATCATGTCTATGTTGACCCTCTGGTTTGGTTTGTTGAACATTTGAATTCTGAGGATTTCTATGATTATCCCTCTTACTGACCATTCCTGCAGCTTTCCTATTATTTTCAATAGTTATGGCCACTTTCTGTGCTTCGGCCAAGGTTGCAGGACACCTGTTTCTAAGTTCATATCCTGTTTTAGAGTCAAATGCTTTCATATAGATAATTAGTGTTGCTTGGTCAGATAACTTAGCTCCGTGTGGTACCTTATTATGTAACTTGGAAAACTTCAAGTTGAAATCAAATACTGACTCATTTTGATACTTCTGTATACTTATTAATTCATGTAATGCAAACTCAAGAGCATATTGGTTACCATACTGATCCTTAAACTGGTTATGGAAATCAGTTATTGAATTGATTGATGCATCAGGCAAGCTGTTAAACCAATCTCTGGCATCTTCAGTGAGGGACATCATAAATAACCTCATTCTAATGTCTTCCCAATCCACACCAATATCCTATACAAAAGCATTAAAACTTCTGATATGATCTTCTGCAGATATTGCATTATTTCCAGTAAACTTGGGAACCATATTTCTCCAAGTACTATCCATAGGATATGGATACAACTGATATCTAGTTAAATCAAATTGACTACATATATTTGCAAGGTTTTGGGGAGGGAAATTCAAAGGTGGTGGATTGGGATAATAATTGTATGCACCTGGTGGCTGATGATATGCATATTGTTGATGTTAGTTCATGTGGGGGTTTGTGTGATGATTCTGTGGTCTATAGTATTGTTGACCAGGGGGTGGGTAAGTATTTACCATGTGTTGAGATACATTACGTATGGGAGGTGGTCTAGGGTTTTGGGGAATAGTATTCTGATGACTTCCAGAAGCATGTGAGTTTTGAGCACTACTTGTATTTTGTTGTGTATTTCTTGAAATATTCCCTCTATGCGGGGGTACATATTTAGGGGGAGCTGTTTTGGCTTTATTTTTCCTCTGTTGAATTTCTTGCTGCAACAACTCCCTCTCTTCCTGTATCTTGTACCTTTCAAGTTCCTTTCGGAGCATGAGTATTTCCTGTTGCTCTTCACTCATGTCCTGATTATTTATTTCCTGATGTTCTGGATTATCATTCATTCCTTGATTTGAAAATCCATACCCTATCTCTTCTCCCTGGTCGAATGAGATCTTGAAATCATGTTTAGCTTGGTTCCTATCAATATCCCTCATGACCTTTGCATCATGATCACGCTGTTCTTGAGGAGTGGGTCTGTACCTTGCCAAAATATCATCAGTTGCTCCACTGAGGTTCTCATTTGAATCATGCAGAGGTGTGAATTTGTTGTGAATTGCAATATTTTGTTCTAAATCATTCTCTTGGATGTCCAGATTATTATCTTGGTGGGAATACTTTGGATTTACATTTCTTTTGGAAATGTTCCTAAGTGGTGGAGATGACTGTAAATTTCTGCCTTCCATCTTGGATCTCCTACCATCCATTTGATATTGAATTTTTTGTTATAATTGTAACTAGAGTCACCACCTATTAAATAGGAAAAGTTTATATTTTATCTGTAGGGTTCTTGTCACCAGCAGAGTTACCAACTTAAATTTTCTGAATTGACTCTATGAAGGAAAGGATTACTTTCTAAGGTCTTTTACTAGTCCCCAGTAGAGTCACCAATTTGTTAGGTCTCAGAAATGCAGGTTGTCAATCCTAAGGGGATGCCAAGCTCTATGTTTAGATTGGCAACGTTTCTGAACTAACTTGACGAAATCAACCTTCAAGGTTAGTTGATTTCCTTCGCTTTGGGTCCTGCTACACCTAGGTGGGTAAACCTTGGAAGATTAAAGCAGATTGAATGTGAATGTGTGGACTAACTAAATCTATCTACAGTGGCACAGGATGTAGGATAGATGAAATGCTCGCTAACTGACTTTATGTTTAATATCTAATGGTAGAGATTGTATAAGCAATATCAAGGTAAAAGTTTTAAATAAAATAGGACTAGTGCCTTGTTGGGTGACAGAGTCAATTTGAAGGACCAGGACTAATGGTTTCCTATTGGCAATAATTCTAGTTGTTTGGCACAGTTTTAGTTTATAGCTTGTATAAACGTGCAAGTAAATGACTGACAGACTCTTCTTGATAATCCAACCAAATAAAATCAGATATCTTATAATTCACCAGAAGGTACTTTAATCCTTACTTGAAGGAACCAAATGAAATGAATAGACAAGATTAACAGATAATATTTACTGGAGACAGAATGGCAATCTAATTGTATGGCCCTACTTAGTAATCCAAGCTTAATACTTCCAGGCTACTGTAATTAAATTAGAAGGGTTTAATTCCTCAAATGGATACCAACCTATTTAATCACACAGATACAGCAAATGTGTATTGACAAATCAAATATATACTTGATATGTTTAATCTGAATATCAAGGAAATGCAGAAATGGAGACAGCCACACAATTTGATAATCTTAACAAACAACTGATACCAAAGCAGAACCACTGAATCAGAGAACTTCAAACTTCTTCTTCAAATAAAATATGCAACATAGTCATTTTGAAACATTGTATATATGATATATTTGAATATATTCCACTGCTGATGCCCTCTCAGCATCGATTGTTTGGACTTATATAGATATTTCTATGAAGAGTCATAACTCTTCAATAAGTCTTTTGGGAACTTTAACAAACATTAACAATTATAACATAATTATGATTAGGCTCTATTTAGCCACAAGTAGACTTTTGCCAAGTAATCCAAGTAATCCTGCTCACGATGAGAATCAGTAAGGTGAACAGTACTTCTGGTAATTATGTCAAGTGTAATCATGTTCTCCAATTATTTGTAAACTTCTTTAGACGCAGAGGCTTTGTCTTTTAGAGCTCCTGTGGCTTTATGTAATATACTTTGACAATCCATAATCCATTCTTCCTTGCTCTTCACCTCTCCATTGTCTTTAAATATCTTGGGCACTCCTGCGTTTGAGGCATCATTTCCTTCCTTAGCATCAGCTTTAAGTTTGTCATAGTAATTTTGATGTTGTTTGAGAAATGCTTTTGCATCAGAGATATTTGTACTATCAGCAGTACTCCTGTTTTGTATCTCAGTTAATTTTTCTCGTATTCTCTTTTCAAGTCTTTCATGTTCTTGAACTGCTTTATGATTCTCTGAGAAGTTATCCAAAAATTGGTTTAACCACCGCACCATGTTTGCATACCTGCTCTACAGTATTGTAACAAATGCATCCATCTGAATTTGGGTTGCCTGATCAGGGGATAACACCTGAATGCCCTATGAGCTCTCACCTTGAGTTATTCTTTTTGTGGACTGGCCAAAAGTACTGTTAACAGCATCTTTTAAGTAATCATTTTCTTTTGTCAGTCTTTCACAGTTCAATTTGTATGCATCTCTTTCTTTGATCAACATTTGAGCTTGCGCTTTATTCAATTTTGCAACATTGATACCAATGTCTGCTATAATTATAGGGTCAGTTTCCCCTGCTTTCAAAGTCATAACGTGGCCAAAAGTCTTCTCAGTATCAATAATGGCCGTCTTCTTATGGGGAGGGTATAACGCCCATATCATCAAGGAGTTTTCATCATTGTTATACCTTGTTCCTATATATACTTCACTAACTCCTTCTGGAGTAAGTTTATACTTATCATCTGTGTTATTCAGAAAACTATCAAAAACCAAAGCAGAATTTAAATCCAGACCAGGAAAGATCATGACCCCTGCATCTTTAAGCAACTGTCTACCCTTGCTAGGTGTCATGTCTTGCATCTCTTTATCTACTGTTTCCTTCAGCGTATCTAATAATTATTTTTCATTATCAGCAGAGACATCATCTACTGACTCTCTGATTTCTTTCCCTTTGTATTTATACAAAAATGATTTAAATTCCTTTGATTGAATAAACTTATCATCTGAAATGAAAGAATCATAGGCTGTTTGACGTGGATCTTCATCAGCAGACCCCTCCTCATCATGTAGTACAATAGGAGGCTGATATTGTTGCATTTTCCTCTTGGACATCTCTACCTTTTTATCTGGTGGCTGTTCTTGCCCTGCCAGTTCCTCATCTTCAGAGGATACAACCTCAATTTGTGCTAACTGCTTTTTCTTTTCATCTAGATCCCTGTTATATTTCTCTACCACCAATTCGACTTCTGTTTCTTCTAAATTTCTAATGACATCATCATGTGGATAATGTATGTGCATGTATCCACTGAGATTCTATTTTCTTCTTGCAGAATCAATAAAGCCTTCAGGGTCAAATCCTTTTCTTATTTCAGCAGTCATCATGTTACAATGCATCAATTTATCCATAATGAGATTGTAACCTTCTTTTGAAACCACAGTAAAATCTCCAAAACATAAAGTGCTGGGCATAAACGATTGTTTGTCATGTGAATTCAAATGCATCACATTTGAACAATGCATTTGCCTGATTATCTCCAGATATGCAAGCCTGTCAGGGACAGTCTTGGGCAATATGAATGGAGCATCTTCAAAACCATAAACTCTGATCATAGTAGCATCCTCAAAGCAATACCAGTCTCCCCAATTATGAGTGACAGTAGGGGGGCCACCAAAATCTTTTGGTCTGAGGAATCTTTTTATTTCAGTTGAAATTGAATATTCACAAGGGTGATTAAAATACCTATACAGTACTTTTACACAATGCTCTTCAAATTGAGCATAGCTGGAATGGGCATATCTACTTTCCCAAATTCTGGTCCACAGTTGTATAGGTATCTTTTCCCCTTTCTTATCTGTAGCAACAACTTGGAACTCAGTTGGCCATAACCCTACCTCCTGGCCATAATATAACACCATGTGCATAAGCAGTGAGTAATGCTCAAAAGAACATGCTGGAGCACTGTTTTTTATTGCAGATAGACCAGAGTCCATTCTATTAGCAATATTGGAAGCATAATCAAATTGCCTTGCATTATGACACTGAATGTCAGAGGCTATGACCATCAGAGGAATAGTCATGAACTCAGGGACCTCTGAACCCAGGATTTGGCCTACAGAGTAATAGGTATATTGTATATATGGTTCAAATATGGCTACATGAAAGGGAGGGCCATCATTTTCAGTTAAGGGCATCACTTCTCCTTCAATCCTGGGCCTATGAATGGGCAACCTCCATCCATTGTAAGTTGTGTCCATTCTCCAATACTCCTTATCCAGATCTTCATAAATGATAGGGACAGTGCATAAATCATCTAAATCAAAAACCTCACAAATAGCATTTTTTGACAAATGCACAATTGGTTCTCCCTGTGGGTTGCAGATGGCTTTCAGGTTTGAATTATAATGTCTGGCAAGTAATTGAAGGAGTTTCACATTCAGGAATACATTGGGTACAACTAGTTTTCCTAAATTCATGTGCCATGGGTTTGACACAGGAGCATTCCTAAACCTTCTATTGTAGTGGAATCTGAAAAGTTCACATCCCCGAATTGGGGTCCAGATATCTCCCAGGCGTTTGTGTTTATCTTCTAATTTCTCCACTTCTGCCATGAGTTGGGCAGACCTTCTGGCCTTGGGAGTTGACCCAGGCAATTGATCAATTAGGTCCTGGTTCAGTTTTCTCTCTTTTACTTTCTCCTCAGGGGTTTGTTCAGTTTTTTGTTTCTTGGGTTTACTGGTTTCCCCTTGTAACTTTCTACCTTTTCCCTTCCCCGGAGTTTGCATTTTAAAACTTTGGCAGAGAATTTAAACACAGGCTATACAGTGGTTTGGTATATGTACCTATCGTTTGGTGGCTGGAATTGGAATCCTCTGCTTTTGCCTTAAGAGTTCTTCTGTATTCTCTTCTCGGATAGTTTTTTGCAACTATAATGATCATAGAATTTTCGTAGCCGTTTGTATTTAATCATCTGATCAATTCAATGTTCATCGCTGTGAAATGTCACATCGCCATAACTCCTCTTATCGGCGTGAATTTTGAAATGTCTGGGTGACCTTAATGTTTTTATGGCGCGAACAATCAATTAGCGTGATCCCTTATTTGTATTCCCGACGCTATGAAATGTCATATCTTCAAGTGGGCGCGACCATCGGCATGACTTCCTTCATCGCCATATGATTTAGATTTCACTCCGATGTAATGAGTCTTACCAATATGATTTGTTTATCGGGATGATTAATACTATCGAGATAACATAATTATGTTTCCCCGACTCTTGTTGTCCCACCGATAGTCATATTACTTTAGATCGGAATGACTATTTTAATGTCTTGCCGATAAAGCATACCCATTGGAGTGAAACATACTATCGGGATAGCTTTCAAAAGATAACCTGATCTGAATTATCTCACCGATGGTTCTTTCATATTCTTTATCAGGCAGAGTATGTCAAAGTATCACCGATACCTTTTGATCGCTGTGACTTGTGAATCGGCGAGACCTAATTCCCTTGTTCCGATATGTTGAGTCATCCCGACAGATAATAGTATCACTGTGAGTCTTGCCGAAAGCTCTCTTATCGCCAAGACATTTAGTATTGGAAACTTCCTTGTATCTTATCCTGATAGTTTACTTCTTGCCGATGGTCGTTTGCTTCATTACCTCCGCAAGATGTTCGGTGAGACTCTTGCCGAAATACTTTATCGGTATGATATATACCGTCAGGGCAACTTTTAAAAGGTCATCCGATAGTTGTCTGTCATACCGATCGGTATGACCACTCGCTTTTCTTGCCGATGTAAAGTCATCGGTATCACTTATTCCATCGGTGACTTCTATAAATCTCCTTCCGATCTCTATTCTCATGCCGATGGTTATTTCCAAATGATCCTTTATGTATCGATGTAAACAACACAACATCTTGCCAATAGATTGGCCTTGATATAATTTAACACTGCTCATCCATAGACACCTTGTGAAAAAATTTTATTATGATTTTGGGATATTTTTAGGATTATGTTCAAACATGATGGAGTGAGAAAACAGTAAAATTTTAAAATTTTTACTATTCTAATAGGGCCTGCCAATCTCATAAGTGCACCTATGCATTTTCCTTGTCAAACAGACAATTGTGAGATACAGAGTGGAAGCTAGACAAAATTCACCTTATCCTGAAATCCACTAAGCATACATATTTCAAAATTTTAACCAAATGCCAACAAGGAAAAAAGACAAACAACTGACTGTGTATCATGCAAAAACCTGATAGTACATTTTACCAAAATGATCATAACTTGCAAAATATGGCGAATTTCAAGATGGTTCAAAAAGCAACCCTGGCTCATTTTTCGCAAGGAATCCAACCACATCATGCACTGGTACTAAAAATGTAATTTTCCCTATTTTTAAGAAGGTTTGCAAATTTTGACTCTTTTCCCCTTTACCACCAAACAGAACAACACAAGCAGAAGTGAAAAAGCAAAGCAATAGTAGGGGTCCTCATTTTGCTAAGGAGCAAAATGGAGCATGTTGTGAACATCACAACAACTAGCAACCAAACAAAACAATTAAATTCAAAGTGTTCAAGAGAATTAGATGAAATAAATCCATAATTTTGACTATCCATCCTACAAATCATTATTCAGCTTGAGACCTAAGGCATTCAATAAGGGTGCATGAATTTTTATTTTCAGTTTAATTGTGTGCTCGTGATTAATAAGCCTCATCTTGAAGATCGGTTGAACAAACCAATGACTGATATTAGCCTACGTAGTTGAGGATATTCCCTCATAGGCGACTGGATAAAGCCTTGCTGCCAGTGAGTGTCCATAGCCCCGGTAAGGTTATCGTTACAATTCTCCTAAGTAGAGCCCCACTACCAGTGAGCATCTATAGCTCTGGTAGAGTTACTTAGATGGCTTAATTTGGATTTTCAGTATAATCTTCTTTATTTATTTTTTTATATTTTTATATTTTCTAATTTTGAAAGATTTCACAATATATAGCAATTTGTAACTTCATGATGCAAGGAGTGGACACTTGCCTAAATTAAGCTAAGAATTGTAATGGTAGCAAGGGTGACCTTAGATTTTTCACCTAATATCTACACTGGCATGTTCAACAAACCCAAGGATTTTAGGTGTGTTATCGTGAGAAACCTCTTTGAATCCTCAATCACATTTATTGAATACAAAATTTCAGAAACTAATCAACTCTCTACATTCATGACAGTCACAAAAAGTTATGTGCAAATTGCAAATGATTAACTTGAATATTCTAAATTTCATACTATTTTGAATGGTTGCTGGCTTGCCCCCTAATACCCTAAAGGAAAACAAAGATCCCTGCTGAGGAGACAACCAACAAACAACAAACGGACTGTACAAAAAAAACAAGAGGAGACAAAACTGTACAAACGAAAAGAAACAAAAAACATAGCTATACAGATAGCCAACCCAAAAAAGGAAAAAAACAAAAGAACAACTGTACATTACTTACAGCATTTACACCAAAATGGACTGCCCTTTACCTCAGGCCTGGAAGTAGTGTTTCAAATGTTGGCCATTAACTAGCAATGGCACCTCTTCCCCTGTCAAGGTCTTAAGTCTAAATGTGTTATCTCCTATTATTTCTGAGACTTGTAATGGACCTAGCCATAGTTTATCGAATTTTCCATGGCTTCCTTTCTTTTCATGTGCTTTGTCCCAGCACAGCACTAAGTCTAATATCCTAAATGTTTTGACTCTTGCCCTTTTATCAAACCACCTCTTGACAATGACTTGGTGCTTGGCAAACTTCTCGATGGCTTGACCTCTTTTCTCATCTAATTGTAGCATTTGTACTATTCTAGCTTCCCTATGGTTATCGAAGCCTAGATACTCATTGGCAAACTTCCAGGTTGGTATTCTCAGATTTACTGGAAGTATGGGATCAGTCCCATAAACTAAATGATAAGGTGTGCTACCTAAAGTTGTTTTAAACTTGGTCCTATCTACCCATAATGCATATCTTAACAAGGTATTCCACTCTCTAGGATTCTTTGCAATCAACTTCCTGATTATGTCTAATAAAATTTTGTTCGTTGATTCGGCTAATCCATTACCTTGAGGGTAATAATTTGAAGAAAACCTTAAAATAATCCAGTATTCAAATGCCCATGTAGAAAACTTTAAAGAAGAGAAAGCAGGGCCATTATCACATACCAATGAATAGGGAGTTCCAAACCTGGTGATGATGTTTTCTTCAAGGAACTTGATAACTACCTCAGCTGTGGAGAATTTGCAGTAGGTAGCCTCAGTCCACCTTGTACAATAGTCTGTCACTGTCAGTATAAATTTGTGTCCTACAGAAGAAGGAGGATTGAAGAAAACCTTAAAATAATCCCGTATTCAAATGCCCATGTAGAAAACTTTAAAGAAGAGAAAGTAGGGCCATTATCACATACCAATGAATAGGGAGTTCCAAACTTGGTGATGATGTTTTCTTCAAGGAACTTGATAACTACCTCAGTTGTGGAGAATTTGCAGCAGGTAGCCTCAGTCCACCTTGTACAATAGTCTGTCACTGTTAGTATAAATTTGTGTCCTGCAGAAGAAGGAGGATTGAAGAAAACCTTAAAATAATCTTGTATTCAAATGCCCATGTAGAAAACTTTAAAGAAGAGAAAGCAGGGCCATTATCACATACCAATGAATAGGGAGTTCCAAACCTAGTGATGATGTTTTCTTCAAGGAACTTGATAACTACCTCAGTTGTGGAGAATTTGCAGCAAGTAGCCTCAGTCCACCTTGTACAATAGTCTGTCACTGTCAGTATAAATTTGTGTCCTGCAGAAGGAGTATTGATGACTCCAATAAAATCCAAGCCCCACTGTGCAAACGGTCTTGATTCAATCATAGGTTGTAGTGGATTGGCCTGATTTCTCCTCTTATCCACTGCAGTCTGATAGGTGTGGCAACTTCTGATGTGACTCTCAGTATCTTTGAACATTGTGGGCCAGTAATAGCCCACCCTCAGTGTTTTGTGTGTCGTAGCTAGATGGGAACCATGACCGGTTCCGTACTTGTCATGCAATTCTGTCAACACTTTATCTACTTTAGTTCTGTTTAGACATCTCAAATAAATTCCATCATGGTTCTTCCTGAATAGAAGACCTCCTTGTACCATATATTTCTATGCCTTAACCTTCAAAGCTCTCCTCTGAGAAGCTTTCATCCTGTTTGGGTACTTTCCAGCTATTAAAAAAGTTTTTAAATCTTCATACCAGTCTGATACATTCTAGGAATTCAATACATACTGCTGTTTTATGAAATATGGATTTGTATTTGCTATTGTTTGCACCAATGTCTGCCCTCTTACCAGCTTCATAGGAATGATTTCCATGTCGAATTCTTGCAGCGTGGTGATCCATTTGGCTCTCTTTTCTCCAGGTTCATTCAGCATTAGCAACATCTTTACTGCTACGTCTAGCACTATAGCTTTGATCTGGCTGCGTAGAATGTAATGTCTAAATTTTTTTACAACCCTCATCAATGCAAATGCTTGTCTCTTAGTGTCTAGATATCTTAGCTGTGCATCCTTCAGAGGTGCGCTCATAAATGCTATGGGCCTTTCTTCATTGTTTTCACCTTTCTGTATCAAAGCAGCTGTGACTAAATGAGAAGATGCAAAGGAGTATATGTAAAACGGGCATGTGTAGTCTGGACTTGCCAATACAGGAGCATTAGAAATTGCCTCCTTGATATCTTCAAATGCAGCCCTGGCCACAAGCGTCCATTCCATATGCGCATCCTTCTTTAACATGGCATTTAACGGCTGCACGATCTCTGTAAAACCTATTATAAACTTCCGAACAAAGTTAATTTTACCAAAAAATGATTTCAATTCTTTCCTACTATTTGGTATATGCAAATTTTTTATGGATTCTATTCTATCCGAATCAATTGAAATTCTACCTTCAGAAATGACATGGCCCAATAATTTACCTTCAGTTACGCCAAATATGCATTTCTTAGGATTAAAGGAAATCCCATACCTTTCACATCACTTGAGTATTTTCCTAAGATCTTCAGCGTGGGTCGATGGATCCTTAGAATACATAGTCAAATCATCCATATACACAACAATGCACTTACCTGATAATCCATGGAATGCAATGTCCATGACTCTTTGAAAAGTGGCACCTACATTGATTAGACCAAAAGGCATTCTCCTATATGCATAATTTCCCCATTTGCAAGTGAAGGTGGTTTTTAGTCTATCTTCTCTATTGATTAAGACTTGGTTATAACTTGAAAACCCATCTAAAAAAGACATCATCTTTGCCCCGTTTACTGCTTGTAGCACTTCATCTATTGGAGGTAGAGGATAATTATCCTTTTTAGATGCTTTGTTTAAATTTCTAAAGTCCATGCATAACCTGATGTCTCCATTTTTCTTCCTCACTGGTACTAAGTTAGCTACCCAAACTGAATGTCTGACTGGGAAAATTATTCCAACGAACAACAATTTTTTAACTTCCTCAAAAATTAAAGGCTCTAGAATGGCATTCACAGGCCTTTGTTTTTGCCTAAATGGTTTAACTTCTGGTCTTAAAGGTATTACGTGAGTTATGATGGACGTATCATATGTCTTCAAGTCTTCATACGTCCATGCTATGACATGTTTATATTCCTTCAGAACATCTAAAACCTCTTTTCTAATTTTCTCAGAGCAAGCCTTTCCGAATAGTACATTTTGTGGATTTTGCTCTGTCCCTAAGTTGTGTAAATTGCACTTACCCCCTTCTGTTTTGGGCAAGTCCTTCTGTCTTATTACCCCATTGAAGTCAAAGATATGTTCTAGTTCAATTACTCCTTTGGGTAAAAAGTTGCTCTTCAAGTTGATTATATCCTCTTCGTCCCATGTTGTTTCAGGCCTTTCTTGTTCATCAATGATTTGGGCCTCAAATGCCTGTTACAAGTCAGAAAATCAATAATTTGCTGATTCCCCCCAAATACCTGAAAGTGTGTAACATTGTCTGGGATACTGGGCACATTAACTAGCTCAACAGCAAATCGTTTCAATCCTGACAGTGTCAAGGGTTCTAGTGTGCTAGTAGCAACTGCTAGTGCATATGGTCTGTGGTTCAGCTCTATAGGGATGTGCTCTATGTTGAATGCATCAAACAAATCTATTAAACCCCATACTCTGTGTCTGTAGCTAACCATTTTTTTGTAATTGCAGGCGTATAGTTTCCTCACTTGTCTGACTACTAATTCAGAGTCTAAAAATACTTATTGATGATTGTTTTGATGCAATCATAACAATAAGTTAAAATTCACATGAAATGAACTGAAACTATACTTGAAAGATAAGAAGGAATCATTTGAGATTCAACTAATCCCAAGTCTACAATGGTTCGGTTGGTCAAGTTCAGTTGGTCAATGTGAAGCTGTAATGTTCAAGGGGCCTTACGTAGTTTAGGTTTGTTTGGTGGTTTACTAGACTTTTCATTCCTTTGCATAAAAGTGATACTGTGCTGCAAGTTTTAGATGGTTTTCTTGAATTTTTTGCAGCTTTCTTCTTTATCTATTTATGAAAACTGTCTACTTATAGCTCTGTTATGCATGCTTCTTCAAATTTGAGACAATTTCCTTTAGATTTCTACGTTTTCAGCTAAATATTTCAGATGGGTTGGGAAAAGTTAGAAAGATCTAATCTATACCTCATTTAATCTACCGAAGGATCTAATTGTTTCTGTTATGCACTATGTAAATACCACAGTAATTTGATCAAATCCACAGTAAAAACCTTAAATGTAAGTTCTGAGCATTTTCACAAACATACATTTAAAATTGCAAGCTCTCAAAGAAAATATTTTAAAACACAAAGAAGAGCAGGAGAACACTCAGAAGATAGATGCAGAACTCTAGATTCTATTGTATTAGAAACGAATAGTCATACATGATTTACAATGTAGGAATGACTCTTAGTTTCATTGATCATACTGCAGAGAACTTACAAGCTTTACAGATACAGTAAGGCAGCCAGACATTCCACGCGCACCTTACTGTAGACAAACAGGCGACCTCCTTCTTCTACCTCTAAACTATGCTAAGCTAACTCACTGTGTGCTAAAAAATTCCTGATGCAGCCCCTGTTGTTTTCCTAAAATCCCTGTTGTAAAGTATTACAGTGTAGAGAGGCACAATATATAGACATTCTGATTGTCCTCACTACAGCAAAAACCTAACTAAACCCCTGGTTCAAACCCTTGGTTACAGCAATAAATACAGGTGAACCAGCTCTTCAAAATATCTCTAAGCAGTGTCAAATCTGGGTGAAATATTGCCCCTTCTAAGAAGTTCCGGCAGCTCAGCAATAACTCTTGTTTGTCTGTTGTAGTAATACCCTCAGCTGCAACCTTGTTCTTCACTTGAATGGCCTTGACTTCTTCGCACTTCATCCTTATCTTCCTGCTCCTGCGATCAGATTTCCTTCCTCCATGAGGTCACTATGTTGACTTTCCAGCTGCTTCCTCAACTGCAAGCCTGCAAGACAAGACAAGCAATAAGTATTCATTTATCACATAAACAGCAAGAAATTAAAATAATCGTTTAAATCCAGGTGACTGTGCAAAATCGTGGAAATCGGGTCCAAAATACTCTTAAAACGCGTTCAAAACGCATACAGATTGCTCACAACCCATCGGGTCAACCATCGCTGACCGAAAAAAATGCCACGGGCGCCAAAAAACATTTTAAAACTCCACCGCCTCATTTCCCGCCCATCGGCGTGTCAAAAAAAATCGCTTGGCCGATGCTCTTTGTTTGGCCGATGTTCACTTCATCTGCATGATATTCTGGAAATATGATGCTCTCCCTTTCGAAGGTCTAGATGACGTCATCATGATATTTCGCTTCTGTATACTGGGGAAAAGAATGACATCATCATCATATTCATGTCGAAGGAAAATAGGAGGATATGAAATATGATCCTACTGCTGAGGAAAGGAATATGATGGTGACGTCATCGTCATATTCGGGCTTCGTTAAAATGCAAATGATGGCGTCATCGTCATATTCGTTAAGATCAGGGGATAAATGCAATATCAGGTCACCTAAGGAGCATGATCAGGATGATGATGTAATATGACCCCTTAGCGGCCAAGGTAACCCTCTCGAAAGATCAGGATGATGATGATCATCAAGATATTTGGGGCTTTTGTCGAACTTAGAATAAGACGTCATCATCATATTTACAAACCGGATCGTGTTTTGGAAAATATCCTGCCGAAGGGAAATGTGATGATGATGATCATCAGGATATTTGCTTCTTTGTTTATCAGATCAGGATGACGTCATCATGATATCTGGGGCCTTTGTTAAACTTAGAACATGACATCATCAAGATGTTTCGCTAACCGGATCATGTTTCAGAAAATATCCTGCCGAAGGGAAATGTGATGATGATGATCATCAGGATATTTGCAAAAGGTCATATTTCTCGGTAGGAGGACTTCACGAAATATCAGGTAGACAAACAAGATCATGATGATCTTGCAATATGACAGGATAAAAAAAATGATGATCCTCCTCATCGAATTATCATGATTGACCAAAACTTTGACTGTGCATAACTTCCACATATGGACGAATTTTCAAGTGATGTAAAAGGCAAACCTGCATGGAATTTCAAGCTCTTTCTAAATATGAGGTCACAGAAACAAAATATGAACTTTGACAAACTGACCTCATGATGATGACCTACCTTATCCAATATCATGATGATGATGCACCTGACTCATTTTTACCAAACCGCCAGAAAGCAGAAAAACACAAGCAAAAGCAAAAAGCAAAGCGACAGCAGGGGTCCCCATTTTGCTAAGGAGCATAATGGGGTGTGTTGTGAACATCACAACAACTAGCAACCAAAACAAAACAATTAAATTCAGAGTGTTCAAGGAAACTAGATGAAATGAACTCATAACTTCCAACTATCTTTCCTGCAAATTACTATTCAGCTTGAGACTCAAAGTATTCAATAAAGATGCATGAACTTCCATTTTCAGTTTAGTTGTGTGCACGTGATTAATTATCCTCATCTTGAAGATCGGTTGAACAAACCAGTGACTGACATTAGCCTACATAGGTGAGGATATTCCCTCATAGCCGACCGGATAGAGCCTTGCTGCCAGCGAGCGTCCATAGCCCCGGCAAGGTTATCGTTACAATTCTCCTAAGCAGAGCCCCACTGCCAGCGAGCGTCCATAGCCCCGGTAGAGTTACTTAGCTGGCTTAATCTGGATTTTTAGTATAATCCGCTTTATTTATTTATTTATTTATTTTTTGTTTTCTAATTTTGAAAGATTTCATAAGATATAGCAATTTGTAACTTCACGATGCGAGGAGTGGACGCTTGCTGAAATTAAGCTGAGAATTGTAATGGTAGCAAGGGTGACCTCTAATTTTTCACCTAATATCTACACTGGTAAGTTCAACAAACCCAAGGATTTTAGGTGTGTCATCGTGAGAAACCTGCTTCGAATTCTCAATCACACTTATTGAATACAAAACTTCAGAAGATGAACAACTCTCTACATTCATGACAGTGACAAATTATGTGTAAATTGCAAATGGTTAACTTGAATATCCTAAATTTTATACTGTTTTGAATGGTTGCTAGTTTTGCTCCTTAATACTCTAAAGTAAAATAAAGATCCCTGCTGAGGAGACAACAAACAAACCAAGCAAACAGGCTATACAAACAACACAACAAAAGAAAAAACTGTACAAACAGAAAGAAACAAAAAGCACAAACAAACAGAAGACAAGCTATACAAACAGCCAACCCAAAAGAAAACAGCAAAAGAAGAACTGTACATTACCCACAGCATTTTACATTAAGAAAAAAGGACTGCCCCCCTTTTACCTCAAGCCTGGAAGTAGTGTTTCAAATGCTGGCCATTAACTGGTAATGGCATATCTTCTCCAGTCAAGGTCTTAAGTCTAAAGGTGTTATCTCCTATTATTTCTGAGACTTGTAATGGACCCAGCCATAATTTATCGAATTTTCCATGATTTCCTTTCTTTTCATGTGCTTTGTCCCAGCACAACACTAAGTCTGATATCCTAAATGTTTTGACTCTTGCCCTTTTGTCAAACCACCTCTTAACAACCACTTGGTGTTTGGCAAACTTCTCGAGGGCTTGACCTCTTTTCTCCTCTAGTTGTAACATTTGCACTATTCTGGCTTCCTTATGGTTATCAAAGCCTAGATATTCATTGGCAAACTTCCAGGTTGGTATTCTCAGATTAACCGGAAGTATGGGATCAGTGCCATAAACTAAGTGATAAGGTGTGCTACCTAAAGCTGTTTTAAACTTGGTCCTGTCTACCCATAATGCATACCTTAACAGGGTATTCCATTCTCTAGGACTTTTGGCAATTAACCTCTTGATTATGTCTAATAAAATTTTGTTTGTTGATTCAGCCAGTCCATTACCTTGAGGGTAATAATTCGAAGAAAACCTTAGGATAATCCCATATTCAAATGCCCATTTAGAAAATTTTAAAGAAGAGAAAGCAGGGCCGTTATCACATACCAATGAATAGGGCGTTCCAAACCTGGTGATAATGTTTTCTTCAAGGAACTTGATCACTACCTCAGTTGTGGAAAATTTGCAGCAGGTGGCCTCAGTCCACCTTGTACAATAGTCGGTTACCGTCAATATAAATTTGTGTCCTGCAGAAGATGGGGGATTGATGACTCTGATAAAATCCAAGCCCCACTGTGCAAACGGTCTGGATTCGATCACAGGTTGCAGTGGATTGACCAGATTTCTCCCTTTGTCTGTTGCAGTCTGACAGGTGTGGCAACTTCTGATGTGACTCTTAGTATCTTTGAACATAGTGGGCCAGTAATAGCCCGCCCTCAGTATTTTGTGTGTTGTAGCTAAATGGGAACCATGATCGGTTCCGTACTTGTCATGTAGTTCTGTCAACACTCTATCAGCTTTAGTTCTGTTTATGCATCTCAGATAAATTCCATCATGGTTCTTCCTGAATAGAAGACCTCCTTGCACCATATAATTCTGTGCCTTAATCTTCAAAGCTCTCCTCTGAGAAGCCTTCATCTTGCTTGGGTACTTTCCAGCTATCAGGAAGGTGCTTAAATCATCGTACCAGCCTGATGCGTCTCAGGAATTCAATACATATTGTTGCTTTATCAGATTTGGATCCATGTTTGCTATTGTCTGCACCAGCGCCTGCCCTCTGACCAGCTTTGCGAGAATGATCTCCATGTCGAATTCTTGCAGTGTGGTGATCCATTTGGCTCTTTTTTCTCCAGGCTCGTTTTGCATCAGCAACATTTTTACTGCTGCGTCTGGTATTATGGCTTTAATCTGGCTGCGCAGAATGTAGTGTCTAAATTTTTTCACAGCCTTTACTAATGCGAATGCCTGTCTTTCGATATCTAGATATCTCAACTGTGCATCCTTCAGAGGCGCACTCATAAATGCTATGGGCCTCTCTCCATTATTTTCACCTTTCTGTGTCAAGGCAGCCGCAACAGAATGAGAAGATGCAAAGGAGTAGATGTAAAACGGGCTTGTGTAGTCTGGACTTGCCAATACAGGGGCATTAGAAATTGCCTCCTTGATATCTTCAAATGCGGCTTTGGCCACTGGCGTCCATTCCATCTGTGCATCTTTCTTTAACATAGCATTCAACGGCTGCACGATCTCTGTAAAACCTGTTATAAACTTCCGAACAAAGTTAATTTTACCAAAAAATGATTTCAATTCTTTCCTACTGTTTGGTATTTGCAAATTTTTTATGGATTCTATTCTATCCGGATCAATTGAAATTCCATTTTCAGAAATGACATGGCCTAACAATTTTCCTTCAGTTACGCCAAATATACATTTCTTAGGTTTAAGGGAAATCCCATACCTTTCACATCGCTTGAGTACTTTTCTGAGGTCCTCAGCGTGGGCGGATGCATCCTTGGAATATACAGTTAAATCATCCATATACACAACAATGCATTTACCTGATAATCCACGGAATGCAACGTCCATGGCCCTCTGAAAAGTGGCACCTACATTAATTAGACCAAAAGGCATTCTTCTATACGCATAATTTCCCCATTTGCAAGTGAAGGTGGTTTTTAGTCTATCTTCTCTATCAATTAAGACCTGGTTATAACCTGAAAAACCATCTAAAAAAGACATCATCTTTGCCCCATTTACTGCTTGCAGTACTTCGTCTATTGGGGGCAAAGGATAATTATCCTTTTCAGATGCCTTGTTTAAGTTTCTAAAGTCTACGCACAACCTGATGTCTCCGTTTTTCTTCCTCACTGGTACTAAGTTAGCTACCCAGACAGAATGTCTGACTGGAAAAATTATTCCAGCGGACAGTAATTTTCTAACTTCCTCAAAGATTAAAGGCTCTAGAATGGCATTTACAGGCCTCTGTTTCTGCCTAAATGGTTTGACTTCTTTTCTTAAAGGTATTACGTGAGTTATGATGGACTCATCAAATGTTTTCAAGTCTTCATAAGTCCATGCTATGACATGTTTATATTCTTTCAGAACGTCCAAAACCTCTTTTCTAATTTTCTCAGAGCAAGCTTTCCCAATTAGTACACTTTGTGGATTTAGCTCAGTCCCTAAGTTATGCAAATCACACCTACCCCCTTCTGTTTTGGGTAAGTCTTTCTGTCTTATTACCCCGTCGAAGTCATAGATGTGTTCTAATTCAATCACTCCTTTTGGTAAGAAGTTGCTCTTTAAGTTGATCATATCTTCTTTGTCCCATGTCACTTCAGGCCTTTCTTGTTCATCAATGATTTGGGCCTCAAATGCCTCATTACAAGTCAGAAAATTAATAATTTGCTGATCCTCTCCAAATACCTTAAAGTGTGTAACGTTGTCTGGTATACTGGGCACGTTAACTAGCTCAACAACAAATCATCTTAATCCTGACAGTGTCAATGGTTCTAATGTACTAGCAGCAACTGCTAATGCATCTGGCCTATGGTTTAGCTCTCTAGGAATGTGTTCTATGTTAAAGGCATCAAACGAATCCACTAAACTCCATACTCTATGTCTGTAACTAATCATTTTCTTATAATTGCAGGCATATAGTTTCCTCACTTGTCTGACTACTAATTCAGAGTCTGAAAATACTCTGATGGTTTTTACCCCTTTCTTGATGGCCATGACAAGTCCTAAAATTAGGGCCTCATATTCAGCAATATTGTTAGTGCAGGAAAATTGTAATCTATATGCTGCCAAATGTGATTTACCTTGAGGATTTATGAGTTCAATACCCACACCTGCGCCCTGTTTTGATTTGGACCCATCACATTTTAACGTCCACATGCCATCTTTACTTTTCTGATCTTTTACCTTGGCATACTTTGTCCCTTTTATTGCTTGTGGGGTGTTATCTTGTTTATTCATGGGTTTTTCCATTTGGATATCTTTCATATGTGTGTTTTTAGTTTGCAACTCAAAAAGATAACTACCCTTGTCCTCTATTCCTTTTCCTAAATCTGGAATCAAGGCATCTATATTATCCTAAACATATCTCTGTGTTGGATTAGGATTCTCATTTTCCTCTTGTGACTCTACCCTCCCTATGCACCTTTTGTATTCATATTCAATGATGTCTTTGCATATTTCACAATTCTCCTCAGAATGTTGCCTATCATGGACTCTACACCTATTTTTATATAACTTACATTGGACTGGGAGATTGTGTGTAACGCACTCTTCCACCTCTCGTCTAATGGCATGACCAAATTTGTCTATTGCATTATTTTCTTCATCTGAAGAATTTCCATCAGACTCAATGAATAGTGCCATTCTATTGCTGACACACTTCTTTCTAATGTTTAACATCATAATCTCTTCAATCTGCATCTCATTGTTGGTAATTCTATAGACACCTGGTTCAACAGCAGCATATAAGATTTCATTAGTTTGATTATACTTTGTTATCATATGTTTCATTCTGGGCTCTGCCTCTATTCTGATCTAGTTTGGGATGCCTCTCCATGGTAACCACATGTGTGAAAAGTCAGTAGCCATATATCCGTTTAATGTCTTGGACCAATCCCTACTTAGCAACATTCCATAATTTACGGGTATATCCACTACTTGAATGTCAATGATTTGGCTTACCCTAGGGTCTGAAGCTAATTGCACTTGAATGTTCATGAGTTCTCCTATCACGCTAACCTCGGTCTTATCTAACTGCGTGACAACCTTGGCAGATTTGGTGGGAGTCAGCCCGAGAGTTTTGCATATTCCCAAGGGCATTACGTTGGCTGAAACACCAGAATCTACCATGCAATTGTGTATATTCTTCCCACACAACCTAACAGTTAACAAGAAAGGTTGAGTATCCCTCTTATCCGCATGTATTACTACATTAGTATTGGAAGGCTGCTCAACTTTCTTACCTTTCTCCTTAGGTGGTGAATCACTATTAGGAACAGTTATATCAGCAGACACCTTGTTTGTTATGGATGTATCCAAGGATTTTAAAAAAGCATTTCTGATCCCTGGGGTCTTCAATAATTCATTTAGAGGTATACTGACCTTAATTTTCTTTATTTCCTCTGACAAGCAATTCATTAATCTTGTTGTCTCTATTGCTTCTGTCTTACTTGTTTGATCCTTTTGCACTGCTATTCCGTTATTTGTGTGCTGACTAGCTTTAAGTATGGCAGGATTGTTGCTAGCATTCTGATTTGGGGGTGTATTGATGTTATTCGGAGGAGTGGAGGTGGTGAAAGGTCCCCCCGGCCTAGGGTTGTTCCTCAAATTGTAGGTGTGGCTTTTATTTGTTTGTTGAAAGGCCGGCACCTCCTCTGTTTCATTTAATATCTCATTTTCAGATTCAAAAGGAAACTGAAAAGCATTTAACACAAAGGCTGATTCAGGATAAAGACTTTCACAACAGTATGGTTCATCCTCTAGCAATTCATCTTCTTTCTCTTCTACAGTTGCAAAGGTAAACGTTTCTAAGACTAATGCTGTGTCATATTCTGAGGGTACTACCTCATTACCCTTAGGAATGAGAAATTCAGAGGTAGGAGGCTGCACATCTATGTTGAAAATACTAGCTGCCAAGAGGAACTGTGGACAGTCATGCTCAGCATGGGCATTGGTATTGTGAAATCTGCACCAATTTTTGGGTGCTGTACTGGCCATTTGTATGCTAGTCGTTTGTTTTGCACCATGATTATCTGTATTCTCAAAAGGAGAAGCCAGAGTACCGTTGTTGGGCCCAGTGTTCCATGTCTTGGGTGGCCTAGGTTGATTCTGATTTTTGTTATTATTGCCCCAGGTCCTATTATCTATCACTGGCCCCCTATTTTGCATTGGTTGCCCCTGACTGGGGCCTTGATGCTGATTGTAGTTTTGGTTCTGATTGTACTGCTGGTTTTGATTGAGACTATAATTCTGATTTTGGCCTTGGTTGTGATTTTGATGTGGATTGTAGTTTTGGTTGCTTCTTCCATAGAGGTTCTCATTTCTTAGCTGTGTCACTTCGGTTGTTAATCTTTTCAAATGTGCAGTAATTTCTTTGATTTCTTCCCTATCCTCTTGTGCTTTTGCCACAGTTACATCCCTAGGAAGTTGGAAGAAAGGCTGACCATTATTTTGACTGTTATTGGAAGTACTAGCCGTGTAAGGAGTTATAGCTTGGATTGGAGTAGGATTATACATAGGTGTATAAGAAGGAACCAGATTTACTAGTGGAGCGTGCTGCACAGGGATTCCATTCCATGGGTGTGCTTGATTCTGCACCCCAAAATTTCCTCCATTGACAAATGGACTGTAAGTTGTATGCCTCATTTCTTGGTTCACTGAAGCTGCCTCTTTATAGGCTTTGGATATTGAATCTATGTCAGGTTTTCTTTTGACAAACATGGCGGTTAAAGGATCCAAGGCAGCATAGTACATAGCCAACAAGGGAGCATCATCTATGGTATAAGGGGGTACTAGCCTAGAATAGGCCTTTTGAAATCTGTCATTGAAATTATCAATTAGCTCTCCCTCACCTCGTTTTATAGCAGCCAATTTATGATACAAAGCGCAAGGGTCAATGGGTCCTCTAAATCTTGACAGAAATGCTTCTTCCATAAGTGCCCAGGAAGAAATGTAACCATTGGGTAAGTTCACGTACCAGCTAGAGGCCTGCTCATTAAAGGTGTAAGGAAACAATCTACACACAACATCCTCGTGTTCTAACATAGCCCTAAAACATGCTTCCTTAAATATTCTAATATGATATTCTAGGTCCTGATGCAACTGGTATTTGGGACATATCTTTTCCAGATTTTTTGGCATCTCATGATAATCATTGAAGAGTATGGGAGAATTGACATCGAAATAAGCCATGGCAGGTTTTTGAGTTTGACTTGAACCTGCAGGAATACCTGGATTGATTGGTGGATTAGGATTTAGAGGAGGATTGAGACCTCCAGGAGTGCCTGAACCAAGATTTAAAGATCTGAACAGTGATCTGTCAGGACTTACAATACTACGGATGTTAAAAGGTGACCCAGGAGGTGTTCCAGATGAACTTCCTGCTTGCAATATCTTTGGATTCCAAATTAAAGGGTTTTTACTTCACCTTGTATCAGGTAGTTGCACAAATATATCTCCTGAACTGGACCTAGACCTAGTCACTCTATTACTGTCATTAGCTAGTTTGAAATGAAACCTAACTCAGGAAGGCCCTCCTTCTAGCGCCAGAAAACTGTTGATGATTGTTTTGATGCAATCATAACAATAAGTTAAAATTCACATGAAATGAACTGAAACTATACTTGAAAGATAAGAAGGAATCATTTGAGATTCAACTAATCCCAAGTCTACAATGGTTCGGTTGGTCAAGTTCAGTTGGTCAATGTAAAGCTGTAATGTTCAAGGGGCCTTACGTAGTTTAGGTTTGTTTGGTGGTTTACTGGACTTTTCATTCCTTTGCATAAAAGTGATACTGTGCTGCAAGTTTTAGATGGTTTTCTTGAATTTTTTGCAGCTTTCTTCTTTATCTATTTATGAAAACTGTCTACTTATAGCTCTATTATGCATGCTTCTTCAAATTTGAGACAATTTCCTTTAGATTTCTACGTTTTCAGCTAAATATTTCAGATAGGTTGGGAAAGTTAGAAAGATCTAATCTATACCTCATTTAATCTACCGAAGGATCTAATTGTTTCTGTTATGCACTATGTAAATACCACAGTAATTTGATCAAATCCACAGTAAAAACCTTAAATGTAAGTTCTGAGCATTTTCACAAACATACATTTAAAATTGCAAGCTCTCAAAGAAAATATTTCAAAACACAAAGAAGAGCAGGAGAACACTCAGAAGATAGATGCAGAACTCCAGATTCTATTGTATTAGAAACGAATAGTCATACATGATTTACAATGTAGGAATGACTCTTAGTTTCATTGATCATACTACAGAGAACTTACAAGCTTTACAGATATAGTAAGGCAGCCAGACATTCCACGCGCACCTTACTGCAGACAAACAGGCGACCTCCTTCTTCTACCTCTAAACTATGCTAAGCTAACTCACTGTGTGCTAAAAAATTCCTGATGTAGCCCCTGTTGTTTTCCTAAAATCCCTGTTGTAAAGTATTACAGTGTAGAGAGGCACAATATATAGACATTCTGATTGTCCTCACTACAGCAAAAACCTAACTAAACCCCTGGTTCAAACCCTTGGTTACAGCAATAAATACAGGTGAACCAGCACTTCAAAATATCTCTAAGCAGTGTCAAATCTGGGCGAAATATTGCCCCTTCTAAGAAGTTCCGGCAGCTCAGCAATAACTCTTGTTTGTCTGTTGTAGTAATACCCTCAGCTGCAACCTTGTTCTTCACTTGAATGGCCTTGACTTCTTCGCACTTCATCCTTATCTTCCTGCTCTTGTGATCAGATTTCCTTCCTCCATGAGGTCACTGTGTTGACTTTCCAGCTGCTTCCTCAACTGCAAGCCTGCAAGACAAGACAAGCAATAAGTATTCATTTATCACATAAACAGCAGGAAATTAAAATAATCGTTTAAATCCAGGTGACTGTGCAAAATCATGGAAATCGGGTCCAAAATACTCTTAAAACGTGTTCAAAACGCATACAGATTGCTCACAACCCATCGGGTCAACCATCGCTGACCGAAAAAAATGCCATGGGTGCCAAAAAACATTTTAAAACTCCACCGCCTCATTTCCCGCCCATCAGCGTGTCAAAAAAAATCGCTTGGCCGATGCTCTTTGTTTGGCCGATGTTCACTTCATCTGCATGATATTCTGGAAATATGATGCTCTCCCTTTCGAAGGTCCAGAATGACATCATCATCATATTCATGTTGAAGGAAAATAGGAGGATATGAAATATGATCCTGCTGCTGAGGAAAGGAATATGATGGTGACGTCATCGTCATATTCGGGCTTCGTTAAAATGCAAATGATGGCGTCATCGTCATATTCGTTAAGATCAGGGGATAAATGCAATATCGGGTCACCTAAGGAGCATGATCAGGATGATGATGTAATATGACCCCTTAGCGGCCAAGGTAACCCTCTCGAAAGATCAGGATGATGATGATCATCAGGATATTTGGGGCTTTTGTCAAACTTAGAATAAGACGTCATCATCATATTTACGAACCGGATCGTGTTTTGGAAAATATCCTGCCGAAGGGAAATGTGATGATGATGATCATCAGGATATTTGCTTCTTTGTTTATCAGATCGGGATGATGTCATCATGATATCCGGGGCCTTTGTTAAACTTAGAACATGACGTCATCAGGATGTTTCGCTAACCGGATCATGTTTTGGAAAATATCCTGCCGAAGGGAAATGTGATGATGATGATCATCAGGATATTTGCAAAAGGTCATATTTCTCAGCAGGAGGACTTCACGAATATCAGGTAGACAAACAAGATCATGATGATCTTGACAATATGACAGGATAAGAAAAATGATGATCCTCCTCATCGAATTATCATGATTGACCAAAACTTTGACTGTGCATAACTTCCACATATGGACGAATTTTCAAGTGATGTAAAAGGCAAACCTGCATGGAATTTCAAGCTCTTTCTAAATATGAGGTCACAGAAACAAAATATGAACTTTGACAAACTGACCTCATGATGATGACCTACCTTATCCAATATCATGATGATGATGCCCCTAACTCATTTTTACCAAACCGCCAGAAAGCAGAAAAACACAAGCAGAAGCAAAAAGCAAAGCGACAGCAGGGGTCCCCACTTTGCTAAGGAGCATAATGGGGCATGTTGTGAACATCACAACAATACTTTGATTTTTTTCATCCTTTTCTTGATGGCCATGACAATTCCTAAAATTAGGGCCTCATATTCAGCAATATTGTTAGTACAGGAAAATTGTAATCTATATGCTGCTAGATGTGATTTACCCTGAGGATCTATGAGTTCAACACCTGCACCTGCACCCTGTTTTGATTTGGACCCATCACATTTTAATGTCCACATGCCATCTTTACTTTTTTGACCTTTTATCTTGGCATGCTTTGTCTCTTTTATCACCTGTGGGGTGTTGTCCTATTTATTCATGGGTTTTTCTATTTGGTTAACTTGCATATGTGCATTTCCATCTGGTAAATCAGAAAGACAACTACCCTTGTCTTCTATCTCTTCTCCTAAATCTAGGATCAAGGCATCAACATTGCCCTAAATGTATTTCTATGTTTGATTAGGATTCTCACTTTCCTCTTGTGACTCTACCCTCTTTATGCATTTTTTGTATTCATATTCAATGATGTCTTTGCACATTCCACAACTTTCCTCAGAATGTGGCCTATTGTGGACTCTACACCTATTTTTATACAGTTTGCATTGGACTGGCAGATTTTGTTTAACGCACTCTTCCACCTCTTGTCTAATGGTATGACCAAATTTGTCTATTGCATTGTTTTCTTCATCTGAAGAATTTCCATCAAACTCAATGAATAATGTTGTCTCCTTGTTGACATATTTTTTTCTAATGTTTAACATCATGATCTCTTCAATCTAGACCCCATTGTTGGTAATTCTATAGACACCAGGTTTAACAGTAGTATATAATATTTCATTCGTTTGATTATACTCTGTTATCATGTGTTTCATCCTGGGCTCTGCCTCTATTCTAATATGGTTTGGGACACCTCTCCAAGGTAGCCACATATGTGAAAAGTCAGTGGCCATATATCCGTTTAATGTCTTGGACCAATCCCTACTCAGCAACATTCCATAATTTACAGGTATGTCCACTACTTGAATGTCAATGATTTGGCTTACTCTAGGGTCTGAAGCTAATTGCATCTGAATGTTCATGAGTTCTCCTATCACACTGACCTCAGTCTTATCTAATTGTGTGACAACCTTAGCAGATTTGGTGGGAGTCAGCCCTAGAGTTTTACATATTCCTAAGGGCATTACGTTGGCTGAAGCACCAGAATCTACCATGCAGTTGTGTATGTTCTTCCCACACAATCTAACAGTTAACAAGAAAGGGGGAGCATCCCTCTTATCAGCATGTATTACTACATTTGTATTGGAAGGCTGCTCAACTTTCTTACTTTTCTCTTTAGGCGATGAATCTCTATTAGGAACAGTTATATCTGCGGAAACCTCATCTGTCATGGATGTATCTAGGGATTTTATAAAAGCATTTCTGATCCCTGGAGTTTTCAATAATTCATTTAGAGGTATATTGACCTTAATCTTCTTTATTTCCTCTGACAAGTAACTCATTAATCTTGTTGTCTCTATTGTCTCAGTTGTACCTGTTTGATCCTTTTGTACTAATGTTCCACTATTTGTGTGCTGATTAGCTTTAAGTATGGCAGGATTGTTGCTGGCATTCTGATCTGGGGGTGTGTTGAAGTTGTTCGAAGGAACAGAAGTGGTGAAAGGTCATCCTGGCCTAGGGTTGTTCCTCAAATTGTAGGTGTGGTTTTTATTTGTCTGTTGAAAGGCCTGCACCTCTTCTATTTCAGTTAATACCTCATTTTCAGATTCAAAGGGAAACTGAAAAGCATTTAACACAAAGGCTAATTCAGGATAAAGATTTTCACAACAATATGGTCCATCTTCTAGCAATTCATCTTCTTTCTCTTCTGCAGTTGCAAAGGTAAACGTTTCTACGACTAATGCTGTGTCATATCCTGAGGGTACTACCTCATTACCCTTGGGACTGAGAAATTCAGAGGTAGGGGGATGCACATCTATATTAAAAATGCTAGCTGCTAAGTGGAATGGTGGACAGTTGTGCTCAGCATGAGCATTGGTATTGTGAAATCTACACCAATTTTTGGGTGCTATCCTGGCCATTTGGATGCCAGCTATTTGTTTTGCATCATGATTATCTATATTCTCAAAAGGAGAAATTAGAGCACTGTTGTTAGGTCCAGTGTTCCATGTCTTGGGTGGCCTAGGTTGATTCTGATTTCTGTTATTATTGCCCCAGGTCCTATTATCTACCACTGGCCCTCTATTCTGCATTGGTTGCCCCTGGTTAGGGCCTTGATGCTGATTATAGTTTTGGTTTTGATTGTACTGCTGAATGTAATGCTGATTTTGATTGGAACTATAGTTTTGATTTTGGCCTTGGTTATAATGCTAGTTTTGATTGTAGTTTTGGTTGCCTCTTCCATAGAGGTTCTCATTTCTTAATTGTGTCACTTCAGTGGTTAACCTTTTTAAATGTGTAGTGATCTCTTTGATTTCTTCCCTTTCCTCCTATGCTTTTGCCACAGTTGTATCCCTAGGAGGTTGGAAGAAAGGTTGAACATTATTTTAACTATTATGGGGGGTGCTACCTGTGTAAGGAGTTATAGCTTAGATTGGGGTAGGACTATACACAGGTGTGTAAGAAGGAACCGAATTTAATAATGGAGTGTGCTGCATGGGAACTCCATTCCATGGTTGTGCCTGATTTTGCACTCCAAAATTTCCTCCATTAGCCAATGGGCTATAAGTTGTGTGCCTCATCTCTTGGTTCACCGAGGCTGCCTCTTTATAGGCTTTGGATATTGAATCTATGTCAGGTTTTCTTTTGACAAACATGGCAGTTAGAGGATCCAAGGCTGCATAGTACATAGCCAACAAGGTATCATCATCCACGGTGTAAGGGTCTACTAACCTAAAGTAGGCCTTCTGAAATCTATTGTTGAAATTATCAATCAGCTCTCCCTCACCTCGTTTTATGGTAGCCAATTTACGATACAAGATGCAAGGGTCAATGGGCCCTTTGAATCTTGATAGAAATGCTTCTTCCATAAGTGACCAGGAAGAAATGTAACTGTTAGGTAGGTTCACATACCAGTTAGAGGCTTGTTCACTAAAGGTGTAGGGAAATAATCTACACACAACGTCCTCATGCTCTAATCTAGCCCTAAAACATGCTTCCTTGAATATTCTGATATGGTCTTCTGGGTCCTGATGTAATAATCATTGAAAAATATGGGAGAATTGACATTGAAATAAGCCATTACAGGTGTTTGAGCTTGACCTGAGCTTGTAGGAATACCTGGATTGATTGGTGGATTAGGATTTTTAGGAGGACTAAGACCTCCAGGAGTGCCTGAACTGAGATTTAAAGATCTGAATAGTGATTTGTCAGGACTCACAATGCTACGTATGTTAAAAGGCAACCCAGGAGGTGTTCCAGATGAACATCCTACTTGCGATATTTTAGGATTCCAAATTAAAGGGTTCTTACTTCGCCTTATATCAGGTAGTTGTGCAAATATATCTCCTGAACTGGATCTAGACCTCGTCACTCTATCATTGTTATTGGCTAGTTTGAAACAAACCTTAACTCAAAAGGCCCTCCTAGCGCCAAAAAAACTGTTGGTGATTGTTTTGATGCAATAATAACAATTAAGTTAAAATTCACATATAATGAACTAAAACTATACTTGAAAGATAAGAAGGAATCGTTTAGGATTCACTTAATCCCAAGTCTATAGTGGTTAGGTCTTGACCTGTTGGTCAAAATTTAGTTGGTCGATGTGAAGCTGTAATGTTCAAGGGGCCTTACGTAATTTAAAGTTTCTTGCTTGTTAACTAGACTCAAACTATGCAAAGATATCATGAAATATGGGTGTGTTTGTTCATTCTTTGCATGAAAGTGTTACTGTGCTGCAAATCTTAGATGTGTTTCTTGAATTATTGTAGCCTTCTCCTTTATACATTTACGAAAACTATCTACTTTAAACTTTGTTATGCATACCTTTTCAAATTTGAGACAAATTTCCTTTAGATTTCTACATTTTCAGCTAAATATTTCAAATGGGTTGGGAAAAGTTAGAAAGATCTAATTTAAACTCCATTTTAATCTACCAAAGGATCTAAATGTTCTGTTATGAACTATGTAAATCATACAGCAATTTGATCAAATCCACAGTAAAAACCTTAAATATATATTCTGAGCATTTTCACAAACATACATTTAAAATTGCAAGCTCTCAAAGAAAAGATTTCAAAACACAAAGAAGAGCAGGAGAATACTCAGAAGATAGATGCAAAACTCTAGATTCTATTGTATTAGAAACGAACAGTCATACATGATTTACAATGTTGGAATGCCTCTTAGTTTCATTGATCAAACTATAGAGAACTTACAAGCTTTACAGATACAGTAAGGAAGCCAGATGTTCCATGCACACCTTACTGTAGACAAACAGGCGACCTCCTTCTTCTACTTCTAGACTACACTAAGCTAGCTGTTCAAAAACTGTGTTCCTAAAATCCCTGTTGTAAAGTATTACAGTGCAGAGAGGCACAATATAAAGACTTTATGATTGTCCTCACTACAGCAAAACCCTAACTAAACCCCTGGTTCAAACCCCTGGCTACAACAGTAAATGCAGGTGAACCAGGTCCCCAAAATACCTCTGAGCATAAATGAAATCTAGGCGAAATATTGCCCCTTCTGAGAAGCTCTAGCAGCTTAGTAGTAACCTCTGTTTGTCTGCTGCAGTAATGTTCTCAGCTACATTTTGTCCTTCACTTGAATGGCCCCTTTTGAATTCTTTACACTTCATCCTTACTTCTTGCTCCTGAGATCAGATTTCCTCTACTGTGTGATGTCATCGTCATCAAGATTTTAGCCCCTTTCTCAACTGCAAGCCTGCAAAATGAGACAAGCAATAAGTATCACATTTCAACAAATGAACAGTAGGAAACCAAAATAATCCATTTAAATCAAGGTGAATGTGCAAAATGTAGAAATTGGGTCCAAAATTGGCAAAAACTGCATTTAAAATGCACACAGAACGCTCAAAATACCACGGGTCAACCACCACTGACTAGAAAAATGCCATGAGCGCCAAAAATGCCCTTTACATTTCATCGCTTTCCCTCTCTTACTGCCCATTGGGGTGATAAACACTATCGGTGAGCTCAAAAAATGATTGGCCGATGTTGAAAGTTTGGTCGATGCCTCATATCAGCGTGAGTCTTACTGAAATAGCCCTAGCAGCTTGCTTTTCCTTCCTATCGGCCTGAGACTGCCCATCGGCAAGTCAAAAAAGGATGGGCCGATGTTCATTGCTTTCGCCGATGGCCCTCTATCGGCGTAAGACCCCCATCGCCAAGACATAACCAAACTCGGCCGATGATAATAGTTATACCAATGGCCAAAGGCCATTGGGGAGATCATAGCCTTCGGTGAGAGAAACTCAAACTCGCCCGATACCAAATGTTATGCTGATGGCAAAAGGCCATCGGCGAGAGACCCCCTTTCGGCGAGGCATTTCCAAAGCATGCCGATGGCAATTGTTACACCGATGGCATTTTTCTTTCGCACAATGCATACTTCGCTGTACTATTAGGGCTCGCATCAAATATACATATTGCCCAAACATTTAGATGGGAAAACTCTGTAAAATAACCCCTTGGGCCTGCCAATTTCATAAGTGCACCTGTGCATTTTCCTGTCAAACAGACAATTGTGAGATACAGAGTGGAACCCAGACAAAATTCACCTTATCTTGAAATCCACTAAGCATACATATTTCAAAATTTTAACCGAATGCCAACAAGGAAAAAAGACAAACAACTGACTGTGTATCATGCAAAAACCTGATAGTACATTTTACCAAAATGATCATAACTTGCAAAATATGGCGAATTTCAAGATGGTTTAAAAAGCAACCCTAGCTCATTTTTTGCAAGGAATCCAACCACATCATGCACTAGTACTAAAAATGTAATTTTTCTTATTTTTAACAAGGTTTGCAAATTTTGACTCTTTTCCCCTTTACCACCAAACAGAACAACACAAGCAGAAGCGAGAAAGCAAAGCAACAGCAGGGGTCCTCATTTTGCTAAGGAGCAAAATGGGGCATCTTGTGAACATCACAACAACGTGAAATAATCTTTTGTACTGAAGATGATATTTAAGGATGTAATAGATCCCTAGGAAAGTAGTTATGATCATTATCATTAGTTCATAGTCTAGATTTGGTGTGATGGAACTTCAAAGCTATGTCTTGCGCATATTCTGATATTTTGTAATTAGGCCTTGGAGCCCAATTGTAAGCCCGCATTCTGCCAACCAATCTATATTTGAATTCTATTATATACTGATGACTAAAAATATGTTTGTTTCATATTTTTGAGTTGTTTCCATTATGTTTACTCTTACTGCATGACCTGGATAGTTCATTCTATGAACCCTCCTACCGTGACTGCACCAAGTGGTATTAGAGTGAAAGTTTGAATCTTTGGGAGTGAGTTGAGCAAAGTTGGCGAAGGAATTCCATAAGATCTTGTTGTGGACAGATCACTGAATTGAGGCAGGTTACTATTATTACAACTGATCACAGATTGTGAGGCAGTTGTTACCTTGTAGCCCAATCACTGGACTTGAGGTAGTTTGCACTTGAGCCTAGGAAGAATACTGTCGAGGAGAGTTGTTGACATTGGAACAATGGCTAGTAGAATGGATGATATGATGGAGATGATGAAAATGATGCGAATTCAATTGGATATTGTTGAAGAAGATAGATGAAGAGGATTGACACCGAGACCTAATGTTGAAAGTGATGATGAAGAGGAATTTCAATCTGTTGAACAAATTGGAAAAACCCTAGGAGGTGATGAAGAAGAAGAATCAGATCAAGTAAAGATGTTGTGAGCTATTTTAAAGATTGGAAAAAGATCTAGAGTTGATCTGCCAAACTATACTGGTAATTTGAACCCTGAAGAATTGATTGACTGGGTAAATGACATGGAAGAATACTTTGAGTATGAAGAGATTGAAGATCTGGAGAAGGTGAAATTTGCAAAGACAAAATTGAAAGGGCATGTTGCTATATGGTGGAAAGAAGTTCAGTTGGAAAGAAATAGAAGAGGAAAAGAAAAGATTACAAATTGGGATAGGATGGTGACAAAATTGAAGAATCAATTCATACCTGCTGACTATGAGTTGGAGTTGTTGAAAGGATTTCAAAACATGAGACAAAAGTGGAAATCTGTGAAGGAGTATACTGAAGAATTTCATAAGATGATTATAAGGACAGGACATAGTGAAGCAAGCAAGGAGAAAGTGGCTAGATAGATCAATGGACTGAGATTGAGAATTCAAGAAGAACTGAGCTTGGTGAGGATGACATCTTTGGAAGAAGCATATCAATTTTCCCTGAAAGTCAAAGAGAAACTGAATAAAAGACATGATCCAAGATAGAGAGGTAGAGGAGGTAAAATTTAGAGAGGTGGAATATTTTTCAAAGGAGATAGATCACATTCAAAGAAGAACAAGTTTGACAACACATTCAGGAAGGAGGACAGAGATAATAATGCTTACCAGAGAGATGGCAAAATTTTTACTGGAGAGGAAACCCTAGTGCATATCGGATTGAAGGATACAGAAGAGAGGGAAGAAGATTTGATAAGAGAATTCAAAGGTACTTGTTTCAAGTGTGGAGGTGAAGGACATAGAGCATTTGAATGTAATCAGGGTAGTACAAGTAAGAAGATGGAAAATAGTGGAAGAGTAGCCTATGTTGAAGTAGAACCTGTTGGATCACCTAGTTCTGTTGGTAGGCTAGAGAAAGGAGAATCATTGGTGATGAGAAGAGAAATATTTCAAGTTTAAGCAATTGAGGAACCCCCGCAGAGGAAAATTTTGTTTAGGACAAGATGCAAATCAGGAGGTAAGTGTTGTAAAGTTGTGATTGATAGTGGTAGTTTAGATAACCTAGTTTCGGAGGAGATGGTGACTAAGCTAAAGTTGGAAATATTGAAACACCCTAAGCCCTATTAGATAGCATGGATTTAGGATGATCATAAGGTACTAGTGAGTGAACAATGTTTGGTGAAATTTCATATTGGATCTTATCATGATGAAGTTTTGTGTGATATTATGCCTATGGATGTATATCATATCTTGTTGGGTAGACCTTGGCAGTATGATAGAAAATCTATACATGATGGGAGAAAGAATACATACACTATAACAACAAATGGAAAGAGAATTACTTTGATTCCTTTAGAAGATGTGTTGGAAACAAGGTAGATAACTGAGAGGGGGGGTGAATCAGTTATCTTAAATTTCTTAACTTTCTTTTCTCCTTTAACAATTAGTGCAGCATCAAAACATATAAGCATATATAACCATGAGAGTAGAAATAAAGTTAACACACATAACACAAGGATTTTTACATGGAAAACCCTGTTAAGGGAAAAACCAAGGGGTGACTAACCCAAGATTATATTCTCTGTTAAAAGAATAAGAAGTACAAAATGGCACTTGCCAATTAGGGCTCACCGCCCAAGCACACTACTCACAAGAGGCACACTTCCTACAAGAGACTCACTATCTACAAGGTATATAGAAGGTAACTCGGTGTTTGAACTGATGAGAGGCATCCATATATGCTAAGGTTCAGTTCCAGTTAGGCTTAATATATTGATCTAATGCACTTCATTCTTCCTCTGCTTTAGTGCTATTGTTCTGTCACATACCGAACTTGTATTGCTGCTTCCACACTTATCTCTACCTTTCCTTGCACACTGACACACACAACTATTCCCTTCATACTGAAATCCATTTGGTATATATATCCGCACCAAGGATTTCAACATCTTTCTAGTCGGCAACTGGAATACTCAAGATATTTCCAAGACACTGATCTATCAGCTAAATCCATGCTTAATATCAAAGACATTAACATAGAAGTCATCAATTATGTCAGCTAACCATGTATGATCCCTCAAATAGCTTGATCACCATCAATTTCTCATCTGGATTAGAGTTTGATGGTCTGCATTAGAGTCTGATGCTCTGCCTATCAGTTCTTCCTTAGTCTACTCTGTCTGTCAGGAACCCAACAATTAGATGCTCATATCTTTTCTCTCATTCATCACCAGAGGCTCAATCTCTGGAATGTAGTAGTCATGGTACTCCTCTTGACTTGTCCAAGTCCGCAACTTGCTGAGTTACACCATCTAAGAGATCCGGACCTGATTGTCGGACCTTGCTGCATGCTCTGTTCTTGTTCATCGGACTAAAACACTCTTCAATCTATCTTCTAGTAGAGGCATACTATGTGCTGCGGATGTGTGGGATGGACTTTGTTGCCATCAATGACAACACTCATGAAGCCACATAGTGTCTCTTGCCAACAATCTCCCCCTTTGGCATTGATGGCAACACTTAGTGAAAAATGACTAAGTGTTGTTGCAAACTCCCCCTTGGCTGATGCTTTATCTTATGCACTATTTTACCAGAGCTCCCCCTTAGCTGGATCCCATATTTTTTACTACTCCTCACTCCCCCTTTGACATCAATGGCAAAGGGTGGAATCCGCACACCAAAATTTGCAAAAATCATCCTATACATGGCCGCATAAGTATATAAACATGTTATACTTACATATACTTAAGTATATCCACAAGGGTGGTCTTCAACTATACAAATTATGTCACCCAACTCTGCTTCATCTTATCCAAAATTGAAATGTTACCACTCAACAAGAATGCATAAGCTTCTACCCTTCTTAAGTCTATCAGATCACTGGTCCGGGTTGTGGTCTAAGCATCAGTTAAGGCCTCATGAATGGCCTCTAACTTAGGGATAATTATCCCTCTAAGTTCACTCATCCTACTTATTATATTCTTCCTCTCCTTTTCAAGCCTCTTTATTTCATTTATAATGGTGATGGACTAGCACTTTTGATTCATTATAGATGTGGTGAGGGGATCAAAATTTTAAGATAAACTTAACAGTTTATCTTCTTGTTCTTTCACCTTCTTTTCAATATCCTCTGTCACTTTAGACCAGGATAGACAAAATTTATATATTTCTCCACCATCTTTAAGAGTATTTTCTAGGCTCTTTATCCCAATATCTAGGGTCCTACTATCATTAGTTATGAGTCCCTACACCTCAGTGAATCTCTTTCCCAAAAATTCTTTTCGGACTTCCTCTTCTGTCGATTTCTCCAAAGAATCAAAATGGGTGCTAACAGAGTTAACTAGAGATTTCAAGTTACCAGATGGAGAGGCTGAAAGATCCTTTTGGAAGGATGGCATGATTTTCTTCAACACACTGGATGCAATCTCTATCAGCTCATAGTCTTCCATGTGAGACTTCATAATCTTTTCTTTTGCTTTATCTTGAGCAAAAGATGCTACCTTCATTGTCTGGACCAGAGAGAGGAAATCGAAATTGAGTGGTCCTTGAAATAACTCTAGTTCATCTACTTCTATAAGTTTCTTTGTTCAAGAAGCTCTTTACTACCTCTATAGTGTCTCTTGCCAGAGACTAAGTCTTCTTTCCTTTGGTAACCTCAGAACTGTCATCAGTGATCTTCTCTATTTGTTCTTCTTCTCTTCCCTTTACCTCCTCTTCTTGATTCAATTTTTCTTCTTTTCTTCCTTCTCCTTCAGTTCTTGAGTCTGCAGGGGGATCCAGAGTAGAGATGTTAACTTCTTCATGGACTTCCTCTTCCAGAACAAAGGAATCCAAGTCCTTAGACTTTTCTTCAGCTATTTCTTTTGACTCTTCTATATTTTTCTCAGTGGATTCTTCTTTTGATGCACTTAATCCTTCGACATCCATGGTAGAAGGCTCTTCATCTATGTCCTCTATAATGGGAAGATTGAATCTTTTAAAGGTATTCTAGAGGATGTCTTCTATTTCTCTTACTACTTGATCAGTCTCTCCAAGCATAAGTTTGTTCATTCTTTCTTTGCTTCGGAACTCATCCTTGCAGTCCTTAAAGATCATGGTCATTTGTTTTGGAGTAATGGAAGGATAGAGCTGAATTGCAATATGTTCTTGGATTTCTAAATCCTTTTCCTTGGCATTCTCTTTTCTGAGTTCAAGTACCTTCTCTAGACTTTTTCAAATTAGAGAAATGATTTCAATGAATGCTTTATTATAAATGTTTAGGTACTTAACTATAGCTTCCTCCAAAATTCTTTTGTCAATATCACTGTAATCATCATAAAATTCTATCACTGGTTGTAGGTTCCCATCCATAGTGACCACTTTCATGATATCATCAATAGAAAGTGTGGGCCTTTCAATAAATTTTTCTGCCTCTTCTTCTTTGTTTTTGTCAATAGAGGATTCCCCGGAAGTTTTCTTTTTCTTCTTCATTTTCTTAACCTCCTCATCAGTCTGTATTTCTTCATCATCCTTTTGGCTTATGTAGGACCTTGTGGCCTTGGTTTTTGTTCTCTTTTCTCCCTTACTAGATGTCTTGGCTTCTGGTTTGGAGGATCTTGACCTCTTAGAGGTGGTAGGTGCAGAGTTCTTGGAGGATCTGGTCCAGGAGGAGGCTTGTACTAGAACACTTCCTTTTTCTGCTTCTCATTTCTCTTTCTTAGCTCTTTCTAATTTTTCTCTGTTTGCATCAACTGCCTCTTTTGATATGCCATATCTTTTGGCAACTTCCTCTACTTCCCTTCTCACTTTTCTTTTTATCTCTGGTTGTCTCAGTTCAACATGTATTTTTACACTTAATTCTTGAAAGGTTCCAAACCTTTCTACCTCAGGGTCCTTAGGCATAAGTGTTGGACATGCAGCTCCAGGATTTTCTCATCAACCTCATAGCCCATTGGCATAATCTAGACTGTTATAGGCTCCACTGCCTCCATTAGGCATTGACCAGTGTCTACCATGAAACACACTGTATCCTTGTATTTTTCAACTATAGATTGGGGGATTCTTTCTCTGGCTTACATCATACTTTGGAAGTTCTTGAAGTATCCCCAGAGTGCTATACTTTGAGCCTTGGCATCACCAAGCCCATACATGTAGTCTCTTATTTGTATGGCAACTGGTCTATCATTTTGCCATACCCAACCACTTAATTTGGGTAGCTCATTCATATAGTAAAAGAACAGACATAGTATTAAGCCACCATACTTGAATGAGTTCTTCTTGTCCTTCTTGATCTTCTACAATTTTTCTAATAGTTGGTTTAGGAGAAGGTCGCATAAATCATAATCTGCATTTTCCCTTAGCATCTGATATGCAATATATATTACAGTTCTAGATATAGAGTTCTCCCTACTGGAATGATATATTTTATAGCTAATTATCATAGAGGCAAATTTGATATCCGGATCTGTGATATCTTATATTGTCATTGCTCTTTTGTCAAACTTCGATCCAGTAGCCTCACTTACTATTTGGTTTTTGACAGATTTGAGAGCAGGCAACCCACCGCATGAGTGCAATCCAGTTACTTCCCTAATAGCATCTTTTGTTATCTTGAAGGGCTTCATCAACCACATGAAGTTGTCATGTATTCTACTAAGAACATACCAGACCCATTCATCTTCTGTGAAATAGGGAAAGTGGATACAATGTCCAAAATGCTTATCCCGGATAGCCTTGTATTGAGGTTTGAGTTCAAAAGTTTCATCTATTAATTATTTGTGGTAGATATCCATCAGCTTAGACTCTCCAAATTCCTCAATATTGGCATGGATGTACACCCTAACATCTTCTATGTGTAGAACCCCATGTAAAATGCTAAAGAAAGCGCCTAAGGGATCAACTTCTAGGGATTTGTAGGGGTGTTTCTTGAATTTTGGGCACGGCCTATTAGTGATCTTAACAACCATTGAAGTAGCCATCTTTGTAAAAGATTCAAAGAGAGATATTTGGAAATAGAAATACCTTTTTATGCTTCTAGGGTTCACAATGTGAGCTAGAAAATATCATTGGTTGAATCAGATTCTGCAGTTGATCTTTGAGATGGTTGTGACAATCTTGATGCAGAGATCTTCCTTTCTTCTTCTCGAATATAAATGTGCAAATGGTGAATAAAAAAACCCTTTTATCTCTGCGCAAACCCTAATTTCTTATTGCAATAAATGCACAACTTAAGTTATTCCGGTTGCCTTGTTCTGAGAGAGATCTTTCTGAATCACTGAGATACACTTGGAATTATTTTGGTGATAATTGACAATGCATCTTCTTCCCTCCAATCATGCCATGAGTTAGCAGATCAAGATATTTTAATTTTGAATCATACCAGATCTGTCTATGAAGATCCTATTTTACCAGATGGCTGTCAAACTGGATCAATCTTGGATGATTAAACTCATCAATACTCCTTGTAGATCTTTCATATTTTTACTGGGGGTTATTTAGATATTTCTCTGAGATCCCTTTAATTCGCAACATTCCATGTGCCAAATTTAGGCACTAATTGACTGGCCGGGGGAATTTATTTTCCTTTGTGACTCCCCTTGAGCTAGAGCTCATCTATTTAGTTTCTAGAAGGAATATCAGCACCAGATTCTAGTGCGGATCCATCTCCAACACTTTTTGTACTCTTCTTCACCCAAATCTTGTTCATCTCCCTTTGAACTTCATCTGCATTCACTTTGCCTTTTCCTTTATCTTGATTTTGATTATGATGTACCAGACCCTTTTTATCCTGATTCTTACTTCTGCAGAATTTGGCAATATGGCCGGATCTATTGCAATTGTGGCAAACAACATTTCTTTGCCTATTTGACTGATATCCTCTTGATCTACATTGATAAGCCATATGTCCCATTCTATTGCATGCAAAGCATTTACCATTGAATGAATTGTTTATTTGCATATTTCTGCATTCATGAGATTTGTAACCATACATTTTGTAGTTGAAACACTATCCTAAGAAGGATGAATTAGTCTAATTCATTCTTCTTCTACACTGAGTTGCTCTATGACTGAAGTTGTTCCAATTGTAGCAGTATCCATTGAATGATGGATATCTTTGAGCATTTGGTTTCCTTACCAGTGGTCTTCTAGGCTTGTTCCTTGGATTTCCTGATCCAGAGTTCTTCTAACCAGATCCAGAGCTTTCACCTTTCTCATATCCCAAGCCACACTTGTCATCTACTCTCTTTTGGCTTTCAAGAAGAACTTCAAGTTGAGCAGAGCTTATCTTGAATTTCTCTTTGTATTCATTTGTTGTTTGAAGATCTTGTTTGAGAGTGTGTATTTGATTCTCAAGTTGTTTCTCATTATCTCTAGCTTCTTCAAGATCAAATTCTAGATGCTTGATTATTCTATCCATTTTGTGGCAATCCCTTGACTTCTCCTTGAGAGATTGTTTTAGATTATCTTCAATTTTTCTTCTCTTCAATTTCTTGGGTGAATCTCATAACCCCTGATTCCATTTCATGTCTTACCATAATGACCTCTTTTGATAGCTTCTCACATAGCTTGTTTTTCTCATTTAGATCTTCATTAGTATCATTGGCTTCACTTTGACTTGCTAATTGTTGAAGTAGTTCCTTTCTCTTTTTCACAGAAATACTCAATTTTTCTTTTAGCTCATTTATGAAACCATCAGCTTGTTTGAGTCTTTCTCTCAAGTTATTGACTTCAGAGTGAGATTGCTCAAGATCATCTAGGACAGACTGAAGTTGTTTTTTCATACCATACATATCCATTGAGATTCCCAAATCTTCCTCAAGCTATTAGGCTCTGTTTAGAGGAACTTAGCTCTGATACCAATTGTTGGAAACAAGGTAGATAACTGAGAGGGGGGTGAATCAGTTATCTTAAATTTCTTAACTTTCTTTTCTCCTTTAACAATTAGTGCATCATCAAAACATATAAGCATATATAACCATGAGAGCAGAAATAAAGTTAACACACATAACACAAGGATTTTTATGTGGAAAAACCTGTTAAGGGAAAAACCATAGGGTGACTAACCCAAGATTGTATTCTCTATTAAAATAATAAGAAGTACAAAATGGCACTTGCCAATTAGGGCTCACTGCCCGAGCACACTGCTCACAAGAGGCACACTACCTACAAGAGACTCACTATCTACAAGGTATATAGAACGTAACCAGGTGTTTGAACTAATGAGAGGCATCCATATATGCTGAGGTTCAGTTCTGGTTAGGCTCAATATACTGATCTAATGCACTTCATTCTTCCTCTGCTTTAGTCCTGCTATTCTGTCACATACTAAACTTGTATTGCTACTTCCACACTTATCTCTGTCTTATCTCACACACTGACACACACAACTATTCCCTTCATACCAAAATCCATTTGGTATATATATCCACATCAAGGATTTCAACATCTTTCTAGTCGACAACCAGAATAGTCAAGATATTTCCAAGACACTGATCTGTCAACTAAATCCATGCTTAATATCAACGACATAAACATAGAAGTCATCAATTATGTTGGCTAACCATGTATGATCCCTCAAATGGCTTGATCACCATCAATTTCTCATCTGGATTAGAGTCTGATGCTCTACCTATCAATTCTTCCTCAGTCTACTCTGTCTGTCAGGAACCCAACACTTAGATGCTCATATCTTTTCACTCATTCATCATTGGAGGCTCAATCTCTAGAATGTAGTAGTCATGGTACTCCTCTTGACTTGTCCAAGTCCGTAACTTACTGAGTTACACCATCTGAGAGATCTGGACCTGATTGTCAGACCTTGTTGCATGCTCTGTTCTTGTTCACCAGACTAAAACACTCTTCAATCTATCTTCTGGTAGAGGCATACTATGTGCTGCAGATGTGTGGGATGGACTTTGTTGCCATCAATAACAACACTCATGAAGCCACATAGTGTCTCTTGCTAACAAGATGATCCTAAGAGTGAAGTTTGTGGAAATGCTAGAATGAAGAATTGAATAGACAGATATAGGAGTTGCTGAGGAAAGGTTTGATGAGAGAAAGTTTGAGTCCTTATGCAGTACCTATAGTATTAGCACCTAAGAAAGATGGAGAATGGCAAATGTGTACTGACTCAAGAGAAATAAACAAGATCACAGTTAAGTATAGATTTCCTTTACCTAGGATGGATGATATCATGGATTGTTTGAGTGGAGCAAGAATTTTCACAAAGATAGATTTGAAAAGTGGATACCATCAAATCAGAATTAGAGAAGGAGATGAATGGAAGACTACTTTTAAGACAAATGAAGGATTGTGTGAGTGGTTAGAGATGCCTTTTGGATTGACAAATGCACCAAGTACTTTCATGAGATTGATGAATGAAGTCTTGGAGAAATTCTTGGGTAAGTTTGTGATTGTATACTTTGATGATGTTCTAATTTTTAGTAAGACGAAAGAAGAACATTTGTGGCCTATTAGACAAGTTTTGCAAAGGTTGGGAGAAGAGAAATTGCTAATAAACATCAAGAAGTGTAGTTTCATGAAGGAAGAACTAGTAAATTTTGGATTTGTAATTTCTGTGGAAGGACTGAAGATGGATCCTAAGAAAGTGAGAAATTGTTGAATGGCCTACACTAGAGAGTATTGGAGAGGTTAGATCATTTCATGGCTTGGTTAGTTTCTACTGGAAGTTCATCAAAAATTTTAGTTCTGTATGTAACCCTATGACAGAGACATTGAGAGGTGACAGGAAAGACTTAAGTGGACATCATAAGTAGATAAAAGTTTTGAAATGTTGAAGCAGAAAGTGACAAAGCAACCTATGTTGGCATTACCGAATTTCAATAGGTCTTTCAAGTTGATTGTGATGCAAGTGGAAATGTGATTGGAGCAGTATTAAGTCAAGAAGGTTGACCTATAGCATATTTATTGAAAAGTTAAATGATACAAGGAGAAGATATTTAGTTTATGATCAAGAGTTCTATGCCATAATTCAAGCCTTGAAGAAGTGGAGACATTACTTGTTGCCTAAGGAGTTTGTACTGTATACAGATCATCAAGCTTTGCAATATTTGAATAGTCAAGGTAAGTTGAATCAGAGACATATAGCATGGGTAGAGTTCATGAAGAGTTACACTTTTGTGTTAAAGCATAGGAGTGGAAAATCAAACAAAATTGCTGATGCGTTGAGTAGAAGAAGAAACTTGTTGATAGAAATGAGAATTAAAGTGTTGAGTTTTGATGAATTGAAGAACATGTATGAGGGAGACACTAATTTTGTAGAACCTTGGAAAGCATGTAAGGAACCTATTGTGACAAATAGGAGTAAGTGGCTAGATTATTTCATTTAGGAAGATATGTTGTTTAGAGGAAGTCAGTTGTGCATACCTAGAAGTTCAATGAGAGATAATTTGATCAAGGAGAAACATAGTGGTGGATTGTTAGGACATTTTGGCATTGATAAGATAGTGGCTTTGGTAAGTGAAAACTACTTTTGGCCTCAGATGCATAAGGATGTTAGCAGATTTGTGCAAAGTTGTAGAGTTTTTCAAGTTGCAAAAGGGAGTAGTCAGAATACTGGATTGTATAAACCTTTGACAGTACCGGAGAGACCTTGGGAAGACATAAGCATTGATTTTGTAATGGGATTGCCAAAGACACGGAGAGGACGTGATTCAATATTTGTAGTGGTTGACATATTTTCAAATATGGCTCATTTCACACCTTGTAAGAAGACAATTGATGCATTACATGTAGCAGACCTATTTTTCAAGGAGATTGTGAGATTGCATGGATTACCTAAGAGTATAGTTTTAGACAGAGATACTAGATTTCTTGGATACTTTTGGAAGACACTTTGGAAGAAGATGAAGATAGACTTGAAGTTTAGTTCAGCATTTCACCCACAGACTAATGGACAAACAAAGGTAGTGAATAGGAGTTTGGGAAACTTGTTGAGATTTTTGGTTGGAGAGAAGATAGGAAGTTGGGATTTGATTCTTTCACAAGCAGAGTTTGCATACAATAATTTAGTAAATAGGACTACCGGAAGAGCACCATTTGAGATTGTTACCTGAGTAACACCTAGAGGAGTTGCAAAATTGAGAGACATTGGCATAGAAGAAAAGTGAAGTGCAGAAGTAGAGGAATTTGCAGATCACATGAAGACAGTGCATGATCATGTGAAGAAGCATTTGGAGGATATGAAAAGTAAGTATAAGGAAAAGGTAGATGAGAAGAGAAGGAATAAGGAATTTGAAGTGGGAGATGAAGTAATGGTATACTTGAGAAAAGAAAGATTTCCAATTGGAACATATAACAAGTTGAAGATGAAGAAGTTTGGACCTTGTAAGATACTTAGGAAATTTGATTCAGGAAATGCATACAAAGTGGAGTTACTAGAGACATTGGGTATATCACCTATTTTCAACATTGCAAATCTTTATCAGTATCATGAAGTAGAGTTTAGTGATAGCATGGAAGAAAACTTGAAGAAGTAGTTACCACAACAAGCACTGGAGTAGATGGAAGACATTTTGGATAGAAGAATTGGATGCAGTACTAGAGGAAGACAATACAAAGAATATCTTGTGAAGTGGAAAGGCAAACTAGAAGAAGATTCATCATGGATTTCTCGGGATGAGGTGGACCGTCTTGGTTCTCCCCTAGCCCCAGCAAAGTGAGGGACTCACTTTTTCAATAACCCCAGATGTTTGATGCTGGAGCATCCTTGTTTCAAGAGCAATCTTGCATCAACCAAAAATATTTGCATTTGAGTTTGTTTGCAGTTCAGTTTGTTTCCTTTTTTTTCCAATTTAGTTCAGGCAGTTCAGTCAGAAGTAGTTTCTATATTTTGGTCTGCAGTATGTTGTAGCTACATTTCATGTCTTGAAGAGATGGACTTAGCATCTAGATTCATTCATCTACATCATATCCATAATTTAGAGCATTTAGATTAAGTACTGGAAAGATATCGCTATTAGAAGATCGACTATTTTCTCATAATAGAGCATCCTGATAGACTCTGATAATCAGCTAAAGGAGAAGACTTGCAGAGCATTCCTTGACTTGTGGAGCCTAATGACACATCATTCAATGATCTTTGGTTCATGTCTGACCTTCCCTGAGATCCGCACATCATTCCATTCATTTGCAGAGGTGTTCTAATTGATTAGGTCCAACCTATTAGTGTACACACGTTACAACTCTTCATCAGTATTTGTTACCTTCCTTGGTTGACACAGAGGAATATTTTGTACTAGAGATGATATATAAGGATGTAATAGATCCCTAGGAAAGTAGTTATGATCATTAGCATAAGTTCATAGTTTAGATTTCATGCAGAGTTGTTCTCAATCAAGTATGCACCCTACTAAGCTATGAAACTTAGCTACCCATTCAAACATGGAAACCCTCCCAGATTGTGGGTGATCTATTTCGAGAGGGAATCTCCAAATCAAACTGGTTCTCCTTATGATTTTCCTAATATAATGACTTGCAGGGAAAAGGGATAGAAGGATATTCTAAAATAAATGATTCTAATTTAATCTTTAAGATTATATCACCTAACATATCTTACTCACAAAAAAATTATTGAACTTTGGCCTTCACAACAATCTGATCATTTAACTCATAAATATTTCACATGAAGGTCTGGTAGACACAACATGCAACTTGAATTAAACCAAGATTCTACAAAAATATCACCAGCTAAGACAAAGCAAAGGGAAAACATTCATTGCAATGCAACATCAGATTAACTTGCAAATAATTGGACAAAATGTGAACAAAATCTTCTGCTCAATAACTTAAGGAATAATGAGTATAATGAAAATGAGTACAACACTCTCGATATGAGAGGAAGACTCTAGTATTTTTGCACTCTGATCTGTAAAACTCTAACTAAAATTGGGACTCCTGAAAAGAAAGGGATATCTAAGATATATGATGTGAAAGATCTTCCCCTGAAAGCTAGAAAAAAGCTCCTAAAAATAGACTTCAAGCCCATTTTCAAGCTACTCAGAAAAGAAAAAATAAAATCTCTCCAAAAGAGTCCAAACTGTCAAATCATGATGCCAAAAGACTCCTTGATGTGTCCCCACCACAAATCTTCTTTCTTCTACTCATGAGATCTCAAATTTTGTCCATATCTACCTCTAAATAAAACAAATCAAAAAGAATATTTGATTTGTCTTATTAACCTATTAACTGCCTAAAAAATAATTAAGTTTTAAAAGCATTTTATAATTGATTTCTTTAAAACAAAACTTTACAATGCTTTGGTAGTTTTAATCTATATCATGATTGATTTGTTTGTTGTAAAAAATAAAACCATATGGCTTATAATTTAGCCATTTTTACATTACAACGCTTGATTTTTCAATAAAAAATTATAAAAATAGTATCAAGGGATCCTATGATATCTACAAAAATAAAACCCCTGTTGGCTTATCTTCACATGGACTAGCAATACCTATGGTACACATGGCACATAAACCTGTCTCTCATCAAAATGAAGGTTTGCAAAACACTAAGGCATGACTTCATCTATATCTCTAAGGACAATATACAACGTATATCAAGTGGACTTAGGCAGTTTAAGGCATTTAACATTTGAGGGAGCCCTAGGCTCGACCTCACCTTATAACATTGACTTAGGCTTCATTGCTAGGGTGACTTAATACCATGAAGGTATTAATCTTATGCCACAAAAAGAATTGAATGTGACAAAAATGCCATCATTCAATTAGGTCTCGAAGAAACCCTAAGAACAAAACCTTTTCTCTCCCTATCTTTTCACACCATTTGACTTTGGCATCTTTGAGGGTTTGAGCTCTGCTGTGGCTGACAACGAAACTAGGGTTTCAAGCCTGAAAAATACATTTTGCTAGTACTCTGGTGCTTCAACCTCCGTAAATCTCCTACAGAAATGAAGGTAAAAAGGTTTACTGATGCATTTTATACTCTTTCTCTGTGATTTCTTCCATTTAGAGATGAGTTTCTAAGATGAACATGGCTTTGAAAGCTGCATCCTGTGTGCACTTTCTGATGAGCTTATTTACCTTTGTTTCCTTGTCACTCTTTCTTTTGTATATTGGCCGCCAATGAAACCCTACTAAGAAAGGAAAATGAAGCAAAAAGAAAGAATATCTTTGGCTCTATTCACTATGAATCTCCTTCATACATAGGTAACTTCATATTTATTATTACATCCTTCATTTTTAGTAGCATTCTGTATACTTGGGTTTGAAACCCTCGGCCATTTTATTTACTTCCTGTAGCTTGTATTTATCTTCACACAATGAAATGGGTTCTTCAAATTTTAAAGGGAAAAGCATATTTTGGTAACGGCTGTAGCTTTGCATCTCAACACAAAATGAAATGGTTTTGTCTTTCCATGGCTTGAAACCCTTCATTGGATACTCTACATCTGTATAGATTTAATGTATATTGCACTTGTTTCTTTGAAACCCTAGCAAAATTTAGCTCTTACTTTGATTTCTGCATATGATACTCATTGGGTTCGCTGAAGCTTAAGGAAAAAATGGAATATTTGCCACAGTTGTATCTGTACATTGAGAATTGTTCCAAACTTTATGCATAACTAAAGGTTTGTTTCTTCTATGAGGGCTTCTTTGTATAATCCGTGACTATAACTAAACATATACACCAAACCTCTCCTCATGAGGTCGTGGCATCCTTTTTAATAGTAGTTTGAGCTTCTATTTATGATACATACATGTTATAGTGGCCATGGGGCTGTGGCTAGCAATGTATCTTTTCATCCATTTTGATTTGGCTATAGCAATACATTTTGTGCATTCTCCATTTGATATGTTCACTGTATTTTATGTTTGACAGATTCACATGGTGCATATTCTGTAGCATACATTCATTTCATTTATGTATCATTGTTTGACTATCAACAAGCTCTACATTTGTATGAGGTTATTCCTAAGGCATGACACATGTTCATTGTGGCAAAAATATCACATGCTATAATGAATACCAATACTCTTCCTTTACTGCATATCGACAATCAAGATATATGATAGTTGATTGTTCATCTTATTATGACAAGATGCTCATTTTACTAGCTTCTCCTTCTTTTGAATGGACAATTGGTCCCTTTGTAGATAAGCTCCATAGAAGGACAACAACCACAAGCAAAGCACTTGAACAAGACTTACTGAAGATAAAATCCATTAGTACAACTGGAAATATGTCACTATTTGTTCACTGTGATATATCACTATCCCCAATGCTCATGAACTACTGATGGCATATAACGATTCTTTTCTCTACTCACAACTATGGATAAATATTTTCATGGCATCTTTGTCTACTTAGTTCAAACTGTAACACTTGGCATACATGTTGCAAACATTTTATTTCTCTAACACCATATCACCAACAGTTATTGAAGGACTTTGGTAATGACAACTTATGTATGGCTGCTCCTTATGATGAAAGTACCTTACTTCAACATGAAAGGGAAATGAAAGCATATGTTGTTCCATGTTTTGTTGTCCATTTGCACTTCAATTCATTTAAATCATCCATAAAAATGATACCTATTTCTAATATTTCTTTGTGAGCAAACAATTAGGCACTGTTACATGATATGTCCATTAGCAACCTCTAACATTCAAATGATGAAATGTACTCATTGTTCCATACTTCTCTGATGCACATTATGAAATATGTAAAATAAAATACTTGTGAATGTCATTTTTCCATGATAGCTGAAGCAATAATGATAGCTATCTATACATTAAATGTTGTCCCTTTAGTTCAGTTCATCTTATGGTTGCATTTCATTACTCAAATTGTAATAATGACTATGTCCTGAAAAAGAAACTGATGCATATGACTGCTTTTGCTATTTCTTTAGTTTGTCATGTAAATGTGCATAATGATTCTTTCTTTTTTCATTCATCCCTTCTGAGATTAAGGGAGAGCAGCATGTTGGGCTCAACCCTTGTGGGAGGCCACTTGACACCACATGCTGAATGTCTTCAATTATCTACCTAACTTATCCTATACCTACACATGAAACAAATAGATTAGAATAAAACAATGATGTACCATGATTGTTTCTTTCTTAGTTCCTTCTACATATGGATGATGTTCATTTGATCAATGTACTATAATCAAAATATTATGCCTCTTCTGATGGATATAGGATTTTTATAACTGGAGCTTCATGGGACCGTTCCCACATTTTTGCAGGTTCATGTTGAGATCAGGAGCAGGACAGGAGGCAACTTCAAAGCTCAACAACCCCTAAGGCAATGATGTATATGTCTTTCCTTTTCTATTCATTAGATGCATAGTATTTTCTTTATATCTGCATATGTTCAACTATAACCCACGACTTGTGTGGGACACCTAATATGTCATCATTTCTTTCAATGCATTGCTTATTCTTTTATGTATTTCAACTTGTAAATGAATAATCATTGTGATGAATAAAATATTTATCTCTCTTGAATGTTCTGCAATGCAATGAATGATCTGAGATCTTTTCCTTCTTTTTGAACAACTGAACTGCATTTAACACTTGAAACATAATAACTATGCAACTAACTCATAACAGAAGAATGTTAACCCTTACTCAAAAGATGAATTTGTCACATCTGCACAGCCAATTTTGAGTTGTGGTAAAAAATGGTAACATGAGCTTCAAAGCTATATCTTGCACATATTCTGATATTTTGTAATCAGGCCTTGGAGCCCAATTGTAAGCATGCATGTTGCTGGCCAATCTGTATTTGAATTCTATTATATATTGAATGACCGAATCTATGTTTTTTTGATATCTTTGAGTTGTTTTCATTGTGTTTACTCTTACTGTATGGCCTGGATAGTTCATTCTATGAACCCTCCTACTGTGACTACACCAACTAACTACAAAATATGTCATGCCCTAAAGGAATGAATGATAATCAAAAGAGAACATTAAAGTTGTAGGCTGTGAAGTATGTCATAATTGAAAATGAGTTACAATTGAGAAATATTGATGGAGTATTGTTGAAATGCATTGATGGAAATCAAGCTTTGGAGATTTTAATTGAAATACATAGTGGTGTTTGTGGTGGTCACTATATGGCCAAAACAATTTCCCATAAGGTTTTAAGGGCATGATTTTGGTGGCCCACATTGTTCAAAGATGCACATAGACTGGTGAAATCATGTGATGCTTGTCAAATGTTTTCAGGGAAGATTAAATTCTCAGGGAATCTACCTCTCAGACTAGTCATAGTGCAGGCACCTTTTCAACAATGGGGAATTGATTTTATAGGAGAGATTGTAGAAAAATCTAGTGGAGGACACTTGATGTAGCACACAACATACAATCAATATATTTTTTCCATTAATCATGTGAGAGCCAAATATCTGAAGACTGAAACATAAAAAACTTCTATTCATCAACTCTACTACTACAATGAGAGAAAACTCTCTTATATCCAAGAAAATGAAAAAATCAAAAAATTACCTTTTTTGGCAGATTTTGACAATTGTCAGATTTTGCCATTTTAGATAATTTTACAATCATATCTTGAGAATCTAGTTTTTTCCCAAAAAACTCATAAAGCTAAGGTAGGACGAAAAAACAACTAACATCCTAAATTCGAAACATGAATTTCGAGTTATTAAAAAAAGCAACTTTTAAAAAACTAGAAAAAAACACTAATTTGCCATTTTGAGGGCCAAGATGAAAGTTTCAAGCCACAAAAAAATGCCAAGACGAGGTCCAAGTGACTAAGGTGGGTTGGGAAACCACTGGCCGCCTCATAATGCATCCACCTGTAAAATTTCATAGAAAACCCACATCCAAGTCAAAAGTTATGACCTTCGGAAGTCCCTGCATCATTCTCCTTTGGTTGAAAAGAACGTAGCTCCTACAAGTGAGTGTCTTCAAACTGCTGCCATTTGACTAGATCTAACCTCTACACTTCCCACTCTATAATCCATGTGCTATCTGATGGTGGCAATCCATCCCACTTTACTAAATACTTGTTGTAACGCCCGTGCCGAGTGGAGATAATGTTCTTATCAAGAACCGGTGCAATCTTTTCCTTCTTATGGGGAATGTGATTGTGGTGCAGGAGCACCTACCTGACAGCTGGCCTTCATGAGGCAGTTAGTTAGTTTGAGTCTTGTTTATGTTTTCAAGAAGGTCTGATAAGACCAAATGCATGTAATAAGATCATGCTGACCAGGCTTTGCTATTTTTAGTTAGTTTGTTAGAACAGTTGTCATGATGTATGTTCGGTTGGATCTCCCAGCCGCCTGGAGAGTTCCCAGCCACTTGGAGTCGGGTCAGTAGTACTCATAGGAAAATCTATTTAAGCATGAGGATCGGTTGATATTGCATAGATATCATCGATCAGGCTTTGCTGAGAGAGAGAGCGACTGAATATTGTAATAGCATCTTTTGAAATCGAATAAGAGATCCTGTTGTCTTCGTTTTCTGTTTGATCTCCTTTGTGTAATCGATTTGCTGGTTTGGGTGGTTTCATGGATTCACTGATCCATTCCACCGGTTGATTCGTCTGATCGGTGGAATGGTTATGTACAGTAGGTTAGGAGTTAGTTTGTTTGTTCGCATACAGGTGTGCAGGATCGCCGTCAAGATGTTGAAGACCCTAGCATGGGTATGTGCTAGGTCGAGCTGATAAAGTGTGGAAGATCACCCTGGAAGTGGATCGAGTCATCCCAGGAGGTTCGGCGGATCAGAACAGTGAAAATCCGCTAAGGTTGAAAGTTCGTCAAAACGGCATCATCAGGATATTTTGGTGAATATCCTGCAGTCGCTTCGGGTATCGTCATCCGGATAAGTGGAGAAGAGCATGATGCAGTTGGTTGCATAAAGTGAAAGTGCGTCGGGGTGATCATCATCAGGAGGTGCCGAGAAGGAGTGCATCGGCATAAGGTAAAAGATCAGGTTGATCGCGGGCCGAAGAAAAAGTTAAGTTTGGCCAACAGCAGGATATGACGTCATCATCATCAGAATACACGTCATCAGGATATTTCGGAGCAGCAGGATATTGAGGAGCTGCATGTGACGTCATCGTCATCAGGATATACGTCATCAGGATATCGGGGTGACACAAGCATCGAGGGGACGGTGCGAGGAGTTAAGGATCGTCATCATCAGGATAAATGGAAGGAACCGGATGTTCTTTATCCTGTTGATTATCATGATGTTGAATATCATGATGCTGAAGATAGTGAAGACGGAAGTTGTCGCTGAAGTGAACAGTGGACGTCTGGAGGATGTTCGCGCTGGTTGAACATGATGATGCTGTCGATAAACGAATAAGGTGATGCTGTTGACATGCGAACGGGCGAGGGCTTGTCATCAGGAGGATATCGGTCGGCACAGTAAATATGATGATGCTGATAGTGTTAAGCAAAATATGATGATGATGATGATGATGATGATGGGCTGCAGACATCCATGCTGTATATCAAGGTTATAGTGTGGATGCCTCTGCATCATAGTGGTATCAGAGCTCAGCAAAAGGTCTGGGCTGTTGTGTGTTGATTCTGTCACTGAAAGGGCAGAAGTAGAGTTGATCCTGTCACTGAAAGGACAGAGGTAGAGAAGTGAGAGGTTGACAAAATGCCTCCGAAAGGTAATGGTACTGCAAGGGAATTGCAGGAGATGAAGGAAAAACATGCCAGAGAGATGAGGAAGATGAAGGAGCTTGTTGAAGCACTTCAAGCCAGGCTTGTAGTCCTGGAAAAGAACAAAAAGAGGGAAGTGGAAGACAGTGAGTCTGAAGAAGATGAAGATACTGTTGAAGAGTATGAAGAGGTAGCTGAAGAACTGGATGCTGAAGACCAGAAATTTGCAAAACTGTTAAAGGCAGTGCAGGGTGATAAACCTAAGGTAAAGGTTGATGTTTCCAAGTATAATGGAAGTTTGAATGAAGATGAGTTACTGGATTGGATTGCTGCACTTGATAATCACTTTGAATATGAAGATGTTGCTGAGGATCAGAAGGTAAAGATTGCAAAGACCAAGTTAGGAGGTCATGCTTTGGTATGGTGGGATTATGTACAGTCCGAGAGAAGGAAACAAGGGAAGTCAAAGATCACTTCATGGGATAAGATGGTATTAAGGATAAAAGGTAAATTCTTGCCAAGGGATTTATGAAATCCAGATGTTTAAGAAGCTGCAATTTTTAAGGCAGAAGGAAATGGATGTGAAGGCATATACTGAGGAGCTTTATAAGTTGAGTATGAGATCTGGTCATCATGAGAATGAGGTAGAAAAGGTGGCTAGGTACTTGGCTGGTTTGAGATTGAACATACAGGATGAGTTAGTTTTAGCCAATCCTAAGAATGTGGAGGATTGTTACCAAATGGCAATCAGGATTGAAGAAAAGATGAATAGAGGACATGATAAGTCCATGAGAGGAAGAGGAAACAATATGAGGGGAAGAGGATCAGCCCCTACACAAAGGCAAACCAATGAGGGTCAAGAAGACACTGGTAAAGGACAGGGACAGTCTGATTTCAGAGGTGGATGGAAAGGTAATAGAGGCAGATTTGGAGGTGGTAGAGGTTCTACTACATTTTCAGGAAAGTGTTACACCTGTGGTGAGTTTGGTCATCCATCTTTCAAATGTCCAGAAAACAAAGGTTCATCATCCAGAGATGATAGAACGAATGACAAGAGAGTACAACTTGTGCAAGAAGAGAAAGTAGAGCAAAGTGAAGATAAAGTTTCTGTCAGTTATGGATATCCTGAGGATGGAGAAGCATTGATGCTAAGGAGAATTAGTTTGCAGGCATCAAAGGATATGATGCAAAGAAGAGCTCTTTTCAAGATCACATGTAAGAGCAAAGGTAAAGTATGCAAGGTTGTCATTGATACTGGTTCAACAGACAACATGGTATCCCAAGAGATGGTGGATAAACTGCGTTTGGAAAGGATTCCACATCAACACGCTTACAAGGCATCTTGGGTGAGTGATAGTCAATCACTTTGGGTATATGAACAGACATATGTGGATTTTCAGATTGGAGCATATCAGGATAGAGTTTTGTGTGACATATTGCCCATGGAATGTTGTCACCTACTGTTGGGTAGACCATGGCAATTTGATAGAAGGGTACTGTATGATGGGTATGCTAATACCTACACCATCAAGAAAGATGGGAAGACTATTAAGTTGATGCCATTGCAGGCAAATGCTGCAGTACAGAAGGCAGCCCAAATCATTTTAATGGGAAAGAAGGAGTTTGTGCAGATGCCTAGAGGGGCAGGCATGAAGGCAGTTCAGGACACTGTAGGGAAAGGAGTTGTTAAAGACAACAAGCTGAAGAAAGTTTCAGTTTTGACTGACAGAGGTCAGCAGCAGGTTCAGAAACAGGTTTGCAAACTGCAACCAGTTGAGGGGAGTGACAAGGATGTTGTCATAGTTGGGACTATTGTTTGTCCTATAAGAGTTGAAAGGAAGATAGAGTTGAACATTGCAGAAGTTCAAGAGGCAGTTCAGACAGAGGTTCTGGTCAAACAACCTGACAAACACAAGGTATGTGAGAGAAAGGCCTACATTGACAGGCATGAGGATTTACTTGCAAGAAAGCAAGTTACAGTTCAGAAGTCTTGGAGCAGCCAAGAGACAGCAGAGGATAAAGCTGGAACAGGGCAGAACACTGCAAAGGCAAGGTGTAAAGGTGGAGGACTTCCACAACCCAAACTCATGGGACATGAGTTCTTTTCTGTTGGGGAGTATGGTGCAGGAGCACCTACCTGACAGCTGGCCTTCACGAGGCAGTTAGTTAGTTTGAGTCTTGTTTATGTTTTCAAGAAGGTCTGATAAGACCAAATGCATGTAATAAGATCATGCTGACCAGGCTTTGCTATTTTTAGTTAGTTTGTTAGAACAGTTGTCATGATGTATGTTCGGTTGGATCTCCCAGCCGCCTGGAGAGTTCCCAGCCGCTTGGAGTCGGGTCAGTAGTACTCGCAGGAAAATCTATTTAAGCATGAGGATCGGTTGATATTGCATAGATATCATCGATCAGGCTTTGCTGAGAGAGAGAGCGACTGAATATTGTAATAGCATCTTTTGAAATTGAATAAGAGATCCTGTTGTCTTCGTTTTCTGTTTGATCTCCTTTGTGTAATCGATTTGCTGGTTTGGGTGGTTTCATGGATTCACTGATCCATTCCACCGGTTGATTCGTCTAATCGGTGGAATGGTTATGTACAGTAGGTTAGGAGTTAGTTTGTTTATTCACATGCAGGTGTGCAGGATCACTGTCAAGAGATGTTGAAGACCCTAGCATGGGTATGTGCTAGGTCGAGCTGATAAAGTGTGGAAGATCACCCTGGAAGTGGATCGAGTCATCCCAAGAGGTTCGGCGGATCAGAACAGTGAAAATCCGCTAAGGTTGAAAGTTTGTCAAAATGGCATCATCAGGATATTTTGGTGAATATCCTGCAGTCGCTTCGGGTATCATCATCCGGATAAGTGGAGAAGAGCATGATGCAGTTGGTTGCATAAAGTGAAAGTGCGTCAGGGTGATCATCATCAGGAGGTGCCGAGAAGGAGTGCATCGGCATAAGGTAAAAGATCAGGTTGATCGCGGGCCGAAGAAAAAGTTAAGTTTGGCCAACAGCAAGATATGACGTCATCATCATCAGAATACACGTCATCAGGATATTGAGGAGCTACATGTGACGTCATCGTCATCAGGATATACGTCATCAGGATATCAGGGTGACGCAAGCATCGAGGGGACGGTGCGAGGAGTTAAGGATCGTCATCATCAGGATAAATGGAAGGAACCAGATGTTCTTAACAACCCAGACCTTTTGCTGAGCTCTGATACCACTATGATGTAGAGGTACAGTTGATTGTGTGTTGTGTGTTGATTGAGAGGTTGACAAAATGCCTCCGAAAGGTAATGGTACTGCAAGGGAATTGCAGGAGATGAAGGAAAAACATGCCAGAGAGATGAGGAAGATGAAGGAGCTTGCTGAAGCACTTCAAGCCAGGCTTGTAGCCTTGGAGAAGAACAAAAAGAGGGAAGTGGCAGACAGTGAGTCTGAAGAAGATGAAGATACTGTTGAAGAGTATGAAGAGGTAGCTGAAGAACTGGATGCTGAAGACCAGAAATTTGCAAAACTGTTAAAGGCAGTGCAGGGTGATAAACCTAAGGTAAAGGTTGATGTTTCCAAGTATAATGGAAGTTTGAATGAAGATGAGTTACTGGATTGGATTGCTGCACTTGATAATCACTTTGAATGTGAAGATGTTGCTGAGGATCAGAAGGTAAAGATTGCAAAGACCAAGTTAGGAGGTCATGCTTTGGTATGGTGGGATTATGTACAGTCCGAGAGAAGGAAACAAGGGAAGTCAAAGATCACTTCATGGGATAAGATGGTAGCAAGGATAAAAGGTAAATTCTTGCCAAGGGATTATGAAATCCAGATGTTTAAGAAGCTGCAATTTTTAAGGCAGAAGGAAATGGATGTGAAGGCATATACTGAGGAGTTTTATAAGTTGAGTATGAGATCTGGTCATCATGAGAATGAGGTAGAAAAGGTGGCTAGGTACTTGGCTGGTTTGAGATTGAACATACAGGATGAGTTAGTTTTAGCTAACCCTAAGAATGTGGAGGATTGTTACCAAATGGCAATCAGGATTGAAGAAAAGATGAATAGGAGACAAGATAAGTCCATGAGAGGAAGAGGCAGCAATATGAGGGGAAAAGGAGCAGCCCCTACAACAAGGCAAACCAATGAGGGTCAAGAAGACACTGGTAAAGGACAGGGACAGTCTGATTTCAGAGGTGGATGGAAAGGTAATAGAGGAAGATTTGGAGGTGGTAGAGGTTCTACTACATTTTTCAGGAAAGTGTTACACCTGTGGTGAGTTTGGTCATCCATCTTTCAAATGTCCAGAAAATAAAGGTTCATCATCCAGAGATGATAGAACGAGTAACAAGAGAGTACAACTTGTGCAAGAAGAGAAAGTAGAGCAAAGTGAAGATAAAGTTTTTGTCGGTTATGGATATCCTGAGGATGGAGAAGCATTGATGCTAAGGAGAATTAGTTTGCAGGCATCAAAGGATATGATGCAAAGAAGAGCTCTTTTCAAGACCACATGTAAGAGCAAAGGTAAAGTATGCAAGGTTGTCATTGATACTGGTTCAACAGACAACATGGTATCCCAGGAGATGGTGGATAAACTGCATTTGGAAAGGATTCCACATCAACACCCTTACAAGGCATCTTGGGTGAGTGATAGTCAATCACTTTGGGTATATGAACAGGCATATGTGGATTTTTAGATTGGAACATATCATGATAGAGTTTTGTGTGACATTTTGCCCATGGAATGTTGTCACCTACTGTTGGGTAGACCATGGCAATTTGATAGGAGGGTACTGTATGATGGGTATGCTAATACCTACACCATCAAGAAAGATGGGAAGACTATTAAGTTGATGCCATTACAGGAAGCAGCTGTAGTACAGAAGGCAGCCAAAATCATTTTAGTGGGAAAGAAGGAGTTTGTGCAGATGCCTAGAGGAGCAGGCATAAAGGCAGTTGAGGACACTGCAGGGAAAGGAGTTGTTAAAGACAACAAGCTGAAGAAAGTTTTAGTTGTGACTGACAGGGGTCAGCAGCAGGTTCAGAAACAGGATTGCAAACAGCAACCAGTTGAGAGGAATGACAAGGATGTTGTCATAGTTGGGACTATTGTTTGTCCTATAAGAGTTGAAAGAAAGACAGAGTTGACCATTGCAGAAGTTCAAGAGGCAGTTCAGACAGAGGTTCTGGTCAGACAACCTGACAAATACAAGGTATGTGAGAGAAGGGCCTACATTGACAGGCATGAGGATTCACTTGCAAGACAGCAAGTTACAGTTCAGAAGTCTTGGAGCAACCAAGAGACAGCAGAGGATAAAGCTGGAACAGGTCAGAACACTGACAAGGCAAAGTATAAAGGTGGAGGACTTCCACATCCTAACTCATGGGACATGAGTTCTTTTCTATTGGGGAGTATGGTGCAGGAACACCTACCTAACAGCTGGCCTCCATGAGGCAGTTAGTTTGTTATAGGTCTGGATTATGTTTTCAAGAAGGTCTTATAAGACAAATGCATGTAATAAGGTCATGTTGACCAGACTTTGCTATTTTTAGCTAGGTTGTTAGCACAGTTGTCATGCTGTAGGTCCGGTTGGATCTCCCAGCTGCCTGGAGAGATTTCCCAGCCGCTTGGAGTCAGGTCAGTAGTACTCGTAGGAAAATCTATTTAAGGATGAGGATCGGTTGATATTGGAGATAGATATCATCGATCAGGCTTTGCTGAGAGAGAGAGTGACTGAATATTGTAATAGCATCTTTTGAAATTGAATAAGAGATCCTATTGTCTTCGTTTTCTGTTTGATCTCCTTTGTGTAATCGATTTGCTGGTTTGGTGGTTTCATGGATTCACTGATCCATTCCACCGGTTGATTCGTCTGATCGGTGGAATGGTTATGTACAGTAGGTTAGGAGTTAGTTTGTTTGTTCGCATGCAGGTGTGCAGGATCGCCGTCGAGAGATGTTGAAGACTCTAGCATGGGTATGTGCTAGGTCGAGCTGATAAAGTGTGGAAGATCACCCTGGAAGTGGATCGAGTCATCCCAGGAGGTTCGGTGGATCAGAACAGTGAAAATCTGCTAAGGTTGAAAGTTCGTCAAAATGGCATCATCAGGATATTTTGGTGAATATCCTGCAGTCGCTTCGGGTATCGTCATCCGGATAAGTGGAGAAGAGCATGATGCAGTTGGTTGCATAAAGTGAAAGTGCGTCGGGGTGATCATCATCAGGAGGTGCCGAGAAGGAGTGCATCGGCATAAGGTAAAAGATCAGGTTGATCGCGGGCCGAAGAAAAAGTTAAGTTTGGCCAACAGCAGGATATGACATCATCATCATCAGAATACACGTCATCAGGATATTTCAGAGCAGCAGGATATTGAGGAGCTGCATGTGACGTCATCGTCATCAGGATATACGTCATCAGGATATCGGGGTGACGCAAGCATCGAGGGGACGGTGCGAGGAGTTAAGGATCGTCATCATCAGGATAAATGGAAGGAACCGGATGTTCTTTATCCTGTTGATTATCATGATGTTGAATATCATGATGCTGAAGATAGTGAAGACGGAAGTTGTCGCTGAAGTGAACAGTGGACGTCAGGAGGATGTTCACGCTGGTCGAACATGATGATGCTGTCGATAAACGAATAAGGTGATGCTGTTGACATGCGAATGGGCGAGGGCTTGTCATCAAGAGGATATCGGTCGGCACAGTAAATATGATGATGCTGACAGTGTTAAGCAAAATATGATGATGATGATGATGATGATGGGCTGCAGACAACCATGCTGTATATCAAGGTTATAGTGTGGATGCCTCTGCATCAGATTGTGCCATGCCACCTCTAGTTGACTATCTTCAGCATCATCCTCACCATAGAATGCATATAAATCAGAAATATTAAACACAGGAGAAATATCAAGATCATCTAGTAAACTGACCTCATAGGCATTATCATTGATCTTCTTCGTAATTCTACAAGGACCAATTTTCCTGTACTTCAACTTGTGATATGTTCCAGTAGGAAACCGCTCTTTTCTCAAATATACCATCACTAAGTCACCCTCACTGAATGTCTAATGTCTCCTACTAGTATCCATGGAATTCTTATACCTATCATTACTGCCCTGTAACTTATGTCTCACTTCTTGCTGCAACTGTTGAAGGTGTTCTGCAAATGCTTCCCCATCATCACTAACCCTATCTTTCATTGGTAGCTATACCAAATCTAGAACAACCTAAGGATTCCTTCCATACACAATCTGGAAAGGGGATTTTCCCGTTGATTTGTTAACAGAACTATTATAGGCAAATTCGGCCGGGGGTAATGCCAAATCCCATTGTTTTGGCTTTTCTCCAACAATACACCTCAGCAAATTTCCCAGACTTCGATTGACTACCTCTATTTGCTCATCTGTTTGAGGATGATAGGCACTACTAAATTGTAACTTGGTCCCCATCTTCTTCCATAAAGTCCTCCAAAAATGACTAAGGAATTTGGTATCCTTGTCAGAGGTAATAGTCTTTGGAACACCATGTAGTCGAACAACTTCTGAAAAAAATAACTCTGCTACCCTCGTTGCATCATTAGTTTTCTTACAGGCAATAAAATGAACCATCTTGGAGAACCTATCAACAACTACAAAAATGGAATCATTACCTCGTTGAGTATGTGTAAGTCCCAACACAAAGTCCATGCTCAAATATGTCCATGGTGTAGCTGGTACTGGTAAGGGCATATACAATCCTATATTCTGTGAATGTCCCTTAGCCACTTGGCAGATTCTACACCTTGTTACATACTTAGTTATATCCCTCTTCATCTTTTGTCAGTAATATTTATCTTCTATCAAGGCTATTGTTTTGTCCTTGCCAAAATGTCATGCCAACCCACTACTATGAAATTCTCTGATAATGTTTTCCCTCATAGAGCCAGCTAGTATGCATAGTTGTTTTCCTTTAAATAGATACCCATCTTGCATAAAATATTCACCCCTAAAGTGATCCAAGTTACCAGATGCTGGTGCCTTCAATTGTTCCAGAATCTCCCAAAAATCATTATCAAACTCATACAAATTTTTGATGGCATCAAAACCAATCACCCCAACTTCCATTGTGGTCAAAAGTGCAACCCGCCTACTTAACGCATCTGCAACCTGATTTTGTTTTCCATACTTATGCTTCAACACAAAGTTGTAACCTTGCAAGAAAGAGACCCACTTGGCATGCCTACTATTCAACTTTTTCTGTGTGTTCAAGTATCTCAGTGCAATATGATCTGTAAACAATACAAACTCCTGGGGAACTAGATAATGTCTCCAATGCCTCAATGCTTGAACAATTGCATAAAATTCCAAATCATAAGTAGAATAATTCTTTTTCACTTCATTCAGCTTTTCACTAAAGAAAGCTATAGGATTTCCATCTTGGCTAAGCATAGCACCTATTCCCACAAGGGAGGCATCACATTCTACTTCAAATACCTTATCAAAATTTAGTAATGCAAATATAGGTGCTTCTGTTACCTTTTGCTTCAAGTACTTAAAGCTCTCCTCAGCATCCTTGGTCCATATGAGTTCCCTTCCTCTCGTGCAATCTGTTATAGGAGGTACAATACTACTAAAATTTTGAATGAACTTTTGATAGAAAGTGGCCAAGCCATGAAAACTTTTAACCTCTTTGATGCTGCTTGGACTAGGCCATTCTAGAATTGCCCTGAGTTTTTCTGGATTCATTCTGACACCATCTTTAGAAATGACAAAGCCTAAAAAAACCAAACTATCCTGCATGAACCTACACTTCTTCAAATTGGCATAGAGCTTCTCCTTCCTTAACACACCAAAGATGATCCTCAAGTGTTGTAGGTGCTCTTCTTTGCTATTACTAAATACCAAAATATCATCAAAATAAACTACCACAAACTTACCAATGTAAGGTCATAGTATAGTGTTCATCAATCTCATAAATGTGCTAGGTGCATTTGATAACCTGAATGGCATGACCATCCACTCATATAATCCATCTCCAGTCTTAAAGGTTGTCTTCCACTCATCCCCTTCTTGGATCCGGATTTGGTGGTAGCCACTTCGTAGGTCGATCTTGCTGAAATATTTGGCCCCTGCAAGGACATCCATCATGTCTTCCATACGAGGTATAGGAAACTGATACTTGATGGTAATCTTATTAATTGCTCTGCTATCAGTGCACATCCTCCATGTTTCATCTTTTTTTGGGGTTAGCAATGTAGGTACAGCACATGGGCTCATGCTCTCTCTCACCACACCTTTACTTATGAGTTTTGTGACTTGCTTATTCATCTCTGTATGTTGTGTTGGATTCATCCTATAAGCTGCTTGGTTGGGTAGAGTTGCTCCTGGAATCAAATCAATATGATGTTGAATATCTCTCTTTTGTGGTAGACCATTAGGCAATTCATCAGGCAAAACATCAACATAGTCTTCCAATAGCTCTGCTACTTCTAGGGGAACTGAAATGTCTTCCTCTTCACCTTTTTTCACTACTAATGCATAACAACACCCTATCACCTTCATTTCTTTAACAAGATCTCTTTCAGACAACATGGTCTCACCTTTTCCTTCATCCTTGAGAGGCAATAAAATCACCTTAGAGCCATCTTTCCAAAAGGTATATGTGTTTTTCTCTCCATCATGCATAACTTTTCTATCACACTGCCATGGCCTTCCCAATAACAAATGACAGGCATCCATTGGGACAACATCACACCATATCTCATCTTGATAGATCTTCCCTATGCTAAACTTAATTAGGCATCTTTTATCAACAGTGACTTCATTCCCTTTTTTAAACCATGTAATGTGGTATGGATGAGGATGTTTTTCACAGTGTAAATTCAATTTCTCTACCATTTCTTTAGAAGCCATATTTTCACAACTACCTCCATCAACAATAACTTGACATACCTTGCCACCCGAAGTGCATTTGGTTCTAAAGATATTGGTTCAAAGCCATGAACCATCAGAGATTTTGGCTTGTATTTTCTCCTTCTCTGGGATCACCATTGCCCTTCTCATCATGAGACTTTCTCCCACATCTGGTGGAACCTCTAGTTCTGTCCCTTCCACTTCATGTTGTGTTTTAATTAGGTTCACCCTAGGTTGTCCTCCTTGATTTCTTTCTTGCATGTTATAATTTAAGCATTGAAATGCCCTATGACCTTCTTCTCCACATCTAAAACAAGTGAAAAGCCTTCTCTGGTTTTCCCATCCTCTAACGTTACCATAACCTCTACCTCTTTGAAATCCCCTTCCTCGTTCTTGATTCGAAGGATCTTATCAGGTGTCTGCTTGTTTTTCCAATCCATGGGATGACTCTCCCCTGCCATAATTCAAACATCCTCGAAATGGGGTTGATGTACCCCTTCTTCCTCCTCTATTCCTTTGATGGTATTGTCTGTTTTGTTTTTCTTCAGCCTTTAGAGCCAAATGGTAAGCCTCTTCCATACTGTTGAGTCAATGCATGCTCAATTCATCTTGAATAGAGAATTTCAGGCCATTCACTTATCTAGCAGCCATTTGTTCATCAGTTTCTTGATGCTCTATACGTATAGACAGCGTATAAAACTCATTTGTATAATCTTGCATAGAAGAGAGGTTCTGCTTTAAATTTTGAAACCTACGAAAAAGGGTTTGCGCATAATCTATGGGCAAAAAAATTTCTCTTAGCTTCTTCTCCATTTTATTCCATGTCCTGATCTTATCCTTGCCTTTCCTTGCTCGTTCCTTTTGAAGATGATCCCACCAAATCATTGCATGACCCTTTAATTTGGTGCATGCAAATTTCACCTTCTTTTCCTCTGTCATGGATTTCCATTTGAAAAAATTTCTCATGTCATTCAACCAGTCTATCAACTCCTTTGGTTTAAGACTACCTACATAATCTAAAACATCTACCTTGATCCCTTCATTTTTCCCTTCTAAGGCCCTGAGCATCCACTCTTCAAAACTCATGCCTTCTAATTCTTCTTCTTCATGTTTTGTATCTTGATTTGCACCTCCTCGACCTATCTCTTCATCAGATTCATCTCCTCCTCTACCCAGTCTTTGGTTTTCCATCTGTATTGTAAGTTCAGCTATTTGCCTTTGTAGATTTTGTATTTCTCTATACATTTGGGCAAGACCGTCTCTTCCTCTTCCTCTCCCAGCCATCTTCCTGCTCTGATACCAGATGATGTAGCACACAACATACACTCAATATATTTTTTCCATTAATCATGTGAGAGCCAAATATCTGAAGACTGAAACATAAAAAACTTCTATTCATCAACTCTACTGCTACAATGAGAGAAAACTCTCTTATATCCAAGAAAACGAAAAAATCAAAAAATTACCTTTTTTGGTAGATTTCGACAATTGTCAGATTTTGCCATTTTAGGTAATTTTACAATCATATCTTGAGAATCTAGTTTTTTCCCAAAAAACTCATAAAGCTAAGGTAGGACAAAAAAAAACTAACATCCTAAATTCGAAACATGAGTTTTGAGTTATTAAAAAAAGCAACTTTTAAAAAACTAGAAAAAAACACTAATTTGCAATTTTGAGGCCCAAGATAAAAGTTTCAAGCCCTGAAAAAGTGCCAAGACAAGGTCCAACCGACTAGGGTGGTTGGGAAACCATTGGCCACCTCATAACGCATCCACCTATAAAATTTCGTAGAAAACCCACATCCGAGTCAAAAGTTATGACCTTCGAAAGTCCCTGCATCAACACTCCTAGATTTTGGTAGCTACTGAATACTTTACAAAGTGGGTTGAAGTTGTCCCTACAAGGTGGGATACTAGAAAGGTGGTGATTGATTTCTTAATGAATAATATTTTGATTAGATTTGGTGTCCAAGAAAAGATAGTGTCTGACAATGCTATGTGCTTTAGATCAGAAAATTTCTTATATTTCTACAATAAATATGGGATACAGATTTCCTAGTCGACCCCTTACCATCCACAAGGGAATGGATGGGTTGAATCCAGCAATAAGAGTTTGATGAAGATCATAAGAAGGGTATTAGAGAAGAATAAAAGAGCTTGGGATTCAAAACTAAGGCAAGCCTTTGGGCTGAAAGGATGGCAATCTAAATGGCAATAGGGCATTCTCCTTTCAATTTGGTTTATGGCCTAGAAGCTAGGATGCCAACTAATAACTTATTGCAGTTGTACAAATTCACTCAGGAATATGATGAGAATATTACAAATGATATGCAACATAGGATCAATGCTTTAATAGAGCTAGATGAGGTTAGAAGGGATGCACAACAAAGGAATCAAAAGTCTCAGTTATAGGTCAAGAGGTTAAATGACAAAAAATATTCTCATAGAAAGTTTGAAGATGGAAGCATGGTTCTGATGTGGAATGCCAAGGCTGAGGACAAGGGAAGACATGGAAAATTTGATGCCTTATGGCTGGGTCCTTACTTGATCAATAGGCCTCATGGAGAAAACTCATATTTTCTACAATCTTTGATAGGTGAACTTCTGGAATTGCCAGTACATGGACAATTCCTTAAGCCATATTTCTCTTAAGATATGTTGTTTTTCATGTACACTGTATCATATGTGCATAGGGCATCTGTTTCTTTTTTGGTGATCTGGTTTTTGTTTCTCTATGTTTTCTCTAGTCTGATCTGCTCCACCTGAAGATTTTTTGGATCCTCGCCTTGTTCTTGCAAACAAGTGTCCCTGAACATGAGCTACTGATAGGACTCTGGTAAAATCTTTATTTTTACATAACCTGTGAGTCCTTGGTTTGGGTTTAAATATTTTGAAGGCCTTATTCCATAAACCCTAATCCTAGAATTTAATTAGAAAATGTTTCAAATCCTTCTGTTACCCATGTTGAAAAATCAAAGGACCATTGTTAAAGCCTTGCTGAGTCATTTCATGTCATGTTGTGCTAAATTTTTGTAATTCTTATCTTTACCACATCCTGGTAGGTATGTCTGATGAACCCTTGTGGGCCTGTGGGAGCTAAAAGTGTGATGTAGTTGTTTACAACAATACCATGAGGTCTTCTATTTGTAATGGCAGGATGGTGGTAAGAATAGAACCGTCATTGCTATACTGTTGTCATTAGTAAGGAAGTCTATGAGACAGTGGTAAGGAACTAACCTCTCACAACATTACCGCAGTAGTCAAAAGATATATGCATGGGGTGGCAGTTAGATTATTCATTTACACAAGACACTTATTGCGCCATTGTAGTGGTCACAAAGACACTTTGCAGGATGGCAAGAAAGGGATGGATATGGCATATGGTGTTCCCCGCGGTCCCACAGGGGTTAATGAAGAGGTGTGTAGGTTGGCGGTAATAGGTAAAAGGGCATAGAATATAGCTCATAGCCCTACGATGGTTTTTCTTAACAACAAATATGGCATGCGGGACTATAGTAAAGTCTGAGTTGGCATCAACAGAGGATTTTGAAAAATTAGAGGACTGTTGACTTTGATGTGGTAGTCCATGTAATGCTTTAGGGAACTCGGTGATGTTTTGCAGATGGTGGTGGAAGATATGATCCAGAGATTGTATTGCAGTCTGGAATTCAAACCAAAATTTGATTATCTATCAATCTTTTTCACGCATACCTATACTATGCAATTAATTTGCATTCAATATGTTCAAAAGTGAATATTGGATCGGATCTCTTAGCAATGAATGGGCAGGTTGTTGTTATGAGTGTCAAGTAAAAATGTAACACGTCTAATGGCCTGAAGCTTGTTGCTCCTTGTTTACAAAAGGAATTTAGGGCCATTTACATGGGGGGGCTGAATGGTTTGCTAAAATGATTTTGTGCAGTAGAATACAGGGAATAGAAGTTTTTTCTTTTTCTAGGTTCTGAGTCTGAATTATATGTATTTGCAAATTTGTTTTGACAGTGCTAGCATGCTAATGTATATACTAGCAAGTTTCTAAATTTAGTTGTCTCCTGAGTCATGGTTTACACAAATTATGAATGAATAGAACAAAGATTGTTCATCTTGTCTCCATAAACTTCTTATGGATGTGTTCTTCTGTCTGAGGCTCTTATTCAAAGAATGAGTTAAATTCTTTAACAGGGATACAAATTTATGTGAATGTATACAAGGATATCTTAAGAATGATTGATTTAGAAATATTGAGTATAATGTTTTAAGCCAATGTTATAAAGCTCTTTGATGCTCAGGTTAAATATTGATATCAAGTTTGAATTATACTTGGTTTGACTCTGTTACCCAATGGATAAGACACCGATCTCTTGTCTCTATATCTAGCTTTCACACTCCAGAATCAGTCGGACACCCAAATACTTTAAAATCACTAAAATCAACCTTAAGTATTTATTTATTTGATGTTTTCCCTTGTTCTATGGATCTGAGAAATGCAAAATCTTGATTGATTTAAGCCAAGTCTTCATATTTTCACAATCCTCAAGCAAATCTTCATAGAACCAATCTACTTTTCATAGTATTAATAACAAAAGGTATAGGAGGTTATTGAATATTGTCAATGGATTACCCTCCCAGGTTTTGCAAAGCCTATAGTAAAGAGGGAAAGTTGTTTCAACTTTCACCTATGTGTTGGCCAGCCCCTCATGATAGAAGAACATTGAAAGTGGCTAAATCATAGGCTATTTCATGAGATAAGGTTGGGATTTAAGAAACAACCAACAATGAGGATGAGGGGGATGATGATGATGATGAGGAGATCCTGTCGCAGTACATCTTCAGAGTGAGACCACGATGAGATCAGCAAGAGATAGATGACAATGAGGAGATCGAGTCAAGACCATAGTCGAGAGCTCGTGGTCCATCCCCTATAGATATTAGGAGACCAATAGTCATGTGCCCCTAGCTATAGAGTCAGCTGTAGAGCTTATCACATAATCAGCAATTTGAGATCCATCCTAGTGGGATGGAGATCTAGGTGAGTTATTATTATATTGATGTACCTATTTTGATGATTATGCATGATGTTTATATGAGATGTTGATATCTATTCTTTTTCTTTTTATAGTTGGGACAGATGCATGGTGTGATTTTGTGAGTCACATCATAGTAGAGATAGTTCCTACCAATGTGGCTAAGCGATGGGTGCAGATGGGATATTTTCCACAACCATTTGTAGGGAGGCATGTAGAGATATTCATCCCATTCATGAGATATAGAGTAGATATGGAGTCTACTTTTGATCAGGCTATCTAGAGAGCTAAGCATGCAGAGACTGAGTTCTAGATGCTACGAGATCAGGCTGTAGAAGTACCTTCACTTGAGAGAGATCCTATCATTCAGGAGATCTTACTTCCTGAGTTACATCAAGTGAGAGTTGACAAAGATAGTGTTGATAACTGAGAGGGGGGGTGAATCAGTTATACTAATTATTTCTCTTTTTGAACTTTCTTATTAATTAATGCAGCATTGAATTAAACACAAAAACATTACCATGAAATAAGAAACACATGACACAGTATTTTTGACGTGGAAACCCTGTTAAGGGAGAAAACCACGGGGTGATTAACCCAAAAATTATTCTCTGTTAGAAGAATAGGAAATTACAAAATGGCACTTGCCAATTAGGGCTCACTGCCCGAGCACACTGCTCACAAGAGGCCCACTGCCTATAAGAAGACACACTGTCTACAAAGTGATAAGAATCACAGTCTTGAACTGATTGGAAGCATCTGCATATGCTGGAGTTCAGTTCCGGTTAGGCTCAGTACACTGATCTGCTGCACTTCATCTTTCCTCTGTTCTTTATTCTGCTATCCTTTCACATACCGGATCTTTCTTGCTACTTCTGCTCTGTTCTGGACTTATTCGCATATATATTCATTCATTCACACACTTCACAACTAAATCCATCCTCTATATATATCCGCACAAGTAATTTCATCACCTTTCTAGTCGGCATCCGGAACAGTCTAGTTTCTTACAAACTTTGTTCTGTCGGCTGAATCCTTGCTCACCAAGCAATGCGGATCAAGCATATACTTGTAGATATCATTAATCATGTCGGCCAAACATGATTCATGCCTTCACAACCTTTATCATCAACAGTAACACATCCGGAAAGTAGTCTGATACTCTGTCAGTCAGTTCTTCCTCTGTTTTCACTGTCTCTCAGGAATCCGGTACTCAACTATTCATATCTTTTTCCTTGTCCATCACCGGAGGCTAAATCCTTGGAATATACCACTCAAGGTAGTCCTCTTGACTTCCCCAAATCTGCACTGCACCAAGACACTTCCTCTGAGAGATCCGGATCAATCTGTCGGACCTTGCTACATGCTCTGTTCTTGTTCACCGGACCACAACAATCTTTATTCTGACTTCCGGTAGAGACACATCATGACTTGCGGATATGTGGGATGACCTTTGTTGCCATCAATGACAACAACCATGAATCCATATAGTGTCTCTTGCCAACAATCTCCCCCTTTGGCATTGATGGCAACACTTAGTGAAAAATGACTAGGTGTTTACACTATGCTCCCCCTTTGCTGATGCTCTGTCTTTATATACAATTTCCGGAACTCCCCCTTAGTTGGATTCCTCATTTTTCACTGCTCCTCACTCCCCCTTTGACATCAATGGCAAAGGGTAGGGTCCGCACACCAAAATTTTCAAAAATTTTCTATACATAGCCGCATATTTACATACTCACATATACTGAAGAATGTCTGCAAAGGATGTCTGCAATTGGATCATTTCTGTAGCCCAACTTTGCTTCATTCTATCCAAAATTGAAATGTGACCACTCAACAAAAATGCAAAAGCTTCTGCCCGCTTGAGATCTGTCGGATCATTTGTTTGGGCGGTGGTCTGAGCATCACTGATGGCCTCATGCATAGTTTCCAACTTAGGGATTATAATCCTTCTAAGTTCTCCCATCCGGTTAGTGATATTCTTCCTTTCCTTCTCAAGATTCTTTATTTCATTCAAGACTGCAATAGTCTGACATTCTTGATTTATTATGGAGGAAGAGAGAGGATCAAAACTTTGAGATAAGCTTTGTAGCTTGTCCTGTTCCTCTTTTATTTTCTTATCAATTGCTGCTGTTGCCTTTGACCAGGATATACAAAATTTGTAAATGTCACCGCCATCCTTAAGAGCATTCTCTAAGCTCTTTATTCCAATACTCACAATCTTCCTATCTTTAGAGATTAATTCTAATACTTCTGAAAATTTTTTATCCAAAAATTCCTTCCGGACCTTTTCTTCAGCAGATTTTTCTAGAGATTCAAAATGTGTACTAACACTGCTGACTAAGGTTTTGAGATTACCGGAAGAGGAGGCTGTGGGATCCTTTTGAAAGGATGGCATGATCTTTTCTAGCACTCCAGATGCTACCTCCATAAGCTCACAGTCTTCCATGTGAGATTTCAGCAGCTTCTCTTTGACTTTCTCATTTGCAAATGAGGCTATTTTCATTGTTTGCACCGGTGGCAAAGAGTCAAAATCTAATGGTCCTTTGAGTAGGTCCGGTTCATCAATTTCTATAGTGGCTTTGCTCAAAAATTGTTGAACAGTTTGTGCAGTGTCTCTTGCCGGAGACAGATGTTTCTTTTCTTCTGCAGTCTTGGAACTGTCAACCTCTTTATCTTTCACCCCTGCTTCCTTCTCCTGTAATTTCTCTTCTTCTTTGGATTCGGAGACTGTAGGGGAAACCGGAGGAGAGATGTTTGTCTGTTTAGGGCCCACTTCTTCCGGAATAGATGATTCCAAATCCGCAGCTGTTTCTACACCCAAGTCCTCTACAACAGGAAGATTGAACCTTTTGAAGGCCCTCCGGAGGATCTCTTCTGTCTCTTGGGCCACTTTGTCAGTCTCACCAAGCATGAGTTGATTCATCCTGGCTTTACTTCTGAACTCATCTTTGTAGTCTTTGAAGATAATGTTCATTGTCTTGGGATCAATTTGAGGATATAGCTGAATAGCTATCTGCTCCCGGATCTCAAGATATTTTGCATGAGCATTATTCTTTCTTATTTCTAATTCCTTTTCTAGGCTTTTAGGAATAAGAGATATGATCTCAATGAAAGCCTTATTGTATATGTTTAGATATTTGACTGTGGCTTCCTGCAGAATCTTTTGGTCAGCCTCATTGTAGTCATCATAAAATTCAGTCATTGGTTGAAGGTTTCCATCTACCGTGACTGACTTGATTACACTCTCTAGAGACAGAGTGGGCTTTTCAACAGATACCTCTGCCATTTCATCCTTGTCTTGGCCTGTGGATGGTTTACCGGATCCTTTCTTCTTCTGCTTCTTTATTTCTTTTACTCCCTCATCTGACTCTGTTTCCTCTTCATCCTATTGGCTTTCATAAGCCCTTGTGGCTTTTGTCTTGGATCTTTTGCCGGATGCCTGGACTTCCGGTTTTGAACTTTTGGTTGTGGGAGGTGCAGATCTCTTAGATGATCTGGTCCGGGTGGGAGTTTCAACCGGAACACTTTCTTTACTTTTCTCTTCTTCCTCAGCCTTCCTCCTCTTTTCCCGGCTGGCATCAAGTGCCTCTTTTGAGATGCCTAGGCCTTGAGCAATATGCTCAACTTCTTTTCTTACCTTTCTCTTTATCTCCAGTTCCCTGAGTTCTACATGTATCTTTACACTCAGTTCCTCAAAGGTTCCAAACCTTTCTGCCTTAGGATCTTTAGGCTGGCTTAGCATGTGTTGAACATGCAGCTCTACTATCTGTTCATCCACTTCATACCCCATGGGCATGATCCAGATAGTCCTTGGCTCCACTGCCTCCATCAGACACTGATCTGTTTCTACCATGAAGCATACTGTGTCTTTGTAATTTTCGACAAGGGATTGGGGTATTCTTTCTCTTGCATGCATCATGCTTTGGAAGTTCTTGAAGTATCCCCATAGAGCTGTATTTCTTGCTTTTGCATCCCCAAGTCCATGCAAATAGTCTCTGATTTGTATGGCAACCGGTCTGTCATTCTGCCATATCCATCCACTAGATCCGGGAAGCTCATTCATGTAGTAAAAGAAGAGACAAAGGATCAGATTGCCATACTTGAAGGAGTTTTTCTTGTCCTTCTTGATCTTCTACAGATTTTCAAAGAGTTGGTTCACTAGAAGCTCACACAAGTCATAGTCTGCATTCTCCTTTAACATTTGATAAGCTGTGTAGATTGCAGTTCCCGGTACTAAATTTTCCCTGCTGGAGTGATAGATTTTGTAACCAATTATCATAGCTGCAAATTTGACATCTGGTTCAGTGATGTCATCAACTGTCATAGCTCTCTTGTCAAACTTGGATCCGGTTGCATCACTGACTGTCTGATTTTTGACAGATTTGAGAACAGGTAATCCACCGGATTAGTGCAGACCGGTTACAGCCCTAATTGCATCTTTGGTGATCTTGAAGGGCTGGTTCAACCATAGGAAGTTGTCATGTACTCTACTTAGTACATACCGGACCCATTCATCTTCTTCAAAACAGGGGAAATGAATGTACTGTGCAAAGTGTTTGTCCCGGATGGCTTTGTACTGAGGTTTGATCTCAAAGGAGTCATCTATCAATTGTTTGTGATAGATATCCATCAGTTTTGATTCTCCAAAGTCTTCAAGATTCGCATGGATGTAAACCCTAATATCTTCCGTATGCAATACACCATGAGGAACACTAGAGAAGGCTCCTAGTGGATCTACCTCCAATGATTTGTAAGGATGTTTCTTGAATGTGGGGCGAGGTCTATCAGAGATCTTAACTATATTTGGAGTAGCCATTCTTCAAAGATTTGCAGTGAGATAATGAAAAACAGAGAATACCTTATGCGCCTTCGGTTTGCACGGAGTGGTTGGATTGATTTCTTTATGCAATGACTTCGGCAGGAGATCCTTGGTGTGCTTGATGAATCTTGTTGCAGAGCTCCACTTTTCGCTTCTTCTTGAGTGCAGAATGAGCAAATGACTTTTGAGAAATTCCTTATATTGCTCCGCAAACCCTAATATCTGTTTGCAATAAATGCTTCACCTATATTATTCCGGTTTGCCTTGTCCGGATAGCCTGGAGTATCCCTGATCAGTCCTGATCTGTGAATATCATCCAGATCTTTCAATCATGAATAAATCGAGGTGACACATTACAAGAACATCCCAAACACTCTGTCCAATCTGCAGAATAAGATAGTGCACTTCCGGATCTCTCCGGACCTTTTAGTAACCCTCTGTCATACCGGAGCATCTCCCAGAACAGGTCTTACTTGATCGATCACAGCTTCTTCATAACTCCTTGCGGACCTCTGAAATCTTATCTAGATCATCTCAAGACTTATATATTTAAACCCTTTACTCCGCATCTTGTGCCACATCCGGCACCACTTGATTGGCTGGGGGAACAGGATTTTCTTTGAGTCTCCCCCTGAGCCTGAGCTCACTTTTTAATTTCCGGAAGAAATATCAGCACCAGAGTCTGGTGCGGATTCAACCTCTACATTCTCTAAACTTTTCTTCACCCAAATCTTGCTCATCTGATTCCTAACTTCATCCGCATTCATCTTTTGTTTACCCTTGTCTTGATTCTGATTATACACCGGACCTCTTTTGTCCTGATTCTTGCTTCTGCAGACTTTAGCATTATGACCGGACCTATTGCAGATTTGGCAAATAACATTTCTTTGCATATTTGACTGATATCCTCTTGATCTGCATTGATTAGCCATATGACCTACTCTATTGCATGTAAAGCATCTACCTTTGAATGATTTGTTTACTTGCATATTTCTGCATTCATGGGATTTGTGTCCATACCTTTTGCAGTTGAAGCACTGTCCGGAGAAGGATGAATTAATCTGATTCATTCTCTTTCTACACTGATTAGCTTTGTGACCAAAGTGGTTGCAACTGTGGCAGTATCCATTGAAAGATGGATATCTTTGAGCATTTGGCTGTCTTACCGGAGGTCTTCTAGGCCTGCTCCTTGGATTTTCTGATGCAAAATTCTTTTGACCGGATCCAGAGCTTTCTCCTTTCTCATATCCCAAACCATACTTGTCATCTGTCCCTTTTTGACTTCCAAGAAGAACTTCAAGTTGAGCAGTACTTATCTTGAATTTCTCTTTATATTCATTTTCTATTTGAAGGTCTCTTTTGAGAGAGGCAATTTGATCCTCAAGTTTTTCTTCATTATCTTTGGCATCTTCAAGATCAGATTCAAGATGTCTGATAATCCTGTCCATCTGGTGGCATTCTTCTGATTTTTCTTTAAGAGATTGTTTTAGATTGTCTTCAGCCTTTCTTTTTTCTTCAATCTCTTGAGTAAACTTTATAGTTCCTGATTCCATTTCATGTCTTAACATAATGACTTCTTTTGATAACTTTTCACATAACTTGGTTTGCTCAGTCAATTCTTCATTTGTATTGCTTTCTTCACTTTGTCTTGCCAACTGTTGGAGCAGCTCCTTTCTCTTTTTCATAGAGAGACTTAATTTGTCTTTTAATTCTCTCATGAATTCATCAGCCTGTTTGAGTCTTTCTTTTAATTCATTGACTTCAGAATTTGACTGTTCAAGATCCTCAAGGGCAGTCTTGAGTTGCTCCCTTAAACCATATGCATCCATTTGAACTCCCAGATCTTCCTCAAGCTGTTAGGCTCTATTAGGAGGAACTTAGCTCTGATACCAATTGTTGATAACTGAGAGGGAGGGGGTGAATCAGTTATACTAATTATTTCTCTTTTTGAACTTTCTTATTAATTAATGCAGCATTGAATTAAACACAAAAACATTACCATGAAATAAGAAACACATGACACAGTATTTTTGACGTGGAAACCCTGTTAAGGGAGAAAACCACGGGGTGATTAACCCAAAAATTATTCTCTGTTAGAAGAATAGGAAATTACAAAATGGCACTTGCCAATTAGGGCTCACTGCCCGAGCACACTGCTCACAAGAGGCCCACTGCCTACAAGAAGACACACTGTCTACAAAGTGATAAGAATCACAGTCTTGAACTGATTGGAAGCATCTGCATATGCTGGAGTTCAGTTCCGGTTAGGCTCAGTACACTGATCTGCTGCACTTCATCTTTCCTCTGTTCTTTATTCTGCTATCCTTTCACATACCGGATCTTTCTTGCTACTTCTGCTCTGTTCTGGACTTATTCACATATATATTCATTCATTCACACACTTCACAACTAAATCCATCCTCTATATATATCCGCACAAGTAATTTCATCACCTTTCTAGTCGGCATCCGGAACAGTCTAGTTTCTTACAAACTTTGTTCTGTCGGCTGAATCCTTGCTCACCAAGCAATGCGGATCAAGCATATACTTGTAGATATCATTAATCATGTCGGCCAAACATGATTCATGCCTTCACAACCTTTATCATCAATAGTAACACATCCAGAAAGTAGTCTGATACTCTGTCAGTCAGTTCTTCCTCTGTTTTCACTGTCTCTCAGGAATCTGGTACTCAACTATTCATATCTTTTTCCTTGTCCATCACCGGAGGCTAAATCCTTGGAATATACCACTCAAGGTAGTCCTCTTGACTTCCCCAAATCCGCACTGCACCAAGACACTTCCTCTGAGAGATCCGGATCAATCTGTCAGACCTTGCTACATGCTCTGTTCTTGTTCACCGGACCACAACAATCTTTATTCTGACTTCCGGTAGAGACACATCATGACTTGCGGATATGTGGGATGACCTTTGTTGCCATCAATGACAACAACCATGAATCCATATAGTGTCTCTTGCCAACAGATAGGGCCTAGACAAAGCGAGTCAGATCACTACTAGACAAAGATAAATCCTTATCAGACAGGGATAGAGTTTAGGTAGAGAGGGACCGGTACCACTAGATGTCTCTGGAGTCACACGGTGAGGTGCTAGGACTCAGAGGTGAGCTCAGGAGGATATAGTTGCGGAGTGTCTCTAGGAGTCATTCGTGATCCATAGCCACACATGGGCAGCCCTATATCACACACACAATACCAGGTCCTAAGGGACCGGTGACTAAGGTTCAACTATGTGATCTATCTTATGTACTATGACATCCCATTTTGATGTACAAGATTATCATCTCTAATCTATATTCAAACTGATGTTTATATATATATGATGTTTTCCTATTATTAATTCTAATGTTATTCAATCTATCACATGTGATTTATATAAAATACAACTAGTGATAAATGTTAATTCTTATGTGGAAATGTGATTAATGCTAATTTTATATAGACTAAACAATTCTTTGCAGAACATATAGTAAAAAGGACAATGATTAATGAATTCACACATAACCAACATTCTATGCTATATTCAGTTAATACAAAAGGTGATCTTAATAACACATGTCTAAGATACAATAATGATTAACCAACAAAGATGCTATGTTAAATGAATTAAGACAAAATAATCATATCTTGACAAAATTAAAGCTAAAATAACTAATAAGTTTGCTTTTTAAAGTAACATCTAACATATAATCTTAAGCATAGAATTTCCTAAGATGCAAAGCATTAATAGGTTCTTTAAGCAACATACCTTGTTCATCAGGTAGTTTATACAATCCTGATCCAAAGGCTTCAATAATGACATGTGGTCTGAGCTAGTTAGGGTTGAACTTTCCTTTTTCTCTAGGAGATGCATTTATATTGCATTGATTCTCATACAATACCAAATCTCCAACGTTGAATGAATGATGTATGACACACCCATTGTATGATCGTTGGATACTCTTCTGATGGGTCTTAAGGTGCTCAAGAGTGTTAATACACTATTCATCAAGCATCTCAAGCTCTTGTATTCTCTTTTCTTGTTCCATATCATCGTTAATAATGTCTCTTAGGGAAACTCGCAGTGAAGAAATTTCTAACTCTAAAGGCATTATCACATCAACACCATAGACAATATTGTATGATGTTGTTCCAGTAGTCATACAAATACTTGTTCTATAAGCCCATAACACATAAGAGAGTCGATTATGCCAGTCTTTTTGATGTTTATTAACTTTTTTTCATAAAATTTGTCTAATAACCTTGTTTGAAGATTTTGCTTGGCCATTCAATTAAGGATAGTAAGGTGTAGAGAAGTGATGTTGAATATGATATTTTTCAAGGAATTTCTTCACATCCTTGTTTTTAAATATTGTGTCATTGTCAAAAACAAAGGAGGAAGGTATACCAAAATGAAAGATTATGTTATCCTATATAAAGCGACAAATTACTTCAGTGGTCATGGATCATAGAGGAACAACTTCAACCCACTTCGTGAAGTAATCAGTAGCGGTGATTATTGTTGTTATATGGAGCCTAATCAGACTCAGAGGTTAAATTCACCCCACTTTTATTGGCACGGTTTCCCCCAAATTATTTAACAAGGTTAAGGGGCAGTGCCCCTTGTGAGGGTTTGGGGGCAGCGCCCCTTGCAGGGTCCAAGGCCTCGAGAGTTATTTTTCTATTGGCTGACATAAAAAACCCTATTTTTGTAACTGACATAAGGCTTGATAAAAGTGGCTAAGGGTTAGGGTTTCTGTTGATGTATTGTAGCATTTTACGGCGATATTAAGTTGAAAGGATTGCTGGTTGTAATCAGTTTGATTTACTAGATAATAATATTGGACTCTCTATTGGTGGATGTAGCTCAGGTTTGGGTGAACCACATTAAAACTTCTCTTGCTGTTATTATTTCTATGTATTTTCATTCCTTTGTTTAATCTTTATTTACATTTAATTGATATCTTCTGCTAGCTAACCCTAACAAGTGGTATCAGAGTGGGTTGTGTTTGATTTTTGTCTATAGGAAGGTCTCATGGTTGACTGGGAGTCTCACAGTTGAGTGGGAGCAATGGCCGACGAGGGTAAATTGAAGGTAGATAAATTCAATGGGCAAAACTATAAGTTATGGAAGATGCAAATGGAGGATTATCTCTATTACAAGGATTTATGGAGGCCATTGGAAGGAATAGCCAAGAAACTGACAACAATGACTGATGAGGATTGGAATCTTCTGGATAGAAAGGCATTGAGAACCATTTGGTTGTGCCTGGAACCATTAGTGGCATTCAATATAATGCAAGCAAAGACAACAGATGATCTGATGAAAGCTTTGGCTAAATTGTATGAAAAACCCTTAGCCTCAAATAAGGTATTTCTCATGAAGCATTTGTTTAATCTGAAAATGATTGAAGCTGGATCTATGATAGATCATTTAAATGAGTTTAATATGATTATCAATTAGTTAACTTTTGTAAAAGTAATTTTTGATGAAGAGGTGAGGGCTCTCTTGATATTATGTTCTTTGCCAGAAAGATGGAATAGCTTGGTAATGGTTGTAAGTAACTCTGTCTCTAGTTCAAATACTTTAAAATTTGATGATATTGTTGGCATTATCTTTAGTGAGGAAATGTGATGGAAAAGCTCAAGAGAGTCCACATCAGGTAGTGTTTTGAATGCAGAAAGTAGGGGTAGATCAAAAGAGAGAGGAAAAGGTTCTGGAGGTTCTAGGAATCACAAGGAAAATCAAAGGACACGAGATCCCAATCTAGAGGACAGAAGGATTGTTGGTAATGTGGGACACCAAGTCATTTGAAGAAAGATTGCTGGTCTCAAAAAAATAAAGGAGACAAAAAAGAAGGCAATAAGTGGGCAAATGTGGTAATTAATAAATTGGAAGATGATCTTTGATTCTTTCCATAGATAATATTGATGATTCATGGGTTTTAGATTTAGGGGCCTCATTTCATGCTACTCCCCATAGAAGTTATTTTCTTGATTATGTCCAAGGGGATTTTGGGCTGATTTATTTGGGAGATAACAAACCCTGTTAGATTGTTAGAAAGGGAAGAATCAAGATTAAGTTACAGAATGTGAATCATTGGCTACTACAAGAGGTAAGTAATGTTCCAAGGCTGAGTAGGAATTTAATTTCTACAGGACAACTAGTTGATGAAGGTTGCATTGTTACATTTACTGATAAAAATTGGAAGGTTTCAAGAGGTGCCTTAATAGTAGAAAAAGGTGTGAAAGTAGGCACCTTTTATATTTGTATAGGTCATATTGTTCCTTCTACTTTAACTATTGTAGGGAAAAAAAATAGGTTCAGGAACAGTTGCTACATGTTCGCAGGAAGAGACTGAAACAGTTGCTGCAGGCTCTGAGACAACACTGTGGCATAACAGACTTGGGCATATGAGTGAAAAAGGTATGAAGGTACTTCATTCTAAGAAAGTTTTACCAGGTCTGAATTGTATTAATATGGATTTCTGTGAAAGTTGTGTGTGTGGAAAATGAAAGAGAGTCAAGTTTCTCAAGGATGGGAAGAAAAAGAAAGATGAAAAGTTGGAGCTTGTGCATATAGATGTATGGGGACCAGCTCAGGTATCTTCTCTTGGTGGCTCTTGATATTATGTTACATTCATAGATGATGCAACAAGGAAGGTTTGGATTTATTTCCTTAGGCAGAAATTTGATGTATTTGAAACATTTAAGAAATGGAGAAGCTTTGTTGAGAATGAGATGGGTAAAAGATTAAAATGTCTCAGATCTAATAATGGTGGTGAGTATTGCAGCAAAGAATTTGAGGATTATTGTTCCTTTAATAGAATTCGTAGGTAGAAAATGGTTCTAGTGACTCCATAGGAGAATGGAGTGGCTAAATGCATGAATAGGACAATAATGGACCATGCAAGGACCATGAGATTGCATGTTGGGTTGCCTTTAAACATGTGGATAGAGGCTGTCAACACTGCTGGATATTTAAGTAATAGAGGTCCTTCAATTCCTTTGAGATGTGGTATACCAGAGGAAGCATGGATAGGTAAGAAGGTGAGTTATTATTTTCTCAAAACCTTTAGATGTGAAGCATTTGCACATGTATATTCTAAAAATAGAACCAAGCTAGATGCAAAATCAAAAAAATGTACTTTCATTGGATATGGCATTGATGAATTTGGTTATAGGATTTAAGATTTTTAAAATTAAAAAAATGTGAGAAGCAGGGATGTTGTATTCAATGAGAAGGTGTTATACAAAAAAAAGTTGCAGCAGCATGAGAAGAAGGAAAAGGATTATGTGGTGTTGGATGATACTCCAGATAGTGATGTTCCAGTGGTTCCTCATGCTCCGCAACAACAACAAGAAATACCTCAAACTCCAATAAATGTTAGATGGTCAACAAGGCTAAGTAGACCTCTTGAAAGGTTTTCACCCTCTATGTATTATATTTTTTTAGCAGATGCTAGTGAACTAGAAGGGTATGATGAAGCTATACAGGTGGATACAAAGGTTCAGTGGGAGCTTGCAATGAAAGAAGAAATGGACTCCTTCCTGAAAAATCAAACTTGGGAATTATGTAAGTTACTTGCAGGTAAAAAGGCTTTACTAAACAAATAGGTTTATAGGCTAAAAGAGGAAGATGGAGGTAAGAAAAGATTTAAAGCCAGGTTAGCTGTAAAATGATTTGCATAGAAAAAAGGTATTGATTTTGATGAGATATTTTCTCTGGTTGTCAAGATGACTTCCATTCATATTATTTTAAGTATTGTGGTTGCTAAAGATTTGCATTTGGAACAGCTAGATGTGAAAATTGCCTTTCTCCATGGTGATTTGCAGGAGGAGATTTGTATGGAACAACCACAGGGATTTGAGGTCAAAGGTAAGGAGAAACTGATGTGCACATTGAAGAAGAGTTTATATGGCTTGAAACAAGCACATCGGCAATGGTATTTGAAATTTGATAGTTTTATGGATAAGCAAGGCTATAGCCAGTGTAATTTTGACCATTGTGTTTATTTTAAGAGGCTAGATAATGACAACTATATTATTTTATGTTTATATTTTGATGACATGCTTGTAACAGGGTCTAACATCATGGATCACATAAGAGAGTTAAAACAATAGTTAGCACAATCATTCACTATGAATTTGGGGGCAGCAAAACAAATCCTTGGTATGAAAATTTGTAGAGATAGGAAGAACAAAAAATTAAGTCTATCTTAGGCTGATTATGTTGAAAAGGTGTTACAGAGATTCCATATGGAGAATGCAAAAGTTGTCAGCACACCTTTGCCTAGTCATTTTAAATTGGCTAAAGAGATGTGTCCAAAGGCATAAGAGGAGGAAGACAAAATGTCTAAGGTACCATATGCTTCAGTTATAGGAAGTTTAATGTATGTCATGGTATGCACGAGACCAGATATTGCACATGTTGTAGGAGTCGTAAGTAGGTATATGAGTCATCCCAGATTGGAGCATTAGAACACGGTAAAATAGATTCTCATAAATTTGAGAGCTACATCTATTAAACACTTATGTTTTGGGGGCTCTAATACTGATTTAGCAAGTTATGTAGACTCATATTTGGTAGGGGATATTGATACCAGACAGATTACTATAGGTTATGTCTTTACTGTAGGTGGGACAATGGTGAGTTGAATCTCTAGGTTGCAAAAGGTGGGTGCTTTATCCACCATGGAGGCAGAGTATGTAGCTGCAACAGAGGCAAGCAAGGAGATGATATGGCTACAATCTTTCATGGAAGAATTGGGCAAACAACAGGCTAACAATTCTTTGTATACAGATAGTTAGAGTGCCATATATCTTGCAAAGAATGCTACCTTGCATTCAAAGACCAAGCACATACATCTCAGGTATCACTTCATTCATTCAGTGTTAGATGATGGACAGTTAAGGCTAGAAAAGATACATACAGATGAAAATCTAGCAGATATGTTTACAACGGTAGTGACAAGGGAGAAGCTAACCTCTTCAGCTTTGGTTGGTCTTCAAGACTGAAAACAAAAAAAATAGAATAGTAGAGTCCAGGGTGCTTATTTCTAGTGGGAGCTACAAGGTTAGTAGTATTATGATTAGTCTCCAAGTGGGGGATGATATAATGTGGAGTCTGATCAGTCTCCAAGTGGGAGATTGTTGTTATATGAAGCCTAATCAGACTCGGACGTTAAATTTACCCCACTTTTATTGGTGTAGTTTCCCACCAAATTATTTAATAGGGTCAAGGGGCAGCGCCGCTCATGGGGGTTTGGGGGCAGTGCCCCCAAGATGGGTCAAGGGGCAATGCCCCTTGTGGGGTCTAAGGAATCAAGAGTTATTTTTCTATTGGCCGACATTAAAAAACCCTATTTTTGTAATTGACATAAGGCTTGATAAAAGAGGCTAAGGGTTAGTGTTTCTGTTGATGTATTACAGCATTTTGTAGTGGTGTTGAGTTGTAAGGATTGTTGGTTGTAATTAGTTTAATTTACTGGATAATAATATTGGACTCTCTGTTGGTGGATGTAGCCCGGGTTTGGGTGAACCACGTTAAAACTTGTCTCTTGCTGTTATTATTTCTGTGTATTTTCATTCCTCTATTTAATCTTTATTTTCATTTAATTGATATCTTCTGCTAGCTAACCCTAACAATTATAAAGGTGTGTCCATGAGAAGAAGGTGGAGAGATTTTGCTAATTAGATCCAAGCCCCAAATAGAAAATGGCCAAGGTGAAACTTGGGCACAATATTCCTGGGTAAGTTCTTGGATTAAATGATTGTGTTGTTGACATTGCGGACATTTCTTGACATATGCGAAGTAATCTTGTTCCATGTGTTGCCAATAATATCCCATATGCAATAACTATTAGGAATAGCATGCAAAAGATATCAGTTAAATGCAGATAAAGATTAAAGAGAGGAATGAAAAATACACAGAAATAAAACAATGATAGAAAAATTTAATGTGGTTCACCCAAACTCAAGCTACATCCACCAACAGAGAGTCCAATATTATTATCCAGTAAATAGAATCGATTACAACCAACAATATCATGTAACTCAATACCGCTGCAATATGCTACAACACAATATCAATGAAAACCCTAACCCTTAGCCTTTTTTATCAAGACTTATGTCAGTTACAAAAATAGGGTTTTTTAATATGTCAGTCAATAGAATAATAATTGTTGATGCCTTTATAAAATAATAGGTCCCCCATTAAATACATTGGGGGAAAATTGTGTTGACAAAAGTGGGGAAAATTTAACCTCCAAGCCTGATTAGGCTCCATATAACAATAATCTCCCTCTTGGAGACTAATCAGACTCCACACCATATCATCTCCCACTTGGAGATTGATCATAACACTACTGCCCCTATAGCTCCCACTGGAAATAAGCACCCTAGACTCCGATGTTCTAATTTTATAGTTTCAATCTTCAAGGCCAACTGAAGCTAAAGAGGAGCTCAACTTCTCCCTTGTCACCGTCTTTGTAAACATATCTACTGGATTGTCATTTGTATGTATCTTTTCTAGCCTTAACTATCCATCCTCCAACACTGACCAAATGAAGTCATACCATAGTTGTATGTGTTTGGTCTTTGAATGCAAGACAGAATTCTTTGCAAGATGTATGGTACTCTAGCTATCCATAAACAAATAATTGTTAGCCTGTTGTTTTCCCAATTCTTCCATGAACAATTGCAGCCATATCATCTCCGTGCTTGCCTTTGTTGTAGCCACATATTCTGCCTCCATAGTGGATAGAGCAACCACCTTTTGCAACCTTGAGATCTAACTCACCGATGTCTCACCTATAGTAAAGACATAACCTGTAGTATTCCACATGGTAACAATATCCCCTACCAAATCTGAGTCCACATAGCCTGCTAAATCAGTATTAGAGCCCCCAAAACATAAATGTTTATTGGATGTACCTCTCAAATACCTGAGAATCAATTTTACTGCATTCCAATGCTCCAATCTGGGATTACTCATAGACCTTCTTACAAATCCTATAGCATGTGCAATATCCAGTCTCATGCATACCATGGCATACATTAAACTTCCTATAGCTAAAGCATATGGTACCTTGGACATTTTTTCTTCCTCCTCTTGTGTCTTTGGCCACATCTCCTTAGTCAATTTCAAATGACTAGGCAAAGGTGTGTTGACAACTTTTGCATTCTGCATATCGAATCTCTGCAACACCTTTTCAACATAATCATCTTGAGATAGAGTTAATTTTTTGTTATGTCTATCTCTACAAATTTTCATAACAAGGATTTGTTTTCCTACCCCCAAATCCTTCACAACAAATGATTTTGCTAACTCCTATTTTAACTCACTTATGTGATCCATGTTAGACCCGAGCATGTCATCAACATATAAACATAAAATACTGTAGTTGTCATTATCCAACCTCTTAAAATAAACACAATGGTCAGAATTACACCGGATGTAGCCTTGCTCAGCCATAAAATTATCAGATTTCAAGTACCATTGCTGAGGTTCTTGTTTCAAGCCATATAAACTCTTCTTCAATCTACACACCAATTTCTCCTTACCTTTAACCTCAAATCCTTGTGGTTGTTCCATATATATCTCCTCCTATAAATCACCATGGAGAAAGATAGTTTTCACATCTAGCTATTCCAAATGCAAATCTTCAGTAGCCACAATACTTAAAATAGTACGAATAGAAGTCATCTTAACAACCGGAGAAAAATCTCATCAAAATCAATGCCATGTTTCTGTGCAAATCCTTTTACAACTAACTTGGCTTTAAATCTATTCTTACCTCTAGCTTCCTCTTTTAGCCTATAAACCCATTTGTTTGGTAAATCCTTTTTACCTGCAGGCAACTTGCATAATTCCCAAGTCTATTTTTTCAGCAAGGAGTCCATTTCTTCTTCCATGGCATGCTCCCACTGAACCTTTGTATCCATTTACATAGCTTCATCATACCCTTCCGATTCACCAGCATCTAATAACAAAATAGAATACAAAGAGGGAGAAAACCTGTTGGGAGGTCTACTTATCCTTGTTGACCATCTAACATTCACTAGAGCTTGTGGTATTTGGTGTTGTTGTTGTGGAGCATGAGGAACCACTTTAACATCGTTGTCTGGAGTATCATCCAACACCACAAAATCCTTTGCTTTCTTCTCATGCTGCTGGAACTGAACTTTGTACAACACCTTCTCATTGATTACATCCCTACTTCTCACAAATTTTAAATTTTCAAAATCCTAAAGCCTATAACCATATTCATCAATGCCATATCCAACGAAGATACACCTTGACTTTGCATCCAGCTTGGTTCTATTTTTAGAATCTACATGTGCAAATGCTTCACATCTGAAGATTTTGAGAAAATAATAATTCACCTTCTTACGTGTCCATACTTCCTTTGGAATACCACAACTCAAAGGAACTGAAGGACCTCTATTAATTAAATATACAACGGTATTGACAACCTCTGCCCACATGTTTAAAAGCAGCCCAACATGCAATCTCATGCTCCTTGCACACTCCATTATTGTCCTATTCATGCGCTCAGCCACTCCATTCTCCTGTGGAGTCCCTGGAACCATTTTCTGTCTATGAATTCCATTAAAGGAACAATAATCCTCAAATTCTTTGCTGCAATACTCACCACCATTATTAGATTTGAGACATTTTAATCTTTTACTTGTCTCATTCTCAACTACGCTTTTCCCTTTCTTAAATGTTTCAAATACATCAGATTTCTACCTAAGGAAATAAACCTAAACCTTTCTAGTTGCATCATCTATGAATGTAACATAATACCGAAAGCCATTGAGAGAAGATACCTGAGCTGGTCCCCATACATCTATATGCACAAGCTCTAACTTTTCATCTTTCTTTTGCTTCCCATCCTTGAGAAAACTAACTCTTTTATTTTCCATACACACAACTTTCACATAAATCCATACTAATATATTTCAGACTTGATAAAACTTTCTTAGAATGAAGTACCTTCATACCTTTTTCACTCATATACCCAAGTCTGTTATGCCATAGTGTTGTCTCAGAACTCGCAACAACTATTATAGTCTCTTTGTGCAAACCTGCAACATCTATTCCTGAACCTGTTTGATTTTTCTCTACAAAAACTAAAGTAGAAGGAATAGTATGACTTGTACAAAGATATAAAGTGCCTACTTTCACACCTTTTTCTACTATAAAGGCACCTCTTGTAACCTTTCAATTTTTATCATTAAAATTAACTGTTCAACTTTCATCACCTAGCTGCCCTGCTGAAATTAAATTCCTACTTAGCCTTAGAATGTGCTTTACCTCTTGTAGTAGCCAATGATTCTCATTCTGCTACTTAATCCTAATTCTTCCCTTTCCAACAATCTGGTAGGGTTCATTATCTCCCAAATAAACCAACCCAAAATCCCCTTGGACATAATCAAGAAAATAACTTCTATGGGGCATATCATGAAATGAGGCCCCTAAATCTAAAACCCATGAATCATTAGCATTATCTAGGGAAAGAATCAAAGCATCATCTTAGGATTTATTGCTTACCACATTTTCCCCCTTATTTCCTTCTTTTTTTTTCCTCCTTTATTCTTCCAAGACCAACAATCCTTTTTCAGATGACCCAGTTTCCCACAGTACCAGTAATACTTGTTTCCTCTAGATTGGGACCTCTTGTCTTTTGATTTTCCTTGTGACTTCCCATGACCTCTAGAACCTTTTCCTCTCTCCTTTGATCTGCCCCTACTTTCTGCATTCAAAACACTACCTGATGTGGATCCACCTGAGCTTTTCCTATGAATTTCCTCACTCAGAATAATACCAAAAACATCATCAAATTTTAATGTATTTGAACCAGAAAAAGAGTTACTAACCACCATTGCCAGACTATTCCAGCTTTCAGGCAACGAACATAATATCAAGAGAGCTCTAACTTCTTCATCAAAATTTACATTTATAGAAGTCAATTGACTTGTAACTGTGTTAAACTCATTTAAATGATCAGTAACCAATCCACCTTCTACCATTTTCATATTAAATAAATGGTTCATAAGAAATACCTTATTCAAAGTGGAAGGTGTTTCATATAACTTTGCCAATGTCTCCATTAATTCGGTTGTTGTCTTCACTTTTGAGATATTGAATGCCACCAATGGTGTTAAGCACAAACGAATGCTTCCCAGTGCCTTTCTATCAAGAATTTTCCAATCCTCATTAATCATTGCTACCCGTTTCTTGTCTTTTCCTTCCAACGGCCTTCATAAATCCTTCTGATAAAGACAATCCTCCATCTTCATCTTCCATAATTGATAGTTCTACCCATTAAATTTATCTACCTTCAATTTACCCTTGTCCACCATTTCTCCCACTTAATTGTGAGACTCCCACTCAACTGTAAGACCTTCCTGTAGATAATAATCAAACACAACCTACTTTGATACCACTTGTTAGGAATAACAAGTAGAAGATATTAGGTAAATGTAGATAAAGATTAAATAGAGGAATGAAAAATACATAGAAATAAAATAGTGAGATAGTTTTAACATGGTTCACCCAAACTCGAGCTACATCCACCAATAGAGAGTCCAATTTTATTATCCAGTAAATAGAACCAATTACAACCAAAAATCTCATGCAACATAATACCGCTACAATATGCTACAACACAATATCAACAAAAACCCTAACCCTTAGCCTTTTTTATCAAGACTTATGTCAGTTACAAAAATAAGGGTTTTTTATTTTATGTTGGTCAATAGAAAAATAGTTGTCAATGCCTTTATAAAATAATAGGTCCCCCATTAAATACTTTGGGGGAAACTGCGCTAACAAAAGTTGGAAAATTTAACCTCTGAGTTTGATTAGGCTCCATATAACAATAATATGTTTTGATCATGATTTTCCTCCAAAATGCCCTCCATAAGCACCAAAATGAGCTTCTTCTAAAGCTATCAGGATCTCTAAACTACTAAGACATCAGAGGATGACACCATTATAACTTCATCTATACAAGACATTAGAGAGGATGATATAACGCACTGTAAGTTTGCATAGGCAAACTTGGGCATTCTTAGAGTTTGAGTTAGGAATGGTTCCATCACGTAAATACTTGAATATATGGGAGAACCATTCATCAGAATTCATGTTACAACAGAGGTTGATATCATAAATTACAACTTCTAGCACAGGTGTTTTAAGGTTATGGATGATGAAGTTATATTTGTCAGGTAAATCAATAGGGGATATAAGAGAAGCTATGCTTTCCATTGCATCCGCGTGTCGATTGTCTTTCCTTGGAATAGTATCAATTGAAAATGATATGAATTATTTTAACAAAGATAATTCTAAGTCGCAATATACTAATATAATTTGTCTTGTTTAGCTTGATATGATCCATTTATTTGTCACATAATTAATTGTGAATCACCATATATAGTGATGTTTTTAATGTTAAGAGCCAAAGCGACACAAAGTCCTGCAATAATTAATTAAAGCTTCATACTTAGCAATGTTATTTGTGCATGAGAAATTTAGATGGTAAGACATAGCTATTGGCTTACTAGAAGGAGGTACTAATATAACACCTACATTGGAGCCAGTCCAACATCTTGGTCCCTCAAAAAACAATTTCCATTTGTCATCCTTATCTATATTTAATATTCGGTCACCAGAAAATTTCTCTTGGTTTTGTATAGCAAAGGGTGAAGGTGCTTCAGCTAAATGGTTAGCTAACACATGTCCTTTAATTGCTTTTTGAGAAATAAATTTTTAAGATCAAATTTAGTTAATAACATAACCCATTTAGCAAGACGACCTAACAGATCAATTTTAATGAAAAGATGTTTCAATGGGTCAAATTTCACTATCACATGTATTTCAACATTTAATAGATAATGTCTAAGCTTCTATGTCGCGATCACTACAGCTAAGCAATGCTTCTCTATAATAGTATACCACACTTCATAATTGAGAAAGGTTTGACTAATGTAATATACAACATCTTCTTTGTCTTCAGTATCATGTTGTGCTAATAAAGCTGTAAGGGCATTATTAGATGCCGAAGAATAAAGAAGAAAAGGTTTATCAGTAGTAGCATGGTGTAAAATGGGGGGATTAACTAGATAATTCTTTAAATCTTCAAAAGCCTTTTGACAATTAGAATTCTGTTGAAATTTTGAATCCTTCTTCAATAGTTGTGTTAAAGGGTGAGTCTTATCCATGAGTTGTGAAACAAATTGATGAATGCCTGTATCTTCCCTTGCAAACTACGAAGTTGAGATATGTTCTTAGGAGCTGACATATTAATAATAGCATCAATTTTCTTCATATCTACTTCAATACCACTATGCAAGACTATAAATCCCAATAATTTTCCACTATCTACACCAAAAATACATTTCTGTGGATTTAAACGCATGTTGTATTTCTTAATTTGTTCAAAGATCTAACAGAGGATTGTGACATGATCCAAACGACGTATAGACTTTGCAAGGATATCATTGACATAATCCTCAAGGATGCTATGCATATAATCATGAAAGATAAGGGGCATTTCCCATTCGTAAGTTGCTCCAGCATTCTTTAATCCAAATGGCATGACCACCCAACAATTTTTTTTCCAAGGTGTTATAAAAGATGTTTTATATTGGTCTTGAGGGTTTATGAAAATTTGATTATATCTTGAAAAACCATCCATGAAGGAAAGTAATTCATGGACATTTATTGAACCAACAATCATGTTAATGTTTGGAAGGGGGAAATCATCTTTCAAAGAAGTGAGATTCAAATCTCTAAAAGTGGTACACATCTGAATATGGCCATCAGGTTTAGTGATGGTGACGATATTTGAGATCCAAGGTGAATAAACATTTAGGCGGATAAAACCAACTTCTAAGAACTTTTCTGTCTCAGCCTTTATGAGTAATGCCACCTTAGGATTCATTCTATGGGTCTTTTGTTTAAATGGCTTAGCATCTGGTTTTAATACAATATTGTGTGTTACAATCTGAGGATCAATATTGGGCATATCCAAATAATCCTAAGAAAACAATTCAAAGAATTCATGTAACAACTTAGTCATAACTTCTTTCTCTTATATTTTTAAACAATCACCTATAGGGATAACCTTTTCAGTGTTATTCTTGTCCATAGAAACTTCAATTATTTTTCCATTAAGTAGAGTATTGGGTTCTATGAGGTTGGGTGATTGTTTTCTCTCTTCACTTTCTTCTTTGAATTCTATACTAGTATTTACCAAACAAGTAGATTTACCAAAATATGCATCTTGATTTAATTGATAAGATAATCCACACTTATGATGATAACGAGGAAGATCATCATAAGCTCCCAAGAATTCCATTATCGCTTCATCTGTTGAAGACATATCCAGAGGAATATCTTCTAGAGAACAACTCATGTCTATCATCTTAGGATACATCAAATTAAGTGTTGATATCATATTCACATTATGATTAAGTCATCTACAAGATTTGGTTTCCTTGAAAGGATTATATCCAATGCCACTTGAGTAATGTCACGAAGTGGATTCTATAGGTACTCGAATTCCTTGTTGATTAATATCATAAACATTACCTACATAGTCACAATTATTATAAAGGATCTGAAATCCTCGACCATAAAGAGAGGCCATTTCTTTGGAAGAATGTGGAGCCTCATAAGTCTCATAATCTGTAGTGTAAGTAAGAGTATTATCTGTATTTGTTACCAAAGAGACTTTGGGTTTCAGATTGGAATTTTTAGGTGAGATCGAAGCAAAATTTGATTCTTTAGACTTAGTGATGTTAGGTTTATACTCTCCTATAGAAGCGACAATAAAATCTAATGAACCCCAATCATCACCAAGGAATACATTTGATTGTCTAGAATTATGCACAACATTCTCTATGACAAGAGAAGTTGATGAATCAACTTTTAGAATATTTAAAATCTTATAATGACCAACTTGCTTTTGTAATTCAATTTGTAAACAATTATCCGATTCAGGGTCAACATCAATAGTATGAATTTTATCTTTATAAATAAACTTGATCAAATGATGAAGGGTAGAAGGAACTGCCCCCAATGCATGAATTCAAGGTCTACCAAGAATCATGTTGTATGATAAAGAACCAAGCATGATATGATCAGGGTAGATAAGGTGATAGGCCCAACTTGTACATGTAAATTTATAGTGCCTATGGATTGTCTTCCAACATTGTCAAAGCCATGGATACTTATTCTATCTAACTTAATCAAAGATGTATCAAATTTAATCTTATGTAACAAATTAATTCCATAAACATTAAGAGCTAATCCATTATCAAACATAACTCACTTAATCAATTTCTTGTTTATCACAATGAATATAATCAAAGGATCATACTAATTTTGAACTTCAAGAGATGGCAACTCATGTTGAAATAGAATATTTATTTTTATCACATGCATACAATCCAATAGAGCTGCTACGTCATTTGACATGACAACAAGTGGTACAATCACCTCTTGTAAAGCTTCTTGGAATATTCCATGGTATGTAGGTGAGGTTTATATAAGTTTCCAAAGAGAAATTTTAGTAGTAGCTCAAAGCTACTCAACAAGATCATAATCTTGACCAGCTTTATGTGTTAAATGAGGTGATTGAGGAAGCATCAGTTGAGAAGCTGGAAAAGATATCATAATAGTTGATTTTTGTTTTCTTTTCTTGTTATTCTATGTGTTATATGTATGAGAAACCATAGTATGACTAGGTTGTTGTAAATTTCATTGTGTTATTTGTTTAACATAATTATAAATGTAATTAGGAGGTCGAGAAGAAGGCAGAAGACCTTTAATAGTGAGCACCAGTTTAGAGTGTGGTTGAGCCACATCCATACATAGGTTGACCACTATTTTCAAATTTGCGGGTTCTTCTTGAGGTTTATCAACATAGATTACATTTACTAATCTTTGAAACAATGATGGTTTAGGAGTAGTAGTGGAATATTCAATCGAGATAAAGTCCTTGAGGGCTTCATCTAACATATTGAAGTCATCACAACTAAACGGCTCATCATACATATGAAAGTCTTGTAGAAAATAATCTGACATTATAACATGTTCGAATTAACCCAAGACTTAAATGTACAATAATATAGCATAAACTTTGTGAAAGTGAAATACAATAGCACTTATGCAAAACACAAAGTTGTAATTTCAAACTCTTTTAATGAAAGGATAAAGAAATCACTCAAGATTTAATGTTTGTACTTTCACAAAAGAGGATTTGCACTCTAAATGTGATTTACAATAGCAAACTAATTCAGATTTGATGTTTAAAAAGGATGCAAATTCTTTTATAGTATGGGTTCACCAAAATGTTTAGTGGAAAATGAGGTATAATGATAGTTCAACCAACCGAATCAAGCCCCACACTTTCTCTTGCTAAACATTAGGGAAGTAAGAAACAAGCTTGGAGCAAAGCTACTGATTTCCTAGATTCCCTTTTTCTGCTAACTATGACTAAACAAATCTTTAAATTAGGTCTTTACAAGATTGTTATGTTCACTAAGCATAAAATCCTAATTCAACAATTATACTGTAACAGACAATTTTTAGACACAGATACAAACAAACAAATCACAGATATGCCGAGCAAAGAGTATAGAGAATGTGCACTTAGAAAACAGAGCCCTGTTGGACAAGGGCACTAGTCCCTATGTCCTGAAACTTTTTAAATGTCAGAATCTTCTATACTAGGTAATAGGTAATCTATAGAGGTTCCCAACTCCTAAAGAAAATTGCTCTAAAGGATGCCTATACAAGTCCCTATGTCCCAAAAGTCTCACAATCCCGAATTTCAAAACCCTGTGATGATTGTGTCTACAATATCCATCTTCCTATTACTTCTTTCTGTTGGATATGTCCATATACAACCTATACATGCAAAAGGAGGAGAAAGATGGTTGTGGCTATATAGGAGCTTGCCTTAGTCAAGCACCATTTTTGATATTCCTACCTCAACAATAGCCAATGATAAAGTTTACAGATGTGTGTACTCATCTAACAAATGTGTATGCAAATAATACAAAACCCTAGATGACTTAAACATTAAGGAAAGATCAACATTTTACTTCACTCAATGAAACAAACACAACTTCACCTCAAGGAAATGAGAGAAATGAAGACTTGTAAGAAATGAAGACTTGTAGAACAAGAAGGCAAGACAGCCATATCCATGGAGGATTCCCAATCTCGTGTTGTAGGCTTCAACCCTTCTCCCGATCATACAAAAGGTTGTTCAAAATCTAGGAAAAGAAAGATAGTCTCTAGATCTTGATTCCTAATCTCCATCAAATATCTCCATGATATCAAATTCAAATAACTTCAAAGAGCTTCAACAAGTCGTTGATCTTCAATGAAAATTTTGGTAGAGTTTTGGCATAAAATCTTGCATATAGATTGTATATGATAAAATAATTTTCAAATGTCTTTAAATATCAAACCTTAGAAGTTCAAATTCTTAGAATAACATGTCGACATCATGTGAAAAAATGAATTTTGAAATTGGAATCCTGAGGTGCATAGCAAGAACCGACACCCCATCAAGATTCAAAACACTAAAAATAGGGCAAGACAAGGGTGTAGGTGCCCTTGTCTAGGCACTAATTTTCTGATCAGGTCTGCATCAAGGAGGTCAAGGATGTTCAAAATCCAAAGTTCTTTTTCAAGTTCAGTCACCATCTATCCTAGAATATGATATTTCTTCAGTTAGACATAGGTTAATCAGGGTTCGAGAAGGCCAGAAATAAATAGGTTGAAAGGACACCAAAGGAGATGAGATAAACTCATGATAAATTGTACCATTCCATGTAGGAGGACAATTTCTAACATAATAGTCCCAATACCAGAGAGCAAAAATATGATTGGAACTAAGTGAGTATTCCAGAACAAATTGAATGAGAATGGAGAAGTGGTAAGGAACAAGGCAAGACTTGAATGTAAAGGCTACTCACACATGGAAGGAATAGACTATAAGGAAACTTATGCTCTGGTGGTAAGAATGATGGCCATTATGATGTTTTTGTCTTTTGTAGTACATAAGGATTTCAAAGTACATCAAATCGATGTGAAGTCTGCTCTCTTTAAGGATGAGTTGTAAGAGGAAGTGTACATAGAACAACCAAAAGGATTTTAGTTGTCAAATAAACTAGATATGGTCTGCAAGTTGAAGAAGGCACTATATGGATTGAAGTAATACCCCATAGCTTGGTATGCAAGTTTAGATAGGTATTTACTATAGCAAGGATTCAATAAAGGTACTGCAGATAGCAATCTATACATCAAAATAAGTGAAGATCAAATTCTGATTGTGGAAGTGTATGTAGATGATATATTTTTTCATCAAAATGAAGGTATTGTTGCAAGTATGTGTTAACTAGTGTTGTCATTGATGCCAACATTGTTGTGTTGTCATTGGTACCAACTGTATCTTCTGATATTGTTGTTTGTTGATTGATTGAGCTGTCATATTAAGGACACTGTCTGAGTATTTTGCTCTGTATTTCCTGTGTTGAAGACCAGGGTATGAGATTTGGATATAATTTAGAGAAGTGTTTGAAGATACTAAATCTAGAATTTGGTGGTCCAGATTGCTATGCAGTAAAAATTCTATTCACCAGTTTGAAGACCGTGCCTGAAGAGTGTTTGCAAAGTGATAGGGAGAAAGTATTTTGCTCCACATTTCTCCGTAGATTGGATTGTGGTCCCGTAGATCTAGACTTAAGTTTATAAAGTCCTTAGCTATCTTCATTCCAAAGGATTTGTGATTTGGTGCTCTGGAAAGTAAGTTATTGATTAGCAGAGTTCAACAGTGTTTGTTGAGAGCAGTCTCTGATCTGCTTTCAGGTGATATTTGTTGTCCTCAAGTGAGATCTGTTGCGATTGGATTTGTTGGCTCCCAGGTGATTCTATGTTGTTCGAGGATGTCTCTAGAATGTATTGAATGTTGGGAATTAAGGTGTCTCAACCTTGGTAATTCCTTGTATTATTTCATTGTATTTATTTATTTATTACCTATTATATAATTAGGATGCAAATCCTATGTTGTCATCTTGTGGGAGTTGGCACGGTGATGTGTCATCCTACATGGCATATGACCACATGTAAATTTGTCCTCACATGAGGAGATAGGAGTCCCATTTAGTGATAAGAATATTTTTCCATGTGTCAGCATCTTGACTTATATGTAAGGGAATATTGACCGAAACAGTCATAACAAATTCCTATGACAATTTTATGACATGTAAGAGTCAGAAATAGAAGATCCTATGACAGGTATGGACATGTGTCAAGAAGCATCTTGAAGGAAGGCATCTTTGGGCACCCCAAGGTGGGTTATGACATGTTGTAAGAGAATATGCTATTTATAGCCTGTGTATGACAGATTCTCTTACAGCTGTAAGTTATGACAGCTATGACAGATTCTATGACGGTTGTAAGAGTTGTAGGAGCATTTGTCATTACCCATTTTGGGAATAGGTGACCTCTTTGGGATAGGGTGACTTGGGAAGTGTCAGGAACATCCTACAATGTTGGACAAGTGTCCATAGGCAAGGGTTTTGGGCCATGATGCCATGTTGGACACCCATCTCAATGTGGAGCCATTTTTGCCTTATATATTCTATATAAATAGGTTCTTTGAAGAGGTGATGCATTATGTGATTGACAGGTACTATTATGCTACCAGATCATCTCTAGATATGAGTGTTGAAGACTCCTATAAGAGCATTGGCTCTGTGACTATATTGTAACCTTCATTATTTACAGAATACATATGAGCTATATTTTGGAGTGTGGGGTTTTTCACCTGTAAGGGTTTTCCCACGTATCTTGTGTCTCTCTTCTTCTGTCTTACATTCTTGTGTATGTGTTTGCTACAATACCTCTATTAGTGGGTTAACATAGCTATAAATGTAAAGATTAAATTGAATTTACACTCTTCTCTCCTCATTAGATCAGTGTACGAAGCAATTTTTGCACACCTAGCTTCCTTTCAGTTGGTATCAAAGCCTGGCCAATTTTGGTTCTAGCTACTAGGTAGGGGTTTTTTGAGCTAATCTTAGGTTGAGTGGGATTTTGTGTAGAGTATTTTGTATCATGTTATAGGAAGGAGATGGCAACCACATTTGGAAGATTAGAGGTGGAGAAATTTAATGGCACTAATTTTAAGTTGTGGAAACTCAAGATGGAAGACCTAATTGTTGATCATGACCTATGGGAAATTGTATCTAATGTAAAACCTACAATAATGTCACAAGATGATTAGGACCTCAAAGATCAGAAGGCTAAGGGTCTCATAAGACTCTATCTAGTTGACTCTGTCATGTTGAATATCCATGAGGAGAAGAGCATGAAAGACCTTTAGAAGAAGCTGGGTGATGTTTATCAGGCCAAGTCCTTGGTGAACAAACTTTTTCTGAAAAAGAAGTTGTTTTCTCTGAAGATGGAAGACAGAGGATCTATTGTGGACTATATGAATGCTTTTAACATGATTGTTGTACAGTTGACATTTGTGGGTGTGAAAATGGAGGAGGAGGATCAGTGTATGACCTTGCTTTGTTCTTTACCAGATTTGTGGGATCATCTTGTCATGGCTATCAGAAGCACCACTACCACCTTCAAGATGGAAGATGTGGTGTCTTCGTTGTTATTAGAAGAAATATAGAGAAAGATATCCGAGTCAGCCAAAGAGGCTCTTGTGGTTTGTGGAAGACCCAAATAGAAAGGGAAGAAGAAGAAAAAGAAAGGTGAAAAGGGCATATCCAAATCCCGTGGGAGATCCAAATCTCCTGGAAAGTCCAAGGCTCTCTTTTGGAACTGTGGGAAAATGGGGCATTTATGAAAGAAATGCAAAGAAGAAAAGAAAAAGAAAAAGAAAAATACCCCTGATTTAGATTTTGACAAGTCACATGATGATGGTGATGCCTTCATCGCATCCCTGGCCACCCATGCATCTAATGATGTGTGGTTGATAGATTCTGGTGCATCATTCCACATGACCTCACATCGAAGCTGGTTCACAAAGTATGAAGAGTTCGATGGTGGAAGAGTGTACTTGGGTGATGACTCTCATCTAAAGATTATTGATCGTGGAAGAGTCTCAATCTAATTCCCTGATGGATGAATGAAGGGGATCACTGGGGTTATTGATGCAGAGTGTGCAACGAAAGGTCCTCAAAGTATAATCAGCCAGACCCGAGCTATGTCTTGGAGATAACTTCTCTATCGGCCAAACAAACTGCTATCGGGCTCCCTCTTATTTCTCTCGCCGATCTATATACTCTTGTCGACGACCAACATCTTCCGTCTTCTTTAGACAAACTTCCTCTATCGGGAGTGTCTATTTTTCTTACGTCGACACTCCAATGACCATTGACTTCTATTGACCTAACCGTAACGATTAGTCACACTTCCGCCGTATTCACCGAAACCATCATGCACATCAGCCAGACAATGGTTATCGGCCTCCTCTAGACATGTCAACCTAATACTTATTCTCTCCCCGATGTCTCTATTGGTAACACACTTCCCATCATCCGATCCGCCAGAAGTCTCCCTGAAGCCTTCCTTACGCCGATGGAAAGTTCAATATAGGTTGCCTATCGGCAACACCCAGACTGTTGGTCAATGAGAATTATCTCTGTCTGATATGCTCCATCTCACCGGTGTCCACTTCCTTGTTGTTATGACTCCTACCGTTGACGACACCAACAAATCTTAGACCAATATCTTCCATCACCCCGATGACTCTTCGAACAACCTTCGTCGGCCAGACTTGAGGCGTCAACCAAACTTTGATCTTCTCCTCCGACGCACCTCCTCACACTGATAAACCCCTCATCAGTGACACTTCTCAAGTCTCACCCCAATCGGTGAAACCATCTATCGTCAGCCCAGTATAATTTCCTCAGCCTGATGCCTCCGGTCACGCCGATGCATACATTTCACTTTGCAATGTGTGGGGTCTAGACTCCTCTGTCTTGGGTCAGACAAGGTTGTATGTGTCTCTGACACTATACAACATGGTGTATATTAGAATGAATACACCTTTGGCCAAACAAGGTCTATTTGTCACCGATGCCTCCTCATCGGGTAGAGATTGTCTATCTGAAGCTCTTCATAAAAACTACTCTGATACTCTGTATTACGCTGATGGACTCCAAACTGCTCTGCGACGCCTGATACAGAGTTCCCTTTGACAAAACAAGAACTAGGTCGATTCCCATACCAGACCTTCGATCTCTTAGACCAATCTGATCCCCAAATGACACCTAATCTCTTCTCAACGATTTCATGACTAGTCACATGGAGATGCCTAGTCAAATTTGACTGAGTTCCCTGGATTTTTGGATGTGAACATGGAAAACATAGACCCTAGGCAACTTCCCTCCATCACACTAACACTACACAGGACTTCAGCGGATAGAGGAAAGGAACTCCATTTGAGAAATAAACCCTAACTCCTAGGTTATAAACCAGCCTCTATGGAAATCTTAATATTACACCATCTGCACACTACCAGAACACTAGGAACTAACAATTAGCATCTAATTATACATGAATACACCAGATCTAAGACCAAGATAAAGGAAACGAGAACACACAAATGGGACAGTATGTTACATCCAGAAAACTCTATGGTTCATTATCAAATCTTCGCAATAGTGCATACACTTCTCTCCTGCTACATACTTCCTGCCTCTAGAAAAGAGGTAGAGACAGTAGTTATTTCCCTCCAACCATGCAAACTGATATTCAAATTAGTTAGCCATTGGCTTTACCCTTCATAAAAGCAAAACCACATGTTTGCCTTGCACAATTACATCAATGGGACCAAATTGATCCTTACTACAACATGAAATGGCTTAAGAGCCTTATAAAACAATAAAAGAAAATATGACCCTGTACTTCAGAGAAGGTGCTCCTGCACCAGTTATGCACATTGCAGGCCTAGCATGGAACCTACTTTCTATAATTATGTTGAATGATGCAGGTGTTCAGGTTGTCTTTTCGAAGGATGGATGCAAGATGACTAGAGGATCTATGGTGTTTGTGAAGGGTACTCAGAGAGGTACTCTATTTCAACTGGAGGCATGTACTTCACAGTGCAATAGTTCTTCTAACTCAAAGAAAAGAGTTACAATCACTTCATCCCCACCATCTGAATGAGCAGTGAAGAAATCTGTTGTAACTAGTTCTGATGGTAGTGCACATGCTATGGAAACTAAGCTTCCTGCTAAAAAGACTATGATATGGCATTTGAGATATGGACACATTGGCGAGAAGGGTCTTAGAACCCTAAAAAATAAAAACCTCGTTGAGGGGTTAAATTATTGTAATCTCGAGTTAGACTTTTGTGAACATTATGTATATGGAAAACAAAACCGTGTTTAGTTTTACTCTAGTTCTCACAAGTCTTCTGGTGTATTGGATCTTATTCATTCTATTGTATTTGGTCTTGTTAATGTTCCTTCGATTTCCAAATCTATATACTTTGTATCTTTCATAGATGATTATAGTAGAAGGACATGGGTTTATTTTATTAGAAGCAAGACTGAAATCTTTAGTCAGTTTAAAGACTTTAAAGCCTTTGCTGAAAATCAAACTAGTAAAAAGATCAAGTGTTTGAGAATTGACAATAGTGGTGAGTTTTGTTCGGCAGAGTTTGATAAGTTCTGTAAAGAGCAAGGGATTGAAAGACATAAAACAACTCCATACACCCCACAGAAAAATGGAGTTGTAGAGAGGATGAACAGGACACTGATGGAGAAGGCTAGGAGTATGCTTAGTGGAGCAAGCCTCAAACAAAAGTTTTGGGCTAAAGTTGTTGCCACTACTTGTTACGTGGTAAACAAGTCTCCTACATCAGCTCTTGTTGGGAAGACACCTATGGGGGTGTGGGCTAATAAGAAGCCTTCAGTTAGGCATCTTCATGTTTTTGGTTGTGAGGCATATGCACATGTGCCTAGGGAGAAATGGTCTAAATTGGAGAACAAGGATATTAAATGTATTTTCATTGGCTATGGTGTCAGTGTGAAAGGATACAAGCTTTGGGATCCTATGGCTAAAAAAGTATTGTATAGCAGAAATGTTATCTTCAAAGAGCTAACACCTTCTTCCATTGTTCTACAACCAGAACAGAGAGAAAAGAAAGAAGATGCGATTCAGCTTCCTTCTACCCCTAAGAAGATTGAACTAACAGACCCTGTGAGCTATGATGAGGAGGAGAGCTCTAGCAACTCTGAAAGCTCAGAAGAATAAGCAAAACCTCAACCTTAGCCATTGAGGAGTTCTACACGAACAAGAAAGCAACCTGATATGTTTGGTTATTCATTACTTGATTCTAGTTGTGCTTTTTCTTTACTTACTAACACTGATGAACCTAGAATTGTGAAAGAGGCTATGGGCATGAAAGATGTAGGTTTCTGGAAGGAGGCCATGGAAGATGAGATGGCCTCTTTGAAGAAGAATAAAACATGGGACTTGGTGCCTTTGCCTGAAGAACAGAAACCCATTGGATGCAAATGGGTGTTCAAGAATAAATTCGGTGCAGATGGTACTATTGAAAAGTACAAGGCTATATTGGTTGCAAAGGGGTATTCACAAGTGGAGGGGATTGTTTATGGTGAAATTTTCTCTCCCGTTGGAAAGATGACATCCATTTGATTCCTGTTATCTCTTGCAGCTTCTTATGACTTAGAGGTAGAACAGATAGATGTGAAGACAACTTTCCTTCATGGTGATTTGGAGGAAGAGATTTACATGTCACAGCTAGAGCATTACATAGAGAAAGGTAAAGAAAATTTGGTTTGCAAGTTAAAGAAGTCTTTGTATGGTTTGAAGCAGTCTCCTAGGATGTGGTATATGAAAGTTGATGCCTTTGTGTTGTCCATTGGATTTTTGAGATCAAAATTTAATCGTTGTGTATTACAAGTTTGACAATGATCGCATTCCCATTATTGTATTGTATGTTGATGATATGTTGTTAATTGGGAATGGTAAGAATATGATTTCTGATTTAAAGTCTCAGTTGTTAGCACAGTTTGAGATGAAAAATCTTGGGGCAGCCAAGTACATTCTGGGAATGGAAATCAGAAGAGATAAAGGAAACAAAATTTTTTGGTTAAGCTAGAGTAAGTATGTGAAGACCGTGTTGGATAGGTTCAGCATGGAAGATTGTAGACCATTGTGTGTTCCTATTTCATTGGGGATAAAGTTGTCTGTTAATGATTGTCCAAAATCTCCTAGTGACATGGACATGAGTAGAGTACCTTATGCTAGTTTTGTTGGTAGTTTGATGTATGATATGGTCTGCACAAGACCAGACATTGCCCAAGCAATGGGAGTCCTTAGTTGATTTATGGCTAATCCTAGATGGGTACATTGGGATGCAGTTAAGCAAGTGTTCAGATATTTGAGGGGTACTTCTGAGTATTCCATATGCTATCATGGTAATACTACAGGACCTCCTCATTTAGTTTGTATTCATGGATTTGTGGATTCTAATTGGGTAGGTGACATTGACAACAGGAGATCCACCAGTGCCTATTTGTTCACTATGTTTAGTGGTGCAATTAGTTCGATGAGTAAGTGACAACCTATGGTTGCTTTGTCCATGATAGAAGCTAAGTATATGGAAGCAACCCATGCTTGTAAGGAAGCCATTTGGCTTAAGATATTATGTTCAGATATTGGTGTTGATGCAGGACAAATTATTATTTGTTGTGACAGTCAGAGTGTGATTTGCCTTGCGAAGAATCTAACTTTCCATGCCAGGACAAAGCATATTGATGTACATTTTCACTTCATGCGAGACATGGTAGAGGATGGGAAGGTAAGTTTGGAGAAGGTAGATACATTGAAGAATGTTGCAGATGCATTAATAAAACCAGTGGGCATAGAGAAGTTTAGATGGTGTTCGGAGCCCATGGGCCTCTCGGCCTATAGCAGTTAAATCCTGTCAATTAAGGTGTTCGACAAGTGGGAGAATGTTGGGAATTAAGGTGTCTTAACCTTGGTAATTCCTTGTATTATTTCATTGTATTTATTTATTTATTGCCTGTTGTATAATTATGATGTAAATCCTATGTTGTCATCTTGTGGGAGTTGGCACAGTGATGTGTCATCCTACATGGCATATGACCACATGTAAATTTGTCCTCACATGAGGAGATAGGCATCTCAGTTAGTGGTAGGAATATTTTTCCATGTTTCGGTATCTTGACTTGTATGTAAGGGAATATTGACCGAAACGGTCATGACAGATTCCTATGAAAGTGTTATGACATGTAAGAGTCAGAAATAGAAGATCTTATGACAGGTATGGACATGTGTCGAGAAGCATCTTGAAGGAAGGCATCTTTGGGCACCCCAAGATGGTTTATGACATGTTGTAAGAGAATATGCTATTTATAGCCTGTGTATGATAAATTCTCTTACACTATAAGTTATGATAGCTATGACAAATTCTATGATAGTTGTAAGAGTCATAGGAGCATCTGTCATTACCTATTTTGGGAATGGGTGACCTCTTTGGGATAGGGTGACTTGACAAGTGTCAGGAACATCCTACAGTTTTGGACAAGTGTCAATAGGCATGGGTTTTGGGCCATGAGGCCATGTTGGATAGCCATCTCAATGTGGAGCCATTTTTTCCTTATATATTCTATATAAACAAGTGCTTTGAAGAGGTGATGCATTATGTGATTGTCAGGCACTGTTATGCTACTGGATCATCTCCAAATACAAGTGTCAAAGACTCTTGCAAGAGCATTAGCTCTGTGACTGTATTGTAATGTTCATTATTACAAAATACATTTGAGCTATGTTTTGGAGTGTGGGGTTTTTCACTCGTAAGGGTTTTCCCCATGTATATCTTGTGTCTTTCTTCTTCTGTCTTACATTCTTGTGTATGTGTTTGCTACAGTATCTCTATTAGTGGGTTAACATAGCTAAAACTGTAAAGATTAAATTTAATTTGCACTTTTGTCTCCTCATTAGATCAGTGTAGGAAGTGATTTCTACACACCTAGCTTCCTTTCATTGAAGGTGTGTACTTGATTCACAAGCTATAATGAATTCCTTGGAAGTGTGTACTTAAGTATTCTTGATATTTGCACTAGCTCTGGTTGACTTGGTTATTTACATTTGTTGTGGAGGTGATTTGTGGATTGTGGAAGCATGTTGAAGTGGGTAAGAATGTGTTTGGGTTTGAGCTAAGCTGTGAAGTGCTCTTCCTTCATTCATTTGCTCCGCAAGTCTGTTTAGGTTCAAACCTAGTTTGATTTATGTATGTATGCTGACCTTGGAGATAGTTCCAATGATTGTAATTTCATGAATGTTCCAAAGTTGATGATTGGTATAAATATATGTAATGAAGCCATGAGTGATGCGTACAAGTGCAAAGATGTGAAGATAAAGTGTGTGTGTGTGTTGTAAAGGCAAAGCAGAAGAGATATACTGCACTTCAATGGAACTAATCTCAGACATGTTGTAGATGCTACTATATCAATTCATGGAAATGAGCCACCCATCCTGGTAGTGAGCCTCATTTTGTAGTGAGAATTTTGGGTAGTGAGCCCTAAGGTAGTGAGCCTCTTTGCTATTCGGTATTGTTACTAAATTATATTGTGAGCTAACACTCACCATTGTTTTTCCCTTTTAGGGTTTTCCACGTAAAAACATGGTGTTCATGTGTGTATGGTGTTGATATTTTTATGTTTTGATTTTGCTATTCATGTTTAATCTTCATAATAGAATAAGGAGTTAAAGTAAGTGAATGTGAATGTGATTTTGTTTAAATAAGTTAAGGTTTTTGATACAACTGATTCACCCCCCCTCTCAGTTGTCTTGTACCTTCAACAATTGGTATTAGAGCAAGGTTCTTTGGAAGAAAGCCTAACAACTTAAGGTAGATCTGGGATGGAACACAAAAAGGACATTCCTCAATTTGATGGATCTGACTATGCCTACTAGAAGGTACAAATGTAACATTATCTTATTTCTATCAGTTACAATGTCTGGAAGATGGTCAAAGATAAATACATAGTACCTAAAGGTGGTCCTAAGACTAATGAAGAGATTAAGGATTATGAGACTAATCACAAAGCTAAAATGCTCTATTAAATGCTTTGTCTAATACTGAAATGGTGAAAGTTGTGGATCTGGAAACTGCTCATGAGATCTCAGACAAATTGAAAAACATCTATGAAGGTGATGAATCTGTTAGGAAGGATAAGTTGCAAAACTTGAAGACCACATATGAAACCATGTGAATTTCTAAAGATGAGAACATAATAAGTTACATACAAAAGATTGATGAAGTTGTCAGCAGCATCAAGGGTCTTGGTGGAAAGATAGAGGATGGGGATGTAGTAGATAAGATACTTAGAACTCTTCCCAAATCTTATAGTCACAAAGTATCTATCATTGAAGAATTTTTTGATATGGGCAAGCTTACAAAAGATCAATTTCTTGGAAAACTAACTACTTTTGAGATGAGAGAATTTGGTACTACTGATGGCCCTGTGAAAACAAAGACTATCTTTAAGGTCAAGGAAGAAAAGACTGCTAGATCAAACAAATATGTTGTGGAATCAAATGAAGAATATTTTGAAGAGCTTGAGGCAAAATTTGCAAGCAGAATAAAAAGAGGCAATAGAAGAAAGTTCAAAGGTAAGTTACCTTTCAAATGTTTTAATTGTGGTAAAATTGGTCACTATGCTTCAAGATGTCCTGATAGAGCTTTAAAGTTCAAAAACAATAAAAGTAAAGGAAAAATGGTAAGAACAAGTTACTATGTTAGAGATGATGATGGTGTAACTGATGATGAACTTGATTCTGATGATGGTAATAGTAGTGAATGCTTGTTTATTGCACTTAGAGAAGAACCTATTTCTGCTAATCTTGCAATCTATGTGAAGGAAGAAAGTCTAGGAGAGTTGTTTGCATTTCATGTTGAAAAGGAAGATGAATGGATCATTGACAATGGATATTCAAATCACATGACAGGAGACAAGAGTAAGTTTGTTAAGTTTGAGAAGTATGATGGAGGAATTGTTAGGTTTGGTGATTATGCAAATGGTAAGATTTGTGGAAAAGGATCAATTACTTTTGATGGCAAACATAATATAGATGATATTCTTTATGTCAGAGGATTAAAGAATAATCTTTTAAGTGTTGGACAAATGTGTGACAAAGGGTATAATCCGATGTTTAAGAATAATGGGTGTGAGATAAGGAAAAGATCTAAAACTTTAATTGTTGCTAGTAAGAAGACTCATGGTAATGTTTATCATCTGAAGGATAATGATAATTGATGTTTGTTGGCTAAGATAGATGAAAGTTACCTATGACATAGGAGAATGTGTCACATTTACTTTGACAATTTGGTGAAAATAAGCACAGTACAAGCAGTAAGAGACCTTCCTAAGATTGTGAAGCCTGCCAATGTTATGTGTAAAGAATGTCATCATGGAAAAATGACAAAGACTACTTTCAAGAGCAAAGAACAATCCTCTACCAGTTTGCTAGAGTTGGTGCAGACTTATGTGGCCCTACAAGAACAAGAAGTCTACAAGGTGACAGGTATTTCATGCTTCTTATTGATTATTATTCAAGAATGACTTGGGTTACCTTTCTTAAAGAAAAATTAGAATCCCTAGACAAGTTTAAGGCATTCAAAGCTATGGTTGAAAATGAGATGGATTTAAGAATCAAGTGTTTGAGATCTAACAGAGGTGGTGAGTTTACTTCAAATGAGTTTAATGCTTTTTGTGAAGAACATGGAATAAAGAGACATTTGTCTGCCACCCAGACTCCTCAACAAAATGGATTGGTTGAGTGGAAGAATAGAACTGTTCAAGAAGCTGCTAGAACAATTATCAAGCAAGTAGACCTACCAGAAGTATATTGGAAAGAAGCAATACACACTACTGTCTACATTCAGAACAGAGTGCAAGTTAGAGAAAAAGTAACAAAGACACCTTATGAGTTGTGGTATGGTAAAACTCCTACTGTCAAATACTTCAAAGTTTTTGGAAGCAAATGTTGCATCAGAAGAGATGAAGAATTAGGAAATTTTGATGCTATATGTGATGAAGGCATATTCCTTGGGTACTCTACTAAGAGCAAGGCTTATCGGTGCTATAACAAAAGACTGAGAAAAATCATTGAAAGTACAAATGTGAAGGTAGATGAAGATATTCAGCTAGATGGATATGAATCAAATAGATCTGCTGATATAGAAAAGGTTGAAAAAGATAAAGAAAAGGAAGTTTAGACTGAAGGGAAAGATGCTCCTGAAGAAGAAGTTCAAGCTGAAGATTTGGAAAAAATTCCTAAAACCCCCAGGTATGTGCGAAGCGATCACTTTGAAGATCAAGTTATTGGTGACAAAAGAAGAGTTGTGTTGACAAGAAGTAGAGCTATAGAGGATCAAGTAAATCTTTGTTTACTCTCAAAGTTGGAACCTAAAACAGTAAAATAAGGATGCAATGATGAATATTGGACCAAAGCAATGGAAGAAGAGCTAATGTAGATTGAGAAGAACAAGACTTGGGAACTTGTCCCTAGACCTGTAGACAAGAATGTGATAGGAACAAAGTGGGTATTCCAAAACAAACTGAATGAAGCTAGAGAAGTTGTGAGAAAAAAGGCAAGACTTGTGTGTAAAGACTAATCACAAGTGGAAGGAATATACTATAAAGATACCTTTGCTCTAGTGGTAAGAATGGAAGCTATCAGGTTATTTTTGGCATTTGCAGTACATAAAAACTTCAAGGTATACCAGATGGATGTGAATTCTACTTTCATGAATGGTGAGTTAGAAGAAGAAGTCTACATAGAGAAGCCAGATGGATTCCAACTATCAGACAAACCAAATATGGTATGCAAATTAAAGATGACTTTGTATGGATTGAAGCAAGCTCCCAGAGATTGGTATGCAAGACTGGAGAAGTACCTATTGTAATAGGGATTCAGTAAAGGGTGTGTAGATAGTAAACTATACACCAAGATAAGTGAAGACCAAATTCTAATTGTTGAAATCTATGTTGATGACATCATATTCAGTGGAAATGAAGGTATGTGTAAGAAGTTTGCAGATGACATGAAAAAATAGTTTGAAATGTCTATGTGTGGTGAAATGAACTTCTTCCTTGGACTGCAAATCATTCAAACTAGTAAAGGTATTTTCATTTCACAATCTAAGTATGTTAAAGAGTTGTTGAAGAAGTTTGGAATGGAGGACTCTAAACTAGTATGTACCCCTATGGTTACTAGTTGCAAGTTGAGCAAGAATGATGAATCACCTAAGGCTGATCAGAGTAAATATAGATCAATTATTGGAGAACTACTTTATCTAACCTCTACCAGGCCGAATATAATTCATGCAGTCTATCTTGTGGCTAGATTTCAATCAGATCCTAGAGAATCACATGTTATGGTAGTGAAAAGGATATTAAGGTATTTGAAGGGCACTCTAGATCATGGCTTGTGGTATCCTAAGAACACTAACTTTTTCGTAAGTGCCTATACATATGCAGATTGGGCCGAATGTGTTGATGACAGGAAAAGCACAAGTAGGGTGCATTCTTCCTTGGAGATAGGGTGGTGTCCTTGCATAATAAGAAACAAGAATTAGTTTCCTTGTCTACTATAGAGGCAGAATATATTTCTACAGAATCATGTTGTACTTAGGTGTTGTGGATGAAATAGACCTTGAAGGATATCAAAGTTGAGTATGATGAGCCAATCCCTATTCTTTGTGATAACACAAGTGCCATAAATATTTCAAAGAATCCAATGATGCATTCAAAGACAAAGTGCATTTCAATTAAGTATCACTTTTTGAGGGAGAAAGTTGCAGAGAATGAAGTGAAGCATGAGTATGTGCCTACAAAAGATCAAGTTGCTGATATATTCACTAAGGCTCTTCCAAAGGATACATTTGAGTATCTCAGGGAGAAGTTAGGAGTTTTTACCCCTCCTTCCTTGAACTAGATGCATAAGAAGATACACCAGTCCAGTGTGCCTCAAAATACATTTCTTTTTGGACTGATGTTGGAGGCTATCCCTCAGAGGGAGAAGGTAGTGGTTTGAGATGATTGTTGCAGTCAGGGGGAGTAAAGAATGATTCAAACTGATCAGAGTAGGAGTATGGAAGTATGTAAAATAGAAGAAATGTGATGCCCTTTTCCATTGATGTTAAAGGGGGAAAGAGATCATGTGAAAAACTTAGGGAGAGAGAGTGCAAATGTGTAAAAAGAAAGGGGGAGTTTTGATGCAAAGTTATCTTGATGGAGGAACATGTCATTCAGTTCTTCACATCATATGTTGCCATCAATGACAAATGGGGGGATTATTGCAAGTATGTGTTAACTGGTGTTGTCACTGATGTCACCATGTTTGTGTTGTCATTGGTGCCAACTATATCTTCTGATATTGTTGTTTGTTGATTGATTGAGCTATCATATTAAGGACACTGTTTGAGTATTTTGCTTTGCATTTTTTCTATGTTGAAAACTAGATTATGAGATTTGGATATAATTTAGAGAAGTGTTTGAAGATGCTAAATCTAGAATTTGGTGCTCTGGATCGATGTCCAGTAAAATTTCTATTCACCAGTTTGAAGACTGTGCTTGACAAACATTTGCAGAGTGACAGGGAGAAAGTATTTTTCTCTGCATTTCTCCATAGTTTGGATTGTGGTCTTGTGCCTCTAGAATTAATTTTATAAAGTTCCTATCTATCTTCATTCCAAAGGATTTGTGATTTGGTGCTCTAGAAAGCAAGTTACTGATTAACAGAGTTCAATAGTGTTTGTTGAGAGCAATCTATGATATGTTTCCAGGTGATATTTATTGTCCTCAAGTGAGATCTATTGCGGTTGGATTTGTTGTCTCCTAGGTGATTCTATGTTGTTCATTGATGTGCCCATAATGTATTAAAGGTGTGTGCTTCATCTGCAAGCTATAATGAAGTCCTTGGAAGTGTGTACTTAAGTATTCTTGATATTTGCACTAGCTCTGGCTGACTTAGTTATGTACACTTGTTACGGAGATGATTTGTGGATTGTGGAAGCATGTTGAAGCATGTAAGAATGTTTTTGGGTCTAAGCTAAGCCATGAAGTACTCTTCCTTCATTCATTTTCTCTACAAGTCTGTTTAGGTCTAGACCTAATTTGATTTATCTATGTATGCCAACCTTGGAGATAGTTCTAATGATTGTAAATTGTATTGTCGACCTTGATGAATGTTTCAAGGCTGATGATCAGTATAAATATATGTAATGAAGTCATGAGTGATGTGTGCAAGTATGAAGATGCAAAGATAAAGTGTATGTGTTGTTAAGGCAGAATAGAAGAGATATATTGTGCTTCAATGGAACTGAACTCAGGTATGTTGTAGATGCCACTATATTAGTTCATGGTAGTGATCCACCCATTCTGGAAGTGAGCCACCCTTTGGTAGTAAGCCTCCTTTTGTAGTGAACATTTTGGGCAGTGAGCCTCTTTGTTATTTAGTATTGTTACTACATTATATTGTGATCTAACACTCACCATGTTTTTTCCCTTTTAGGGTTTTCCATGTAAAATATTGTGTTCATGTGTGTGGTGTTGATGTGTTTATGTTTTGATTCTTCTATTCATGTTTAATCTTCATAACAGAATAAGGAGTTAAAGTAAGTGAATGTGAATGTGATTTTATTTAAATAAGTTAAGGTTTTTGATACAACTAAATCACCCCCCCTTCTCAGTTGTCTTGTGCCTTCAACAGGTATGTGTAATAGTTTTGTAAATGAAATGCAGAAAGAATTTGCAATGTCAATGTGTGGCAAAATGAACTTCTTCCTTGGGTTACAAATCAATTAGTCAGATAAGGGTATTTTTATTTCTCAGTTAATGTATGTAAAAGAGTTGTTAAAGAAGTTTGGAATGGAAGATTCTAAACCAATTTGTACTCCTATTATTACTGGTTGTAAGTTGATCAAGAATGATGATTCTCCTAAGGCTGATTAGAGCAAGTACAAATCAATGATTGGAGGATTATTGTATCTAACTACTACTAGACCAGATATTATACATGTAGTCTGTCTTGTGGCTAGATTTCAAAAAGATCCTAGAGAGTCACATGTTATGGCAGTGAAAAGGATTCTAAGATATTTAAAGGGCACTTCGAATCATTACTTGTGGTATCCAAAAGATACTGACTTTACTCTCAGTGCTTATACAGATGCAATTGGGTTGGTTGTGTAGATGATAGGAAAAGTACAAGTGGTGGTACATTTTTTCTTGGTTGCAGATTGGTGTCTTGGCTAAGTAAGAAACAAGATTTAGTGTCTTTATCTACTACAGAGGTAGAGTATATTGTTGTAGCATCATGTTGCGCACAAGTTTTATGGATGAGACAAACCTTGAAGGATATCAAAGTTATGTATGATGATCTAATTTCTATTTTCTATGATAATACAAGTGCTTCAAAGAATTCAGTGATGCATTCAAGGATAAAGCATATTTCAATTAGGTATCAATTTTTGAGAGAGAAGGTTGCAAAGAATGAAGTGAAGCTTGAGTATGTGCCTACAAAGGATCAAGGTGCTAATATATTCACTAAGCCTCTTCCTAAGGATACTTTTGAGTATCTCCAAGAGAAGTTATGGGTTATTGCCCCTCCTTATTTGAACTAGATGCATAAGGAGATGCATCAGTCCAGTGAACTTCAAGATTCATTCTTTTCTGGACTGATGTTGGAGGCTACCTCTCAGGGGGATCAGGGAGTGGTTATGATGATTGTTGCAGATAGGGGGAGTAAGAGTTGATATAGTTTGGTGTACAATCCTAAGAGGGAGTATTCAGAGCAGTGAAAAGAAAAGATGATGTGACCTGATAAGAGTGAAAGAAGAGGCATGTCGCACTTTTCCTTTGATGTCAAAGGGGGAGAGAGACCAATGTGAAAAAGAAAACAATTAGTGATCATAAAGAGAGAGAGAGAGAGAGAGAGTAAGATGTGTAAAAGAAGGGGGGAGTAAGAAAGAAAATAAGTTGGTGTAGATTTGTATCTTGATGGTTTTTCACATTATGTATTGCCATCAATGGCAATGGGGGAGATTTTTGCATGTATGTGTTATCGGTGTTGTCATTGATGTCAACAAGCTTGTGTTGTCATTGGTGTCAACTTTGTCTTTGTCTTTGTGTTTGATTGAGTTTCTTTGTCGAAGATGATTTGGCTGCCTTGAAGAGGTACTGAAGATGTTGAGAATATGCTTCTATTGGTTGGTTTCCAAGTGCTTCTGAGAAAATTTGATTAATAAAGGAAATAGTGTGTTGAATATGTGTTTTGGCTTAATAGAGTAGTATTCCAGTTTTGCTCCACATTTCTTCCTTATTGAAGATCTACTTGTGCGGTTTGAATATGTTATTCAAAGATGTTATATTTCAAATTTGGTGCTTCAGTTTGTTGTGCAGAGAAAGGTGTGTTCACCAGTGTGTGGACTATGTTTCTGGGTTGTGTAGATGTGTCTGGGAGAAACTATTTTGCTTTGCATTTCTCCATAGATTTGTTTCTGGTTTTGTGGTTCTAGATTTATGCTTGTAAGGTCTATATTTTTTTTAGTTCAAGTGGTTCGTGGTTTGGTTCTCCGCAAGTTCATTTCTTGAGTTGCAGTTGATGACAGAGTAATCTAAGTGTTCCAGTGTGAACTTTCTTCAGGTGAAATATGTTGCAAAGGATTTTTTTGGTTTTTAAGTCCTTGTATATGTTTCTAGATCATGTTCAAGCTTGGAGCATGGTCTACATGTCATCTTTTGGTTTTGAGGAAGCATGCACTTAAAATTTCATAGTGTTAACACAAGTTTGGATGGCTTGGTTATTTACACTAATTGCGGTTGCACTCCATTGATTATGGAAGCGTGGAATAATGTGTAAGAGTGAATTTAGGTCCATGCTAAGGTGTGATGTGGTCTGTATTCACTCCTTTCCTCCATGGGAATGTTTTGGTTTAGACCTAATTTGAATTTTATGGGTTAAGATGTGTTGCTGACCTTGGAGAATGATTTCAAGGTTGATGATGGTATAAATAAGTTTCAAGGATTTGTGACTGATGGGATGCGTGATGAATATGAAGTTTGTGATGTGAATTTGATTAATGCAGTGAGATCTTTCATGTGTTAGGCTACTAGATGCAGTGAGCAGAAGGTGTCTACTATTTTTCTTTATTGTTATGAAGGTGATGTTTGTATTGTGGTGAATATTGAGATTCATTGGAATTGTACTCCATAAATAAATTAATAGATTCAATTATATCATTTCATCTCTAAAAGTGAGCCTCCTCTTCTATCTCTTTCTTCTAGATAGTGAGTCCTTTGGTAGTGAGTCTTTTATAATTCGGTGTTGTTAATACTTTATATTGTTGGATAATCCTCATCGTGGTTTATCCCTTCCTAGGTTTTCCACATAAATCTAGTGTTCATGTGTTATAATGTGTGACTGTATGTTTTATGCCTAATTTCCTTCACTACAATTTGAATATGCTAAATGGTTTAAAATGTTTGATGTATAAATGGTTTAAAGGAATATTGATTCACCCCACTCTCAGTGTTCAACATTATTTTCTTGTTTGAATTTTAAAAAAATGGATAAAAGAAAATCTTTATTTTCTCATTACAAAATATAAATGCTTTTAGTTACAACTTGGTGGAGGGGTTTAAACTTAGAAAATAGAAGATATGTTAAAAGATAAAAAAAAGTATTTTAGTCTTGTTTGCTAAGTTGGGAAAAGAGTAGACATGAGTATATTTAGGGGACATAAAAGTTAGAAAATTCATGGGGGAAAAAGCATTAAAAAGCATAAAAGCCTAGAGTCTGGCTATGCTTTATTTCTTCAATGAGGTTCTATGGATATTGCTTTGGTTTGATATTGTTTGTGCATTTATGAGGTTATATGAGAAAACTTGTTCTCTAGATCACTGCAATGGATATTAAATAACTTACTTGTGTATAGAATTAGCTTTATCTAAATTTAGTTTTTCATGGGAGAAAAATAATGACCTTCTCAGAATTGAATTTGAGTGGTTTATTTGTATTTGATTGTCTATATTTCTGTGCATTCTTTAGTCCCTTCATAGCACCTTCCCTGACATTGCGATATCATGTATAAACCCTCTCTTAATGTAGAGTCTGGATCTTATCCTTGATAGTTTTCAATGAACCCTTTTGTTTTGTTTGTACCAGTATACCAATTTTTAACACCATAAAAATGAAACATTTAACCATTGTGCCATGTTTAAATGGAATTTAGCATAGAAAATCTTCAGGATTTATGCCATGCTTTCTTTTCCTTTAAAGGGATATCAATTATTAGATTTTTTACACCTTGTTTAAACCTGATGGTGACTATCCTACACCCTACCCTAACCATTTTCAACACCACACTCAGTTTTTAAAATTGATGTAAAAACATTAACTAATTCACCCATCTCTATCCATTTTAGGCACCTCAACAATAATAATAAACTCCTATTTTTATGCCTAGAAAATTCTTCTTTTTTACATGCATTGTGGTGCATGTATTCTCTTCATTTGTAGATCAATACTTTGCTCTCTTAGTATTTGAATATAATGTTGTTTATAGTTATTATTTATGATTTAGAAGCTGCCATTTTGATATACAAAGATCTGCATATAGATGCTAATTATAGCACCTGCCTTTTCCTCCAAACAAGGAGTCTAAATTTGAGTATTCTTAAAATAGATTTATCTCTCTGTTAATGGCACTATACCTGATGTAGATCTAGCTGATTATCATGTAATTTTGAGTAGTTTAATATGAAATTTGGAGTTGGTAGGAAATATAGTTGTCAATATTGGTTTCAATATGTCTAAACATAGAGTAATAAAAGCATAACTATAATTATGTGAGCTTGTATAGAAAGTATAAATAATCTTTGTACCTATTATACTATTAATAGTTTAAATCTTTTAGAATAGTGTATGACTATATTGTCTAGATTTTTAAATGATATTTGACCTTGCGAACAAATGCTTCTTTAATATTTGGAATGATATTAGATTAGTATGTTTATGCAAAAAAATAAGATTTGAAAAGATATTAGTTTAGTATGATCAAGCAAACAATTGTTTCAGTAAGATTTGAAATGATAATAGATTAGTTTGATCTTGTGAATAAAGATTTACATAAGAAATTAGAATTCAATTCAAACATAAATATGGAGATATTTATTTTGTATCTTTCCTCAATTACAATTGTTTAGATGAATTTACTTAAACATGACTTGAAAACTAGTGCAGTCAGAAATGGAGGGTCCAAGGAAAGGATTGTCCAACTGTGTAGCCTTAGAGTAAACACAATGGAATAAACACAATGAAACAAAAAATTGGAGTTTTATTTGATTCAATCTTCACAAATGATTACAATAGGGCTCACATGCCTGCCACATGGGCATTATAATCTATGACAATCAAATGTGTGAAAGATATGGCAATTGGGCACATTCACATTCTAGGTCGCTAGATTTCCTTTCACAAACTTCAACGTATTCTTTCTAACTAACAAAATTTAATTCTACTAATTCAAATGGATCTAGGAGACATGTTTATATATCATTTTCAATCTCAAGGAGTGATACACATCAACCGCAGGGGCTTCCATATCCCAATGCCTTATGAAATGTGTAGGTTAGCCAAAATCATATGATGATGCCCTTAATATTGATGAAACATGTTGTGGTTCTAGATGAAGGTGCCTTTGTTGCCATAATTCCTTGTGAGATGTTCCATTTGGTGCCACAAGACACGGGAAGGTACCAAAAACTCCGTATGCTGATCTAAATACTATATGCTCTGAATTATGAACACTAATGATGTTTTTGACAATGATAACTTTCTGTAGACTTATGCAAATCGCTTGAAATCTAGATATGATCTAGATAACATAGCGTTGAGTCTTAAATATCTGGTGCCATGAACTATGAAGTGCTCATGCGATGAAATATGGTGTAATCTACTGACACTAAACTAACTTAAATGTAAGAAAAGAAAAGAATAGATGTTTTTTGTTGATGCAAGATTACCTTTCAACTTGGGATGCTCCTACATCAGACACCTGATGTTGTTTTAAAAGTGAGTCCCTCACTTTCTTGGGGCTAGAGGAAAACCAATACGGTCTACCTTAGCCTGAGAAATCCATGATGAATCTTATTTCGACCTCCCTTTCCACTTAACCAATATTCCTTATGTTGCTTTCTTCTGGTGTTACGCCCGACTCAGTTATCTAGAATCTATTTTATCTTCTCCTATTGTTGATGTAGTATCTTATCCTCCAAACAATCTCCTATGGTGTTGTCACTTGATTTTCCTTCATAATACTGATATAGATCTAAAATATTGAAGATTGATGATATGCCAAGTGCTTCTGGTAACTCAACTTCATATGCATTCCTTGAATCAAACTTCTTGAGAATCTTACATGGTCCAAAATTCCTCATATTTAGCTTGTTGTTTGTCCCTACTAGAAATCATTCCTTTCTAAGATATGCCATGACTTCATCCCCAATAGAAAATTTCTTGTGTCACCTCTTCTAATCTACTTGTCCCTTATACTTGTTCATCTCTTCCAAATGCTTATGGACCTGAGTGTGTATTGTTTCCATGTATCCTACAAATTCTTTTGCTTTCACACTCCTTTTGTTCTCCATACTAATGTGTGTGAGTTCCACAACTCTTCTAGGTTGTACTCTAGTGATAACTTCAAATGGTGTCTTCCTTCTACTTATGCTCACTAAATTACTATATGCAAACTCTGCTTTAGTAGAATTATATCCCAATTTTTTGCCTTATCTCCTACCAAACATCTCTACAAGTTACCCAAACTCCTATTTACCACTTCTGCTTGTCCATCTATCTGTGGGTGAAATGATGAACTAAACTTTAGACCTGTCATCATCTTCTTCGACAATGTCCTCTAGAAATATCCTATGAACTTTGTATCCCTGTCTGAAACTATACTCTTCTGTAATCTATGAAATCTCACAATCTCCCTAAAAAATAGGTCAACAACATGTACAACATCATTTGTCTTCTTACAAGGAATGAAATGTGCCATCTTTGAAAATCAGTCCACTACTACAAATATCGAATCATGTCCCCTTTGTGTTCTGATGCAGAGCAGGCAGTGGATCATGGGAAATTGTTTTACCAGTCGACTGCTAACCTACATTTCCTACGTATGTTGCCCATCGGTGAGATCCACTTAATCGGCAAGCTTAAACCCTGTCACGCCGAACCCCTTCCTCTGGCCAATGAAAAATTGACTTTGCACCTATCGGCGGGACTGTCGCTATCGACGCACTCCTTTTAACTCCTACTGATAGGCTGATGTGGGTACTTCACTTTTGTTGAGCCTTTGAACCTCACTTACCTTTGAACCAATGCTATCGGTTCAATTACTTAGTTTAAAGTGTTATTGGCAACTCATAGTTGTACTGTTGAACTGCAGGAACCCATCGGCTTCACTGAACCATTGAACCGTCGGCCCGTTGAACTATTGAACCATTGAACTGGTTCAACAAATGGTTCAACTATTGCTAGCTCTTTAGCACTGTCTCCGTCACTGAACGGTTGAACCGTTGAACCTTTTGCTAAAGGTTCAATCAAAGACCTTCCACCAAATTTCACCTAATTGCGGAACTCGATAATAAAAACTTATATCGGCACTTCCTCCATTGACTCGAAAGACCATTGAACCTTTGAAATTGGTTCAAACACAAAAATTTTAATTGTCTACAATGCCAATCTACCTAGCTAAACCCCTCGCGACTTCACTAAAATGTTCCTCCTACAAACATACAGATTTTTCTCTAACTTTAACAACCTAGCACATGAGGATGCTAGGGTTCATCTTCAATGCATGTTGCAAATTGATCCTGTGAACACAAAAACAAAATAGAAAATCTAAACTACTATATACATCCATTCCACCAATTACAAAGTAATCCAACCAATGGAATGGGTTAAGAACCCATCTCGACTACAAACCAGAAAATTGACTACACAAGGAAATCAAACACAAAATAGGATCTTCTTTTATTGCTTCCAGAAATGAAATACAAATATCTGATTTCACAGTTTTAGAACTTAACTACACACTATTGCTTTGATCCCTATCTCTCTCTATAACAATTTCAATTGATATATCTAATCGATATGAGCTGAGCTATTTATATACTTGCCAACAGTAGTGCCGACATGATTCCTAGCAGCTGGGAGATAATTCTAAGCGGCTGGGAGAGATAACCAACAAACAAACTTCTAACAAACTAACAACCTTATCATGACAAATCGATAAGTGTCCTAGGGACTTACAAACAGAAATTGAATTACAAACATCAATGACAAGTCTGGTCAAATAGACCTTATTACATTAATTATAGAAAATGCATGACTCTAGTCTTCTTGTTGAAGGGGTGCTCCTACAACATACTCCCCGAGAGAAGAAATCTCAAGTCCACTTGAGATGAGAGTTTGAAGATTTGCACCTTGTTTGATGATCTGCTCTTTAGTCATCCAAACTACCTCTGAATCAGGTGTCCCTTGCCAAGCCACCAAGTATTCCATATACTCTTTGTTCCTGGTCTTCTTTACCACTCTTGAGTCTAAAATCTTCTTCAATTTTGGTGGATCATGTTTAGGAATATCATCTTCTACTATACCCTGCAATGGTTTATGTTCTATATCTGCATTATGTTTGTATGGAGTCAAATCACATATATTGAAAATAGGTGACAATCCAAGATCAGAAGGAAGTTGGATTTCATAAGCATTCTGTCCACATTTCTTCAAAATCTGACATGGTCCAATCTTCCTCTGCATTAGTTTGGTATGTTTTCCTTTTGGGAGTCTGTCCTTCTTCAAATTAACCCACACCAAATCTCCAACATCAAACTATATATCTCTCTTCTTCTTGTCAGCATATTCTTTATACTTCAATGTAGTTTGCTAGAGTTGAGTCTTGACTTGATCATGCACCTCTTTGATTGCTGCTACAAAAGCTTCTCCATGTGCACTAATAGACTCTCTTGTAGGTAAATCTCTTAACTCCAAAATACCTCTTGGATGAATGCCATACACCACTTGGAAAGGTGATTTTCCTATACTTCTATTGACAGTGTCATTATAGGAAAATTCGGCCTGTGATAGGATGTTATCCCACTTCTCTCCATGTTGCCTTGTCAAACACCTTAGCAAATTTCCCAATGAACAGTTAACCACTTCAGTTTGTCCATCACTTTGAGGATGATAAGTTGATGAGAAGGACAAATTTGTACCAAGCTTCTTCCAAAGAGTCCTCCAAAAATGGCCAATAAATTTTACATCTCTATCTGACACTATGCTCAATGGCAATCCATGAATCCTCACTATCTCCTTGAAAAATAGGTCTGCAACATATGAAGCATCACAAGTAGTTTTGCATGGCAAGAAATGTGCCATTTTATTGAATCTGTCTACTACCACAAAAACACTGTCATATCCCTTCCTTGTTCTAGGTAAACCTAACACAAAATCCATACTTATGCTCTCCCATGGCCTAGAAGGAATGGGCAATGGCTGATATAAACCTGCATTAGTGGATCTTCCTTTTGCCTTCTGACAGATCACACATGTCTCCACAAATTTTCTGACATCTAACTGTAGCTTTGGCCAAAAGTAATCCCTCTTCACAAGATCCAAAGTCTTCTCCAGACCAAAATGTCCCGCCATGGCTCAACAATGCTTCTCCTTAATGATGTTCAGCCTCATAGAACACCGTGGGATACACACTGTCCTCCTTTGAACAGTAATCCATCCTATATCAGAAATTCAGAATACTCAACATGATATTTATCTCCAAAAGAAGTACACACATTGTAGATCTCTCCAAAGTCTTCATCAGCATCATACATAGTCTTTAAGGAATCAATTCCAACACTTTCTAATTGAATCTGATTTAGGGTGAGAGCCCTCCTGCTCAAAACATCGGCTACCTTATTCTTGACCCCTTTCTTGTGCTTGAAAGTGAAAGCTTGCAAAGTTTCCACCCACTTCATGTATCTATGGTTCAGTTTCTATTGGCTATTTATGAAACTAAGGGCATGATTATCTGTAAACACTATGAATTCCTTTAGCATCAAGTAATGCCTCCACTTCTTGAGTGACTGGACTAGAGCATACATCTCCAAATCATAGGATGAATATCTTTTCTTAGCATCATTTAATTTCTCACTGAAAAATGCAATAGGCCTACCTTCTTGATTGAGTACTGTGCTAATTTCCATGTGACTTGCATCACATTCAACCTGAAATTTTTTGTTGAAATCAGGGAGTGCAAGGACTGGCTGATGTGCCACTTTCTTCTTCAATGTTTCAAATGAATCATCTGCCTCCTTTGTCCAAGTAAATCTGCACTTCTATCCTCCTTTTATGGTGTCAAGCATGGGTGCACAGACATGACTAAACCCTCTTATAAACTTCCTATAGAAGGTTGCTAACCCATGGAAACTTCTAACATCATTCATGGTTCAAAGAGTTGGCCAAGACAATATGGCACTTACCTTCTCTTGATCCATTTGTAGTTTGCCATGTGAGATGACAAAACCCAAGTAGATGATCTCCTCCTGCATAAACAAACACTTCTCCAAGTTTATCATTAGTTGTTCTTCATGTAACCTTTTGAGAACCAGGTCTACATGTTTGAGGTGTTCTTCCCTTGTATTACTGAAAATTAGAATGTCATCTAGATATACTATGACAAATTTACCTATAAATTCTCTCAAGACCTCATTCATCAACCTCATAAAGGTACTAGGAGCATTGGATAAACCAAAAGGCATGACCTTCCACTCATACAACCCTTCATTGGTTTTAAATGGCATTTTCCATTCATCCCCTGGCCTAATCCTGATCTAATGATAGCCACTTTTCAAATCTATTTTTGTGAAATATTTGGCACTTCCTAAACAATCAAGCAAATCCTCTATCCTAGGTATGGGGAACCTATACCTAATTGTGATCTTGTTAATAGCCCTTGAATCAGTGCAAAGTCTCCAAGTGCCTTCCTTCTTTGGTGCTAGTATAGCCAGTACTGCACATGGGCTTAAGCTTTTGCCAATTAGGCCTATCTCCAACAATTCCTTAATCTACCTTGCTACCTCTGCATTTTGTTCTGGTGTAAGCTTGTATGCTACCTTGTTTCAGAGTGTAGATCCAAGGATTAGATCTATGTAATGACTGATGTCCCTCACAGGTGGTAGGGACCTTGGCATTCCATCAGAGATGATGCCTTTGTATTTGTCCAATAATTCTTGGACAGTAGGGTCTATGAACCTTTGCCTCTTCTCTCCCTTGACTTCTTGATGTTGCTCCTTGTTCACCTTTAGACATGGAATTAGAGCATATGCAACTGCTCCTTCTTCTGCTATTTCTGTCATAAACTATTTGCCTTCTACCATCATCACCTTCACTTCTTTCCCTTTTGATTCTACCTCCTTCTCCATTAATGGTAGTAACTCTGTCTTCTCACCATCCTTGGTGATTGAATAGGTGTTTCTAACTCCATCATGTTGGGCTTTCAAATTGTATTGCCATGGTCTTCCAAGTAGGAGATGGCAAGCATCCATCTGAGCTATGTCAAACAATAATCTATCCTTGTATGGTCCAATTTGAAACTCCACCCAAGCTTGCTCTTCTACAACTGTTTGCTAACCTTGAGTGAGCCATGAGACCTTGTATAGTAAGGGATGTGGTAGCCTTCTAAGCTTAAGCTTTTCTATCATTTCAACAGACACAAAATTTTTAGTAGATCCAGAGTCAATCAGAACTCTACATACCTTTCCTCCTGCCTTGCAAGTAGTTTTGAAAAGAGACTTTCTTTACGGGGGTTCTCTGTCAGGCACATTCATAGTGGCCATTGCTCTCCTGATCATCAAAGCTTCTCCTGTCTCAGGATACCCATATCTGATAGTATCATTCACACTCTGATAAGTGTTGGAGCTTGTCGCACTTTGATAATCAGATTCTTGGATCAGATTTGTCCTCCTTTCTCCCCCTGAACTTGTTGCTTTTTCTGGACATCTACTGGCTAGGTGGCCTTCCTGATTGCAATTGTAACATCTAATAGGACCTCTTCCCTGAGATCTTCCTTTGAATGATGGTCTTCTACCCCTAAAGTTTCCTTTTTTATCATAACTTCCCCCTTGAGTTTGACTGTTGTCTCCTTTGCTTCTCTCTTGATTGGATTCACCTTGGTGTCCAAATCCATTTCCTTTGCCTCTGAAAGTACTTCTTCCCCCTCTTTGCTGTCTCCCTCTTCCTCTATTATTCTATTCTTTTCTTCACCTTAGTTTTTCTTCCACTTTGAGTGCTAATTGGTAGCACTTCTGAACTATATCTGGATTATGCAGTTTTAGGTCTTCTTGGATGGCAAATCTCAACCCATTGAGATACCTTGCTACCTTCGCTTCCTCATTCTCCTTTACCTTTGTCTTGAGACATAGTTTCATGAATTCTTCAGTGTATGAACTGACATCTAACTCCTTCTGCTTTAGATTTTGTCTCCTCTTATGTAATTGGATGTTGTAATCCAATGGAATATAGGCTTCCTTCACTAAAGCCATCATCTTCCTCCATGTAGCAACTCTATTCTTTCCTTCTTTCACCCTGTCATCTTGGATGAGATTCCACCAGGTTACTGTAGCTCCTTTCATTTTGGATTGATCTATCTTCACTCTTTGGTGGTCTGGTATTTCCTCTATTTCAAAGAAATTGTTCAAGGAGTCTATCCATTCCATCACTGAATTAGGTTCCATTTTTCCTGCAAACACTGGCAGGTCTATTTTCATATTCATGGTCCTTTGCTCCATGGATTTGAGGGCATTAAGTAAGGGTCTCTGGTCTATAGGAACCTCTATCTCTTCCTACCTAGGGATCTCCTCTTCATCCCTATCTTCTCGTTCACCAGAATCTCTTCCCCTTCTGACTTTGTCCCTCAATCTTTCCAACTCATCTTTCAATGCCTGATTCTGAGCACTAATTGCTTTGCTTTCTGCAATCTACTTCTTTACCAGGACAGCCAATTCAGCATTGGTCATCCTTGCTGGGTACTCTTCTGACCCTTCTCCTTCTGACATTTTGTTGTCTTCTCCTTCCCAAAAGATACAACCTTCTCCCTGATACAACTATGATGCAGAGCAGGCAGTGGATTGTGGGAAACTATTTTACCAGTTGGTTGCTAACCTACATTTCCTGCATATGTTGCCCATCAGTGAGATCCACTTAATCGGCATGCTTAAACCCTATCACGCCGAACCCCTTCCTTTGGCTGATGAAAAATTGACTTTGTGCCTATCGGTGGGACCGTCGCTATCGACGCACTCCTTTTAACTCCTATCGATAGGCCGATGTGGGTACTTCGCTTTTGTTGAACCTCTGAACCTCACTTACCTTTGAACCAATGCTATCGGTTCAATTACTTAGTTTAAAATGTTATTGGCAACTCACAGTTGCACTGTTGAACCGCAGGAAGCCATCAGCTTCACTGAACCGTTGAACCACCAGCCCATTGAACTATTGAACCGTTGAACTGGTTCAACGAATGGTTCAACTGTCGCTAGCTCTTTAGCACTATCTCCGTCGTCGAATGGTTGAATCGTTGAACTATTGAACCTTTTGCCAAAGGTTCAATCAAAGACCTTCCACTGGATTTCAGCTAACTGCGGAACCTGATAATAAAAACTTATATCAGTGCTTCCTCCATTGACTTGAAAGACCATTGAACCTTTGAAATTGGTTCAAACACAAAAATTTTAATTGTCTGCAATGCTGATCTGCTAGCTAAACCCCTCGTGACTTTGTCAAAATGTTCCTCCTACAAACATATAGATTTTTCTCTAACTTTAACAACCTAGCACATGAGGATGCTAGGGTTCATCTTCAATGCATGCTACAAATTGATCCTGTGAACACAAAAACAAAATAGAAAATCTAAACTACTATATACAGCCATTCCACGAATTATGAAGTAATCCAACCAGTGGAATGGGTTAAGAACCCATCTTGGCTGCAAACTAGAAAATTGACTACACAAGGAAATCAAACACAAAATAGGATCTTCTTTTATTGCTTCCAGAAATGAAATACAAATATCTGATTTCACAGTTTTAGAACTTAACTACACACTATTGCTTTGATCCCTATCTCTCTCTATAACAATTTCAATCGATATATCCAATCGATCTGAGCTGAGCTATTTATCTACTTGCCAATAGTAGTACCGACATGATTCCCAGTGACTGGGAGAAAATTCCAAGCGGCTAGGAGAGATAACCAACAAATAAACTTTTAACGAACTAACAACCTTATTATGACAGATCGATAAGTGTCCTAGGAACTTACAAACAAAAACTGAATTATAAACATCAATGACAAGTCTGGTCAAACAGACCTTATTACATTAAATATAGAAAATGCATAAGACTCTAGTCTTCTTGTTGATGGGGTGCTCTTGTACCATGTTTTTGGTAACCCTAATATGAAATCCATGCTAATATCTTCCCAAGGTCTTTCCGATATTGTTAAAGGTTTATACAATCCAATATTCTGACTACTCCCTTTTGCAACTTGATAAATTCTGCAACCCTGAACAAACTTCCTTACATCCTTATATATTTGAGGCAAAAAATAATGTTCATTCACCAATGTTGCTATTTTATCAATAACAAGATGTCCTGCTAATCCACCACTATGTTTACCTTTGATCAAATTCTCTCATTGAACTCTGTGGACTACACAATTAATTCCCTTTGAACAACATATCATCTTAAATGAAATAATCCAACCACTTGCTTATGTCTGTCACAACTAGTTCTCTACATGTTTTCCATGCTTCCACAAAATCAAGAGCATCCTCATACATGTGATTGAGTTCTTCAAAACCTAATACTTCTACCCTCATTTATGTCAACAAGTTTCTTCTTTTGCTCAAAGCATCTACAAATTTATTTGACTTTCCACTTTGATGTTTCAACACAAATGTATAACTTTGCATGAATTCTACCCACCTCATGTGTCTTTGATTTAACTTACCCTAATTGTTCAAATACTTCAAAGCTTGATGGTCAGTGTACAACACAAATTCTTTTGGAAACAAATAATGTCTCCACTTCTTCAAGGCTTGAATTATGGCATATAACTCTTGATCATATATTGAATATCTCCTCCTTGCATCATTCAACTTCTCACTAAAACATGCTACCGGTCTGCCTTCTTGCCTTAACACTGCTCCTATTGCATTTCCACTGGCATCACAATCAATCTAAAAAACTTTGTCAATATCTAGTAATGCTAACACTAGTTGCTTTGTCACCTTTTTCTTCAATAATTCAAAACTCCTATGTGCTTCAAATGTCCACTTAAAATATTTTTGGTCCCCTCTTATTGTCTCTATCATTGGTGTGCATATGGTACTAAAATTTGTGATGAACTTCCTATAGAAACTTGCCATTCCATGAAAATAACTTACATATCCAATATTCATAGGTGTTGGCCATTCAACAATTGCTCTTACTTTTTTTGGATCCATCTTGAATCCTTCTGCAAAAATCACAAATCCCAAATAAACCATTTTTGTCTTCATGAAGCTACATTTCTTGATGTTTATTAGCAATTTCTCTTTTCCCAACCTTTGAGATACTTGTAGATAATATGCCACAAATTTTCTTCCTTGGTTCTACTAAAAATCAAAATATTATCCAAGTAGACAATAACAAACTTACCCAATAATTTCTTCAATACCTGATTCATCAATCTCATGAATGTACTTGGTACATTAGTTAATCCAAAAGGTATGACTAACCACTCATACATTCCTTCATTTGTCTTGAATGCAGTCTTCCATTCATCTCCTTCCCTGATCTTGATTTGATGGTATCCACTTTTTAGGTCTATCTTTGTGAAATATTTTGCTCCGATCAAACAATCCATAATTGCATCCATCCTTGCAATGGAAATATATACTTGACTATGATCTTATTGATTTCTCTTGAATCTATACACACCCTCCATTCTGCATATTTCTTTGGTGATAATACTATAGGTATGGTACATGGGTTTAAACTTTCTCTAATTAATCCTTTCCTCAATAGCTCATGTATATGTCTATTTAGCTCTACATTCTTTGTTGGTGTCATCCTATGTGTTGCTTTGTTTGGCAATCTGTCTACAGGTATGAGATCCATATGATGACTAATACTCCAAACTGGTGGTAATCCTTCAGGAAAATTCTTTGATACAATATCTTGGTATTCTGTTAACAATTCTGCTACTTCCTTATGTAGTGGTTCTTCTCCTTTTGTAGTGGTGTTTTCTGCACTTTGGGTACCACACTTCTTTGGAATCAATGTGAAACACATGTTCTCATGTCTCAATCCATCTAGAAACTTCCTTCCATCTACCAAACAAATTCTAGCATTGTTGCACACTTCACTCTTTTTCTCTTCTTCCAAAGGTATCAAGAGATGCCTTTTTCCATTTGAGGTCACAGTGTATGTATTCTTCCTCCCATCATGAATTTCCTTTCTATAATACTTCCATGGTCTTCGCAACATTATATGACATACATCCATTAGAATGATATAACACAATACTTCATCGTTATTTGATCCTATATGAAATTTCACCAAACATTATTCACTCACTAGTATCTTGTGTTCATGTTGAATCCATGCTATCTTGTAGGGTTTCAGATGTTCCAACCTCTTTAGATTTAGATTCCTTACCATCTCTTCTGAAACCAAATTGTCGGTACTAGCACTATCAATGATAACTTTGCAACATTTACCTCCTAATTTGTATGTTATCCTGAACAAACTTTTCCTTTGTGGTTGCTCCTTAGTTGTTTCTACTTGCAACAAAGCTCTCCTCATAACCAATGATTCACCCTTTTCTAGTTTCCCTATTAAACTTGGTGATCAAATCGGTTCTTCCTCTGCATATGCTATCCTTGCACTATTCTTTGTCCTTTTGTTAGTACTCCCTTGATGGCATTCAAATGATCGGGTCCTTCACCTCCACACTTCAAACAGGTTCCTTTGAACAATCTATTGTTCATTCCTCTTTCATCCCTTCAGTATCCTTCATTGTGGTAAGAATTATGACTTCGTCCATTTTTGTGGTAGAAACTCTTGTCATCTCTCACTTGGGAATATGAATTGTTATCTCTTTCTTCTTTGTGGTATGGGCTACTTTCCTTATTATGCTCCACATAGGACCTTCCTTCTCTACATTATGTTCTACCTTTTTGGAATCTTCCTCCTCTACCTCTCTGTCTATGCTCAAATCTATTGTTCAACTTTTCTTTAACTTTTAGCGCAAACTGATATACCTCTCCACTGTTGTCATTCTTACCAAGCTTCGTTCTTCTAAGATGTTTGTTATTAGTCCATTGATGTACCATGCCACTTTCTCCTTGCTTGCTTCACTATGTCTAGTCCTAGTAATCATTTTGTGAAATTCTTCAATATACTCCTTTACCATTTTCTCCTTTTGCCTTAGGTTTTGCAATCTATTCAATAGTTCCAACTCATAATCAACAGGTATGAATTGAATCATCAATTTGGTCACCATCCTATC